>CM024553.2:33084219-34305231 GCA_014182405.2 Eucalyptus sideroxylon
GAAGGTTGAAAGCAGAAGATTGCATTGTCTTAAAACGAGATATTAAAAGCGTGTGCAGCTTGTAGTTAAATAGAGATATGAAGCCTATTTGTAATAAAATTACTTTATTTTGTCTCAAATAAAGTTTGGACCAGATTTTAGACAACACTTAAAGTTCGTGCTTTTATTTTTTTTTGAGAAAAAATAAAGTTCGGGCCAGATTTGGGACAACCTCTAAAGTTCGTGCTTTTTTTTTTAAGACATAATAAAGTTTGGGTCAGTTTTGGGACAACACCTAAAATTCGTTCTTTTTTATGAAATTGGCCAAAAAAAAAAAGATAAAAAGTCATCAGTGGATTCTTAAACTATTTTTAAATATTTAATCTAATCCACCAATTCTCATTTTGTTCACTTTAATCTCTCAACTTTTATAACAAAGTCAAATCAGTTTGCTGGTACTATTAGCACGTTTATATAATTATACCATTGCCTAGAGTTTAGAATATCATTTCATTTCAATTTATTTCTTAAATTAACAAAAAAAATACGTTATCTTTTTTACGACATTTTTACCATTTGGTCTTTATAAATATTACTATAATTCTATTTAAGTATTTTTTTTAACTTGTGATCTCTATAATACTAAGAATATAACATCAATTAACAAAAAAAAAAATACGTTATCTTTTTTACGACATTTTTACCATTTGGTCTTTATAAATATTACTATAATTCTATTTAAGTATTTTTTTAACTTGTGATCTCTATAATACTAAGAATATAACATCATTTATAGTTATATTGGATTTGTATTTTGAAAAATATTTTTCATAAATTTTTTAAATTAATATATTAATTTATCTACAGATCTTATAGTTATATTAACATAGATTTTTTTGCATAATGTTTTATATAGATAAAAAGTTTCATTTTTTTGAGTTTCTTGTTTCCTTAATTAAATTTGATTACATCTGTAAATTAAGAAATTATAATAGCAGGAATATCCACCCTAGATAACTTTAAATGAGGCTCCATTTATACTATTGTAGAGATCATAAGAAAAAACAATTTTAAATGGAACTATCGATAATACTTGTAAACAAAAAAAATGGTAAACAAGTGATAAAAAAATAGCAATTCTTTTTGTTGATTTAGGAAATGGATTGAAATGAAACAATACTCTAAAATCCGTGCAATTGTATAATTATCAAGAATTTTGTTACTTTTTTTGTTCTTTGGAAGGTTGAGGGACTATATTGAACAAAGTGAAAGATCAGGACTAAGTTAATCATTTAGATATAATAAAATGATCAAATGAATGAATTAAAATAATATTGCAGATTGTTTCAAAATGTAGAAATTTTTTTGTCATTTCCCTTATTAAAAAGAAAAAAAAGCTATGAATACTGAGTCATGTGCTCTTCTTAGGCTCTTTACTTTCAAACTAGATTGTCTGTGCAATGCCTATGACTAATGACTGGACTCGTATCTTGTCTTTTGCTTACTATCAAATATTTGATAGTAAGCTGTGGCTTCAAGGATGTGTTTGTTTAGAATTAAGTTTAGGCACAAAAAAAAAAAAATCTACATTCCCTTCAAAGTTTAAGGTTATTATTGAAATTTCAAAAGATTACAAATTATAAATGAATTTATGGACATAATGTTTGATTCAAACTGTAACCGCTGTTCATTTTACACGAGCAAGTCATTGCCGCACCATGGAATACAAGTTAGAAGAGAACCTAAAACATCCTATGAAGCACGGACACATTCTCCGTGCTTCCATGTCGTGTCTGACATGTGTCTAGTGTGTCGGACACGTCGACACGCATTGGACACGCTCGGACACGTGGTCAACGCATGTCGGAAATCCGACATGCGGTCAACCTTTGCCCGACACGTTTGGACACGAGTGTCCGGCAGACGATGGATGGTGGAAGTGACGGCGAGGGAGTAGAGACGGACCGACGGCGAGCCCGCGACGGCAAGAGACGGAGAGAGAAAGAGCGGCGAGGACATGGCTAAGTGCTGCACTTGCAAACCAGGAGACATGCAGAGATGGGTTTGAGGGCACTAGTGGCATTGTCAAGAGCATCGTCTCCGAAAGTCTCAACCAAATCACTTCACTAGTCACACGACTCCTCACCATGGTCCACCCATCTTCCGGCTCTAACTCCGGCGGCGGCGGAGCAGCAATTTTGCCAAGGTGGAGGATGCGAATCGAGGCCGTGCCCGATCACAGGACGCACCGGTTCGTGATCTACGTGAAAAAGGGCGTGTACTGGGATAACGTGGAGATCAAGAAGAAGAAGTGGGTTGTGCAGTGAGTGGTGAGCGGCAAGCGGCAAGGAAGGAGACATATCTAGAGGAGGAGAAGAGGAAGGGTTGTGCGGCGAGCAGCAAAGGAGAATGAGGTAAAGTAAAGCTAGGGTTTTTGATTGGATGGCCATCACGTATTTTGGGGGAGGGGAAGTGACAAGACAGCCTGTCTATCGATGAATAAAGTGGGGGAAAATGGACGACGTGGGGAGAGAAAAAAAAAGTGAAAGAAATTTGGGGGAAAAGAGAGGAGGGAAGTTTGGGCGAGGGGAGAGGTTGGTTTCAAAAATAAAAGTAAATTTGGGGAGAGGAGGGGATTTCGAAAAATAAATGTAAATTTGGGATAATGAAATAAAAAAAAAAGTGTAAGATTTATTAATATTATTAGTATAAATTTATTGTAAACTCTTTATTTATTTATTTGTGAATTTAAATCAAATTAATTAAAAATAAAAATATTTATTTAATATTTAACGAGTCGGAACGTATTGAAATTCTCTACATTTTGAGAAATGACGTGTCGCATATCGTATCGTGTCGTATCGCGTGTCCATGTCGCTGTGTCCGTGCTACATAGAAAACATCCTACACCTGGTGGTCAAGCAGTTTCTCCGCAGTAGAAGAATTAGAATTCACTGGCGCAGACTCAACTGCCAGTGATAATCTTGTCAACAAGTGACAATCTCTCTCTCTCTCTCTCTCTCTCTCTCTCTCTCTCTGTGATGACTTTCAATTTTGTTGTGCAACTTGGAAAGTCTCCTACCTTCCCGATGGCGGTCCCCTGTTACATATATTAAGATCGATCTATTAATCAAACCAAAATACCATAGGATGCAATTTTTTTTATTGATTCTCAAATATGAAACTTATAAGATCCATTTCATTCAATTTGAAGCACTCTGCGTCTCTCCTTGAAGTAAGAGTCATAACTAGCCATAGGCCAAGTGCTAAAAGTTAAATCAGAATGACGTACATCAATCGAAATTTTGACATGTAACTATGCGGTGAGGTTATTTGAAGCCGTCATTTTAGGGGTTAATTTGGTTAGTATAAATCTAACTTGTGGACAATCGTCGAATTTTTAATGGCAGTCTTCACCGTGATAGGACAAATTCAGCAACCATGGGAACTTCTTCCATCGTCCAAGAAATGATGGTGGCTTGGGAGAAAAAAAATGTTCTGGTCAACGATCGACCCGTCAAAAGTATGCCTTGGTGTTCTCACAGAATTCTCTCTACTGTGATATTTTTAATCAGCGCCCATAACGCCAAATGTCCCCACCAACAGATAGTGCTATATAACTGAAGCACAATCTCTTATCATCTCGCCCATAACCCCCATAAGAGAGTTCACCAAGAGCCAATGAATGCCATCGGGAATTCACATTTGTTCCTTGCTTTATCACTATTCTTGTCCTTCTCGTTCACATCTTCTGCTCGTCTCACTTTGCATCAAGGCTGCTCTCTCTCCATTGGGAATGCGGACGACATTTTGACTTCGAATGACGGTGCTTTCTCCGCAGGCTTTTTTCCCATCGGCCCAAATGCTTATTGCTTCACAATTTGGTTTAGCAAGCCATCTTGCAGTATCCCTAACTGCACCACAGTTTGGATGGCAAACCGTGACGAACCTGTCAACGGAAGATTCTCCAAGCTTTCTCTAAGAGAGAATGGTGACCTTGAGTTGATCGACGCTGGGGGGAAGGTAGTTTGGTCCACAGACGCAGGTTCCTCCTCAAGGTCCTCCACGAACTTGCAACTCCTCAACACGGGCAATCTTGTTCTTCGTGACGACAAGCATGCCACTTTGTGGCAAAGCTTCGACTCCCCAACCGACACGCTTCTTCCAGAGCAAAAGCTCACCTCAAACACACCGCTCGTTTCATCTCGAAGCAAGAGCAACTTTTCTTCTGGATATTACAAGCTTTACTTCGATAACGATAACCTTCTTCATCTTCTCTTCAGTGGCCAGATTACAAGCGTCTACTGGCCAGATCCATGGCTTAATAGTTGGGAGGCTGGAAGAACCACTTATAATGATAGTAGAGTCGCCATGCTTGATCACTATGGGAATTTCATTTCATCTGATAATTTGACTTTCTTAACAGCTGATTACGGCGCAAAAATTCAGAGAAGATTGACGGTTGATCCCGATGGTAATCTTCGGGTTTACAGTCAATCTGATGGAGGGGAATGGATGGTTTCATGGCAAGCAAAATCTGATCCATGCACGCTTCATGGCATTTGTGGACCTAATAGCCTGTGCACGTACCATCCTAGCAAGGGACGAAGTTGTATTTGTGTTCCGGGATATGAGTGGGAAAACCTATATGACTGGACTAAAGGTTGCAAACCCAAATTCAACAGCTTCTGTGATAGCAAAGTTGAGACCGAATTCGTCGAGTTACCACATTCTGATTTTTACGGGTATGACAAAGGCTTCTTCCCAGGTTATACTCTTGAGATGTGCAAGAAGATATGTTTGGATTTGTGTGATTGCTTAGGTTTCCAATATAAATTCTCTAACTGTTACCCCAAGTTGTTGTTGTTAAATGGCCATTATTCACCCAGGGTTGATGGGGGCATCCACTTCAAGCTCCCAAAGTTGAATCTCTCCTCTTACGACATACCGAAAATAGAACATGCTACTCTGCAATGTACTGCCAAAGAAATTATGCTACCAAGGACTTATCTAAAGAGACAAGAGAGTGCGGCAGTCAAGATTTTGCTCACTTTTGCTGGGGCAATAGCTGGAGTGGAGGCGATAGTGGTACTAATGGTTTGGTGCTTCTTATACAGAACCCGCCCAGAGAAAGGTGGAGCTCATGTTGATGGATACCATGCAGGGCAGACTGGATTTCGACGGTTCACCTACAATGAACTAAAGAAGGCAACACGGAATTTTAGTGAAGAAATTGGAAGAGGAAGTGGAGGAGTTGTATACAAGGCGGTGTTGTCAGATTGCAGGGTTGCAGCTGTCAAGCGGCTCAATGAGGCTAACCAAGGAGAGAATGAGTTTCTCGCAGAGGTGAGCACCATAGGAAATCTTAATCACATGAACTTGATTGACATGTGGGGTTACTGTGCAGAAGGAAAGCACCGCCTTTTGATCTACGAATTCATGGAACATAGTTCGTTAGCAGAAAATTTGTCTTCTCCAACTGAACTCGATTGGCCCAGGAGGTTTGAAATTGCCGTAGGATCAGCCAGAGGACTCGCTTATCTTCATGAGGAATGCCTAGAGTGGGTTCTTCATTGTGATGTAAAACCACAAAACATACTTCTTGATTCCACATACCAACCGAAGGTGGCAGATTTCGGGCTCTCTAAAATACTCAAGAGAGAGGGCCTCAAGAACTCGAGCTTCTCAAAAATCCGAGGAACAAGAGGTTACATGGCTCCCGAATGGATTTACAATTTTCCAATCACCTCCAAAGTGGATGTATACAGTTATGGAATTGTCTTGTTGGAGATGGTCACTGGAAGGAGCCCCACTGGAGAGCATGAGAAGATTGAGGGCAGTGATGCGCAGGAGAACAAAAAATTTACTTCGTGGGTACGAAAGAAGAAGGGACTCAGCGTTCCAACGCACACATGGATAGAGGAATTTGTGGATCCAAGAGTAAGAGGGGAATATGACGTTAGGAAGATTGAAATTTTAGTTGCAGTGGCTCTTAAGTGTGTGGAAGAAGACCGAGATGCAAGACCCACCATGAGACAGGTGGTTGAGATGCTTCTACGTTGCGAAGACGAAGATGTGTAGTCAAAAATGATATGAGTAGTCGTGTAATTATAAGACATCAATAAGAATACGATTATAGGGTCTCAGTCTTTGCATAATTACAAGGCAGTGGTTTTTGGATGTACGAAATCATGAAAGATAGTGTCACCTTGCCTGTGTATATTTTACATATCTCCTGTTAAAATATGTCTTAAATTTCCCGTTGGACGAAACCTTACCCGAATAAGTTGTTTGTTGATGGTGGAAGTTGGAAAGAAAGAAAGATGGGCACATTCTTTCTCTTTGTTTCTGGAGTCGGTCAAGCTATAAAAAAAGGAAAGCCCACGAAAATTGAAGTTTTCTATTTGTGGCTGTCTTGAATCCAGCAAATTACAATTTGAAGTGAGCGCAAGAAAGAAATAAAAAAATTAAAATGAAGAGGTGTCGACCGAATCCTACTATAATTCGGTGTCCTTGTGCAGAACGTGTAGCCATCCTTGACGATTTGCTACACTTCTTTAGGCTGTGCACATGTGAGCGCGCGCATATATATATATATATTTGGGTTACTTCATTATTGATCGCCAATAAATATTGAAGCGCCATTGTCAAGCGAGTGCTTGACAGGGATTATTTTGTAGGTTTCGTTCATGAATTACATCCAAGAAAAATAAGTATTTAGGCCAATTAATTCTTGTGAGTTCAAGATTTGTGTAAAATTCCTTCGTGAGATTAAGAGATTATTTAACGAGGAATTACAGAGCTAAATACTACATGAGATATTGGGTGTAATTGAGATTTGGGTAAAATTGAAAGTGTTTGAGTGACCAATATGTGTAATCTTTGTTGAATCGCTTGATCTATAGTGGAATTCGTTATTACTTTCTGCAAGCGTAAATCACTACGACTGACCACGCAAATCTAATGTTCAATTTATTTTCTTTATTTTGTCTATTTTATTGTTTAATCACTCGTTTTCCAAAACAATTGGTATTGGAGCTAGATTTGGCTAAGTTGAAGTGAATTGATGGCTACATAAGAAGGCAAAGTGAGAATTGACATATTTGAAAGGAAATATTTTGGTTTCTAGAAAATGCAGATTAGAGATTATCTCTATTAGATGAAATTGTACCTTGCCCTTTGGTTTCTAGAAAATGCAGATTAGAGATTATCTCTATTAGATGAAATTGTACCTTGCCCTTATCAAGGGAGAAGCCAGAGATGGTGAAACAAGATGATTGGGAATTGCTGGATAGAAGAACTGTGGGTGTTATTTGGTCGACATTGGTTTGCAACATCGCGTTTAACATCATGAAAGAGAATACCATTGCTGGTTTGATAAAAGGCTTGTCAGATATTGTGATATCCCGATATCCCGATTTTCCAATTTTGTTTTCAATTGAATGAGTCGAGCATTTTATCTATGCGCCTATAGCCTTTTCTCTGAGTTGGCCACCTACGAGATAACTAATCTATCACGTGAAGTTATTAAGGAATCAAAACGCAATAGACTTGAGAATTCGACTAGGAAATGACTACTCGATTGTACTAATCTACAAGGGTCATTACGGTACAGATCGATTAGGGACTGGAGATAGGTTGATTCGACAAAGGCATGTGATTAAGTGTGGCTGATTCCACCTAATCGCACAAATCTTGTTGATCGGTACTAGATCGATTTTTCTATCATTTTGGTACTCCGTGTCCATATTTAAAACCTTGAGATTTATATGAAAACCAAGAGTTGTCAATGTGTCGAAAATGCAATTGACCATGGGTCAACTGCACGAAAAAATCCTAAAAGCTACTCGGTAGATTAGGACGCGTTAAAATCCTGCTAGATTGAAATTAACCGTGAAATTAAACCCAAATATATAAATTGAAAGTTCTGTCATGTCACAAATCATTTTAGGAACATCGACCCATCCTCTGAAGATTTTTCTGCAAACCGAGATTTTCAACGGAAAAAAATCAAAGTATGGGTATTTTGGATCGGAAAATTCGTAGGTTCATTTTTTGTCGCGCTTTTGGGATTCAAGTTTGACTATATGGTGAGGAAAAATGTTGATTGGGATGATGACACCTTGGTTGGATTTATGGAAATCAAGTTGAGTTCAATTGGAGCCAATTGAGGGAGAATTGAAGGGATTTAAATGGATTTGATGAACAAATGTGCAAAATTTGTATGCCATGAGGGGTGTAACATTTCAGCCATGGAGGGAAGCTTCCTAGGGAAGATTGAGGAGAGGGAAGTGGCTGGAGACAAGGGCTGGCAAGTGGGGGCAGCTCTCTAGTGTTTTGGCCAAGTGTTGAAGGCCTAAAAGGCCAATTGGGGTCCCCCTCTCTTCTTCAGTCATCTTCTTCCTCTATTCCCCTCCTTTCTCCATTACTGAGGTCACTTGGAGAGCTCAAGAGAACCAGGAAACCGAGCTAGCCCCTTTCCCCTTGCCGTCAACCTCATTTTCCCCTTTGTTTTCTCCTCATTCTAGTTTTTGCTCTAGTTGACCTTTCGTCAAAGATCTAAGTTAAAAGTTGTCTTCTCATGCGAATCAGCTCGCGCTCCACCCACCATCGTCTTCAACACATCCAAACCATTCAGGAGCACCTCACTGTTTGTCGAAACGATCTACCAGCCATCCCGTCCATCGACGAGAATCCGCAAGCCCGCTGATCTGCCAGTCGGCTAACCGCCTACACTGTTTCACAGTTTTCTCCATTTTTCTCCTATTCCGGCCCTTCCTTTTCCCATTCCAACCACTAACAAGACCCCCTTGACTCTTTGGAGCCACTAGTTGCCGACTACCAACTCATCAGAGCTCCGATTAGCCCATTCTTCACTGTTTCGACCCCAACTAGTCACTAGTTCTTCTTTCTCGGTTCAGCAAACAAAAGCCAAGAAACCAGCAAGGCCTTAGGACTTCATGGCTTGTTTTCGAGCCCTTCCTGGCCTTGGTTGATGTCACCGCTAGGAGGATTGTTGCCCGCCTCCACGTCGTTGTCGTTGTGGACTCGCCGGAATGTCAAATTGGTGAATTTACTCACTAATCTCATTTTAGGAAGCTAATGATGTTTAAGGGATGATTAAATTAGCCTAATGATGGTTTAGGTGGTTAGGTTAGCTTAGTTAATTTTTATTAGATTAGATGAATGATTAGTTTAGTGGATGGATTAATTAGTCTAATTATACAATTAGATTAAGGTAAGCATGATTAGACTTTTAATTAATCATTTTAATTAATTAATTAATTAAATTATTTATTATTAAATGGTATTTAAATTATATTATTTATTATTTAAATTAATTTAATTTTCTGAATTAATTTAATTATTAATTAATTAATATTTTCCAAAAATTATGCCGGGAAAGCTGCTCGATAGAATTTCGAGTTGATTGTTGTGGTATGGTTGGATTATGTGATCGAGTACTAGATTGGTCAATTGATGATGAGTTGGGAATTTGCGTGGTAGTTGCGAATTTGTTAGAATATGCAATTGATGGCTGGTTTGTATAATTGATTGATTGGGTTGTGAAATTGTGTATTGATTGTGAATTGTAAGCAATTGTGCATGACACTTGGCTAAGCTAGAAAACCGCTGAACTTGGAAAAGGCCATGCCCATGTGGCCGTGAGTAACCGCCAAAGTATGGCTGTGCCCATCCCCTCGTTTCCTCTCAGAGCAAAGGCAATTTCTCTTCATGTTATAACAACTTGTATTTCGACAATGACAACATCCTTTGTCTCCTCTTTGATGGGCCTTCATTCTCGAGTGTATACGGCGGACCCGAGCAAAGTGAGGTGGAAAGTAGGAAGAACCACTTACAATGACGGTAGAGTTGCCGTGCTCGATTCCTTAGGGAATTTTACTTCGTCCCACAATCAAGTCCAAGTTCCCGTTGTCGGATTTCGGCGTCAAAACCGAAAGACTTCTAAAGGTTGACAAAGTGATGGTAATGTTAGGGTGTATAGCAGAGGGGAAGGAGGCAAGTGGGGTGTAACATGGCAAGCCACATCTGGGCCATGTACAGTTCATGGGATTTGGGGACCAAATGGCTTTTGCAGTTACAGCTTAAGTGAGGGAAGGAGTTGCGCTTCTGCTCCTGGATAAGTGTGGAAACATAAAACTGATTGGATTAAAAAATGTGTGCCAAAATTCAAGAGCTTCTGTGACAAGAATTCTGAAACTCAGATCGATTTCCTCATTTTGCCTCATCATGATTTCTACGGATATGATATCAACTGTTTTCCGAACTTCACCTTGGTGGCATGCAAGGAAATATGTGCGAATATTTGCAACTATGCAGATCTGATAGTTGAGATCTTGCTTGTTTTTGCTAAGGTATCAGCTGTGGTGGAAGCTGTTGTCATCTTCCTCGGATGTTCCTTCTTGATTGGAGCCAAAAGTTATGAAGGGGGAGCTTATGTAAAAGGATATCATCTTGCAGCGACAGGATGTAGAAGATTCACGTATGCCGAGCTAAAGAAAGCGACCAAAACTTTTGTGAAGACATTGAAAGAGGAAGCAGGGGATTGTCTTCAGTGGCCTCTTGCAAGATCACTGGCTAGCTGCGATCAAGCGGCTGTACGAGGTTTAACCAAGAAGAAGAGGCGTTCCTTGCTGAAGTGAGAACTATTGGGAATCTGAATCACATGAACCTGATCGAGATGTGGGGGTACTGCGTAGAGGGCAAGCACAGGCTCCTCGTTTATGAGCTCATGGATCCCAGTTCCTTGTCTGAAAATCTTTCTTCCATTCAACTTGACTGGACCAAAAGGTTCAAGATTGCCACAGGATCAGCAAAAGGGCTTGCTTATCTTCATGAAGAGTGTTTAGAATCGGTTCTCCATTGCGATATGAGGCCACAGAATATATTTCTTGATTCCTTGTACCAGGCAAAGGTGGTGGATTTTGGGCTCTCTAAGCTTCTTAATAGAAAGGGCCTTGAAAATACCAGTTTCTCATGAGTCAGAGGAACAAGAGATTACATGGCTCCTGAAGGGGTTGACCACTTGCCAATCATCTCAAAAGTGGATGTGTATAGCTATGGAGTTGTCCTGTTGGAGACACTCACTGGAAGGAACCCGATTGGAGGTCATGCAATCTGCGGAGAAGTAAAAGGCGGGTACGGAAGATTGACTTCTTGGGTGAGAGAGAAGATGAAACCAGGAGTTGCAATGGAGACATGGATAATGGAATACGTTGACAGTTCATAAGAGGGAATTTCGACATTAAGAAGATCACAGTTTTGGTTTCGGTGGCCCTTCAGTGTGTGGAGGAAGACAGATGCAAGACCACCATGAGCCAGATGGCTGAGCTGCTTCTGCGCAATGAAAATGGAGCTGCGTAATCCACGAAATTATAGCTCCTCTTCTGTGTATTTCTGTACTAGTTAACATGACAAGTTAAAAAAGTCATTGGATGGATAAAGCTAGGAAAGATCAATTAGTATGCAACTTCCTTTTTATATCTGTTTTTTACTTACAAATTTGGAATGATCATTTCGCATGTGTTACTTGGAAAGATCATTCAGCAACAAGTAGTATTACTTCCTCGTGCAAATACACGTTTGGTGCGAATAATAAGAACAGAGATTCGTTTGGAGACAATATTTACGGTCATGGCTAGTGATTACCCCGGCAAGGCAGTATGATTGTACAGGCAGCTTTTGCAGAGAAGCGTCTATCTAGAGCTAGATGTGCATTTGACGCACGTTATAGTCGACTTCTTTTTGAAGTATCCAGTATAGTCGTGCTCCGCGGTTGAGTATCCTATGGCAAGATGCCCGTGCGTTCGCAAGGAAAATAACATGCATACAATTTATACCCGTCAAATGGGTGGGTTAGGTTGAAAATGGATCGACCCATATTTGACCAATTTAACCCGTTTTGACTCATATTTATGTAGTGTAAATCAAGTGACCCATACCCAACCTAATCCGTATTGCTAAAATCTATTAATATTCTAGGAAAACCCACTTCTACTATATGCTAAATTCAAATTAAATTAAAAATAGTAAATAAAATAAAAAAAAGTTAAAAAAAACAACCTATAAATTGAAATATTTATAAAAAAATTAGACTATGCACATGCTTCTCTTATTTGAAGTGAACATACCATTCATTAACTAAAACCTGTAACATGAAATTTTTTTTAACTAAACCTAAAAAAGCTCATTTTTATGATTTTTTTTTATATAAAAAATGTATTGTTAAAACATTTTTATACAATACAAAATTTTTAACAATTTTTATGTGTGGCACCTCTAAACACCTAAGGTCACCACAAGTACCTATTGTTCCACTTAATGGATACTAATTACATCACTTAGCGGAAGCACCTTAGTTTATAGGTATCTTTTTTTTTTGAAAACAGTCCCAGTGCAGCTTATTAGCGGAAGCATAACAAATCTCATCATTTCTCTCTTCCATAACCATAATGCAATGCACACCAACTACACACCATAACAAAAGATAAAGCCGAGCCACTTTTATTTATATTTTCATGATGGATTTCTCGGGTCGGTACAACCAAAAAGAAAAGCCAAGACCTTTAGCTAAACTTGGCCACAGCTCAAAAGAGAGATCTTGACCCCCTACATCAATCACGTGTAACCCTCCATCTACAAGTGTCGGCTATCTCCAAAAAACATCAGCTCCCACTCCTCACGCGGGCCATCACACCCATCCTAGTGCATATGTCATCATACTATACGTGTATACACCATCATGCACTCATCATCAATCATTTATGCATATATCATCATGCTATAGGTGTATATACAACCATACACTCACCACTAAGCATTCATGCATATCCATGCCTCATGTGCACATACTCCATGCACTCATACATATCATATCATGCATGATTTAATTTTAACTTTTTATCTTTCAATTGGATCACCACTTTTTCTTTCCTGGGACCAGTGATTGCATCCCCCATCTTATCGCTCGCACCTAACCTAGCGTCCCGAGGAACCTTTGGCACACACCACCAGGCATCTGGCACCCCCACATTACGGGCATCTCACATCCCAACTGGCATCACGAGGTATCCCCTCGGCACACACCTCCGAGGCTTCCGGCACCCCCACATTCCGGGTATCTCGAAACTCCCGAGGACATCCGGCACCCCCACATCCCGAGCATCCGGCACCCCCACAGTCCAAGTATCCTGACACTCCTAGGGCATTGTCGGCTCACACCTCCGATGGTATCCTCATTTATCATAACTCATATTCACAATTTATGTCTCAATATCAACATGGCACATGATGTGATGGCAACAAAGTCAATTCAGCTTTTGATCTTATATGTAATGCCAAATATCATCACATATGCAGAAATATTCAATCACTTACAACAATATAATTCATGGGGTTCATACAAAACATAATAGTCCATGCATTATAGCTTTTGAAATTCGCACGATCCAACTTGCATAGTTTTAGAAAACATTTTAATTAAATACCAAATGAATTTTAAAAATTATGAAATTCAAGCATGTAATAGTCAAGACATAACACAAATATTTCATGAAGAACACTACACCAAAAGACCTTCATACAATTCGGTATAGACCAAGCATCACAGCACTATTATTCTAACAATTCCACTTACACAGTTTTTGAAACATTTTTGGTTAAATAGGCAAATAAACTTCAAAAATTACGAAATTTGACTATGTTGTAGGGAAGACATAAAGAGAGATATTTCATGAAGGACACATTGCCTAAAGAACCGCATATGAAACGATATAGTCCACGCATTGAAACTGACTAAGTCCAAACACATCAGATTGCACGGTTTTAGAAACATTTCCGATTAAATACACGAATGACCTTAAAAAATTATTAAAGTAGACTATGTAATAGTCAAGACCCTAAGGTGGATTTTTGATGTAGGCATCAAAGTCAGATTCGTCCTAGGTAATTAAATATAGGCAGTTAAAACTTCTGTTCCTAGTACCGAAATTTCCAGATATAACTACCTCCGAAAAACCATGATTTCACCTACCTATTCTTGTTTTTTTTTTTTCTAATTTTTTGATATGTTAAACCTCAGGATGTCCTTTACATCTTTTGTTAAAAAATCGAAGTGAAATTCCAACAAAAAGTTAGCCTTCAGTCCATACATTCATCAAAGGTAGTTACCGAAATCTCCAGATTTAGTCTTTCCAAAGAATAAAGATTTCACCCACTTATACTTGTTGGTTTTGTCCCAAATTTGAGTATGTTATACTAAAAGAAGTCCTTAACAACTTTCATTGAGAATTCACGGCCAAAATCCAACTCGAACATCACATGCAAACCACTAGAACATCTAAGGTCGAGCTGTTTTCTCAAGAACAGTTTACTAGCCTAGAACACCACTCTTAAAACTTCAACTTTTCACAACCTAGACATCCGAAATTTATCACCATTCAATCACACATACTAGGCACAACATGCAAGAGTAGATCAAGGATCCCACTTGCCTCTAAACCGAACAAGCAACGAGCATAACGGCGACGGGACACGGCGGCGACAGATGACGAACGCACGGCCCTTCCTCCTTCCTTCTTCTCTTCTTCCTTTCTTCCTTTCTTTCTTCTCTTACTGTCCTCTCTCTCTTTCTTGGACGAACCCTCCCCTCTCTCTCCCTCTCTCTCGCTTAAACCGGCCATCATTTCCCTTAATTTCCTTTCCATCATCATTAGCTATCATTAGGTCATGCATGGAGGACACTTGGCAATTTTCTTGGGACAAATGGGAGAGGCATGCAACCGGATCCCCCCCCCCCTTCTTTGCACGTCGATAGCCCTTCATGGGCTTAGGCTAGCCATGGGCCGGCGGTAGCTCTCCTCCTTGGCTTCGTGGGCCGGCCGAGAGTGGGGTGAGGCAATGGGCTGGTTTGAGCCTTTAAATGTCCAGCCCATCCTCATCCTAATAATCCACCTAATTCTTAATTAGATAAACACCTAATTGAGATTTATTATTCACCAAAACTTTGTGACCTAATTTAATAAATTCCAATCCACAATCCACATGGCCAAAAATAGAATTTCCCTATTAAATAATTACCCACCAAAAGCTTGGCCAAAATCTCAATGCAAAACATGAATTAGAGCACCCCTAAAGATTGGCAAGAAATTCTAGGATGCCACATTATGCAATACAATTTTTTTAACAATTTTTATGCAATGTAAATATTTTAACAATTTTTATGCAATGCAAAATTTTTAACAATTTTTATGCAATACAAATTTTTCAACAATTTTTATGCAATACAAATTTAATGGAAATTTTTTATAATTCTTTTTAAAATATTTTTAAAAAATCGAAATTTTATTTTTTAAATATAATTTTAATTTTTTAAAATATACTTTTAATTTTTAATAATTATTTTTTCATTTTCTCTTTTCTCTTTTCTTTTTTTTTCTTCTTCTTCGGCCGGCGACGGCCGCAAGCGAGATCGAGCTCACCGGCGTCGGGTGAGGCTCGATCTCCCCGATCCAGTGAGGCTGAGGCCCCACCTCGATGTCGGCGAGCTCGAGTCTCGCCAATCATCGATGAGGCTCGAGCCTTGCTAGATTTGGCAAGGCCGAGGCTCCACCGGTGTCGAGTGAGGCTTAATCTTGCCAATTTGGTGAGGCCGAGGCCCTGCCTGACGTTGGCAAGCTCGAGTCTTGCCAAGTCCGGCGAGGCTCGAGCCTTCCCAGTTGTCGGCGAGGCCAAGCCTCGCTAGTCGTCAACGACCTACCGTCGAGCTCGAGCCTCGCCTGGCTTGTTGTCGATCGGCGGCCGGCCATTGCCTTGCTAGCCATCAGCTAAGGAAGGAAGAAAAAGAAAGAAAAAAGAAAAGAAAAAGAAATTGAAATATGAAAAATAATTATAATTTCGATTTTTTATTAAAAAACATTTTTATAAAGTTAAAAAAGGCAATGAGTTTAAAGTGGGTTTCCTAATAACCCCTTTAGACCCATTTCTTTTTGTATTTTACTTTCTCAAATCCATTTATAACCCATAATTAACTTTCACTTGACCCATATATGGCTCATTTAACAAAAAGTGGGTCATAATATGGGTTTATGACCCATTTTGCCAGCTCTAATAAAATTATAACAAAATAAACATTCACATCAATCGTATTCTTCCCTAAAGTTCATGTGAGATTTTACTTAATGTAGATTCGATCATTCAGGTTTATTCTCCGATTAAAAGAAAATATGAGACATAAAATTGTAACATTTATTGAATTATAAAATAGGTAAATGGAATGTTTCAAGAACATAATACAATATAAAAAAGTAACATTAAAGCAGAAATCTTAGTTTTCCTCCAATTATTGAAATATCCACTTTGTGCCATTGACTTGGTTTGGGTGCCTAGAACCTAAGAATTGGCACTGAGGTCCTAACCTTGGTCTCAATGGACCTACTTGGGTACCGCGAACCCAATCCCAAGTGCCAAGGTCCTAGGCCCAACCAACCTAGATGGACATAGGCGTAGGCTACTTGGGGCCCAACCTTGATGTACTCGAGCATAGGCGCTAGGGTCTCAAGCCTAATCTCAATATACTTGGGCACAGATGTCGAAGACCTAGGCTAGGCCTCAATGGACTTGGGCCCAAGCATTAGGGACCAAGGCTAAGCCTCGATGGGCTTGAGCATGGGTGGGCACAAGGCCTAGCCTCAATGGATCTAGGTCCAAGCATAAGGGACCAGGGACCGAGACTCGGGTGTGGGCACCAATACTAGAGCTTTGGGCCCAGCCTCAGTCGACCAAGGCTTAGCTTAAATAGACCCAAACCCAAATGTCATGAACCTAGGCTTGGCCTTTTGTAGAGATGGGTCAGGGTTCTAGAGAGCCAAGCACAAGCATTGGTTTCTAGGGCTAAGTTTTAGTGGACCTAAGAGCTCATGCCCAGGAGTGGGGGATTCAAGCTTAAGACCCCGATGCCATGTCGGATTCTTTGGCTACCCATATACAAATCACTAGCACATGAATAGTATATGTCTATTTAGGAAAATCATATTTTATTTAACAAACAACTGAAAATATGTTCCAGTTCATTTTTAGATCTTAGCCAAACATCAAAAAAATTCATTTTCCAAGAAACTAACTTTCGGAAAACATCCTTTAAAAATGTTATATTTTTTTGTGAAATAAATGGAGCCAAAAATTTTTGACAAAAAAAAAAAATTGCTCGACCAACCTTCAATTAGCTTGGGTAAAATTCTCACAAAATGACCAAAATACCCTTAAACGTCCCACCACTCAATTTGATGAACCAGACGTGACAAATCATACGAATGGCTTTATTTATCCGATGCAAAATATGCAATTTTTTTTCATAAAAACAATATTTTTGGTATGGACTAGGTCCCAACTGTCTCTATTTTTCCTTTTGCTTATTTATTTATTTATTAAAAAATGCCAAAAAAAAAAAAACTCCGATGGAAGCGCCGTTGCGGTGAAACATTGGCGATAATCGAAGAACCTATTCCCCACCGAGAAAGCTCAGCCGTTCAGGAGTTTTTAAGAGTTGTGCCCTTGCTTTTCATCATAAGGACCACGAGGAAATAATGTACCGTAGGCTGATCCCATGCATCCTTTTTGAACGCACAAAATTGAAATTTGGGCAAGAAAAAGAGTCTCATAGAAAACGTCTAAGCAGTTAGCATGATGAAGGGAGATTCGTGAGTTAAGCCCAAAAGAAAGACCGCCGCCACACCTTCCCCATTTCTGGGGAAGCCCCTTTCATTTTCTTGTACCACACCCGGGTATTTCATTGGGGAAGGCGTCACAGGAATCCAGGGTGAGATCCTTACCCCCCAAATGGGGTTGTGGCGGAGAGCCTTGTGGGATATACCTCTTTTCAACCCGAAGGGGAATCCATTGAAACGGGAAGCCTTTTTAAGGTCTTGCTTAGGACAAAAGCAAGGACTCTTTCTCTCACACTTTTCTCATCGTAACTTAGGGTGTGTTTTTTCTAATAAATAAAAAAAAAAACTTAGGGTGTGTTTAGTTGAATAAATGAAATAGATTGTGACCGAGAGCTGAAAAGTCTTTTTCTCTCTCTCCTCGCTTTTTTTATTTCCATCATCTCCTTCAACCTTAAGTCATGCGGGGCCCTCCGTCTTTTGTTGATTTTGTTTGCATTTAATTGTTCTTTTATAGCTTTTTTTTTTCTCTCCTGATTTAGATCCGGTCTAGTTCTCAATTAGGAGTTTAAACTCTCCTAATCTAATTCTAAATTTGGGTATTAGCCTCTCCTAATCTAGATCTAAAAGTTCAATAGATATGCTTTTAGGGATTCAATGCGCTTCTGCTCTTTTCGTGTACAGATTATTTACCTTTAGTTTCAATGATGATCGTAGGAATTTTAGCATTTCATTGAATTATTAAAATTTGTCTCTTCACATGCTAGATCTGTGTTTGTTTAATCTATTTTGATTGTCTCAGTATAACGATGGTGTACATATAGCCGAACTTAAGCACACATTGCCAATTGGCAATGTTGTAGCTTGGAGAAGGAATTCCGGCATATACTCATTATTGATAAAGACACAAGATCTAGTGATCGGGCACCGATTTTGCTCGACGGATCCGTTCTTGGGAAACAAATGTATACTTAACTTTGCTGGTGCTACATTGATCTTTCTTATTTTCTGCATTTGGCTTTGCTTTTAAGTATTCTTATTTTGTTTTGATTTGCTTTTTCATAAAGACTATATTCTTCTCTATCCTTTGGAGTATCTAATACAATTTTCTTTCAACTCAAAAAAAAAAAAAAAAAAAGAAGAAGAAGAAGAAAACTTAGGGCGTATTTATTTAATGAAAAATTTCGTGATTCCCGAAAATGATTTCCTCCGGGAAGATGTTTTCTCATTTAAAAAAAAAAAAAGCGAATTCATTTTTCCAATTTTAAACAAGCATATTTTCTTTAATTGTAAATGATTTTTCATTAACTAATCATCAAAAAATTAATTTCCTAGAAGTTTTTTCATTTAAACAAACACACCCTTCAGACTTCCTTATGTGTGTCTTGCAGGGGTTTGTTGTCGGCTTAGAAGCTTCATCCTGACGTAAGTGAGCTCACAGATTTTGCGCATCACTACTGTAAAAAAATGGTATGATGAAACGTGAATAAAGCTAAATGTCAAGTGGTGCATTGGCTCTGCGAAATTGGCGATGAGGGACATCAATTGCAATTTTGGCGAGGACAAATTGTCACCTATCGAACAGATAAGTCCAACTAGTTGCTAATGACTTCTGCTGGAAAGCAGACAGTTTGGAGCTTTGAAAGAGAGAACCACTAGATGGAGAGCACATATTATGAAATCACCTGTTTTTTCTCAATGATGTGATATTTCTATAACTAATGAAACATTCCAAATTGGATTAGTCAAGTATGGACACAGCAACCAAAGGAGATTCATTTCATGAGACAGTGATGGGAAATTATGTATTGGAGTAGGAGATATGATTTTATTCTGATTATTTTAAGTACGGGTTAATTGATCCAGTCAATCCATAAGATTAGATATTTGGAATATAGAATAGAAACTTTATTTTATATACTCCTTCCTATTGTACATCCTTCTTGTATTATAAATATTGTAATGCATGTACAAAAGTGGAGATATACACAATACAATTTTCTTCAATATTTTCATTTTCTCTTAAGAAACATGGTATCAGAGCACAGTGATCATTGAGCCCGTCTCTAACCTTCGGTCATCCGGATTTGGTCGGTCACCACCAGCCGTCCGTTCACTTTTCCTTTGGACCGATCGTCCTTTGTTGGTTTGCTTTCGATTCACTTTGATTGATCTTTTTGTACATCGTCGTTTTTTCTTTCCTTTTTTTTTTGGATTGGTTATGATGTTAGAACAAAGCTTCCAAACTGAGGAATCCTCCAGCCACACACTGGCTTATGAACGGATTGATAGTTCGTTCTTCCTCCATGCCTCAGATAGCCCTGGTTTGAATTTAGTCAGCATGGTTTTGACGGGTGATAATTATAATAGCTGGTCACGAGCCATGACCACTGCTCTATCCGCAAAGAACAAAATGGGTTTGTCATGGGAGATATTCCGAAACTTGAATCAACCAACGCCACATATGCCTCATGGGTTTGCGTCAACGACATGATATTATCATGGATCCTGAATTCCATCCACCAAGATCTTGTCCCAACCATGTTGTAAACAGATTTTGTTGTGGACGTATGTGCTGATTTACGTGAACGTTTTTCACCGTCTAATGGTCCCCGTATATTCCACCTTGAGCAGAAATATTCACTCTTAAACAAGGTGAAGACAACGTCACTAGGTATTACAATAATTTGTGGCATTATTGGGATGAGCAGAACAATTTGGAACCCTTGCCAAACTGCTCTTGCAAGGCAAAGACATTGTTTGGGATGCAACTTGAGAATCAATGTCTTTTATCAATTTTTAATGGGCTTAAACCCGAGATATTCTAATGTGTTTAGTCAAGTTCTGTTAATGAATCCGTTACCCACAGTTGCGCGGGCTTACTCACTTATTCTTCAAGACGAATCTCAACGCCATGTTCACTTGACTCGTTCCTCCACTGAGAACACCCTGTTAACATGCGGCTCCATGCGATACATCCCGCCTCATATGGACTCACCACTCTCGGCTCCATCCCGGAAGCACACCGAGACCACTTTTGCTCATCTTGCAAAACGCGGCCCTCCATCACGTGCCCGTGAAAGTTGTGCCCATTGCCGCATACCAGGTCATTACTATGATTTTTGCTGCTGCCTCCATGGACTTCCCGCTAATTATAAGGGACGACCCTGTGACCAGCCCCCTACTAAGCCCTCAAACAGCAAGCCTGCCACCGTCATTCACCAGT
Organism: Eucalyptus sideroxylon; assembly: GCA_014182405.2. NCBI lineage: Eukaryota > Viridiplantae > Streptophyta > Magnoliopsida > Myrtales > Myrtaceae > Eucalyptus > Eucalyptus sideroxylon. The sequence continues at coordinate 33,105,106 of CM024553.2, forward strand.
GAGCAATATAAACAAATCATGCGATTACTCCACGAGGTAAACATTTCGAAGGCAAATCTCACGGTACTGTTCACGACTTGAATTCTAAATTTTTGCACTTCGGTTATTGACATCAGAACCACGAATCACGTTACACATAACCCCTAATCACTTCAATATGCACAAGCATACCCTAAACCTCTTCCCACTATTGGCATATCTAACGAGGTTGGAGTTCTAATCACTTCACATGGCTCGGTATCTTTGATGCCGACCCTTACCCTTATTGATATTCTTTGTGCTTCAACCTTTGAGTTTAATCTTCCATCCATTTCAAAAATTACTAAACACTTAAATTGCTCTATTACTTTTTTCCCTCTTATTGCATGTTTTAGGACCTCTTGACAAAGAAGATCATTGGTTGGAGCCTTGAACGTGGTGGTTTCTACTACTTGGAGCTCCCTCTGAACGTGTGGCATTGTCCGCTCACCTGCCTACCCACAGTTTATTGCATGCCTGTCTTGGCCGCCCATCTGAGTTAGTCCTCTACACCCTACAAGATTCTCTTTGTATTGCTTCCAATAAAAAATCTAGTCCATGTGATGCTTGTCACCCGTCCAAATTGAGAGTGCTAGTATGAACACCTAGAGGGGGGGTGAATAGGTGTTTAAGATAAATCCTGGCAAATATATGCGGAATAAAATAAACTTCAAACGAAGGAGTTAGGGAAGAGAATAAGAACACAAGATTTATAGTGGTTCGGCTTAATCTAAGCCTACGTCTACTCTCCCACACTAACAGCCTTATTGGTTGGATTCCACTATGCAATCAATAAGAGATTACAACTTCGAGTGCAAACACTTAGTAGTAAATCACACTATCTCACTAAGTCACTCTTTTGGTATTTCTCTCACGATCACAAACGTTTAAGCTCTAAAGAGACAAGTATATGATTGAAAGTTGCTCAGACTTTGGAATTATAAATTCTACGCTCCGTCTCTTACTTGCTCATCGGTCCATGATCTCGTTAAATACTCCTCCACTTCCAAACTACCCGTTGGATAGTATCTTGGAGAATCGTCTTCCAATATACCCATTGGACAACTCTGTATCTAGAAGGTTTGGTAGCCGTTGAGTGACAAAGGTAGAATCCCAAATTGATTCCGATCGCCTATACAAACGGAATCTTGGTTTCCATAAGTAAAGTTTTTTCGTATAGAAAGTTCTTGTCTTCAAGATCCAATCGTCAATCAAATAGATTGAATCAATCAAATAAATCTTGATGTGGAATCCAAACTAGATCACTAGCCGTTATATGCTTGGGCTTGAGTTACGATCTGTTGAGTCTTGATGTAAAGTCTGAGAGCAATAGACTTTACAATCTGAGTCTAAGTGCGATAGACTTTGCAATCTGAGTTTGAACATATTCTGCTTCTGAACAGATTTAGCTTTAAGGTCTGTACCCATTTCAGCTTCAGAATAGAGTCTGTCTTCTGGTTCAGCTTTAGCATAGAGTCTGTCTTCTGGTTCATCATTCACGTTCAGTCTGGAATTTGTCAGAGTGAGCAAACTTCTGATGTAGAACAGACTTTGACACTAAAGTCTGGCAGAGTCTTCAGACTTTGACACAGCAATCTTATGATGTTTTGAAGATGACAAAATAAATCAAAGGTTACCAATATGTTTGATGGTTGAGTAATAGACCATGCAGATGATAAAACATGTAAATGATATTATCAAAGTCAGAAGACGGCCATAAGACTAAATATAACATATGTCCAGAGTATATTTTGAAGATTTCCAGACTTTTGTGTCAAAGTCTGAAGACCGCGACTCAAGACTCAAGATTGTCGACTCAAGACTCAAAGTCTCGAAGACCTGCCCGAGACTTTAGTGTCAAAGTCTGTTCTACATCGAAGTCTGTCAACTCTAACTAATTCTAGACTAAACGTGAATGATGAACCAGAAGACAGACTCTATGCTGAAGCTGAACCAAAAGACAGACTCTATGCTGAAACTAGATTGGGTACAGACCTTAAAGCTAAATCTGTTCAGAAGCAGAATATGTTCAGACTTAGATTGCAAAGTCTATCGCACTCAGACTCAGATTGTAAAGTCTATTGCTCTCAGACTTTACATCTAGATTCGATGATTCGTAACTCAAGCCCAATCATATAACAGCTAGTGATATGGTTTGGATTCAACACCAAGATTGATTTGATTGATTCAATCTAATTGATTGACGATTGGATCTTGAAGACAAGAACTTTCTATACAAAGAAACTTTACTTATGGAAACCAAGATTTCGTTTGTATGGGCGATCGGAATCAATTTGGGATTCTACTTTTGTCACTTAACGGCTACCAAATCTTCTAGATACAGAGCTGTCCAATGGGTATATTGGAAGACGATTCTCCGGGATACTATCCAACGGGTAGTTTGGAAGTGGATGAGTATTTAACGAGATCATGGACCGATGAGCAAGTAAGAGACGGAGCGTAGAATTTATAATTCCAAAATTTGAGCGACTTTCGATCATATACTTGTCTCTTGAGAGCTTCAACGTTTGTGATCGTGAGAGAAATACCAAAAGAGTGACTTAGTGAGATAGTGTGATATACTACTAAGTGTTTGCACTCGAAGTTGTAATCTCTTGTTGATTGCATAGTGGAATCCAACCAAGAAGGTTGTTAGCGTGGGAGAGTGGATGTAGGCTTGGATTAAGTCGAACCACTATAAATCTTGTGTTCTTATTCTCTTTCCTAACTCCTTTATTTTACTAAAAGTTTATTTTATTCCGCATATATTTGCCAAGATTTATTTTATACACCTATTCACCCCCTCTAGGTGTTCATACTAGCACTCTCAATTGGTATCGGAGCCAAGTGCTCGGTTTATAAATGTGTTTTTACTTTTGAGCTAAAGATTCTTTATGACTAGTATCTTAGCACCAGGACTTATGGAAGGGTAAAGCAACACAAGGCCACCATATTTTGATGGAAATAAATTCGATGGAAGAAAATACAAGCAGAATGGCCAGAAAAGAACAATAAAAGAAGATGATAAGCAAGGAAATTTATGCTTGATGGCACATTCAAAATCTGAGTCTGACTCAGACACAGACTTATAATCCGAGTTTGACTCAAACACAGACTTAGAATCAGAGTCTGACTTAGACACAGACTCATAATTCGAGGGGGAGAAAGCAAATCCAAAAGAAAAGGAAAAGAATCATGATCATCTTAAAAAGGCAACAAATTGAGGGAGAGCTTTGATCAATTTTGGAAAAATCTTTTTGAATTGATTATGATCTTATTATGGATGGAATGAAAGGTAAATGTGTCAGAATTTGTTCAAAAAAATCCGGTTAGTGCAACTTTTATTACCTTTTGTCATTAACAAATCTCTTACTGATATTATCATTTTATTATGACAAAAAGTGTACGTGAATTTCATGATGCATCTGTGATTTTTATTGGATATTTGCTGTTATATATTATCGAAGTGAGCTATATTGCATATCTTTAATATTCGACTTGCTTTATAAAAACTGATTTTTGGAAATTGTGATTCATGCGAGATATTTGTTATAATTCTCTATGTGATATTTTTTTTTTCCATTATTATCGCTTTTTGATTATGACAAAAAGGGGGGTTAATATATGAATATGCATATGTGCTGATTGGTTGATATTATCTATGGCATAATATTGAGCTGCGATTATTTTTCTATAAATTGTTATGCTCAATCTATTTGTTATCTTCTGATATCCTTTGATTTAATATTTTTAAAAGCGTGTTTACAAATCTGCATATTCAGAGATTGTTTTGTCATCATCAAAAATGGGGAGATTGCTAGAGAAATCACTTATGATATTTTGAAGATGACAAAATAAATCAAAGGCTACTAATATGTTTGATGGTTGAGTAATAGACCATGCAGATGACAGAACATGTAAAGGATATTATCAAAGTCAGAAGACTACCAGAAGACTGAACATAACATATGTCCAGAGTATATTTTGAAGATTTCCAGACTTCTGTGTCAAAGTTTGAAGATTGCCAGACTTTAGTGTCAAAGTCTGTTCTACATCAGAAGTCTGTCAACTCTGACTAATTCTAGACTGAAAGTGAATGATGAATTAGAAGACAGACTCTATGCTGAAGCTGAACTGGGTACAGACCTTAAAGCTAAATCTGTTCAGAAGCAGAATATGTTCAGACTCAGATTGCAAAGTCTATTGCACTCAGACTTAGATTGTAAAGTCTATTTTTCTTAGACTTTACATCTAGATTCGATGAATTGTAACTCAAGCCCAATCATATAACGGCTAGTGATCTGGTTTGGATTCAACATCAAGATTGATTTGATTGATTCAATCTAATTGATTGACAATTGGATCTTGAAGACAATAATTTTCTATACGAAGAAATTTTACTTATGGAAACCTTGAGAGTGCTAGTATGAACACTTAGAGGGGGTGAATAGGTGTTTAAGATAAATCTTGGCAAATATATGCGGAATAAAATAAACTTCAAACAAAGGAGTTAGGGAAGAGAATAAGAACACAAGATTTATAGTGGTTCGGCTTAATCCAAGCCTACGTCCACTCTCCCACGCTAACAGCTTTCTTGGCTGGATTCCACTATGCAATCAACAAGAGATTACAACTTCAAGTGCAAACACTTAGTAGTAGATCACACTATCTCACTAAGTCACTCTTTTGGTATTTCTCTCACGATCACAAACGTTTAAGCTCTAAAGAGACAAGTATATGATCAAAAGTTGCTCAGACTTTGGAATTATAAAATCTACGCTCCGTCTCTTACTTGCTCATCGGTCCATGATCTCCTTAAATACTCCTCCACTTCCAAACTACCCGTTAGATAGTATCCCGGAGAATCGTCTTCCAATAATACCCATTGGACAATTCTGTATCTAGAAAATTTGGTAGCCGTTGAGTGACAAAGGTAGAATCCCAAATTGATTCCGATCGCCCATACAAATGGAATCTTGGTTTCCATAAATAAAGCTTCTTCTTATAGAAAGTTCTTGTCTTCAAGATCCAATCGTCAATCAAATAGATTGAATCAATCAAATTAATCTTGATGTGGAATCTAAACCAGATCACTAGCCGTTATATGATTGGGCTTGAGTTACGATCTGTCGAGTCTTGATGTAAAGTCTGAGAGCAATAGACTTTACAATCTGAGTCTGAGTGCGATAGACTTTACAATTTGAATCTGAACATATTCTTCTTCTGAACAGATTTAGCTTTAAGGTCTGTACTAGTTCAACTTCAGCATAGAGTCTGTCTTCTGGTTCATCATTCACGTTCAGTCTGGAATTTGTCAGAGTGAGCAGACTTCTGATGTAGAATAGACTTTGACACTAAAGTCTGGCAGTCTTCAGACTTTGACACAGTAGTCTTCAGACTTTGACACAGAAGTCTGGAAATCTTCATAATATACTTTGGGCATATGTTACGTTCAGTCTTCTGGTCGTCTTCACACTTTGACAATATTCTTTACATGTTCTATCATCTGCATGGTTTATTACTTAACCATTAAACATGTTAGTAGACTTTGATTTATTTTGTCATCTTCAAAACATCATAAGGGATTTCCCTAACAACCTTCCCCTTTGTTATGATGACAAAACAATCTCTGAATATGCAGATTTGTAAACATACTTTTAAAGATATTAATTTAAATAAAAGGATATCAGAAGATAGCAAATAGATTGAGCATAAGAATATATAGAAAAATAATTGCAGCTCAATATTATGCAATAATATCAACCAATCAACACATATGCATATTAATATATTCTCCCCCTTTTTGTCATAATCATAAAGCGATAATAATGGGAAAAAATATCACAGAGAATTATAACAAATATCTTGCATGAATCACAATTTCCAAAAATCAGCTTTTATAAAGTATCAAATATTAAAGATATGCAATATAGCTCACTTCGATCATATATATCAGCAAATATTCAATAAAAATCACGGATGCATCATAAAATTCATTTATCCTTTTTGTCATAATAAAATGATAATATCAATAAAAGATTTATCAATGACAAAAAGTAATAAAAGATGCACTAACCGGATTTTTTGAACAAATTCTAACACATTTACCTTTCATTCCATCCATAATAAGATCACGATCAATTCAAAAAGATTTTTCCAAAATTGATCAAAGCTCTCCCTTAATTTGTTGCCTTTTTGAGATGATCACGATTCTTTTCCTTTTCTTTTGGATTCGCTTTCTCTGTCTTTGCCATTCTTATTTGATGTAGATGCAGCGATGGGGTTGATTCCTCTTTCCACAACATCTCATTGCAAGGGATCTTTGGATCTTAGGAATACTTTCATTTTGTTCTTCCACACATCGTATTCCTTTCCATCAAAATATGGTGGCCTTGTGTTGCTTTGCCCTTCCATAAGTCCTGGTGCCAAGTTACTAGCCATAAATAATCTTTAGCTCAAAAGTAAAAACACTTTTATAAATCGAGCACTTGGCTCTGATACCAATTGAGAGTGCTAGTATGAACACCTAGAGGGGGGTGAATAGGTGTTTAAGATAAATCTTGGCAAATATATGCGGAATAAAATAAACTTCAAATAAAGGAGTTAGGGAAGAGAATAAGAACACAAGATTTATAATAGTTCGGCTTAATCTAAGCCTACGTCCACTCTCCCACACTAACAGCCTTCTTGGCTGGATTCCACTATGCAATCAACAAGAGATTACAACTTTGAGTGCAAACAATTAGTAGTAGATCACACTATCTCACTAAGTCACTCTTTTGGTATTTCTCTCACGATCATAAACGTTTAAGCTCTCAAGAGATAAGTATATGATCGAAAGTCGCTCAGACTTTGGAATTATAAATTCTACGCTTCGTCTCTTACTTGCTCATCGGTCCATGATCTTCTTAAATACTCCTCCACTTCCAAACTACCCGTTGGACAGTATCCCGGAGAATCGTCTTCCAATAATACCCATTGGACAGCTCTGTATCTAGAAGATTTGGTAGCCGTTGAGTGACAAAAGTAGAATCCCAAATTGATTCCGATCGCCCATACAAACGGAATCTTGGTTTTCATAAGTAAAGCTTCTTCGTATAGAAAGTTCTTGTCTTCAAGATCCAATCGTCAATCAAATAGATTGAATCAATCAAATCAATCTCGATGTGGAATCCAAACCAGATCACTAGCCATTATATGATTGGGCTTGAGTTACAATCTGTCGAGTCTTGATGTAAAGTCTGAGAGCAATAGACTTTACAATCTGAGTCTGACATATTCTGCTTCTGAACAGATTTAGCTTTAAGGTCTGTACCTAGTTCAGCTTCAGCATAGAATCTATCTTCTGGTTCATCGTTCATGTTCAGTCTGGAATTTGTTAGAGTGAGCAGACTTCTGATGTAAAACAAACTTTAACACTAAAGTCTGACAGTCTTCAGACTTTGACACAGCAGTCTTCAGACTTTGACACAGAAGTCTGTAAATCTTCATAATATACTTTGGGCATATGTTACGTTCAGTTTTCTGGTCGTCTTCACACTTTGACAATATCCTTTACATGTTCTAGCATCTGCATGGTCTATTACTTAACCATTAAACATGTTAGTAGCTTTTAATTTATTTTGTTATCTTCAAAACATCATAAGGGATTTCCCTAACACAAACAAACTCATTGAAATTTTCATTCTAGTTCTATTTCTACCATGCAACCTTTTGATATTATTCATGTTGACATTTGGGGACCTTACTCTCAGTTTACTCATAAAACATGTTATTTTTTTCACTATTATGAATGATTTTTCTCGTTATACATGGGTATTTCTTCTCACTTTTAAGTCTAATGCTATTAATGCACTTATTAAATTAGCAGTATTTAATTAAGTACCTTTGTTAAAACCCATCATCAAACAATCATCAAAACCATTCAATCTGATAGTGGTTCCGAATTTCTATCTTCCAAATTGCAATTATTTTTTCACTCACACGACATTCACCACCAGTGTGGTTGCCCTCATACTCCACAACAAAATGGAGTTGTTGAGTGCAAACATTGCCACTTGCTCAATGTGGCTCGTGCTCTTTGATTTCATTCGAGAATTCCACTGTCTTTTTAGGGTGATTGCATTCAACATAGTTAATTAATTGTCTACCCATACCTTTACTTCAAAATAAAAGTCCATATGAAATCCTCCACAAAAGACCGCCCACTTGTGATGACATTCGATTTTTTGGTTCTCTTTGCTACGCTTCTTCTAGACACCTTCATTTCGACAAATTCAGTCCTTGCTCCCGTCATTGTGTCTTCATTGGATTCCCGACTAACCATAAAGGCTATCGCTTCTATGGCATCTGCAATCACAATTTTCACCAGTCGTGACATTATCTTTTTTGAAAGCATTTTTCCCCTTCGTACCACACATAAAACTACCTCACCTTAACCCAACATTGTTATCCCACTAGCCGTTCCCGATGACCCTTTGTCCGACCTTGACCCCACGCCGTTGCCTTACCTCAACCCGAACAAACTGTCCCATCCCCCGATATACGTGTGCCCGAACCAGACAACCCAATTCCCAACTCTTTGAGCAACCTGACACCACCGCCCCAATGCCCAACCGGCACTCATCGAAAACCCACCTACCTCCAAGATTATCACTCCGCCATTGCCACTTTTGACCAATTGTCTTCGGCACTTAAGAGTCCTACTATAGGTATGCTCTATCCCCTCTCCAACTATTTATCATATTCCAAATTATCTCCATCTTACCGTGTTTTTTAGCCACTATCAATAGTAAGTAAGAACTTACCACCTATGGCTCCATGTATCAATCTCCCAAATAGAGGGAGGTAATGTCTTTGGAATTACAGGCTCTTCAACAAAATCACATGTGAGGTATTATACCTCTCCCACATGGTAAAAAAAGCGATTGGTTGTAAATGAGTTCACAAGATCAAGTACAAATTTAATGGGATCATTGAACGATATAAAACTCATTTGGTTGCAAAGAGCTATACTCAAGCCGAAGGGATTGACCATCATCACACCTTTGCCCCTGTTGCTAAAAGGTCACAGTAAAATGAGCATTTCTTGCAATATACAAGCACTTGATTTTGTAATCTAAACAACGGTAACTAACATGGACTATATCTTAAGAGCACACATTCAATAGAATGGAGTGAAAGCTTATGCAAATTGTATAGCCTTAATAAAGGGAAACCATCACAATGAAATATTTTCAAAAACTTGTAATCCAATTGTTAATGGAAAAGTGTTCAAAAAGGTGAGATATTGTTTAAAAGTGTGTGGGTAATCTATTAATAACGTAACCTGTGATTTCAAAAGCGTAAGACCAATATTTAAGTGGAAGAGATGCATGGGCCGATAATGTAAGGTCGGCATCATCAATATGGTGAATTTTTTGTTCAACTGCTTAGTCCTGCTCATGAATGTGTGGACATGCTACTCGATGGATAATTCCATCTTTTGAAAAAAAATTATTCAAGGTTTTGTATCCCCCACCCCAATTAGACAATATAGCTTTGATGGATAATCAACTTGTTACTCAGCCATGTGGTTGAGTTTTTTGAAATTGGAAGGGACCATGGACCAATTTTGAAAAGGATAGGATTGGGTATATTTAAAAAAAATTATTAACAATTAAAAAAATACTTATAACCGGAAACAAAATTAATTAGAGCAAGTCCCCACACATCAGTAAAAATCAAATCGAGAGGTATTTTACTAATGTTATGAGAGGGGGTAGGGGTTTTTTTATGAGACTTGTCTAATAAATAGGAAGCACATTTATTAAAATTAAATGTTGAACATGGCAAATCATTTGAATGAATCAAAGAGCGAACTTTATTTTGTTGAGAATAACCTATTCGGGCATGCTAGGTGGTGGTAATGGTAGAAATATCAGGTGAGATGGTGTTGGGGGATAAAGATGTGATATAAAGACTCGGCAGCCAGTATAGTCCATCCTTAAGCGAACCTTAATCCTTCATAACAATGAGAAATTGATGAAACTAAAAAAAAAAAAAAACAGTTATTATCACGTGTAAAATTGTGTACATAAAGCAAATTTTATGTAATGGTAGGGACATGAAGGACTTTTGAGAATTTAAAAGATTTGTTGATGGGGTTTTAAGAGTGGAAAAAAATCTTCATTAACTATGTCTAAAGTTGATTCATTACCTACACAAAGATATTCGTTATTGTTATGTGGTACAGGGATCTATAGATTGGCGATGCCATGCATCACATGGTGAGTAGTTGCAGTATCTAGAAATCAATATTGCTACGATGGGTTAGGAAGAATCCCAATCATATTAGTAGTAGGTTGAGGTCCACTGTTGTTAAACTATGAATACCTGAATAGATACTCTAAAATCTGTGCAATTGTGTAATTATGAAGACTTGATTTTATTTTATTTTTTATGAAAAGTTGAGGGATTAGATTGAACAAATAAAAAATTTAGATCTAGATTAAACATTTAGGAATAGTTTAAGGATTAAAATGATGATTAAAAGTTTAAAGATGGCATTGCATATTAGGCTAAAGTCCCGTATGGAGAACTCCTTATTTATCGAGCTGGTATGTGACAAATTTACTTTTCATTAAATTGGATTAATATCACGAAAACTACAAACTAGTAAATATATAACAAAAGGAGGATAAAACCCCAAATCGGTATATATATTAACTACCAAATGTTATTCAACTCAGCAATTTAACAGTAAAATTCAATAAAAACTAACAGATAGATAGATTTATTACAAATGTATAAGTTTGAAGTTTTTAATAATAAAAAAAATTAGTTTGTGTAAATTTGTCATAAGTATATTAGTTTGAAGTTTTTTGTGGAAAATATAAGTGAATCTATGAATGGAATGTTCAATTCGAATTGTAACTGCTGTTTATTTTACGTGAGTAGGTCGTTGCTGCACCACGAGATACTTAACCTAAAATATCCTACCCCTTGTGGACAAGCAGTATCTATGCAGTTGAAGAGTTAGGAGTACGAACTTAGCTGTCAGTGATAATCTTGTCAATAATTTACAATCTTTAATCTCAATTATACGAGCACGTCCTTCCCAAACCACTCTATATAAGTTGAAATAAAACCTAAAATATCCTACACTTGGTGGTCAAGCAATTTTTCTGCATAAGAATAATTAGGATTCACTGGGACGGACCATCTTTGTCGAATAAGTTACAATCTCTCTCTCTCTCTCTCCCCCTTCTCTCTCATAAATTTAAATTTTAGCTACAGAAGCTATTAATGACTCGAGGATTATTCTTTCCATTTTGTTACTTGTATGTAGGAAAGTCTACTACCCTCACATTGGCTGTCCCCTATTACATATATTAAAATAGATCTGTTAAGCAAAACAATATACTATGTGATGCAATTTTTTATTAAGTGTCAAATCTGAAACTTATAAGATCCATTTCATTCAATTTGTCGCACTCTATATTTCTCCTTAAAGTAAAACTAAACTAGCCCTACCCCATGTGCTAAAAGTTAAATCGTATTGAGATCATCTAGCTATAACGGCGTACATCAATCGAAATTGGACTCATAATTGTGTGGTAAGCTTATTTGGAGCTGTCATTTTATTTGTTAATGGGGTTAGTATAAAACTAAGTAGTGGACAAGCGTCGAAATTTGAACGGAGGACTTCGCTGTGATAGGACAAATTCAGCAACCATAGGAACTTTCATCGTCCAAGAAATGATGCGGCCTGGAAGGAAAAAAAAGGTTCTGGTCAACGATCAACCTGTCAAAAGTATGCTTCGGTATCTCACAGAGTTCTCTACTTTGATATTTTCAATAGGAGCCAGTAACTCCAAATGTCGCCACCAACAGATGGTGCTCTATGACTGAAGTACAGTATCTTACCATCTTGCTAAAATTTCCCATAAGAAAGTTCACCAAGAACCCATGAATGCCATGGGGAATTCACATTTGTTGCTTGCTTTATCACTATTCTTATCCTTCTCGTTCACATCCTCGGTTCGTCTCATTTTGCATCAAGGCTCCTCTCTCTCGGTTGGGAATGCGGACGACGTTTTGACTTCAAATGACGGTGCTTTCTCCGCTGGCTTTTTTCCAGTCGGACGAAATGCGTATTGCTTTTCGATTTGGTTTAGCAAGCCATCTTGCAGTATTCCTAACTGCACAATAGTTTGGATGGCAAACCGTGACGAACCTGTCAACGGAAGATCATCCAAGCTCTCTCTAAGACAGAATGATGACCTTGAGTTGATCGACGCTGGGGGGACGGTTGTTTGGTCCACAGACACAGGTTCCTCCTCAACGTCCTCCACGAACTTGCAACTCCTCAACACGGGCAATCTTGTTCTTCGTGACGACAAGCATGCCACTATGTGGCAGAGCTTTGACTCCCCAACCGACACCCTTCTTCCAGAGCAAAAGCTCACCTCAAACACACCGCTCCTTTCATCTCGAAGCAAGAGCAACTTTTCTTCTGGATATTACAAGCTTTACTTTGATAACGATAACCTTCTTCATCTTCTCTTCAGTGGCCAGATTACAAGCGTCTACTGGCCAGATCCATGGCTTAATAGTTGGGAGGCTGGAAGGACCGCTTATAATGATAATAGAGTCGCAATGCTTGATCACTATGGGAATTTCATTTCATCTGATAGCTTGACTTTCTTAACAGCTGATTACGGTGCAAAAATTCAGAGAAGATTGACGGTTGATCACGATGGTAATCTTCGGGTTTACAGTCGATCTGATGGAGGGGAATGGATGGTTTCGTGGCAAGCCGAATCTGATCCATGCACGGTCCATGGCATTTGTGGACCTAATAGCCTGTGTATATACCATTCTAGCGAGGGAAGAAGTTGTATTTGTGTTCCGGGATATGAGTGGGAAAACCTTCATGACTGGACTCAAGGATGCAAACCCAAATTCAACAGCTTCTGTGATAGCAAAGTGGAGACTGAATTCGTTGAGTTACCACATTCTGATTTTTACGGGTATGACAAAGGCTTCTTCCCAGGTTATACTCTTGAGACGTGCAAGAAGTTATGTTCGGATTTGTGTGATTGTTTAGGTTTCCAATATAAATTCTCTAACTGTTACCCCAAGTTGTTGTTGTTAAATGGCCATTATTCACCCAGTATTGATGGTGGCATCCACTTCAAGCTCCCAAAGTTCAATCTCTGCAATGTACTGCCAAAGAAATTATGCTACCAAGGACTTATCTAAAAAGACGAGAGTGCGTCAGTCAAAATTTTGCTCACTTTTGCTGGGGCAATAGCTGGAGTGGAGGCGATAGTGGTACTAATGGTTTGGTGCTTCTTATACAGAACCCACCCAGAGAAAGGTGGAGCTCACGTAGATGGATACCGTGCAGGGCCGACTGGATTTCGACGCTTCACCTACGATGAGCTAAAGAAGGCAACACGGAATTTCAGTGAAGAAATTGGAAGAGGAAGTGGAGGAGTTGTATACAAGGCGGTGTTGTCAGATTGCAGGGTTGCAGCTGTCAAGCGGCTCAATGAGGCTAACCAAGGAGAGAATGAGTTTCTCGCAGAAGTGAGCACCATAGGAAATCTTAACCACATGAACTTGATTGACATGTGGGGGTACTCCGCAGAAGGAAAGCACCGGCTTTTGATCTACGAATTCATGGAAAATGGGTCGTTAGCAGAAAATTTGTCTTCTCCAACTGAACTCGATTGGCCCAAGAGGTTTGAAATTGCCGTAGGATCAGCCAGAGGACTCGCTTATCTTCATGACAAATGCCTAGAGTGGGTTCTTCATTGTGATGTGAAACCACAAAACATACTTCTTGATTCCACCTACCAGCCGAAGGTGGCGGATTTCGGGCTCTCTAGAATACTCAAGAGAGAGGATCTCAAGAACTCGAGCTTCTCAAAAATCCGAGGAACAAGAGGTTACATGGCTCCCTAATGGATTTACAATTTCCCAATCACCTCCAAAGTGGATGTGTATAGCTATGGAATGGTCTTGTTGGAGATGGTGACTGGAAGAAGTCCCACTGGAGAGTATGGCAAGATTGAGGGTAAGGATGCGCAGGAGAATAAAATATTGACGTCGTGGGTACGAAAGAAGAAGGGACTCGGCGTCCCAATGCAGACAGGGATAGAGGAAATTGTTGATCCAAGAGTAAGAGGGGAATATGACATTAGGAAGATTGAAATTTTAGTTGAAGTGGCTCTTAAGTGTGTGGAAGAAGACCGAGATACAAGACCCACCATGAGACAGGTGGTTGAGATGCTTCTACGTTGTGAAGACGAAGATGTGTAATCAGAAAATTATAAAAGTTTTGGTCTTTAGTTGTGTCTATGTAAGACATCAATAAGAATACAAGGCAGTGGCTTTTGGATGTACGAAATCATGAAAGTTAGTGTCACTTTGCCTGTGTGTATTTTGCTTATCTGCAATTGCACATCTAACAATGGACATTGCTTTAAATCGAAAAGACACAATAGAAGTAAATCTACTATGTATAGTTAAAACCGAAGTTAAGAAAATACTCGTCTCAATGCTCATCATATGACACCTAACTCCATGGTTGCCACATGATAAGCCACAAGGTGTGACATCCTAGATTTTCAATCATGTTTTCAATTGAATAAATCGGGCCTTTTATTAACGCGCCTCTAGTGCTATTCTCAACGCTGATCCCTCTTGAGATAACTAGACTATCTGGGGAAATCATTAAGAGATTTTAAGGCAATAGACTTTGGGATTCAATCAGGAATCGACTATTCGACCGTGTTCATCTGCCAAGATCATTACTACATAATAAGATCGATTAAAAATCAAAGATAGGTCTGTTCGACCGAGATATGTGGTTAAACATGGGTGAATCCACTAAAGTACAAAATTCTCGTTGATCGGTATTAGATTGATTTTTCTATCGTTTTGGTACCTTGTGTCCGTAATTGAAACCTCGAGATTTTCATAACAACCGAGAGTCGCCAATGTGTCGAATGGGTTTATTGTGGCTCAAAGAAAATCAACCACGAGTCATTTGCACTAAAAATTTCTAAAAGCTACCAGATAAGTTAGGTCACACTAAAATCGCGTTTGATTGAAATTTACTGCGAGTTTAAATCCAATTTCAGAAATTGAAAGTCTTGTCATGTCACAGGTCATTTTAGGAACGTCGACTCATCTTTCGAGGATTTTTTCAAAGAGTTCGGGATTTTTACGAAAAATCGTTTCAGATGATTCAAAAAACGAACGGAAATTTGGATTGGCCAATTTGAAGGGATTTTTGGTATCTAATGTGAGTTAATTGGTGAATGGAAGTTGTTTGGGCTTTTTCTGAATTCAAATTGGACCTTAATCGGATTTGTTTGTTTAGAAAATCGGATTCTAAAAAGAAAATAAATTAGAATTCAAAATTGGAGGAAATTGCCATTTTTGTTGCCCGAGATTTGTTGTTTGAGAGAAATTTGATGCAAGAACACAAGTGAGGATCAAGTGCTCTAGCATGGGAATTTTTGGGGATCAAATTGGACTAAACAAGAGCAAGCGGGACTAAGGGTGTGTTTAGGAAAGCTTTGGGGAAAAGCCTTTAAGGAAATGCAAAGGTCTTTGATCTAAAGGGTTTTGATGAAATGCAAAAATTGTTTGGTAAACTATAATTGAAAAGCGCCTTGAGAAGCAACTTTGGGGAAATGCTGTTTGGTAAACACATATTTGGGAAGTCTTTTAGCGAAACCAATTTAAGTTTTTAATTTTTATTGTTTTTTAAATTGAAAACAAAAATAATGACTTTTTTTTTCTTTACCCAAAAAAAAAAATAATGACTTTTTTGTTTTTGCATTGAGATGTATATATAAAAGAGATATATTAACAAATTCAATGACATTTTATATATATATATATATATATATATATATATATATTTGCACTGAGATGTATATATAAAAGAGATATATTAATAAATTCAATGACTTTATATATATTTGCATTGCACTAAGATGTATATATAAAAGAGATATATTAACAAATTCATAAGTTAAAAAATACATCAAAGTGGACTTTTTCTCAATTAAAAAGAAAGAGTAATTTCAATATAATAAACATGATTACATATGCATCGAAGAAAAAAAAAAGGTTTTTATTGAAAATTACAAATGTCCTTAAGTATTTACTAAACTCATTGCTATTTGATCATGTAAATGTGCCATGTCATAAGATAAATTGTCATTTGAAGTACTGGCCCCCTTATTTGTATTATCAAGGTCAAATGAATATTCGTAATTGGGATCCAAATTTATTCTTGCAAAATGTCTATCATTGGTGGCGTTTCGTTGTATATAATTATGCAAAGTCATTGCTGTTATAACAATTTTTACTTGCTTCTCAAATGGAAAACTTGGCATATGCTTTAGAATCTTCCACTTCTTCTTCAAGACCCCAACAGCTCGCTTAATTTCCGATCGTAGTGAGGAATGAACATGATTGAATACCTCTCGATAGCCTGTAGCGGTAGGACTTCGTTGAAATTCTGGTAAATGATATCTAACTTTTTTGTACAGTTCCAAATAACCCATCGGATTTGGATATCCAGCATCTACTAAATAATATTTACTTGCACAAATATAATATAAATTTAATCAACATAGACTACATTAATACATATTAATGTACAAAAACCATTAATTAACAAACTTAGAGGAGGATGAAGAAATTGCACATAACGTCTCTCTAAAGCTTCATAGAAAATACGAGTATCATGGGCTTGACCCTCCCAACCAGCCCAAACATAAGTGAATTCCATATTAAAATTACACACCGCTAAGATATTTTGAGTCGGTGTACCTTTGCGACCAATAAATGAATCTAATCTTTTACGGGTATCACCGTTGGGATATGAGTAGCATCAATAGCTCCGATACAATCCTAAAACAAAAACACAAATATTATTGTATAATCAAAATTTGCTTTTATTTCCTTCTTCATATTGTATAATCAAAACATACCTTAAAATATGGAAAAAATCTTCGATTATTTTTTATTTTCTCTGGAACATGCCTAAATTGCTAATCAGTTGGTTGTATCAAATCTTTTCCCATTTCACATACTTTATCTAATACTAAGCTAAAGTACATGCTTATAGTTTCCCCAGAATACTGAAAATGCTCTTGTGTTAACCTATTACCTATACCATGTCCTAAAATATGAAGAAATATTCCAAGCATTTCTATAACATCAATATTCCTAGTTCCTTCAAGATCATAACGTGTTACTAAATCATGCATTAAATTATTAAATACAATCTTATCAATTCTAAACATTTGATAACACCTTATCGGATTAGCATCTTCGTCCATCAACTCTCCTACCCATGCATTTCCTATATATGATGATGTCCTACAAGGTTTTTTGTCATTGTATATTGCCTGATAAACGATTGCGGCTTGAGTAATTTTCACAAGTTGCCAATATTTCTCGTTCTCTTTTTCATGAATTTCTCTTTCAGGAGAGTCGTCCATATCTGTTTAAAGTAACAAAACAATAAGAAAAGTGATGGGTAATCATCCATCAATGAAACAATTATCATCCATAAGATATATGCAAACTCCATCCAATCAAAAGAACACAAACTAAAAACACAAGTTTCAAAAACATAATTAAAAAGAGAGTTAACAAGTAGTGCAAATCATCAATCCAAAATAAGTTTCACATCACAACATAGATTAATATGAAAAGCTCAAACAAGTAACTAGCATCATAGCGATGACTATTATGCTCCTTCAACTTATACTTCAGCCACTCGACTTTCTCTTCATCTTCATCCAAGTTCATAAAAATTTGCCTATTGTCTTTCTTTTCAGAAAGATGAGAGAGTGCAAAGAAGAATAACTTTATATCTTCCTTAATCTCAGGATTGGCTTTCAATGTTTGCATAATCTCTTTGTAAGGGTCAAATTCCCTTGCAACCGATGTTGCATTACTCATACTTTCAACTGTTGAACAAAGTTGGTCAATTTGCGATGCTAACTTAGCAAGTTCGGTCAAATTTTTCTCTCTCTTTCCTCTAGCTTCATTCGTGGAACTTTGTACCGTTCTTTTATGACTCTTACTTTGACTTGGTTGGGCATTCGTTTCACCTACATCACACTCTAAAGTATCATCAATAGATCTTGTACAATCACCAATATAAGCTTATGTGGCCTCAAGATTCTCAGTATTGCATAAACCTTGTGCGGTATTCTAAGTAACACTTCCAGTGGCAACCATACCCTAGAACATTCTGTCCCACAAAACTTCCATATCCTGATGTATCCCTTTCGTTCAAAAGACTTTAAGCTTTGAATTGGCCTATTATAATAAGATATTTTCATGAGTGATATCACAAAAGATGAACTTATAAAAAAAATGTGGCAAAAAAAGATAAAACTTGAATCTTTCTCACCCACCATTCATCACTCGCATCAATGGTTTTCTTCCTTGGATCCCGTCCTAGTCATTTTTCATTTTGAATCAATTGCTTTCATCTTTTCCATTCTTCCTTTAGATTATCCCACTTACTCTTTATTTGATTTTTATCGTATTTTTTGCCCCTCAGCTCTTCAAACTTGGTAATTATAGCTGTCCATCCATGTCTTTTGTTGCTCGTAGGAAGATTGCATTTTTCAATTTGTTCAATGCACAATCGACAAAACATTTCTACATCTTTCGGGTTCCAATAAGCCTTTTCTTTTGATGAACTCGCCATCTTCCAATAGAATAAACACAAGCACATTTGAAAAATGAAAACAAATGAGATTAACTACGATCTAATTGAACCAACAAACACATCAGTCGAACCCAAACAACCCAAGAAAATGAACCTAGAGAGCAATTCTACAACTAAAGAAACTCTATGCTGCAATCTCACGCCAATTGCTAGACATCATCATATCATTGAACAAGATGGAGCTGCATTTTAGATGATCATAACCCAACCAGGTCCGAGTCATTTTGAGGACCCATCTCTCACCTTAGCTTTCATTTTGCCTCTTCTTTTCTAATATCCCAAGTTCCTACAGCTGCACACCACTTTTAAATTTCCAAAATTCCTCATCTTTACCGAACCATCCCTGCCACAATCTCAAAGCAAGCCAACCCAGCAAGTCCTTGCACACATTTCAGTGAAACCCACCAGGACTTCGAACTCTCCCCCACACAGCTAGTTAAAAAAAAAAGAGTAGCCCAAACCCAAAAACCTTCCCTAGTTTTCTCTGCATTTTTCCACAACACCTAAACAGAGAGCTTGCAAGCAAGCTAAAAAACACATCCGAGAAAGAAACCCAAATCGATGAACACATGAACAAGGAAAAGGGAACATGCTCGGGCACTACAAGATGAAAATTCCCAACTCACCTAAAGACCAAACCTCTTGAAGTTTAGCTCCGAAGCACGTTGGGAAGAACAAAGATGGCTTTACCAGAACCCGGCCTACTTCAAGTTCTCTCTCTTTGTGTGATCAAGGAACCACAAACACCTTCTACTTGTATGGTGCTTTTAAATAAATTATCATAAGAACAGGTTCATTAATAATGCTAACCAAGGGGTCCTTGCATGTATTATATTGGACGAGAATTTGTACAGTCCACAAGCGGTATTTAAGGCGGAGAATCATTCATTTCATGGCATGCGCATGACCATGAATTGGGACTCTTGTGGTGAGTGAAACCTTTTAGCTGAAAGTTAAACATTATGAACCAAAACAACTCTTTATCAATTAATGGAGCAAAAGGTAGACGTAACCATGTCCGTCTGCAGATGGCAAGGAGTGAGAGCCAATAAAACAAAAAGAAAAATAGAAGGAGAAAAGACTCATCAAAAGATGCCTTATCAAATTTCTGTTACTGCTTAGGTCCTTTGCTCTATGGCTAAAATTCCAATGAATTTACTGAGGTCCTAGAGGGGGAAACGCTGAAGAAATCTTCTGCTATAATGGTCTCTCTCCCATCTATATTTGCAGTTTTCTCTAATGAATTTTTGATATTTTGCTTGATTTTCACCTCCCCAATCCTCTCTAACTCTTTCTCAAAAAGTTTCTATTACTCGAGCATCCATATATATACTCATCAAGCATGGCATCAAAAGTATCATTCACAAAATTACCACATACTTAACAATCGCAACTAGAAAAAGCATAATAAGAATGAATCAAATCAAAAGAACCTCGATTGGGCGAGATGAGCAAGTACGTTCTCAACGAAGAGGGAGGCGAACACGAGAGAGCCAAGCGACTTGATTCAGCGAAGAAAGTAGACACCAAGAGAGAGGCGAGCACTGGGAACTGATGAGGGAAGACAGAAGATGACCAAGTGGTGACCAAATAGCATAGCAATAAAGAGCAGCGACACCAAAGGCGTAGCAAAACCAGAGGCGCAGCGAAACCAGAGGCAAATTCCACAGGAGTGTAATGAGAAGATGGCTTTCAAGTTGTATAGGGGATCTCGGTTTGATGACAATTGATGAGCGAAGACAGAAGATGACCAAGCAATGACTAAATAGCCAAGTAAAAGAGCAGCGACACCAAAGGCGCAACGAAACCAGAGGCGTATTCCACAGGAGCGTGAGAAGATGGCTTTTTGGGTTGTATGGGGGAGCTCAGTTTGATGACGATTCTTGGTGTGTACTCGTGGATTTGAGAGAGAAGAAGAAGACAAGAACTTGTAGGTGGGCTAGGCTCGTGGATTTGAGAGAGAAGAAGAAAAGATGATAACTTGCGGGTGGGTAAGGAAAGGAAGATGAAAGCGTGTGCAGCTCTAGGGTTTTCAGAAGGGTTAAACTTGGAATTTCATTAAGTTATGAGGGCAACAATGGCAAACGAACAAAAATTCATTAATCCCCAGCCAACTTACCGAGAAAGCTGAAATGCCCAAGGCAGGGTGGGCTTTCAACTTTCAAAAGGAAAACTTTATGCTAAGGATCTTTACAAATTTTTTTGCCAAACGCTCATTTTTAGCCCAAAGGGCTTTGGAAGCCTAAAGTGGCTTGGAAAAGCCGAATCCAAATGCAGCCTAAGAAGTTTTGGTTTTAGGAATTTCTATCCTCCCCCCCCCCCAATGGCCGCACTCTCTCTCTCTCTCTCTCTCTCTCTCTCTCTCTCTCTCTCTCTCTCTCTCACGCGCGCGCGTGCGCACGGATTCCTCCCCACGCCGACGTCCCCTCTCATTGTTGTGTTTCATTTCCCCTCTATCTTGACTTTTAGTTAAGCTTATCTTCCCTTTTTGATTTTTGCTGACACCCCCCTCAACCTCTCTGTGTTCTCTCTCTTTCTAGCTCATTCACCCCCTTCGGCGACTTCATTTGTTCCTCTTCATGTGCCAGAACACCGCTCGTGGCCCGCTTGATTTTGGTCTAGCTTGTGTCTTCGTTCAATAGCTCGTTGAAGTCACAAGTCCAATCCTTCTCCCTGCGCGAAATCAACCGTTCAAAGCCGCCTTCAGCCAAGGAAAAACCAGCAGCCCAATGAGTTTTGCGAGCCAAGTTTCAAGCCTGATTTGTGCCCCATTGGTGTCGCCGATTTGGAGCCCTTTCAGCCTCATTGCATCCCCATCGAATTGATCCGAACGGATCGTTAATCCGGTGAGTTTATCTCACTAATCTTCGCTTAGTAGGTTAATGACGTTGAAGGGTTGTTTAGTTTAGACTAAGCTTGGTTTAGTGGATAATTAGAACGGTTTAGCAAATTAGTTTATTATCGATACATGTTAGGTGATTAAAGTAGTATAGTCAGAGCCTAGACAAGCTCTAGAATTTATCTAGAGAAGTTCAAAAATTTTCTAGACTCATCTCGGCGTCCAATTAGGCTTTTTCGGGCCTAAGTCGCATTTTTAGTATTTAATAATTAATTTTCGAAATTAATTATTTATTTATTTATTTTCTAGAAATTAGACTAGGATAGCCGACAACCGAAATCTTATGCTAGTTATTGTGGTGCAGTCCATTTATTTAATTGAGCTCTTATTTATGCTGATTGTACATGATTTGTATTTTTAGAATTTATTCTTAAATTCATTTAATTTCAGTAATTGAGTGGAAAATAACCGAGCGTCGGTTTACAACGCCAAAAATATTTTGGTGGACTATATAAAATGGTGGGATTTATGAAAAGGAAATTATTGTATTTTGGCTAAGGCCAACCGTGTGCCCACACACGAATATTTTTATCGAGTATGATAAAAATGGAGAAATGGTCAGATGGTTAGACCAATAATTGCGGCAGCTTCTGGTGAGTTATATAATATACTTCTGATGAGCTATAGTATACTATATTGAATATTGAGCTATACTATCTATATATCGGCTAGAGTGAGAAGTCATAGACTATGGCCGAACTCACAGATAGTATTGATTAAGATGACTGGGGAATGGTCATGTTGACATGGAATTGACCGAATCGATTGATTGATAATTCGATCTGATTGAATTATTGATGTGGTGAATTGAATCAATGAATTATAAATTGTATTGACTTATAGGAAGGAACTAAAGCCAAGATAAGCCCCTTGACTCGTGAATGTGCTTAGGCAGCCCTTAGGGTGTATTTTCTTCATAATTGGGTCTTAGGGGGATTGAACTTAAGATATCGTCTCACCCTGTTGTGGGATAACAATTTTAAGTCCCTAGATGGTGCTCGTGGAGGACTGTCAACCCTAGGGTTTGGAAGGTGGATGCTGTAGAATCGACAATCGGGTTTGACTAGTGGGTGTCAAGACAATCTCGTTTTTGTTAAGCCGACATTTTTGTAAATAGCCTGATTTTGTAATTAATCCGTTTGTCTATAAAAGACTTGTCTTGGTTTCAATTGGTTTGAAAATTTTAGTCCGGCTCTTCTATCCCAATTGTTTGTTATCTGGGGATTTTATATCTGCTTCCGCATACGTATTAAAATGAAAGAGTCGGCAACACATCATGGAACGTCGCTATTAATCGACTAAGGAGGGATGGGCACACGGTCGGAGGATCGGGGCGTGACACAAGGTATACACATGCACTTGTTAAATTAGCATTAGTTTAGTGGCTTGCCATCCGCAACTTGCATCACTTATTGAATTTAAATTAAAAAAAAATCGATACAAAGAAAGTATCTTCAAATGTATTCTTGAATGCACTCCTCCAGAGGAAAAATTGCAACTTATTTGAAAGTTCACATTTTTTTTTAGTTTTATGTCCTTTTGAATTCCACTATTCACATATAGCTTATATGATTTAATGCATACCTTTAGGTCTTATCCATAAAGAGGATCCATTGTTCGAAATGTTTGAATTCAGGTTAAGCTATCAACATATTTAGATTTTGTTACTTTAATTGCTACTTTGAATTTTTTTTATTTAAAAAAATATATTTAATCCTTTAAATATCTATTTTGAAGAAAACGAAAGTGAAAATAGCTTTTCCTAAAATTCACTCCCTTTGTAAAAAAACAAAGAAGTGAGAAGCCCATAAACTTAAATTTAAGAGCCAACTTCAAATAGTGAAAAAGGAGATATGGTCTCGACTTTTAATTTGATATAGAAATTAATGAAAATGTCATTTAAAACATAACATAAGAAAATTCACATGCTCCAAATATATATATATCCTTGATTTTGATTTTGTGAAGAGGTTAAGAGTTTCAAACTCTTCATTTCTAATTGTTTTTATTGTACAACTATTAGGTGGAGATCGGACAGCTGTCCAAGCATGTTGTTAAATTAGGATGGTTTCCTAACTTAGCATGATTTCTTAGGATTTTATTTGAAAATAAATATCTGAAATTAATAAAGACAAGAATCTTACCTAATTTGAAAATTCATTTTCCGAATTTGAATCAAACGCAATTAGCTTGGGATCGCACCGACCCATGATGGTGAACAGCGGCAAACAGTGCTGGCGTGAGCGGTAGCAAGTGGTGACGGCGTGAGTGGCGGCGGCTGGTGGCTCGGCTTGGCTCACAAATGGTTCACGGCGGAAGCTGTACGCTCGGCGGGGGCTACGTTGGTATTGTTGGACGCGACCAAAAGTCTCCAAGTGAACTTTTCTTCTTTGTTGGGCGTCCGGATTGCCTCCAATTATTATTTTTTAATACAAATTCCACAAAAGCTCTCTTGACCACCGTTTGGAATCTTCCCCTAATCTGCAAAGGCACAGAAACAATTTATCACGAAGAGCACAAAGGGGCGCTCGGTGGTGACGCAAGGCCAGAAACGTCGTCGATCACGGGATGGAACAGCTACAGCTTTTTCGGCGCAAGATCTCGGGCAGCTTTGTTGTCACAATGCGGATCACCTCGGATCAGTGCCAGCAACAGGGACGTCACGGGCTAGAGGTTGCAGCAGCTCGTCGTAATCGTTGGAGGCGGGCACCGCCTCAGTCAGGTGGCGCTACGGTGAGCGGAGGAACGGCCTCGAGGAAGCCCAAAAGCAGCGGACGTCGCGGTTTAGTGAGAAAGTACCGTCTGGAATGGAGGAGTTCGGTCCCTATCGGCCGGAGAAGAAGACTCTCTCTCTCTCTCTCTCTTTTCTTCTCTTTTTCTCTGCGTGTGTCATACCCGAGAAGAGAAGCCTCCTCGGAGTGGGTACTATTGACCGAGAGCCGAAACGAAAGCTCCCCCTTGTCCATGTCTCCTCTCCTCCTTTTACATTGATTTTCTTCGCCGACTAATCCTCGGACGCATGAATATTTTCTTTCCTCTTTTCTTCCAATCAAATATTCTCTTCGTTTACCAAATCTTGCCCCCACCTAATTATTTCCTCAAATAGCCGAACAACGCTGTCTCTCTCTTTAATTGTCATGGGACCAAAATTACTTCTTAAGTTTTATCTTACTAAGCCAATTTTCCAACTTGACATACTCTATCCCTGTGACCATCATATCTATTTCTTCTTAATTTGATTGGATAATGTAATCTTTCCAAATCAAGAACATCCCACTGCACCTCACATATAATTTCAGCCACGATGATATTTAACGTGCTAGGCCGAAAATTACAATCTTGCGGGCTTAATCTGCTAATTTCAATTAAGCTCATAACTCTTTATTTAAGTCCATCAACCATCTGTCCAAAGCAATATGCAATTATATGAGCCTATTACCATCAAATTTCATAAAACTATATGCTATGCAATTTAATTCTAAAATTTTTATTTAGGTGTTAAAAATTAATTTATAATTTTCGGTGCAATAAATGAATGACCGTATTGTCAAAATTTAAATGTTGACAAAGATGAATATTGGTTTTCAAATGTATCTTTTTCTCTCTATAATTTTGACGTTTCTTTAATAGCGTTTCAGCAAGTAGTTTCTTTATTTTTATTCAGACAATCAAATTAGTTTTCATTGCAAAGGACAAAAAGGATAAAAAGAACATCTAGATTACATTGAGGTGATCATCGCACCACAAGACTAGCTAGTTCATTACTAGTTTGATCTTGTCTTGTTTAGTATTTATCTTTATCGATTACATGGAGTTCTATTTTATTAGCTCAATTTAATGCACATTTACTTTTTATGCATAGTTCACGGGATCCTACTACAAGGCTTAATTCCGATGTGTTATATGATGTTGCGCAATACAACTCGGGTTATTTTCCTTTTCTTGTTTTCCTTGCTTCATCATCATTTTCTTCTTCTTCTTCCTTTGATCTTTATTTGTTAAGAATATTCATGCCTGATAACTTAGATTTCTATCTATTAGAAAAAATTAAGGAAGAGCCCATGAATAACATTTTATGAAAGAGAAAAAGGTACTGATAACAGGGCATTTGATGAATCTAGTGTAAATAAGCTCCCGGGCTAATGAATATATGGTTCAAAAAGTAAGGTGGGTTCTTGTGCCTTACTCGGCCCCTAACAGTCATATTAAGTTAGTGGTGACTCCTAAGTAAATTTAAATGACATAGGTAATAAGAAAATCATATTGCGATAAGTAGGATTTGAGAGTGCCCATGCTAAGCGCAAACACCACATCGCAAGAGGGTTACTCATGCCCTCTTGTCAATCCGTCAAACTCCCTTGAGGTTCAAATTAGAAGAGTCACAACAAGATCAACAAATATCGAAAGTTAATCGTGATGACTCAAACTAGCTCTAACATGAATTGCTTGAGCCGCAAGTCAAGTCGTGGATTGATCTACAACATTTCTTAAACTTTATATACTAGAGTTATATAAAAATTACCTAATTTAATGCAAAATAAGTAGAGAAAATGTTAAATTTTTCTTCATTTTATTTAGCAAAATAACAACTATATAGGCTTGTGATATTTTTCAAATTTATAAGCAAAATAACGAAATTTTTGTTCAAAAAAAACTTTAATTTTAGACCAATAGAGTAATGACAATATCTACTGGAACCTAAATTTTTTTTAGGCATTATAATGACACTAACTTATCTAAAAGAAGGATAGTTAAAAGATCTACATGGCCTTTGTGCTTCAGACTCGGGATGATCGCCCTTTGGAACTGTTTAATGCCCAAAAATAATTTAAGTTAGTTTCGATAAAAGAGAGAATTCTAAATGAAAAGAGTGAGGACGTATCAATTTACCATGCGAAAATGGGTGGGGAGATGCATGTTTGTAGTCCAAATCCAATGATGAAAGGGGCCATGCCAATGTTGTAAAGTGGGAAAAGGGGCCGGGAATGGCTGGGTTTGCGTTGCACAATGTCGGCCCAGCCCTTTGCAGCCCACATTTGGCCCACCCAGCCAACTCTTGTCTATGCAGTCCAATGTCAATTCGGCTTAGACGCATCGTCAGACTGGCTCTGGTCTTGTACCAACTCGATGCTATCATGCTAGGGCACTACGTAGCACGCATTAATTGGGTTGGCTATAACTTGGAATCACTAGAGCTGATTTTTTAAATAATAATATAATTATTTACATTATTTACCTAAGAAAACTGATTACCATTTTGACCAGACATAATTTTTTTTTTGTTAGACATTTGATTGACTCGAGCTTTGTAACTACAAAATGCTTATAATCCAAAGTTTCTAAAATTGTGGTTCGCTCGTCGAAAACCTGTCAGGATGTAGATTTTTATAAATCAAGTCAAATGAATGATCGTGATGAATTGCAACATTTTCTTCATTTCAAATCTGATTGATGTGATTCTTAAAGTGTCAAAAAACTTATGACTTGATCTTTTAAATGATATTGCTTGATCGAGTGAAATTATGAATACTCCAACACACTTAGGATCGCATTATCATGGTTAAATGCGACATTTTAGGATTTAATTGTCCAATTTAGCGAATTGGATTACATTAAGAATCTTTTGATAATTGCAATTTCATCATGTCCTTCAATCGAATTTTCGAAAATCGTAAGTGATAAAATAGGTGTCCATAATGCGGCTAAAGGGGGAGGGCCCTACTCTCGTTCTTTTCTCTTCCATTGGGTGTAGTTTTTCTCAACCTTTGTGTGTAGCTATAGCTATGGCTTCCTTTTCTCATCTCCCATAAACCCTGACCCAAACGATACAAAATGCCCTAATCATCTGCCTTGGGTTTTCCCTTCTTTACTGTTCCATTGGCACACTGACTCTTCTCTTTTTCACTCTCCCTTCCTCTCCCCCCCCCTCTCTCTCTCCAACCCATCTTCTAGGCTACACGTCCCTCTGGAAGAGACCGTCTTTTCCATGAGCATCTTCAAGAAGACTCTCGCTCCATGCCCCACCTGTAGTGCAATAGTGATGGAAGGGGAAAATTGAGCATCTACACATTTGGAAATTCTCTGCAATTTTTTTTTGTCAGTCCTACTCTATTTCTACTCTAACTCTCACTCTCAAACTTTTACCTTGCCTCTTTGTAGGGCGTGGGAGTCAAAATCCACTCCTAAAACTAAATCGTTCCCACCTCAACTCTTCTTGAGAAGGTGGGGATTTGAACCCTCCACCTTCCCCTTTCCATGTTAGAATGGTGGCCATTAGGAATCTCTGCAATTGATTAGGTAAGTTATTGCGCAAAAAGAAATCACTATTTGAAAAGTTCTCAGAGGAAAAATTCTAGAATGTCGATATTCCCTTATGGACCATCTTTATCAAAACCCTAGCATCAATTTTCAAGCCTTACAGATACCAATTAAGATAGCATGGAAGGTTGAGAATGTAATTATGAAGTCTCCATGAAAAGGCTTATTTAGTTTCATTTCAACAACGAGGAAGAAAAAAAATCAAGTGCCGGAAGGAGGGTTTGGTCATTTTCAATTATTTACTACTCCTGAAATCTTGGAGTCAGATTTCCCTCCTCCCCCCCAATCACACCCCGACCCTTGGACGTGCGACATCTCTCAATCACTTGTGGTTATTTAATTGCGACGTTCCAAGAGGTATCACTGACCCATTCGTTTTATCTTTTGATTATGTGCAAGCGGAAGCATAAACTAAACCATCCAACCATTCACAACATAATGGGGTAGCATAAATCACATATATAAAACAAAACACACTTCCATTTATATACATTAGCCAATTACATGCTAACTATTTACATCAAAAGGCTTAGCCATACACACATGACCATGGAGTGGATTTCTTTCATCCCTGAGGGCGACCTCAAAAAGTTATGCACACCACACGCTCCTAACACCCTATTGGCTCTAGGTACCATGGCTTAGGGTCGAAGTCCTTATCCAAGTCAGACTCTAAATCATGCATAGCACCATTCGGGACATCTAGGTCCATCGGGTCCCAGCTAGTGTTCCCAAGTCCTGCACCTTAGGGTCCATCAAGACCTCTAAGAGGGCCAAACAAAATCTCCAATGCCCAGTAGTACCAAGCGATAAACTTATAGGGTACCAAGTTTGTTAACCCCTCATCTACTTAGATGGTAGTGATGTAGTGCTCGTAACGGTAATCTATTCCCACAATCGGATATTGGGTCACTTGGTCCACTGGGATCCCAAAACGGACGTGGCAAAAGGGTTCAGACATGCTTAGGGCCTGAAAACATTTAAACAACAATAGTGACATAAAAACTCAATGAGTAATCTTCCTAATCCTTGCGTAAAGAAGTAATTCACCTTAGAATCGCCTTAAACATGCAACTTTTCTATCGATAGCAGATCAATAGCAAAGCCTTTGCTTCGTATTATCAATTAACAAGAAGCAGATAACTCATCCTTTCAAATTCCTCGGCATATAATCTCATAGACAATTCTCACAATAATCTGCATATTCAAAAGGCATAACAAGAATGTACAATATCCTACAACCATGCACAAATGCCGTTTAATAATCCAAACGTTATCAAATATCATTTTCATGCACATTGCACACTTATATGTCCAAATTATTACGACTACTCTCGACCACGGCCAACCCAAAGTTCAGCAGTCTTCCTGCATAATTTGGTATCATCCTGCCCCATCAGCATGGTAACGTCCGTCATACTCATATGCATTAGGACGAAATTTTATTAAAGGAGCTTCATTTCGAAACACATCCATGAATGGCATCTCGATGAAGTGGGGGCATCCAAAATCCATCAGGCATCACTCCGCATAATCATAGGCATTAGGATAGAACCATCAGCCCCCATAATCATGTGCATCAAGGCTATTATTTGATCACATGAGCATACCACATGCAATAGCATTAATCGCATACAATCGTGTCATGTTATCATGCCATGTGATCATATCCCAATTAATCATTCATCAAAGCAATCGTGCATCCATCTCATAATACATTTCCCCACGATTTCATTTAAACACTTCAATGATTTATGTCTCAAAGTAACCTTCCACAAGTACTCATTACTTATAATCATTGAATGCCACAAAAATACTTACCATTTTCAGATTTAGGGATTGCACAAGCATATACCATCTATAAAACTAGCATTCAACAAGCACCAATAGCTTTTAAATTCACAACATAGTAAGGACTTATCACAATCAAGATAGGTTATTGTTCCCAAGGATAACTTATAACGATAGCTTATCAAATCTAATTATAACCTATCACGATAGCTTATTGTGTCCCAACGAAAGCCTATCATGATAATTTATCTATCTAACGATAGCCTATCAAGATAACTTATTGCATCTAACGATAGCCTATCACGATAATTTATCGCATGTGTAGCTTATTGCAATAACTTATCGCATCCAATGATAACTTATCGCAATAGCCGATCACATTACATTATAGCTTATCACAATAACTTATTGCATCTAACGATAGCCTATTGCGATAACTTATCACATCTAATCATCACTTATCGCGATAGCTTATCGCCTCTATTTATCACCTTAATCCACTTATCACCTAATCTAATTGCCATCAACCTTAAACTAATACTAACATTACTCCTAAGCGCAATTATAACCCTAATAAAGGGTTAGGAAGTTACTCTCTTCTGAACTAGGCTACAGCAAGTAGTGGCGGCAACAAAGGCAAGGCTCACAACGGTGGTGGCGGCTCACGATGAGGCTCGGCAAGGCTTAGTAGTGGCTAATTGGTTCTTGGTAGCCCACGGCAAGGCCAAAATAGACAAGGGACATTGGCATAAAGTGGTGAGGATGGTGGTTCAACCACAGAGACAACAAGCTTGAACAGCAGACGATGGATAGTGGAGGGCAAGGGTGGCAAGGTGAGATCCAAAAGGGAAAAGAGAGAAATGGGTATAAGATGAGGGGGGAAAAGGGGGGAAAGGGCTCTGCTGCAACGGGAAAAGGAAGAGAGAAGGAAATTCATCCAAAGGGAAAAAGGGAGAGAAAGAGTAAGAGAAATGAGGGAATGAGAGAGAAATGGGTATCCAAAGTCTTAAATGCTAACCCAATTTGGGGAGCAAGGTTGAATCTCAACCATACAATAGCTTGAACTTGGAGAACATAATAGATCTCAACCTTACATGTGTCAGGCTAAGGGCTAGGTTAGACTCTCTCTCTCTCTCTCTCTCTCTCTCTCTCTCTCTCTCTACATGGGTGCCCACTTCCTCTGCATGCTTACCAATTTTGTCTTGTTAGGTCATTGATCTTCTAAAAGGGGCAAAATGGTAATTGCATTAGGCCATTTTACTATTCATGCAAGTTACTATTCATGCACATGAGCCAAGCCCAAAATGGCCTAATTGTCTTAATGGGCTTGTCCTTGAGCTTGATTTGTTGTGGGTTTTCCATCTTGGACCCTATATGTGCAATTTTCCCAAAATAATCCAAAATGTGCCTTAAAGGGAAAAATCATAATTTTCACATATTTGGGCCTTTGTGGCCAAAATTTAAAGGAAATGTGGCTTATTGGGTTTCTCCAAATTCATGGGTCTCCTTTGGGCTTCCAATTTTCAACCCTATTTCACTTTTCCAAAAATTTAGGATTTACCGATAAATAAGGAATTCGATGAAGCAATGTCCAATGGTAGTCATGTAATCGTAAGGGGTCAATTGCTCATTCCGAAGTATACAATCATTTGAAATTGGTTTAGGGTTATTCATAATCAATATAGTAACCATACAGAATCACCCGCAATCCGATTATATACTATTGTTGAATCAATCATAGACATTCTTAGATTGGTTTGAAATAACTTAACATTGTCCCTTATCAATCCTTATAGTCGAAATGTCAATCCATAGTTGTGTTCTCCAGTCATGCGCATCAAAATCTTAAATTGCTTTTCCCAATAGGTTTAACACTCTTGAATGGTTCACGAACCAATTCAAAGTCTAATTCTATTAATTACACATTAATAGAAGTAAACTCCTTATTATATCCTGAATAGGGTTGAATTTTGAGGATGTCACACCCCCTATTGCTATGAATTCAACACTTGTTCTTTCTGGGTCAAAATTTTTAGCCTTCCACTTGGATGGAACTTCGTCGGAATTGTGGAAAAAATAGCTAGTTTGCTGGGGAAAGTGCTGGAAATGAGATTAAATTCCAGAGACCCCGCAATACAAAAAATTGGAGAGGCAAGAGTGGAATTGGATATTTGGAAGGAATTAAGAAGATACTTAGCTTGGCATAAGGGAAAAAAAGATCTGGCTTAATTTTAAATATAAAAGGTTGCACTTCTTTTGCTAGTGCGGTAAAATAGAGCACCATGTAAAATTTTTTGCTAATATTCCTTATGATGAAGGAAAGTTTATGACCAAAATGGGTAGTTGGTATGGGAGTTGGCTGAGCGAAGAAAATCTGGAACAAAGCCCATTTTGGGATTTTTTTATTATAAGGAATTGAATGAAAATGAACCTTAAGAGATTATTCCAAAAACACCAAAGTATCATAGGCAAGCAATACTAGTGGAGGATGCTAAAGCTAGCCCTTCCAAGTTTTCGAATAACTCATAAAAGCAAAGAACTAAACCCTTGCATGTTGAACCTAGTGAAGACATAGCACATAAGTCCATTAACCCTATTACAAGGCAAGGAATGCTTGTACTCACGAGATCCACCCAATAAAAGGATAAGGGCGAGATGCTAGATGAGACTAATACAGAAAGCAAGAAAGGCAACTACAACAAGGAAATAAAACCCCCTCAATCAAAAAACAAAAGAGATACTGCCCTTATCAATCCTCATCGCCCACTCCTATTTAGTTAGATGAGAATTAATTGCTGGAAACACCACTTCTCATGACTGAAAATAGCGACATATGGGCTTTGATAACTAGCACTGATAAGCTACAAATGGAAAATGAAGTTTCTATGTTGGAATTATCAAGGGTTGGGAATACCGTTGACAATCCAAGAACTAAGAGCCCTAGTGGCTCACTATAGGGCCATTGTGGTTGTCTTGATGGAGACTAAAAATCAATAGGGGGTTATCAAGAGAATAAAGAGAAGACTTTAATGAAGACTTCAATTTTGGAATTGTATGGTGGTGCATCTTGTGAGCTATGCTAGAGGTTTAGCTGTGTTACGAGACGACAGAGTAGGCATTGAGATAGATTCTCTAGCCGAGGATTATGTGAATTTGAGATGCGATAGATTCTCTATCCGAGGATTATATGAATGTGAGATGCGAAGTAATGGGGAGTGGTAAGAAAATGAGAGTCATCTTTGTTCATGCACTGTATGTTTGCCATAATAGGCTTCAAGTTTGGGAGGAATTACGTTAGATAAGTTCTATGAACATGTTACCTTGGGTGCGTTTGAGGAATTTAACGAAGTATTATTCCATTAGGAGAAAGCAGGGAAGTGCATGGCTGAGAATTATAGAATAATAGCTTTATGGAATTTTCTAGATTCATGTTTTTTTATGGACATATACAGCAAGGGATGCGCCTTTACTTAGTGGAATAATAAGGAAGGGGACAATCACATTAAAGAACATATTGATAGGGTGGTGTGCACCATTGAATGGAAATTATTATTCCCTGAAGCAGAAGCATTTGCACTTCCAGCCACCGGGTCAAACCATAGTCCTATCCTTTTATCTTTCAAGCTTGAACCTGTTAAACAGAGAAAAGGGTTCGAGTTCAAAGCCTTTTGGCTTGAGAATGATGAATGTAGAACAATTATTAAAGAGACTTGGAACTCTCCTTACTAAGTAGGGATAAAGGTAGTCATGAATTTACATGCAGTGGTATTGCCTTATCCAAATGGAGTAAAAAAAATTTTGGGAATGGACATAAAAGAATAGACTCATTGAAGCAGGAACTTCAACAATACATAAACAATAATTAAGGATATTATGAAGTGGAAAGGGTCAAGCACTTACAAAGGAAAATTGAGGCATTATGGAGGTAGGAAGATATGTATCGGGGATGAGAACAAGAATTAATTTGCTGAAATGCGTGACAAAATCACTAAATTCTTTCATGCCATCATTGTTTAATGACATCAAAGAATTTCCATGTCTCAAATATCATAAGGAATATGGGTTGAAGAACTGAGCCTTCTTAAGGAAACTACAGTACAATTTTTCTTAGAACTATATCAATCTATTGGACCCCAAATGTTCTTTCTTGTTTTAGATCAATGCTCTCAAGCGGTGATAGAAGAATTGAATCAATTGCTGTAGACGCTTTGGAAGAAGTAAAATGTGTAGTTTTTCAACTTCGTGCAACTAAAGCACCAAGGTCGGATGGCCTTAGTGAATAGTTTTACTAAGCTGGGCAGAAATCTAGAGTGAGGTCTTCCAAGCAGTGAAGGTAATAGGATCCATATTTCACTTATCCCAAAAGTCCCTAATCTCAAGAGGTCAAACCAATGACGGTGAGTAGGCTTAATTCGTTGTTGCTAGATCAGATGCAATAAAGTAGAGTGCATTCGTTGGGGAACGCAAATTTAAGGTAACATATTCATTGTATAAGAGGTGCTACATCAAATTAGAATTTGCAAAAGAAACAAGAAATTCCAAGCAATTCTAAAACTTGGAGGTGTAGACTCTCGAAGTGCCAAAACTTAACATGGAGAGAAACTTTAGTGCGAAAAATTTCAAAATGTACACTTAAATACCAAAATCGGAGAAAATAGAACACTCAAGTGCCAACAATGATAAATTTTGTTCAAACTACTAACATGGCATTTCTTCGGCGAGATAAGTACAAAACAACATTGTTTTTTGCATTGACCTAGCTAGATAAGTACAAAATGACTTTTTACGCTAACATGGCCCCAAAATTGAATTTTAATATAAATATAAATTAAAATTATTATTATTTTAAATAAAAGGGAGAACAGGTTCGACGAGGGTTGTGCAAGCCCTTGCCGAAGCTTGCTGTACATCCTTTTTTAATAAAAATATTTTTAATTTAATTAATATTTATATTAATATTCAATTTTGGGGCAAAATGACATCGTTTTTGTCGAATCATTGATTAGTTGGCTTTCGGCGAGTCACGTAGACCACATATATTATTAAACAAATGCCATGTCAGATTTCTAGCTACTCTAGCCGAACTTGGCATTGATATGTCCCACTTTCCAAAAACAGTGATACTTAAGTGTATCTTTTAAAACATTATGTGCTAAGGTGTCCACGTGTTTCAAGTTCTCGCACTCCTAGTGTACTTTATCCTGGAAACTTGATATGAAAAAGGCATGCAAGCAAGTGGAGTGGGACTTCCTTAAGGCACATTTAATTAGAATAGGTTTTGATGAAAAATTGGTGGATAATGCAATGTTTTACAACTATCTCATTCAGTGTCAAGTTTAATGGATTGCCACTTCAATATTTTAAGCCAACACGAGGGATTAGTTAAGGGAACCCATTATCCCCCTACTTATTTATTCTGATGGCTAATGTATTATCCTCACTATTGAAGATTGCGGTTGATAATGGTAGCATTAAAGGGATTAAAGTTAACAATGGAGTCCTACCCTTTCTCATATACTCTTCATAGATGGCTTCATCATCTTGTCAGAAAAGAAAATTCTGGAACGTCAAAATTTGACAACAATTTTAAATCAATAATGTGTACCATCTGGACAAGTGGTAAATTTGAACAAGTGTGGGATTTATTTCAATAGGGACTACCCCCACAACTTAAAAGAGAATATGGCAAGGGTGCAAAGACTACCTATAATGGATAAAACAAGGAAAGATCTCGGGACTCCTTCGGATTGGGTTGTATCAAAGAAATAGATGTTTGCTTGGATTTTGGGACATGTAAGCACAAAGTTAAAAGGATGGAATGAGAAATTGATGTCAAAAGCAAGGATTGGAGTCGAAAGCTATAAATGGGGAGCTTATGTAAAAGGATGTTATCTTCCAGCGACAGGATGTAGAAGATTCACGTATGTCGAGCTAAAGAAAGCGACCAAAACTTCCATGAAGAGATTAAAAGAGGAAGTAGGGGATTGTTTAGGGGCCTCATGCAAGATCAA
Source organism: Eucalyptus sideroxylon (assembly GCA_014182405.2). Classification (NCBI taxonomy): domain Eukaryota; kingdom Viridiplantae; phylum Streptophyta; class Magnoliopsida; order Myrtales; family Myrtaceae; genus Eucalyptus; species Eucalyptus sideroxylon. The sequence continues at coordinate 33,140,906 of CM024553.2, forward strand.
TAGGTAGCTACAATCAGGTGGATGTACGACGTTAACCAAGGAGAAGAGGCCTTCCAAGCTGAAGTGAGAACTATTGGGAATCTAAGGGCGCGTTTGGTAATATTTCTGTTTAAAAATTGTTTTAGGGAACAGAAATAGAAAAAAAAATATTTCTGTTCCGGGGAACAATTTTTGAATAAAAACGTGTTTGGTAAACTTATTCTGGGAATAAAAATTAATAGAAACACGTTTAGTAAATTTGTGTTTTTTTTTTTTTTTTGTTTCTTTTAATTTTTTAATTTTTTAATATTTTTATTTTACTTTTCTTATTTTTCTTTCTTTTTTCTTCTTTTGGCCGGTCGTCGGCCTTGGCCATGGCTAGCAATCGGCTGACGAGGGCCGGCGGCCTATGTAGCACGGACACGCGACACGTGACACGCGACACGACACGACACGACACGCGACACGTCATTTCTTAAAAGTACAGAATTCCGACACGTTCCGACACGTTATATATTAAATAAATATTTTAATTTTTAATTAATTTGATTCAAGTTCACAAATAAATAAATAAAAACTTATAATAAATTTACACTAATAATATTAATAAATCTATTCATAAAAAAATTTTAAAAATATATTCATAATTAAAACGTGTGCATACTTAAAAATATATTTTTATTCTAACAAAATTATTTCCCTCAAATCCTCTCTCCTCGTTTCTCTCTCCCCTCTCCCCCTCTTTTCCCACGCCACCACCCCCAAAAGCCTCCCCCTCGATTTCTGCAGATCTGCCCCCACTTTCTCTCTCCCCCGCCCTTCTCCCTACGCCCACTTGCTCCCCGCACCCCCATCAATCGCTCCCTGCCCCCTCGATCTCTTCCCTTCTCTCTCTCTCTCTCTATCTCTCTCTCTCTCTCTCTCTCTCTCCCCTTCCCCCACGCCACCACCTGCTCCCTGCGCCCCCATCAATCGCCCCCATCCCCTCGGTTTCTTCCCCTTCTCTCCTCTCTCCCCTCCCCCCCCCAACGAGAGGCTGCGCTCCCATCAATCCTCCTCCATCCCTGTTCTTCCCATGCTTTCTCTCCCCCCTCCCCTCCCCCACGCACACCACCTTCTCCCCGCCCCCTCGGTTTCTTCCTCACGATCTTCTCAACTCTTTCGGTCGCCTCATCGCCGTCGCCTCTGGCCTTCCTCCTTCGCAGCAGCTGCAGCCTCACCCCCGGCCCTCCATCGCAGCGTCGCTTCAATTTATGCTTTTCCTCTCACCGTCGCGGCCTCACCTCCGCTTCCTCGGCCTCTTACTCGACCTCATCTCTCTACCCACCATCGTCTTCTTCAACAATCTCTCTCGGACACGCGTGTCGAAGCGTGTCGAGAAAAGTTGACCGCGTGTCGGATTTCTCGACACGCGTTGACCGCGTGTCCAAACGTGTCCGAGCGTGTCCGAGCGTGTCGGACACGTCGACACGTGTCGGACACGACTCGGAAGGCTCGGCAACGTGTCCGTGCTTCATAGCCGGCGGCCTCGCCCAACCACGGCGAGGCTTGCCAGCCCCGCAAGGCCAAGCCTCGCCGTGGTTGGGCGAGGCTCGGCCTCGCCTTGGCTGGTCAAGCTCGGGCTTGCCTAGATCCAGCAAACCCGAGCTTTCCCAGCCTTGCCTCGCGCCGGCCAGGCTCGGCCTTGCCAGGCCACCGTTAGGCCGATGAGCCTCGCCGATGGCTAGGCGAGCTTGGGCTCACCGGATCTGGGCGAGCCCGAGCTCGCTAGCCAAGGCGAGCCCGAGCCTCGCCGAGGCCGGCAACGCTCGGTGAGGTCGCGGCCCTCGACAGCCGGTTGCCGACCATGGCCAAGGCTGGCGATCGACCAAAGAAAAAGAAAAAGAAAAGAAGAAAAAAAGAGAAGAGAGAGAAATTTTGTTCTTAAAAATTGTTCCAGAAACAAGAAACACGTTTTTCTTATTTCTTGTTTTTGTTCCAAATGTGTTCCTGGGAATAAAAAAATAGATTTGGAACAAAAACGCAAACAAACACGTTTCTGTTCTTTTTTTGTTCACTAGAACAAAAAAACAGAAATTTTATTTATAAATAGAAATAAAGAACGTTAACAAATAGGGCCTAAATCACATGAACCTTGATCAAGATGTGGGGGTATTGTGCGGAGGGCAAGCACAGGCTCTTGGCTTATGAGTTCATGGATCACGGTTTTTTGTCTAAAAATCTTTCTTCCCCTCAACTCGATTGGACCAAAAGGTTTGAGACCACAGTAGGTGTAGCCAAAGGGCTTGCTTATCTTCATGAAGAGTGTTTAGAATGGGTTCTCCAATGCGATGTGAAGCCACATAATGTAATTATTGATTAAAGGTGGCGGATTTTGCGTTCTTTAAGGCCATGTTTGGTAACCGACCAAACAGTAACTATTTCTGTTCTTTTGTTCCTCAAAACCCAAAAAGAACAAAAAGCCATTGTCCTTAGGAATAGATTTGGAACAAAATTAAAAAGTAAAAAAATAAAAAATAAAAAGCTACTTCTTTTTTCAAAATCAAGCCCAAACCATTATTTTCCTTTTTTTGTTCTTCTTCCTTCAGTTGGTCACTGGCCTCGGTCATGGTTAATGACCAGCTAGAGAAGGGTCGACAACCTTGCCGAAATGTTACCGGTCATCAACAAGGCTAAGCCTAGTCGGGCTAAGCCTCCCCATGTATGGGTGAGGCTTAACCTAGGAGAGCTCAGCCTCACTAGATCTAGACAAGGTTGACCTCGTAAAAGGCCCATGATGCTCCAGCAAGGTCATTGGCCAAGGTTGAGGTCAACAATTGAGAAGAAAGTAGAAAAAGAAGGAAAGGAAAAAGAAAAGAGAAAATTTGTAATAAAATTATTAAAAAATTAAAAAAAATTATAAGTTGCAAAAGAATTTGCAAGTCATACGGAATGCATTTCTATACCAAGAATAAAAATTTTGAATAGTTATCAAGCGCCTTCAAATGCTCACAAATTTATCCAAGGAATGGAATCAGAAAAACCATTTCTAAGTAGAAATTATTTTCGAGAACAAAATAATTACCAAATACACCCTAAGCTTCTTTAAAAAATGGCCCTAAGAATACCAGTTTCTCTCTTACTTTTCTCATTGTTTAGGGCATATTTAGTTGAATAAATGAAATAGATTGTGATCAAAGCTGAAAAGCCTTTTCTCTCTCTCCTCTCTCTTTTTCTTTATATTGTCTTCTTCATCCTTAAGCCATGGGAGAGGGGGTTTGAGCTAGTCTCATCCTCCCCTTCTTTATTTTTTGATTTTTTTTTTTTTTTTTTTTTTTTGCATTTTATTGTTATAATCTTTCTTTTTATTCTCTCTCAATTTAGATTTGGTTTAGTTCTCGATTTTAAAGTTTAAACTCCCCTAATCTAATTTTAGATTTGGGTGCTACCTTTTCCTGATCTAGATCTAAGAGTTTAATAAACATGCTTTTAGGGATTCGATACCTTTCTACTTTGGTCGTGTACAAATTCCATACCTCCATCTTCAACGATGATCATTTTAGTATCTTGTTAAATTACGAAAATTTGCTCATCTATATGTTAGATCTATATTTATTCAATCTACTTTGGTTGTCTCCGTACAACGATGGTGTAGATGTAGCCGAACTTAGGCATGCACCGCCAATTAGCAACTTCATAGTTATTGGAGAAGGAATTTCTGGCATGTGCTTATCATTGATAAAGACACAAGATCTAGTAATCAAACGTTGATTTTGCTTGACAAATATGTTCTAATGGAACGAGTGTAGCTTAACTCTACTGGTGCTTTGCTGATGCTTTTTAATATTCTTGTTCTGTTTCAATTTGCTTTAACATGAATATTATATACTTCCATTTCCTTTTGAATAATGAATACAGTTTTCTTTCAACCAAAAAAAAAATTAGGGCGTATTTGTTTAGTAAAAAATTCCATGATTCCTAAAAATTATATCATTTTCCACAAAAATATTTTCTCATTTTCAGATTTGGAAGTTTATTTTCCTAACTTTAAACATGTATGTTTTCTTTGATCATAAATGGTTCTTCGTTGATTGATCATTTTCAACAAACCAAACGAGTAAAAGTCCAAAAAACTAATTCGTTTAAAGTTTTTTTTCATTTTAATAAACACACCCTTAAAAAATATGGACTTCCTTGTTTGGGGGTGTGCGAGTGTTTGTGGTTGGCTTACAAGCTTCATCCTCATAATGTGAGCTCGCAGATTTTACACATCATTACTAGGGGTGAGCGGGTCCAGGGTGGGTAGGGTCTAGACCTGGACCCTGTTCCCTACCCCCGTTATAACCGGTTCTCCTTTTCGGACCCCGTTCCCTACCCCGTTTCATTGGACCCCGTTCCCGGCCCACCTGTTTTTCCGGTCCGGGAACAGGGTTGACCCTGTTTATATTGGAACCTGTTTTGCATAAAAATTAACCTTAGAAAAGCAAGTCTAGATGATTAAAAAATGCTAAAGTTCTTCACAGATTCTCCCATATCTGGTCTTATCAGCTTCAGCAATCACAGATATCATTAAATAGAATCTAATCAAGTTCACAATTAATATGCCAGGAGACACTATATAGAGACACCAAGCAATTAAAGTTTAATTGTAACTACTGATTTCACCCTCAATTCTTCACCCAATTGCTTCTTTTTCATCTCCTAGCATGCAATCACAAAAAGATCAGCCTCTTCACACAGCCCCCAATTGAGCAGCAAACTTTAATCAAAATTCTAACATCAACATAATAAATCATGAGCAAAATGCAAGCTTTCTTCACAGTAATTCGCACTTCTGAACATGCGAAAAGCATTATAACCATCAATTTCCACATCATCTCACACATGTCGACAACGCTCAAATCAAGCTATAGTACCTTCTCTCGGGCTTGAGGCTGGTGAAGACAAAGTGGGACCTGGAGAGCGAGGCGGGCCTCGTCGGGACGGGCGAGGACGGAATCGCGGCGGAACGGCGGCTTTTGGCGTCGGTCGCAGCGGCGGTGGCGCCCGGGTGGTGGTGAGCGAACCAGCGACGTCGGCAACGGGGCTCGGGCGGAGCGGCGGGGCGGCTGGATCTTCGCGAAGGGGGGCGGCGGTAGATCGGCAGCGGGGAGCTCGGGAAACAGCGCACGATGAGACCGTCGACTCCTCGTCGGGCCGGAGGAGGTCCCGCCACGGGCGAAGGCGATGGAGAGCCCGAACGCGCCGGACGGCGAGAAGACGACTCGCGGGACGCCGCGGTCGCGGGCGAAGCGGTGGGTCCACCCGAGGAAGAAGTCGGAGATGACCGCGCGGGGCGGAGAGGGGTGGGACTCGAACCACCGGGAGAGGAGCGGGAGGTGGAGGGTCGCGGAGGGCGCGGACTTTGGCGACGAGCGCACCCGCGGCGGGTGTGGCGCGGCAAGACGAGAGGCTGGAGCGAGGAGGAGGAGGCGAGGAAGGGGTCGAGCAGGTGGAGGTTGTCGGGGTGACGACGCCGGTGACGGTGACGGTGACGGGGGCGGCGGAGGAGGAGGAACTTGGTAGCGGTGGTGCGGCGCGAGGGGAACCGGGAGAGGAGCTCGGGGAAGTCTGGTTCTCTTCTCCGCGCGTCGCGCCTCTGCCTGCGAGTAAAGAAAGAAAAAAATTAGGGTTTCGCTTTAGGCATAAAAACCGGTTCTCCAACCGGTTCCCAAACCGGTCCGGTCGAACCCGGTTCCCGGGTGGGTAATCCCTCGGAACCGGTTCCCGGACCGGTTTAACAGGTCTGCGTTTTGGGAACCGGTTCCCGGCCCGGTTTTAACCGAACCGGTTCCCGACCCTGTTTTCCGGGTGGGCCGGACCGGGAACCGGGTAAACCCGGTCCGGTTGCACACCCCTAATCATTACTGGAAAAAAAAATGGCATAATGAGACATGAATAAAGCTAGGGGTTAATATCCTGAAAACCCCCCAAACTAATACACGTGTAACAAATTTACCAAAAACTAATTTTTTGACCATAAAAAACCCCAAACTAATACATATGTGATAAATTTACCCCAAATGATCATAAAAATTCCAAACTTGTATACTTGTAATAAATTTATTCAACCTCTAAGAATCTTAAACTGGTGCATTTGTGAAAAATATACCGTCCATTAAATTAAATCAATACCACAAAAAATCATAAAAATTGTACAATTGTAACAAACAAAAAGTAAAATCCCAAATTGATACACTAATCAACTGTCACATACCATCCAATTTAGTAATTTAATTGTAAAGTTTAACGGAAATTAACAAAGGGTAAATTTGTCATAAGTATATTAGTTTTTGGTAAATTTATCAAACGTGTACTAGTTTGGGATTTTTGGTGGTAAAAAAATTAGCTTTGAGTAAATTTATCACAGGTATATTAGTTTGGAGTTTTTCAAAGTATTAACCCTAAAACTAAATATCAAGCATTGGCTCTGCGAAATTGACAATGAGGGATGTTAATTGCAATTTTGTTGAGGACAAATTGTAACCCTTCAAATAGACACCTCTAACTAGTAGCTAATGACTTCTTCTATCGGAAAGCAAAAACTTTAGAGCTTTGAAAAATACTACCACTGGATGGACGGTACATACTACGAAGCCACCTTTTTCTCAATGTTGCAATATTTCTATGACTAATCAAACATTCTAAGTTGGATTAGTCAAACACGAATATAGTGACAAATGGAGATTCATTTCTTGGGACAATAATGTGGAATTAATGGAATCACGAGTCGTGACTTCAGATGCATGAAATGATTGACTAAATTTTTTCATTACGAGTCAAAATGGTAATAATTAGCTCCAATTTACGAGATTGGTCGCACTTGGTAATGGCACAAGAAATCAAATTAATTTGTGCACTTTATCCACCCGCTGGCACACATGCACATTTCAAACCTAGTTAATAATCTAGTCCCATCGTTTAAGTGAGAGGACCTCATCTCTAATTCCACAACATCTAAAGTTGGCTACAACAACCTGCTCCAATTGTCATTGGGATAATCACAGTGAAAATCCTAAAACTCTTCTTCTTCTTTTTCTTTTTTTTTGTAAAAGTAATATTTCATTAATTTCTACAAAAGTACAAAAGAGGAACAATGCGGGTCAACTGCAAAACAAAATAAACCTTATGCAACTTCAAAATAAAAATAAATTGCAAATAACAAGATAGTAATTGTTGACACCTAAATTTTGGACAACCCATTTAGTCATTTATTGCATAAAAATTGGGGATTAATTTTTAACCCCTAAAAAAAAATATTATAATTCAATCGCATAGCATATAAATTTTTAGGTGCATTTATTTTTAATTTACATGTTTTGCATTTTTATTTTTAGGACCGGTGGTGGATGAGCTCAAATTTTATGTTTTTAAGCTCTAGTTCGGTAGGCCGGGCTAGGCCCATGAAATGATAAAATTAACCCAAGCCCGTCGTTATTTTTAATTGATTATCTTGCGAAAAATTAGGATTTGATGCGATATGATGGTTTTTGAAAAAAAAAAATCGCATTGTAATCTTATCTTTTTATCAATAGATGATGAAATCGGGGGAGAATATTATGAGATAAAAGGATTTTGTGATCCGGAGGTTATAAGCAATTTTCGAAATATTCTAAGAAGATCGCATTATACTTGCTTATAAAAGGGCAGTGTACTGCATGAGGTAAAGGGAGGCTTTTGCTAGGGTTTTTTCTCTCGGTTCGAAGGAAAAGAAGACAAAGAAGTAAAAAGTGAAAGAGAAGAGAGAAGCCATCCGTGAGGGGTTTTCTCTGGAGAAAAAAATTCAGAAAAGAAAAGAGAAAGAGAAAGAAAATTTTCCTGCAGAAAGTACACAAGGAAAAAGTAAAAGAGAGAAGTGAGTTTGAGGGGGAAGCGGCCGAAACAGTAAAGGTTGATTTGACCTTTACTGTTCATCATCTTCCCCAAATCCACTTCCCCATTTCTGCAATTTTGTTTTTAGCCAAGATCCGACGACACCGGAGCCATCGCCGCTCAACCTCCTTTTGGAGTGTCCATCCGCGAGCACCCACGCCGGCCCTGTCACCGGCGCTTTTAGCCAGGTTTCTGCTGCTGCCTTGCCAATCCGCGTGCTCCGCCTCATCTCCAATCCGCGTTGGTTCATGACGCCGGAGCCACTCCTCACCCGCCGCCGCTGCAACTCGCGAAGACCCCGACGCGCCGACCGTGCATTGCACCGGCACCGCGATGCCAGCCTCCAACGCACCTTCGCCGCGACAACCCGACGCCACGCCTCACCCAACCTTGGCTTCAACCTCGCGATTCGACGCTACCGCCGAATCCCTGTGCCCTGCTGCCCGGAGCTTCTGCCGACGCCGATCTGCCCAACGCTGGTCCTGCTCCATCCGCGACTCCCGCACCCGGAGCCCCCAGACGTACCCGATCTCGCCATTGCTCCGCTCCCCCTGCTGCTCGAATCTTTACGAGCAGCAGATCGGTGACTCGATGACTAGGTGCCCCGTTCGTGACGCCCAGTTGTCGCGCTTCACGTCCCCGCGTCGCCTGCAGCCGCCCTCGCCGGATCCCCTTCGCCGGATTGATCAGCCGGCTCCCCTCGGAGATCCACAGCTGTGCGTGGAAAAGAAGGAAAAACAACAAAAGAAAAAAAAAAAGGAAAATCAGATTAGGTAGTTTTTCTTTTCTTTTTTTATTTTTCATTATTTCTTTAATATTCTGTTTTAGTGGAATTGTTCCTTAGTATATTATTGATATTCTAACATGAAATAGACCTCAAGCTAGGGATTGACGGTCCGATTTTCGCACCCGAAATCCGACTCGCAATCCTTATAAAAATCGACAATCCAATCTGGCCCGGTTCGATTCGATTTAATTTAAAATTGGCTAACCCAATCTCATGCGCGAGATATGATTCGTCATTTTGGATATCAATCTTATCTTTTGTTCGATTTACTATTGTTAAGTTGGTTGAGTCAAATCCTATTTTCGTAAAATAAAAAATAAAAAAATCTCAATTAGGATTAGGTTTGGTGTCATCTTGCATATTTAGGATTGTAATCTTATTATGAACTTTTAAATAAAAAATCCAAAAAAAGAAAGTGCAATCATTTAGGTTGTTAGTTTTTATTTGAATTGCATGTTTAATTATGCGTTAGTTTTAATTTTGAATTTCTTAAAGAAAAACACAAAAAAGATCATTGTGCATATTAGATTAGAATTACACGTTTCATTTTAAATTTAGATCATCTTTTTTAGATAAATTGCATTTTAGATTTAGATAATGTCTTAGTTTAAATTAGGATTTAATATGACTTAATCCCTAGTTTAAATTAAATAGAATCTTAATCTAGCTAGCTCATTTCAAATTTCATAAAATTTGTCTTAGGATAAATTAGTTGCAATTTCTAGGATAGATTGCATTTTAAAAATAAAATAAAAAATGTCAAATGCATGTCATGTTAGTGATTATTGTTAGGTTCATTTCTAATTAGATATTGTCCGTCATTGGATTAGGTCATTTAATAAATGTCGCGTGACATATAGCTCGCATATTAAATTGCAATGTCGCATGTTATTTTAGTTGAAATAATTTTGTACGTCATTGCATTGCATTGCACGTCATTAGAATTAAGTCACTTTGGTTAATTTAGATTGCATATTTAACAATTGCATGTTCATTAAGAGATCATAGAATTTTTATTCATATGTTTAGGACATGTTGCCATGCCGTATCATTTCATATTAGATTAAAAGCATTGCATTGCATATGGATTATAGTCTCGTTTAATAAGTGAAAACAAAAAGAAAGAAATTGCTTATTAATTAAAAACCATATCTAGGGTTGTTGATGTGGATTTTAATTTAACAATGCAGATGCTTTCGTAGCTTTTGAGGTAAGTCCTGCATTATTTAATTGCTTTCTTGGTGTTAAATTGGTGGTTTGCGCACCTGCATGAACATATCACATGTTAGGAAAATAGATTTAAAATCAGTCCAAATTGCTTGCCAAACATTTTTTCAAAAATAAAAAGAAAGGTACCGAAAGGGCGTTAGAGAAATCTAACGAAAACCAAGTCCCCCGTACCCTTAGTCTGCAGTTCGTAGGAGTAAAGTAAATCTCCCGTTGCTTTACTAGGGTTTCTAATCGACCCACCAAAAATAGATTAGTGGCGACTCCAAGTTAAAATTCAATTGCATGTTAACAATTCAAACCTAAGTCGCAAATTGGTATGGGCTTGGGAGAGCCCGAGTTAAGTTTAGGCTTAACAATCCATTAGCCAAACCCTAGGTGGTTCACAAAGCCAAAAAATTGGTCGCGACAGTAATATTTCATTAATTTCTACAAAAATAGAAGAGAGAGACAATGCAATCCAACTACAAACCAAGATAAACCTAATACAACTTCATAATAAAAATAAATTCCAGATAACAAGATAAATTATTAAAACAATGTTAAAGGTCACGTGCTCAAAGAGTAGATTTGTAACTTCTTCAAATCAAATCGGTGACCAATCACCAAATTCGTCTTTAATAATACACACACACCAAAATGTCCAATTGTTGCTATAACTTTGCCTTTCAACAATGCATACCTAAATCTGGCGTTCTCAATACCATCATTGTTCAAAGCCACAAGTTTGAACAGCCGCAAATTTGAAACGTATGAAAGCGGAACCTTTGCAAAGCTCCTTCAAACTCTTTCAAAATTGGATTGTACGACAACAAAACCCAAGGGAAGGAAAACCCCAATCATACACCAAAATTCCCTAAATCTAGATTAGACTAGGGTAGAAATCTCCCAAAATGGGAGAAGGAAGTTTCAAGATCTAAATTAGCGGAACAAGTTTAAAAGTCACATGCTCAAAGAGCATATCTATAACTTATTCAAATCAAATCGGTAGCCGATCACCAAATTCATCTTCAATAATGCGTACACACCAAGATCTCCAATTGTTACTACAGCTTTGCCTTTCGGTGATGCATACCTAAATTTGGTGTCCTTAATACCATCATTATTCAAAGCCACAAGGTTGAACGGGCGAAAATTTGATACCTGTGAAAACAAAACCTTTGCAAAGTTCCTTCAAACTCTTTTGAAATTGGATTTGTACACCAACGAAACCTAAAGAAGAGAAACCCCAAAATCATACACTAAAAATCCCTAAATCTAGATTAGGTTGGGGTAGAAATCTCCCTAAAATGGGAGAGAGAAGTTTCAAGATCTAAATTAGATGAGAAGAGAAAAACTCCACAAAATGGGAGGAAAGCAAAAGAAGAAAACATAGATCTAAATTTGCCAAAGAAAAATAGGGAAGGGAGGGAGAGATTTAGCTCAAACCCTCCTCTTCACGGTGGTTAAAAAAATGGCTATGTAATGATGAGAGGAGAGAAAAAAAACCTAAGCGTGTTGTAAGTCACATTTAATTCTAAAACTCTTTTTCTTCAATTATTTAAATTATAAAACCTGTCATCATCATTCCAACTATTCATTAAATTAACTCCCTCTCCTTCCTCTTTAATGGATGAAAAAGTCCAAGTTGGCATTGTTATTATTTATTTCATCCCTGTGGCTGCGAAGCTTGCTAAAATCTAAAACAGTGTTGTTTAACGCAACACAATTTATGTTCATCCAATTACTCTTTTATAAAATTATCTAATAATGAAAAATGAATTAATTTTTTGCAGCTCGTAAAATTAATAGGAAAGGGAGTAGAAGTGTGTTACCCCCTATGTAGCCGGCGACCCTTGTCGGGGTCATAGCAAGGGTGGTTGGCACTCTCGCCATCACAGCAAGGGTGGTTTGCCAGCGGCAAAGAGGCACGCCACCCTGCCCTTCCTGTCCACTTCTCACCAATCTTTTTCTCTGTACTTCTTGCATCTTGTTGTAACTTCAGTCTTCTTTATCATTAAGGTTTTTTTAATGAGTCACATTCGTGCCACTAGCACATAAAAGATTACATAAAAAAAAAAAAAAAACCACATGAATTTTATGCCCAAGAAAATACGACATTGTTCAACGAAAAGACTAATTTGAAGTACAATGACGAATTTTAAGCCTTAAACGACTCCAAAAAAACGTTTTAAAATTAAAGCGATGTATCCACACAAGTTATAAAACTTCTACCGTCATTATCCCACTAATTTTATCTGATCATGGGAAAGATATGCAGAAAACCTGAGGTGAGAAAATTTTATGTAGAAGTCTTCGTCTACGGAGAGGTGATGGACAGAACAAGCTAATTATAATATACAAGTTACATCGAAACTTGTGTGTGTGACTTTTTTTTTAAAAAGAGAACCTATGAATCTAGACTATCTTTCCAAACTTGACCGATGTGACCTTATAAATTAATCTGAGCAATGCTTTCTTCTAGCAGGAAGATGGCCCACTAAAGCTGAATGGTAGGTAAATGCATATATAATGGCCTCTAAAATAAAGATTAGTTGGCGAACTAAAGTCAGGTCAACGCCGTTCGGTGTCCATGTTCTTAAGGAGATTCTTGGACCGAATTCATGGTATCCCACGCTTGAGGTGACGATGGTCCAAGAGTGGTTTGTTCGTTCCTGTCACCGTATTGCTGGACTCGAATCTCCGTCGTCACCATGATTAGTTGGCCTAAAATAAAGATTAGTTGGCGAACTAAAGGCAGGTCAACACCATTCGGTGTCCATGTTTTTAAGGAGATTCTTGGGTCGAATTCATGGTAATTGACTAGACCCTGCACTTCTAATGTATATTTTTATGTGGATGAGTGAAGGATAATAAAGATGTCAATTCAATTCTAAATTTATCGGTTTTATCAAATTTGTTTTAGACCTTTTCGTGAAATTCCATTGCATTCTTTCTAATCAAATTTCGCCGAAAACCGCTAGTGTGGAACCGTCCTTCGTGTAACATCACCATATTAGTGATTTTCAATGAAAATTATCGGAATAATTATAATAGAATTTTTGTATAAAAGTTAGGATTAAATTTAAAAAATTAAAAAAATTAAGATTGAATCAACATCCGTACTATACGTTTAGTATTAATTGGACAAATTCGCCAATATTTCCATTCTGCTCCAGATTTCTACTCCTTTCAAGAGGCGAAATTACAAGAAAGGCACGTTCTCTTTACTCATGTATCGATGGACTTTCACCAGAGACAAGCGCATGCTCCCTCGAAATCGCCGTAAAACAGCTGGACCACGCCCCCTTTTCCCTTCCTCCTACGCCGTCTCTCCACCGGCAACGAGAACGAAGAATTTTTCCCCCAAACGGAAAAATACTAGGTTGGCAAATTTTTTTGGATCCATAAATTAATCTTACAATTTCATGATGCTTGTAAACCAGCAATCTGAAGTTTGATTCCTTCCATCATGAATAGAGAAAGATATCATGATTTTATGTCTACCTCTAGTGTAAGTGAGATACTCGCAAAGTTATATTTTGTACCTATTGACAAATCCATATTAAAGATGTGCAAGCGGACCGATTCTATTTATAAATTGAATCAAACCACGCTAAAAACTAGTTCGGTACCAATCCGGTTCTCAGTTCCAAACTTTTGGAATTGGTAAAATTGGTTTGATTCCCAATTTTGAGTGAGAAACCAATCGTGAATCAAATCAAACAAAATTTAGAACCGATTTTATAGAGCCTAAAATTCCTAAATTTTCTCTTGTTATATTTTTCTCTATTTCTTTTCTTCTTCTTCTTTTATTCTCTCTAACCTCACCCAGACACTACAAGACTCCCTTTCTCACTCGCTACTCACCCTCCACCTCGCAACCCTCGCTCGTTCCTAACTCACATTTGCTCGCTTGCCCTTGTTCATATTTTATTTTGAATAGCTTTGTTACTTTTTTTTTTCTATAAAAAATGAAACACAAGGAACAACAAAAAAGCATATTCTTGATAGATCTTGGAATCATACTAGGAAAAAAAAAATGATAGGTTCCAAAATCATCAGTTTTAGAGCAAATAGAGTAGTTTATAGGTTTCAAAAACAAAAAATCAGTTATAATATTCCAAATTCCAAATTCCAGATCTGGAATACGATGATCCTTTAACCTTTATTATTGATTGTAGTAAGAATACAAGATAGTGTAATATAACGATTATGGGCAAGAAATGAGAGTTCATTAATAAATTAAGTGCTACTATTAAATCATCAGATGCCCGAAAGATTTATTTACGATTGAGGTTAGATGGATTCTCTTGAGGGTATCCTCCGTATAAGGACGGTGATTTGAACCTTGGAGCATGTATTGATCGCTTGGTGATTTATTTTTATGCCAGCTCAATCTATGAGTAAAGCCAACGACTTCCGGAAAAATATCTCAGTACCGGCCAAGCCACAACCGGTTCCCTTGAACACCATGAGAAACTCGTCATTTCTCCTTGTGCTTATTCTCTCAATCCTTCACTTGTCTTCTCAACCTTCCTCTGCGACTCACGCTACCTTGAGCAGAGGCGACTCTCTCTCCGTTGACAACCCGGATGACGTCCTCATCTCAGAGTCCGGTGTCTTCTCCGCCGGTTTTTACCCTGTCGGCAAGAATGCTTACTGCTTTGCCATCTGGTTCAGCCATCCACCGTGCAGCGGCCAGAATTGCACCGTTGTTTGGGTGGCGAACCGCAATGAACCCGTCAATGGGAGGTACTCTAAGCTCTCCTTTAAAAAGAATGGCAATCTCGTGCTAACCGACGCCAGCCAGGCCGATGTTTGGGCCACAGAATCAGACCCGCTGTCGTGTTCGAAAACACTGTTTCATCAGTTACAGCTCCTAGACTCTGGTAATCTTGTTCTTCGTGACAGAGAATGCAATATCCCGCTCTGGCAGAGCTTCCACTACCCAACCGACGTGCTCCTCCCTGGACAGAAACTCACGAGGAACACCACGCTTGTTTCCTCTCAGAGCAACGGCAACTTCTTTTCTGGCTATCACAAGTTATACTTCGACAACGACAACGTCCTTCGTCTCCTCTTCGATGGACCTTTGTACTCAAGCGTATACTGGCCAGACCCAGCCCATGTGAGTTGGGAAGTTGGAAGAACAACCTACAACGATAGTAGAGTTGCAGTGCTCGATTCCTTGGGGAGTTTCACTTCATCCGACGATCTGAAGTTCCTGACGTCAGATTTTGGCCAGAAAACCCAACGTATGTTAAAGGCGGATCATGATGGTAATATAAGGGTCTATAGTAGAGAAAAAGATGGGAAGTGGGCTGTAACATGGCAAGGCTTATCTGAGTCATGTACTGTTCATGGGATTTGTGGACCGAATAGCGTTTGCAGCTACAGCCCAAGTGAGGGGAGGAGTTGCTCTTGCCCTCCTGGATACATGTGGATTAATGACACTGATTGGACTCAGGGATGCGCGCCCAGATTCGAGAGCTTCTGCAACAAGGGTGCTCATGCTCATGTCGATTTCCTGCGTTTGCCTAACCATGATTTCTATGGATATGACCGGGCCTATATTCAAAACACCACCCTGGCGTGGTGCAAGAAAAAATGCGCAGATCTTTGCAATTGTAAAGGCTTTCAATACAAATTCAACGGGAACAGAGGGAGCTTCGACTGTTACCCCAAGGTACGGCTGCAAAATGGATATTTTTCATTATCGTTTAATGGGAGCGTCTATTTAAAACTACCAAAAGCCAATCTCTCTTCTTATCAAAGACCCACCAAAGGATCCAACTCACTGTCCTGTCCCCCAAAAGTTCAAGAAGTTTTCCTGAAGAGGACTTATCTGGAAAGCCACATGAATTCAACACTCTTGTTCACCGTTGCTATGGTGCTAGCTGGAGTGGAAATTGTTGTAGTCTTCCTCACATGGTCCTTCTTGAACGGGACTGATCCTGACAAACTTGGAGGTTATGCGAAGGGATATCATCTTGCGGGAACAGGATTCACAAGGTTCACGTATGCCGAGCTAAAGAAAGCGACCGAGAACTTTAGTAAAGAGATTGGAAGAGGAAGTGGGGGCATTGTGTACAAGGGTGTCTTGCCAGATCATGGGGAAGCAGCGGTGAAGCTGCTAAACGAGGCCAATCAAGGAGAAGACGAGTTCCTGGCCGAAGTGAGAACAATTGGGAATCTCAATCACATAAACCTCATTACGATGTGGGGCTACTGCGTGGAGGGAAGGCACAGGCTCTTGGTTTATGAGTTCATGAATCACGGCTCCTTAGCAGAAAACCTTTCTTCCGATCAACTCGACTGGAAGAAAAGGTATGAGATTGCGGTGGGATCAGCCAAGGGGCTTGCTTATCTTCACGAGGAGTGCTTGGAATGGGTTCTCCATTGCGACGTGAAGCCACAGAACATACTCCTCAATTTTGACTACCAAGCAAAGGTGGCCGATTTTGGGCTCTCTAAGCTACTTAACAGGAACAGCTTTAAGAATACGAGTTTCTCAAGAATCAGAGGAACAAGGGGTTACATGGCTCCTGAATGGGTTTACAATATGCCCATCACGTCCAAAGTGGATGTGTATAGCTATGGAATCGTTCTGCTCGAGATGTTGACAGGAGGGAACCCGATCGCGGTCATGCCATTGATGGAGAAGTAAAAGGCGGGAACAAAAGATTGACTACCCGGGTGAGAGAGAAGATGAAACCAGGAGTGGCCATGGAGACATGGATAAGGGAAATTATGGATCCGACCGTAAAAGGACCTTACGACATCAAGAAGATGGAAGTTTTGGTTGCAGTAGCACTTCAGTGTGTCAAGGAGGATAGAGATGTGAGACCCACCATGAGCCAGGTGGTTGAGATGCTTCTACGCCATGAAAGTGAAAATCTGTAATAAGATACTTGGACAGTTACAAAGGTAATAATCTTTGGATTTACAAACCTAGGAAAGATAATTTAGCAAATGTTTTAGGAACAAGTCCATGTTTATCTCTATTTTATCATCTTGGAAATCTAGGAAAGGTCATTTAGTATGACAAGTTCCCAGTAAGAGAGATCACCCAACAATGAGGACACAATAGATCTCTTATTACCGTTTGTCTTTGGTGCTTCAAATCCTTTAAATTGGTAAACATAGAGGTGCCTTAAGCCCACTAGATGGTACACTTCTTCTTAATAACAAATTATTGACTAGATAAAATAGTTACAATTTGTAATTTCTATTGACATCCAAATTTTTGTCAATGTTTTAAATATTCATTTATTTTGCAAAAAAAAATCATAAAAAGGTAAAAGACAAAAAAAATGAAAAATATGACTGAAATGAAATGAAAAGTCGGGTACAGTAGGCCAGCGTGTTCAGCCCATCCTTCCAATGAATTTTCGGCCCTTTCAAAAGTTAAGCCCAGCTTTCCATTCATTTCATCCTTCCGACCGACTTTTTCCCCCTTCGTTGAGCCCATATTTTTAAATGTTTTCATGGCCCATTAAAGTTTAAAATAACAAAGAAAGACAAGAGCCCAGTCCAAAGTCATTTCTTTCTCTTTGCTTACATGAGCCAACGCACGTGAAGAGGAAAAGAAAAATAGACGCGCGGGTGAGGAGAGGACGGTGACGAGCAAAGCGTGAATGCGTGCCCGTGAGCGAGGGAGGAACAACAAGCTGTGACGCAAGCAAATCCAAGTCTTCTAGAAGGCTGAGCTAGTGGGAGGGATGAGGAGGCCTAACCGAAAAATATTCGGGGAGAGGCGGGGGTAGCGTGCGTGAGCGGGCGAGGAGGCTTCCCCAAAAGAAGACGACCAGGTTGCAGAGGGGGAGGAGGGGGCAGAAGTCTTTCTTTGGCTAAAGAAGAGAGGATCGTTCGGCAGGAGAGGGCATTGTTCGGCCATTAGAGAAAGAAAAGAGCGGGGGCTTTTCTTTTCTGGAAGGGCCGCTCTCAGTGCGGCCACCACGAAGAACGTTCTCTCGGGTCCAGTCCATGTTCGTCCTCATGAGCGACGTTTCCCGAACTCTCCTCGCACCGGCCGGCCATTTTCTCGAGCTTTGCCAATGAACAAGCAGCAGTTGCAATGCCACTTCTGATCAGGTAAGCATCTCGCTCCCCCCAGACATCCTGTTTTTTCTTCATGCTGTTCAGAAATTAAGAACAAAAATTTCAATCTGTGAGGTCATGGTCTAATATTGTGAAACCGAGATATATTTGTGAGGGACGATGTTATTTGGAGTCTAATATGTCAATTTTAGACCGAAAATCATATCAAAATGGGATCGGAGGCTTGTTCTTGTACTGCACGTCATCTATTTAATAAAATGCCTAAATGATATGTTGGCCATCGAAATGATATCCTAAGATCAACATAGCTAGAAAATTGAACATATTTGAGAAGAAGACGAAGATTTGCATACCTAATTTGGAATCCACTGTTTTTTATGTGGAATAATGACGATTCGACGCTCAGGTTCTTCTCCTCTATAGCTCTTGGATCCTAGCTCGATCAAACCGCCTCTCATGTTTTCTTATGTAAGGTGATAGTGTGTTGTTCATGGAAGTATGAGGGTTAAAGGAGAGATCTTAGCACTATTTATAGAGTTTTCATTTGGGCTTTCTCATCACGAGCCGAGCACATAAAATAGGCACATATTCGACTATTAAGAAATCTTATACCTTATCTTATTAGGCCAACCCCATAAAACAGCAAATTACAATCTCAATTAATGTAGCCTACATCAGGAAAACTCTTACATTCTCCCACTTGAGCTATATCAATTGAGACTATTCTGTATGTATGCACATTTATATTAGTCTAGAGACAATTCTTAATAGTCAATCATATCTTATAAAGTCTCAACTACTGTCGCGACCTACCTTTGAAGGGAGGGAGTAGGTTTATAGATATTGCCTAAAAGATGGACCTAATGCCGATAATTAATCGTAGGCTCTTCCAAGCTCATACCTTGCTTGATATTGGGGAATTTTTTAAGAATTCGCAAAAATGAGTCACTACTAAACTATTGGGGTCGGCTAGAAACCAAGTGAGGTATGGGAGTGTATCTCACTTCCTACACAACCAGAGAATTTAGAGTCGGAGACTTGATTATACTAATTGACTAATTAGTGTCTTTTTGATACCTAATCTTGTTCATTTTAAAAGAAAAGATTTTTATTAGGTAGTTTGAATTGATTTTATACCTATCAACTAACATGTAAGGTGATCATGCGGGTGTTCAATCATTAAAATAATAATCATAACTACCAAGATCTTAATTGCAGTAAAATTAAATATGTGCAATTAAAAATAATTAAATATGCAAATCGAACACACGAGATAATTAATATATGAGTAAATAAAGTCCTAATTACACTAAGAAGGAAGACATAGCAATTCCTAACCAAACCCTACATTTTTTCACTTTCGATTTTTTAAAAATATATTTTATTTTATTTTTATTTTTTAAATATTATTTTAATATTATAAAATTATAATATATTAAAAACGACCCAAGTCGGATCCCCAAGTTAGGGCCGACCCGGTTTGTTGGAAAGACGGCCCAAGCTCGGATCAGATTGGGCTAGACGGCCTGAGTCTAAACTGTGCTAGGCCACGCAACCTAGGCCGCCAGAAACCTAGCCAGGTTGGGCTTGAAGTGCAGGCCCATTCTGGTCTAATCTTTAATCTTTTAAAAAAAAAAAAAGTACATAAGCCCACGTGCTGAACCAACCCAAACCCGACCTTGAAATACCCTGCCCAAATCTACTCAAAACCCTACCTATTTCGAGACCTGGCCCGGCTTTTTTGACCCAATTCGTGCCTCCTCTCTCTCCTGCTCTTTTGCAGCACCAAAGGAGGATGGACGGGACATCGTCAGGCGGTGACTCAGTGACGGTGGGGACGCGGCGGGTGACAACAAGGGCACCGAGGGGCGACGACAACATCGGGGTCTACAAGGATGAGCAACAACAATGCGATGTCGGTGTGATCGGTGGTGGCACAACTTGAGGGAGCGACACGGGCAACATAGCGATAGCGTCGGACCCAAGAATTGCAACAATCGGGGTCAAACAACAGCGGCTCGAACGACGTCAGGCCCAGTCGTTACAGCAGTCGAGGTCGGAGGGTGGCAACTCGGATGGCATCAAGGTCAAAGGGCGACGGCTGGGATGGCGTCAAGTAGCGTCGATGACACCTCCTCCTTCCTCGGATCCTGCCCCCCTTTCCTTTTGGCCTCCCCTTTGCTCTCTTGGCTTCTCTCCTCTGCTCTACGCCTGCTCCGCTCTCGTGGATCAGCAACGTGGCGTCACTGCTTCAAGTTGCAAGGGATGGGTAGGTTGTAGGAGTAGCGATGGTGCGGCGAGGAGGCTTGGACTGCTGGCGTCACAGTAGTGGCGAGGGGGCTCGGACTGCTAGCGTTGCAATGATAGCGGTGGTGCGGTAAGAAGGCTTAGGCTGCAGGTTGTAGGAGTGACGGTGTAGCAACAGGTGCTGCAGAACTTAGTAGAGCTTCGATTGTTGGCATGGCGATGCTCGCGACTGCAAGTGCTGCAGTGGCATCGGGTTGAGGTGGGCAGAGCTTCGGCTGTTCATGTCGGCAGCCATGGCAGAGTGTAGGGGGTCGACATTTGGAACCCCCCTCCCCCGGGAAGGTCGAGGGCGGCAAGCCTTGTTGCCCCCAAAAGAAGACCGCCCCCTCCTCTTCTCCTCTTTTTTTTCTTTTTCTTTTTCTTCTCTTCTTTTTTCCCCTCTCCCATGTCCACTCTCATATCCCTTCTTCCTGTTCTCCTCCTGTTGTGCTGCCTTTTGCTGCAGGTCCTTGAGTGTGAATATGCAAACAGGAGGAGGCAAGTTAGGATGGGCTGGGCTGAAGGGGAGAAGGGTTGAGCCCATGCGGGGAAGGAATGAAAAAGACGGGTCAGGCCAAGGCGAGATCTGACCTGACTTGACCCTTCCACGTTTTCTCTCTCTTTTTTTTTTTTTTTTTGTAATTAATTTCTTTTGACAAATTTTTAATTTTTTTCTTTTTGATGATGAATTTTTTGGAAAAATTTTTTTTTTTTTTTAAAAAAATCATTCAATGTGTAGTGCAATAATGAAAACACAATACATTTTTAATGATTTTTTTTTTACTTTTCTTTCTTCTTTTTTTCTCTTTTTTTAACAACTAATTCCCAATTTTGTATATGATTAAGTCCTAAATAAGATGGTAAGATTTAGGTGTCAATAAATACCGAATCATAGCGATAATTACATGCACACACATAGAATCTTCCATGGTCATAATTGCTTTCAACTTTACTTATATGTATTCAATATAATTGTGTGGCGAATGGATAATACCTCATAACAAGTAAGACCTTATTAGTCATCCCCTTTGTTGATCACTATTTTTTTACCTTAAGTGTCACAAGAAACCGAATGTGCCACTAGATAATATCTTTATGATTCTAATGAACTCATATATATCTTATCTTTATGATTAACCTTTCATTATATGTGATAACCGGATACCCCCGGCCTTCACTCAAGGCTTACACAATACCTTAAGATATCATTACAAGTAATCAACTTAACATGATGACAACACATTCATGGACACTTTATTGAATATGAAGGAGTCTATACATGTTAAAATGTTACTGAATATAACAAAACATAGACGTAAGCTTTATTAGAGTAAAATCAAAACAGCTCCCATTAAATAGCATCATCCAATGATGCTTCTTAGCCCATGTTTATGACATATTACTCAAGTACCCAAGGGCGAAGGTGTTTAGTTAACAGATTTGTAACCATATCATTTGTAGAAATATGCTCTACTGTAACGCCACCATTTTGTATCTTTTTTTATGGTCAAAAACTTAACTACCATATGTCTAGACCCCCTCAAGACCTTTATTGTTGCTGATAAACAACACTGAAGAGTCATTATCTCAATACAACCATATGAGTCTATTCACAAAATCAAATATGGTCAACTCCTTAATGAGGTTCCGAAATCAAATATCCCAAGTAACAGTTGAAACGTATTCTACAAACTTTGTTTATACAGTTGAGGATGATATAGATTTCTATTTTTCACTTTGTCATAATATTGCACCTTCTGCTAATATAAAGATATATTATGTTGTTGACTTTTTATCATCCTAACGGTCAGCAAAGTTTACATTAGAATACCCTACAAACTCTACATCATGAACATGTCTATAAATTAACATATAGTCACTTATCCTTTTAAGTACCTAAAAACTTTCTTGGCAGCAATCTAGTGATTGTGTCCTAAATTTGACTGATATTAACCCAGAAGTTTGTTGTAAAACCAATATCTAGCCTAATACAAACTTGAGCATACGTGATACTTCCAAATGTACTAGCACAAGGTACATCCTTCATTTAGGTTTTCCTAAAATTTGAATGAGGACACTGCGATAAACTCATTTATTACCCTTAATAACATGAGTAATTCTAAACTTGCAATATTGCATACTAAATCTTTTCAGAATACGATCAACATATGCAATTTGAGATAAATCTAACATATAGCGAGAACAATCCCTATAGATCTCAATGCTAAGGACAAAAGATGCCTCATCAAGATCTTTTAAGTCAAAATTCTTTGATAGCATTTGCTTTGTCTCATACAGTAATCCAATACTGCTACTTGCAAGTAAGATGTCGTCCATAAAAAGTACGAGAAAAATAAATTTTCCCCCACTGATCTTGCGGTATATGCACCGATTGTTCTCAACAAAACCAAAAGAAATGATGACATTGTGCGACTTCAAGTAATTCAACAAGTTCCCAAACACTATAATGTTTCATCGCATCTAACCACTGATTTGATTAAGAACAAGAAACAACATTTAATTATGTCACTAGAGCGATCACAAAGTAGATATTGTGCTCATGCTCTCACATATAGACTATATAATTTAGTGGTATAACTAATTGTCTCTCCCTAATTCTCCTGAGTGGAGCTACAATCATTTCATCCTATACTTGAAGAGCTTGACAAACTTCATCATGAATTGTATCAATAATAATATCCTAAACCTTAACAGGTTTAGCATGTGGTGTAAGAGACTCCACAATCGTCTGTACAGGCAAAGACAAAGATATAATGGTCTCTATCTTTAATAGTCTAAGAGTAGTTATCCTCTACGACTACGTTGAACTCTAAAAACTTGATGTCTGTGATTCCACAATTCTTGCACCTCATCAAAACCATCATACCTCATGTTGAAGAATCCTAATATTTATCTTAATCTCGGCATTAAATAAGACATAATTTCATACCATCAATGCCTCCATCATCCTTTTAGCCATGCAATTAGCTAGTAAACCATTTTCAAATGTTCCTATAGAACACTTCATGGATAACGAACATATTTAATTGCTCATTTTTCCAAGCAACAAAATGTGCTTTCTAGTTCCACATCACCGACAGTAAAATTGCCAACTTATTCTCAATAAGAGCAATATGAACATCAAATTACTTCATCATAAACAAAAAATCATCTTTCACTATTTAAAGTTTGACCCAGCAAGAACCTTAATCACAATGGAGTTGTCATTTACAAAGAAGATGACTTAATAACAAACAATATGTATAATCGACATCATGTGAGTATTGTGTAACTTTAGAATT
Organism: Eucalyptus sideroxylon; assembly: GCA_014182405.2. NCBI lineage: Eukaryota > Viridiplantae > Streptophyta > Magnoliopsida > Myrtales > Myrtaceae > Eucalyptus > Eucalyptus sideroxylon. Next base: position 33,164,420 of record CM024553.2, read on the forward strand.
GTATAAGTACACATCCTAAGAGCTATATACATCATCATATAAACACATTTAGATAGAATACATGATATGCAATTGCATACTCTCTACATAATAGTGATCATGAGATTGCGAATTCACCACCTTTGGATGTATGAACCATTAGAGTTAGTTACTCATCAACCACATGCTGTACATGGATCCCTTCATGAACTAATATACAATCACCTCATTTGGGAGTATGACTACACGTTAGAACATGAGACATCCCATCACAATATAAGACCGGTATTTCTCATCAAGTGTGCCACTTTGGCAGTCACAACCCAATTGAATCATTGAAACTCTCTTATACCAAGGATATAAACTTTAAGTCTCACATTTACTTTATACGTGTGATTTTAGACTTGATAACAGGGGCAATTTGTCACTAAAATTACATGTCATGTCAATTATATTACTCCATTTATTGATGCATGTTGAACCTTATACATATTATTAATGAATCAATGCTCTATACATTCCTTATGTCATAATACACATATAAGCTCGCAACGAATTTTCGAAACCATAGAGAAAAGCATGAAAAATACCCCAAAAATCCATTATTTAGGGTTTAACATGCATTTTCATATCCTTAAACATACCAACATGTAAAAAAAAACAAAAATACATCATAGTATAGAGAAATTCCATATGAGCACGCCAGTGTCAATCACGCGTCGAACGAAGGTCCCACACACCCTTGCAGGCCGCCGAAGTACGCGAAGCATGAACTGCACTCGCTAGCGTGCTTGAACCAATCCGACTACTGGTTCAACCATGTTTGATCGGTCTAACTGGTCAACGGTCCAATTGGGTCAAGTCACCCGGTCAACCTGTGTCGGGTCAATTGTCAAACCGGATTGAGTCAGCCCAATAAAACCTGGTTGAATCATCCCGACCGAGAGAATGACGTCATCCATGACGTTAGCTCCGACGAGGCAGTGGCCAAGTCGACAAACATTGAGAGTGCTAGTATGAACACCTAGATTGGGGTGAATAGGTGTATAAAATAAATCTTGGCAAATATATGCGGAATAAAATAAACTTCGAGAAAAATAAATGAGTTAAGGAAGAGAATAAGAACACAAGATTTATAGTTGTTCGGCTTAATCCAAGCCTACGTCCACTCTCCCACGCTAACAGCCTTCTTGGCTGGATTCCACTATGCAATCAACAAGAGATTACAAGTTTGAGTGCAAACACTTAGTAGTATATCACACTATCTCACTAAGTTACTCTTTTGGTATTTCTCTTACTATCACAAACGTTTAAGCTCTCCAAAGACAAGTGTATGAACAAAGATTGCTCAGATTTTGGAATTATAAATTCTACGCTCTATCTCTTACTTGCTCATCGGTCCATGATCTCCTTAAATACCCCTCCACTTCCAAACTACCCGTTGGACAGTATCTTGGATAATCGTCTTCCAATATACCCATTGGACAGCTCTGTATCTAGAAGATTTGATAGCCGTTGAGTGACAAAGGTAGAATCCCAAATTGATTCCGATTGCCCATACAAACGAAATCTTGGTTTCCATAAGTAAAGCTTCTTCGTATAGAAAGTTCTTGTCTTCAAGATCCAATCGTCAATCAAATAGATTGAATCAATCAAATCAATCTTGATGTGGAATCCAAACCAGATCACTAGCCGTTGTATGATTGGACTTGAGTTACGTTCTGTCGAATCTGGATGTAAAGTCTAAGAGCAATAGACTTTACAATCTGAGTCTGAACATATCTACTTCTGAACAGATTTAGCTTTAAGGTTTGTACCCAGTTCAGCTTCAGAATAGAGTCTATATTATGGTTCAGCTTCAGTATAGAGTTTGTCTTCTGGTTCAGCATTCACGTTCAGTCTAGAATTAGTCAGAGTTGACAGACTTCTGATGTAGAATAGACTTTGACACTAAAGTCTAGCAGTCTTCAGACTTTGACACAGAAGTCTGGAAATCTTCATAATATACTTTGGATATATGTTACGTTCAGTCTTCTGGCCGTCTTCAGACTTTGACAATATCCTTTACATGTTTTATTATATGTATGGTCTATTACTTAACCATTAAACATGTTAGTAGCCTTTGATTTATTTTGTCATCTTCAAAACATCATAAGGGATTTCCCTAACAAACATCACCTACTGCCTTAGGCGATTATGAGCTCGTGCGTGCGAGCGTGTGAGCATGCTCAATGGCACGTGGCGCCGCTCTCTAGAGTTGTCGCGATGTGTGCAAGCGCATGGTGGCGCGTCCAACTTCTTCTAGAGGTGTGCGACCCATCACTGCTACTAAATATTGGCCGTCAAAACAGCATCTCAAGATCAACATAGCTGGAAACTTGAACATATTGGAGGAGAAGACGGAGATTTGCATACCTGATTTGGAATCCATCATTCTTTATGTAGAACATCAATGATTTCAACACTCATGTTCTTCTCCTTTTATAGCTCTTGAATCTTGGCTAAATGAGACCGCCTCTCACAGCTTTCTTATGTGACATGATAGTATGAGGGTTAGAGGATGGACCTTAATGCTATTTATAGAGTTTTCAGCCAGACCCTCTCATTACAGGTCGGGCCCAACTCGGTCTACATAAACCAGGCCCATATTCAACTATTAAGAAACCTTATGCCTTACCTTGTTAGACTAATTCCATAAAACGGTAAATCACAATCTCAATTGATACAACCGACATCAAGAAAAATCTTACATGATATACTGAAAATCTATGCTATTCGATCACCATTAGAAGTTTAGTTTAATGCTTCATTGTTCTTATATTGTTGAAGGGCGTCGGACATTTGTGTCTCTGGTTTTGTTTTTATGTGATTTCGTAGAAACTAATCCTTTGTAATCGAGTCGGCCATGGATGAACACCTCGCCAAAGATGCTGTTCCTTCAACCAAAGAAGCCCATGATTTAAAGCCATTCGAGTCAGCATCTCTCTCTATTGTAATGTGCTTATGTTTGTTTGTTGCCGATATTGCTAGTGTTAGAGGTTTAGGTATGGTGAGATGTTTATTTTATTATTTTTTTTTGGTGACCCAGGGTACCTTCGTGCGCTGCTTTGCGGCAGAGAGTAAACCCTAGTTTGGACTGGGCTACCACCACAAACCCAGCCACAGGTGAATCGCGCGTTTTGCATTGAAGCAATGCGGACGTGGAGTCTCGAACCTTTCCCCCTGCGGATGGGGTACCAAGCCTTAACCATCGCGGCCACCGCGGACGGTGGTGAGAGATGTTTATTTTTGGTGTTTTAATGGTCGCCGAAATTGGCCGACTGGAAGTGATGAATGCCGGTTAGTCGTGTTGGCCAATGATGATGTAGGATGGTGACCGGCAGCTAGATGGTAGTGGTGTCGAGTGTTTCTCGACGGCGAAGACGTAGCAGGAGTTCAGCCCCATTAAAGGAGGAGTCAGAAGTTGAAGACAATGCTGGGTTGAAAGAGATGGGCAGAAAAAGACAAAATAGGAAAAAATAATAAACGAGAAAAGGAAAAAAAAAGTAGAAAAATAAAAGGGCCTTGGGGTATTCTATTGTGGGTTGGGCTCATTTCAAAATGTGGGCTGAAAAAGAGTTAAAAAGAAAAAAACAGTTCATGGACTTTTTTAATTAATTCCAAGTGAGCTTTTTTAGGGTTAATGTTTTTAGCCCAACCCATTCCAATAGGGTTTAGGTTATTTAGTTGGGTCAGATTTCTTGACTCGGTCCGAATCCCTTTTATATTAATAAATAAATAAATAAATTTAAAATTTTAATAAATAAATAAATAATATAAAATTAAAAAAGGAAAAATATTATTAAAAATTCAGAAAATGATAAAAAAAGTTTAAAATCTTTAAGGAATAATAAAAAATTTCAGAAAATTCGAAAATCAATAAAAATTAGAAATTTTAGAAAATCATTAAAAATTAGAAAATCCAAAAAATGATAAATTTTTTTTTTTTATAAAAAAAATAGAGGATCCTTTGAAAGTAAAACATAGAATTGGATAACATTTTAGGGCTTTACAATAAGAATTCTTGTTTTGCTTTGTCTTGTTTTCTTTTTAATGGACAATTTAGGATGCTTGCATATTCTCTATAATGATTATAATTGTTTGTGCCTTTCAATATTTGGATGTTTTTTCCTTGTTTTAGAATGGTTAGGAAAAATCTTTGAATTTTCTTGATAGGGTGCTATGGCATTGGTTAGCATATGATTAGATTAGATACTGAAAGGATATTAGCCTTAGGACTAACATAATCAAATTTCCGAGTCCAAAATCTCTGGTTGCGTAAATAATAAGATATCATTATGTATCCTACTGGATTTTTAGCAAAGCCCAAAAGGGCTAGTGGCGACTCTTTAGTCAAAATTGCATAAATTTAATTGATTAAAAATTTGAACACTCGATGTCGCATAAATATGGGCTTGGGAGAGCTCAGATCAATGGAAGGCCATCGGCTCGAAGTTGACAATACTCCTAAACCTAACAAACTCCCTCTCCTATGAGAGGAGTTAGGTTGCAACAATTTCCTTTTTAGACATTTTTTTTTAAACATAAATATTGCCATACACTTCTTCATTCTTTTTCTGCCGTGCCTTGCTATGAGCTAGTCTACTACCTAAACCAAAGTGGTTCACTTGGGTCAGGGAATTTGCCATCAAAACATAGTTCGAACTTGTTGATACCAAAAGTTGATTTGGTTATCGATACACTTGTGCTTAGCATGAGAATGAGAAATTATTGGCATATGAGCAGGGATAAGTAGCAGTCACGTGCATAACGCATAAGTGTCACCTTATACAGCCGTCAACGAATATAGAAGTTAAGATTTTTAGGTCGGACCCTTAACGAACTTTGTTCATCACTCTTTTGACTACGTTGTAGTTAAGTTTCATGTTTGTTAGACCTGGTTTAATAGGTTGAATATCTATTGATATGTCGTGATGCTCTGTTGTCTTAATGATTTTCTAATGTGATGTTGCGCGTTGTTGAATTTTTACAAATTCTTATGTAACCATTTTAGAAAATTTTCTTCAAGGAGTATGTTCCCGTGATGTTGTGGATATCGTGTAATTTTCTTAGAATAAATTATAAACGGGTTCCTTTTCAATTGTGTTGATTTTATTTACCCTGTTATGTGGTGTTTTGTTACAATTCTTTGCCGTGTTTTCCTTCTAGAATTTCTTAGGTTAACTTGCATGTTGAGTCTGCTTCAAATTTATTCACGGACTTTGTTCTTCACTTTTTGCACTTTATACAAAAAAACTCTTGAAAAATAAAAAGCACTTTAGTATGTTTTTTCGACCTTTTAGAATGTCATGAACTTGTCTAAATTTTCCTGTTTTTGTCAATTTGAACCTAATTTTAGTTGAAGTGATACTCATGCACACACTTTTTATGTCGTCATTGAATTTCAAACTTTCAAACCATGCTCTTGGTTTGGTATTGATGTTACCTAAAGTTTGGGACATATTTAAGGGATCTGCAAAGTCGATTAGAGTAGATAGGATGCACCCGATTTAACCTTGACAATTAAATGTGTTCCATAACTGTGATACATCTTTGTTATACCATTAGCATATTTTCTCACAATTCACTATCAATTGTTCTTCAAATAATTTTTTTAGCATCGTTTGAACTCTTATAACCTTGAACTTGTTTACCTTTCTTAAATGCATATGATTGTGATTAGTGTGTGTTGACTAAATAAGTGATCCAGTGTTGGCTCATTGAAATTGTCTGCTTGATTGAGGACCAAGGCTTGAGGGTCTGCTGGCATGTTTATTTCCCGTTATGCATGTGTTCTATTAGATGTATGCATAGGTATGATGTATGATTCCATTGGATGACCTCGGGATTCACTTAGAACATGTTTTAAGGGTTTATAAGCATTGGTTGCCATGCAAGAACACAAACAGTGGCCAATAGCTACAAGCTATTAAAATGAATTGGGATAGGTGTCCAGAGTTATCGACACATGAATTGCAAAAGCCGACCCTGAGGCCCAATTTGTTCATTTTGCATGTGGTTTCAATTGTTTGATTCTTCTTGATTGTCTTGTGAATGTTTTTTTCATGAATGATTGTTTCTTTCCTATTTTATGTACCTAGTCATAGTTTTAGGTTAGGATTAGAATAGGTCCATGGAGATGGAGATACTTCAAGACTTGAAGATGAGGGAAGGTCGATGTCCTATCCGACCGTATTTTTTGTATCACTTGTCCCCAATATATGTTTCCGGTTATCTCGTATTGTATAAACACCCGACGAGTTACAAGTTTATTTCTTCCATTTATTTTTGTTCATTGCTTAGGTTGTATGTTAGATTTACTGCATTCCCTAAATTGCTTACTTGATTGTTTACTTACTGCATTATCTTTAAATTTCAAGTGTTTGCCTTCTTTTCTTTTTCATAGAAATAGAATAGCATAAAAGCAATCATCCACACATGATCATTTAGCTAGTATAATCGACCCAACAAAATAAACAAAAATGCATGGATACCTTAGGAAACACGACATAATATTAAGTACCAAAATGGCTCTAATAGAAATATTAGTGTAACCTAAGTCTCTGAATCTATAATCTCTAGCTGCATAGAAATCAAGGACCCACTCCCGACCCTCGATTAAGTTTTCTAGCCGACCTTAAAAAAGAAGGCTAGTGGTGACTCCTATCTTTTTAGGTTGTTTTAAATAACTAGATAATAAATGAACCTATCGTAAGAGGTATGGGTCTTGTCGAGACTCACCAGAGTTTAGCATACCTATTGTGGAAACCTCCTAATGGATAAAGGCTGCGTTTGGCAACCACTTTATCAAACAATAAAGTGATAACATTTTGAAATGTCTTTCATTAAATGTTTCCTAAATCATTTTAGAACACATTCTATAAATCAGTTAGAAACACCAAAGAAACGTTTCTCGAACACTTATGTACGGATTTTGTTCCTGGGAACAAAAAAAGAACAGAAACGCGTTTGGTTGCGTTTTGGTTCTTTTTTTGTTTTTTTGTTCCCGGAACAAAATTGGAGCTAAAAAAAGAAACACAAAATAGTTGTTTTGGAGAAAAGAAACACTTCTTCGTAAACGCTTCTCTTCTCTTTTCTTTTCTTCTTTTCTTCTTCATTTTTTCTTCTTTTTCTTTGGCCGGTCGCCGCCTCGGCCATGGCCAGCGACCGGCTGTCGAGGGCCGGCGACGCCCTCGAGGGTCCGCGACCTCGCCGGAGCGTCGCTGACCCTCGGCGAGGCCGAGCGTCGCCGACGCGGGCAAGGCCGAGCCTCGCCAGAGGCTGGCGAGCCTCGCCGTGGCTCGGGGTGGCCGGCGAGCCTCGCCATGGCCGGGCGAGGCCGTCGGCCGGCCGGCCGGTCGCCGGAGGCCGGGACCGGCCGAAAAATAAAAAATAAAAAGAAAGGAAAAAATGAAAAATAAAATAAAAATGTTTAAAAAATTAAAAGAAATAAAAAAGAATAAAATTTACCAAACGTGTTTCTATTCATTTTTTATTCCCGGAACAAACGTTACCAAACGCGTTCTTTTGTTCAAAAATTGTTCCTCGGAACAGAAACATTTTTTTTTTGTTTATGTTCCCTGGAACAAAAAAAGAACATAAACGTTACCATTCGCACCCTAAATAAACTTTCACAACACCTTCCATAACAACTTTTTCAAACCATTTTCAAATAATTGAAGAGCAATAAATGCTCAATCTAGATTTTAATGTAGTAACAATGTTATCTCTTAACTCATAGAATATCATTTTTAAACATGAGGTCAAAAACTTAAAGAAAGGATAACACCACTCACCTTGAACTACCTACAATCAAACAATGAAGATTACTTGAACCGTTAAACTCACAATCTTATCAAATAAGTGAAGAACAAAATTAAAATTTAAAAAAATAACGCGTGTTAAGTCAATTTTGAGTTTTGAGTTTCGACTAAGGAGTCATTGAGCTACATGGCCATCAGGTTAGATACTGTTCGCATAGGTCCAAGAGAGCACAAGTAACGCTACCGTAGATAGGATGCCACTAGGATGGAAAAAGGGACAGGAATGAACCGAACCATGCACGATCAGAGGAAGAATGTTTTTAGGGTGATTTTATCAAGGTAGCGCAACAGAATTTTGGTTAAGTTTGTAGAATTTCAGTTTGTTGTAATAAAGCTATAGAAAGAAGAATAACTGGCTAGAGTTGTACTTGACTAGTTTGCTTAAGAATAACTTTGACGTCATATATAAAAAGGTTTGACTCGAGGAGCTTTTTGTTGTAATGAATTGTTGTCGTAATGTAATACAGTTTGACCTATCAAAGGATGAAAGTTTCAAATTTATCAGAAGTTGAGGAGGATCCTTAATTATCCTAATCTCATCGCGTGAGGCAACCCATTTGTTAGATGGGGGTTGTCAAGGTTACCTAGCAACTATCATGGATACGATAGTCGAAAAGCTAAAGATTGAAAACATCGCAGTAGTTCGAGAATTTCCGAATGTGTTTCTAAAAGAATTGCCAGGTCTGCCGCCGGAAAGGGAGATATAGTTCGTGATTGAGTTAGCACTCGGGACAGAGCCAATCTCTAAGACTCCTTACTGGATGGCATTGTCTGAATTGAAGGAACTGAAGGTGCAGAAGATAGGGTATCATCAGCTGAGGATCAAAAAGCAGGACATACCGAATTAGCGTTTCGAACTCAATATGGCCATTATGAATTCACTATAATGTCGTTTGGTTTAACAAACGCCTAGCTACTTTCATGGATCTAATGAATCGAGTGTTCAAAGAGTATTTGGATCAGTTTGTGATCATGTTCATCGACGATACCCTAGTGTATTGGAGAAGCCTAAAGGAGCACGGAAGGCATTTGAGGATGGTACTTCGATTACCGAGGATTCATGAGTTGTATGCCAAGTTTAGCGAGTGCAAGTTTTGGTTGACTCGTGTTGCTTTCCTAGGTCACGTGATTTCAGGTGAAGGAATCTCTGTGGACCCGACCAAGAAGCAGTTATCAACTGGCCAAGACTGACAATAGTAATAGAGATTAGATGTTTCTTGGATTTAGCAGGGTACTACTGAAGGTTTGTGAAAGGATTTTCAGCTTTAGCTTCGCCGTTGACTTGATAGCTAAAGAAGGAATAGAAGTTTATGTGGAACAATAAGTGCGAGTGTAATTTTCAAGAGTTTAAGTAAAAGCTAACTACCGCACCAGTATTAGCCATACCATCTGATCCTAGAGGATATGAGATCTATAGTGATGTGTCATTTAGAGAACTAGGTTACGTGCTGATGTAACATGGTAGGGTTGTTGCATATGCGTCCCGTCAAATACAACCTCATGAGCTGAATTATCCAACGCATGACTTAGAATTCGTAACAATCATTTTCGCTCTGAAGATTTGGAGACATTATTCATATGGAGAAAGATTCTAGATCTTCATTGACCATCAAAGTCTCAAGTATCTATTCTTTCAGAAGGAGTTGAATATGAGACAGCGTCGCTGGATGGAACTCCTGAAGGATTATGATTGTGATATTCTATATCACCTGGGAAAGACTAATAAAGTCCCAAATGCGCTTAGTCAAAAGTCTTCAATTGTGCATATGATGGTTAAGGAATGGATTTTACTCAAGAGAGCTCGAGATTTGGTTTTCAAGTTTGAAGTAGTCCACCTTTCCAATCTTATGACCATCCTCGAATTGAACCAGAAGTACATATCGAATTAAGACGCTTCAGTTGACAGACCTGGATGTTCAAAAGATCCTGTAAGAGGCTACTGAAAAGAAAAAGGCTGATTTTTAGATTTCTAAAAACGGAACACTAAGGTTCTAAGGATCATTGTGTGTACTTGACGATGTGGAGCTTAAAGAAGAGATCTTGTCAGAAGCTTATCATAGCAATTACAGCATTCATCCTAGCAGTACAAAGATGTATCAGAATTTGCATCAACACTATTGGTGGATTGGTATGAAGGTGGATATCGCTAAGCATGTTGCCAAGTATCTGATGTGTCAGCAAGTGAAGGCATAACATTATAAGCTGGGAGAACTTCTGCAACCTTTTGAGATTCCTGAATAAAAATGGGAACACATCACAATAGATTTTGTGATAGGCTTACCAAGGAGTTAGAGAGGTAATAATTCCCTTTGGGTAATGGTCCACAGACTGACGAAGTCAGCTCACTTCATCACTGTACGAAAGGACCTTGAATTGGACAGGCATGCGAAGTTGTATGTGTGTCAAATTGTTCGTCTGCACGTAGTGCTAGTGATGATTACATCAGACCGAGACCCAAGATTCACAGCTGCATTTATGAATGAAGTTGCAGTATAGTACGGCCTATCATCCTAAAAAAAATGGCCAGTCAAAGAGGACGATTCAAACCCTCGAAGACATACTGCGAGCTTGCATGTTGGATTTCAAGGAAAGCTGGGAGGAACAACTTCATCTTGTCGAGTTCACCTTCAACAATAGATACCGGCAGAGCATTCAGATGGCTCCTTTTGAAGCATTGTATGGTAGAGTGTGCAGAACGCCAGTGTGTTGGAATGAGGTCGGAGAACGGAAGATCACAAGCCCAAAGTTGGTTCAGCAGTCAATGGATGCAATTGCCATTATTAGAGACAGATTAAAGACCACTCAAAGCCGCTAGAAAAGCAATGTAGATAAGCGTCGAAGACTATTGGAATTCCAACTTGGTGAGCACATCTTTCTGAGGTGTCACCAATAGGGGTACTTCATGCTTCGGCAATAAGGGAAAGTCAAGTCCGAGGTACGTGGGTCCCTTTAAAATTCTGGAAAGAATCGAGATCCTAGTGTATCGTCTTGCACTGCCACTGAAGTTGGCATAAGTGCATGGCGTCTTTCACGTGTCGATGTGGAGGATGTATGAGCTTGATCCAACTCACGTGCTAAATTGTGTAGAATTAGACATGGACGACTGGGAGTCATATGTGGAAAGCCCAATTCAGATTATGGATTGGAAAGGACATATTCTGCACACCAAGACAATCTTGTTGGTTAAAGTGTTTTGGCAACACCACAACACAGAGAGAACAACCTGAGAAAGTGAAGATTCGATGAAACGACTGTACCCCAACATTTTTGTTTAAAGATTTTTAAGGGTTTAAATTTCGAGGACAAAATTTTTATAAGAGGGGAAGAATTGTGACATCATGATTTTCAAGTTCTATTTTCGATTGAATAAGTTAGGTTTTTCATTGATGCGCTTATAGTTTTTTTCTCTGAGCTTATCACTCACGGGATAACTAGTCTATCAAGTGAAGCCATTAAGGAATCTAAACACGATAGACTTGAGAATTCGACTAGGAATCGACTGCTCAACCGTGCTAATCTACAATGGTCATTATGGCATCGTCAAAATCGATCAGAGATCGAAAATGGATCGATTTGACAGAGGTATGTGATTAGTGTATGGGTGATTCCACCTAATTGCAAATTTTTTGTTGAATGGCATTAAACCGATTTTTCTGTCTTTTTTTTACCCCGTGTGTCTGTATTTAAAACCTTGAGATTCTCATGACAACTGAGAGTCACAAATGTGTCAAAGATGTACAATGGGACTCGAAAATAATCGATCACGGGTCAAATGCGTTAAAAATTTCTAAAAGCTACTCGGTGGGATAGGTCATGCTAAAATCGCGTCAGATTGAAATTAATCACGAAATTGAACCGGATTTCAGAAATTGAAAGTTTTATCATGTCACGATTTATTTAGGAACATCGACTCATCCTCCGAAGAATTTTCGGCAAGCTCAGGATTTTTACGAAAAGTCAATTTAGACGATTCAGAAAAGAAAGGAAATTCAAATAGGCCAAATTGAGTAGATGTTTGGCCTCCTTAGTGAGCTATTTGGTGAAGGAAAATTGTGGAAATTTTGTGGGCTTCTTCCTTAGCAAATTGGACATCAAATTGGGGAAATTGGTGAAGAAATTGAAGTCCAAAGTGAGGAAATTCAGAGGCTTGGTGTGGGAGCTACAACATTTGGCTTCAACTTGGTTATTTGTGGAAATTATATGCAAGAAAGTAATGGGGGACCATGAGGATAAGCATGAAGACTTCTTGAACCTTGTATTGCGACGGAGTGTTGTAGAAGGGAGAGTTTCTTGCTTCTCCTCTCTCATGTGTTGAGGAGGCCGCATGGCTTGTTATATAAGACAAACTTGGCATCAACGGGAGGCCACTTGGCTTGTTATATAGGACCATCTTGGCATCAACGATCTTTCTTTTATAATAAACGTTAAACATTAAATAGGGGAAAGCAGGCCTCGCAAGGTAAGCAAATGATTTTGATGTTTGGGGTTGAATTATCTAGTAGAGCTTGAGTTGGAAAGCAAAGGAAGAAGCTTCAAAGATTGTTTGACTTTTCGGACGATTGCAATTTGAAACCTTTCATGTCACGCCTCGATCTTCGAGCGAGTGCTCATCCCTCGGTGGTCGATAAAATTTGAGACATTCCAAGACACGTCATTGATCCATTCATTCTATTGCACATTCGGAAGTGAATAATAACTCCCCTGACATCATCAGCTTGGGATAGAAAAGTAGGAAATAGATTCACAAACAAAACATACTTTTATATACGAATTGAGTTATATATAAAAGTCAACACCTAAAAGCCTACAAAAAAGCCTACTCTCAAAAGAAGCTGTCCTATTTGACCTACAACTCAGATCCCCTCAGCTCGGCTCTAGGTCTTCCATCGTACGATCCTGAAAAGTTGAAGCCCACGATGGGGTGAGATATAAATCTTAGCAAGTTCACGCTCTAAATCCTGATTAGGAGGGTAATACGCCTAGAGGCGTCCTAACCACACAATCACACAACCATAGAGAGTTATATTGTCTTAGATCATCCCTGCATGTCAGCAAAATTCATATCATAGACAACCACAAAAACATGAGCATTAAATAAGCTCATCAACTGGATCGCCACACTCAATTTCAACCAAACACAGGGGTCTTGATTATAGGACCAAATCGTTATGACACGTCCAATACCATGCCACACAATTTTGTCCCATAATCCAACGCGTTCAACTCAATTAGTCATGCGTCCTTAGTTTCGATCTCGGCTTATAGCACAGCCTATTCGCTATTTGGCGATCTTCTAGCATAGCCAGACGTCATTTCACCCCATTGAGCACGGTTATGTCTTTCCTAAACAGCTTTCCCAAAGGAGCATAGGTCCAGAATATACTACGACCAGCTTCTATTGTCTAAGGGTGTCCCATATTTGGGTAACATCCAACTTAACAACTCGGGATGATTTCTCTTAACCAACACACGATCACTCAAATAAGGCCAAGGACACCGTGCATTGCACACAAATGTCTCAATTAAGATAATGCACTTGACCAATTTTCTTCGTATTAAATACACCTGGTGAAAATAATCATGTGTGGGTACACGGTCGATCGGACTTTAAAAAGTGATACCCTTCCTTTTAAAATTTCACTATTTCATATAATATATAAAATCATTTTCGATGTTAAAACCCGACACTTGGGATTTTCTGAATAAATATTGAAATTCACAAATTTTGGAATAAATAACCAAAATTCCAATCAGCACTCAATTTGCACAAAATAACACCCAATTGCATAAACTGAACACACCATTGCAATTAGTATGAAATTCCAGTCACCAGCTATTATGGTCTAATTTTCGAAAACATTAAATATTCAAATAATTTTCAAAATTAATCAAATACATACATATTAATTCAATAAATACCAACTTAAGCTAAAAATTATTAATCTAACCACCTATTGGACTTATAAAATTATACTAACCATTCTAACTTCAAGGCCACATAAAAAACTATCTAAGTAAAATTTCTAACCACCTAATTTACTATTTTATTAACCTAAATTAACTAAACAAGCTAATAACTACACTAATCTAATCTTACTTTAATCTAAACACCCCTTAAGCGTCATTAACATCATAATTAGAGTTTAGTGCATAAACTCACCGGTTTAGCGCGAAAACCGGTTCATGGCGACGGCAGCGCGATGATGGCCAAAACTTGGGCTTACTTCGATGCTAACAGGAGCTCAAACTGGGTTGAAAAAGCCTAGCAAGCCCACTGCTTGCTGCTCGATCGAATGTTGGCTTTGGGCTAAGCTGGCTTTGGTGGCTTGCAGTTGGGCTTGGCTGACCTGCGAATGAAACGTTGGCCAAACAAAGAAAAATGGGAAGGAGTTGCTGGCGTCAACGTGAAGTTTTATGGGGGTTGAATTGTTGGGTGAAGGGGCAGCGAGAGAGAGAGAGAGAGAGAGAGAGAGAGAGAGAGAGAGATTTGGTAGAGAAGATGGGCAGACGATGGGCAGACGATGGGCTTCATTGGCATGAAGGCATGCGGTCAACTGACCGCTGAGTTGACTGGTGGGGCTATCTAGATGAAGTTGGGGTTGGAGCATGGAAATGGAGCTTGCACGCGACAGGACATGGGGTGATGATGGGGTGAAATGCTGGAGATGGGCGGACGAAGGAGAGAGGCGATTGTGGGCTGCTTCGATGGAGGGAACAGGCAAAGAGAGGGGTTGACACTGGGGGAATTGTTTCGCTAGTTGACTCGAACGTGACGGCGAAAGGCAGAAAAATGGAGGAGGCAGGAGTTCATGAGCATGGGCGTGCATAGGGGATTTGGTCACTGTTGGGGGGAGAGAGAAACAATGTGGTGGTGGGCTGCTTTGAAGGAAGAAGCGGGCGCACGAAGAAGAGAAGGGGGAGGAGGAGAGAGAGAGAGAGAGAGAGAGAGAGAGAGAGAGAGAAAGTCAAATGAAAATATCTAAAATTCATCAAGGTACCAAGCTAGAAACAATGCTTTTCTTCTTCTTGCTCTTCCTCACCACCACCAGCACTCATTCCCCATCGATCCATCCTTAACCACTCCCTCCAAGCCCATGTCAAAGTCCACGTCCCAAAAGCATATTCCTCCTCGCTCGGCAAAGCAACATGGCAGGCTGGGGCGGCGTTGACCCATCCATAGGGTGGGATGGTGTCGTCCCTCCCGAGTGCAGCCGCAACCCATTGATCCTCCAACTCACAATGAACCTCAAATGGGTCGAGGCACAGGAGCCGCTCCACACAGACATTGACACGATTGCGATCAATGGGATCGGCCCTGGTATGGCATTCGCCAACGCTGTCATGAGACAGGATCGGAGTCTAGGCTTGGTGGGTTTGGTGCTGTGTGCAATCGGCGAGATGAATATAAGCCAATGGGAGAGAGGGACGTTTTTGTACAACCAGTTTATGAGGCGGGTGCGAACTGGGACGAATGACGGGGGGACAATCAAAGCGTTGTTGAACAGTAAAACAATTTTTCTCTTCTATGTTTAATTCTTTTTACAAGAATATAACCATGCATATATACATCAACGTAACCATCCTAGAATCTCCTACAAATCTGGAGATCTCCTATAAATCACTACAAATCAGAGATCTCCTATAAATCGAAGATACATATGTATATATAAAGACTTAGATAGAAAAACTCTCCTATTGGGCCCTAATTGACAGCTCATGTTAACACTCCCCCCAAGCTAGTGAGAAAATATCTTTGATACCCAGCTTGACAAGTGAGCTGTGGAAAGCTCGACTCAATACAGCCTTTATAAGTATGTCTGCCAATTGGTCTTCAGATTTGATAAATGAAAAACTTACCACCCTATCATCCAGATTTTGCTTGATAAAATGCCTATCAACTTCAACATGTTTAGTGCTGTCATGTTGAACTGGGTTATGGGAAATCTGAATTGTGGCCTTATTATCACAAAAAAATTGCATTCCTAACTTAGGTGGAAAACCAAGTTCTGTCAACAACTTCTTTAGCCACAGAAGCTCAAATAGTCCTTTAGCCATCCCCCAAAACTTGGCTTCAGCACTTGAGAAAGCTACTACTTTTTGTTTCTTGCTCCTCCATGTAACCAAGTTTCCTCCCACAAATGTGAAGTAGCCTAACGTCGATCTCCTATCCGAGGTATTGCCAGCCCAATCAGCATCTGTAAATCCTTCCACCTCATGGTGATTATTCTTCGCAAAGAAAAGTCCTTTCCTTGGTGCTGACTTCAAGTAACGTAAAATCCGAACTACAACATTCATATGATCTTCACTAGGAGCGTGCATAAATTGACTTACAACTCCTACAGCATATGCAATGTCAAGCTGAGTGTGCGATAGATAAATTAATCTCCCTACCAACCTTTGATATCGGTCGTTATTGGTTGATACCTGATTAGGGAAAACTCCAAGTTTATGATTTTGTACTATAGGGGTATCAACAGGTTTGCAATCCAACATCCCCACCTCAGCCAACAAGTCCAATACATACTTTCGTTGAGATAAGAATATACCCTCTTTTGATCTAGCCACTTCAATACCCAAAAAATATTTTAGGCCCCCCCAGTTCTTCATCTCGAACTCATTTGCCAGTTTCCTTTGAAGTTCTGTGATCTCCTCAAGGTCATCTCCTGTGATGATCATGTCATCTACATATATAATCAATGCTGTCACTTTGTCATGTTGCCGTTTCAGGAACAACGTATGGTCCGAATTACTTTGAGTGTACCCATACCTTTTCATTGCAGAGCTAAAGCGACCAAACCAAGCCTGTGGTGATTGCTTTAATCCATACAACGACCGCTCGAGTTTACATACCATTTCCAATTTATCAGCACACGCATATCCTGGTGGGATTTCCATGTAAATCTCTTCTTCCTAATCTCCATGTAAGAACGCATTCTTTACATCAAATTGATGTAAGGGCCAGTCCAAATTTGCTGCAAATGATAACAATACCCACACAGTGTTCAGTTTTGCAACTGGAGAGAATGTTTCATGGTAGTCCACGCCATAGGTCTGGGTATATCCTTTTGCTACTAGACGTGCCTTGTACCTCTCAACAAAACCATCTACTTTATATTTGATGGTGAATACCCATTTATATCCTACTGCCTTTTTTCCCTTCGGTAACTCAACAAGTATCCAAGTCTTATTTTTCTTATTTTTCTGTAAAGCCTCCATCTCTTCTTGCATTGCTTGAAACCACTTGGGATCCCTCAATGCCTCCTGTACTCCACTAGGAACTCTACTTGTAGAGACATTCGAGACAAATGCCTTTAAAGGTCCCGACAATTGCTTTGTCAAAACATAATTAATAATCGGATACTTCGACCTTCGTTCTTCCACATCTGGTGAGTACCTATTAGGAGCTTTGCCACGATTATGTCTATCAGGCAATTTATAACAAATAGCTACATCAGTATCAACAAACAAATTATGTGTGGTAGGAGAACTTACCTCAAGAGTATCCTCAGGAGAATTGTCAAGTACTAAAGAGGGGTATTTTAAAGTGGAGGGAGTTCTTGAGATTGTTTGTGTGTCTCTTGCACCAAATCAACCTGATGATCAGATTCCTTAGTGTGCTGCTACTCATTTTCCATTGTCCCACCATGATCCGTGACCACACCATTGCTAGCCAACGCTGCCTAATGCAGCATGTGAACCCGCTTGTCAACTTGCACCTTAGCTTGTGTGTTACCAGTCCTTGTGTCACCAGGTGTTGGCACTGCGGGGTCATTTTTTTTAAAGAAAAATCAACCACAACCCCTGCCATCACACCACCTTCCCACCAATTTGTCCTTTCACTAGAAGTCTCCCCGAATGGTACAATTGGGTGTGGGAAAAAATAATTCGAACTCGACGAAGGTGACGTCCATTGTGATGTGGGTTTTCTTGGTAGCCGGATTGTAATAGCAGTATCCTTTCTGATGAGTGCCATAACCAATGAAAACACACTTCACCGCACATGGATCAAGTTTTGTCCGTCGGTTCTTGTGGAGATGGACTTATGCCACACACCCAAACACTTTGGGAGGTAGTGTCATGATGGAAGGAAGAGGAACATAGGATGCAAGTGCTTAAAGTGGGGTTTGAAACACACGAGAGGGCATTCTATTCATCAAATGTACTGCTGTAACCACGGTGGCATCCCAAAAACGAGATGGAACCTAACCACGTATGAGGAGTGCCCATGCCATCTCGAGGATATGGTGGTTCTTCCTCTTAGTGATACCATTTTGTTGGGGTGTCCTAGTGCAAGACATTTCATGTATAAGCCCGTGGTCCTAAAAGTAAACTACAAGATGCTGGTTAATATATTACCCACCATTGTCGCTACGAAGGACTTGAATTTGAGTCCCAAACTATGTTGCAATCATCCGATGAAGCATATGGAATATTGTTGCCACTTCATCCTTATGCTTCATTAAATAAACCCAAGACATCCCGGTACAATCATCCACAAATGTTACAAACCAACGAATCCCAGATAGAGTAGTAAGCGGTGAAGCGCCCCACATGTCCAAATGAACCAAATAAAACGGCCTAATGCTTTTATTAAAACTCAAAGGAAAAGAGGCACAATGACTTTTTGCCAAAATACATGTCTCACATTGGAATTAAGTATCTGATAAATTATGAAACAAGTCTAGAAATAAATGTTTTAAATACCCAAAAGACGAGTGTCCTAAACGATGATGCCATAACCAAATCGCTTTCTCTTTATTAGTAGACCCACTCCTTGTGCGATGTGCTCGGCCTGCACGAAAGTTATCAACATAGTATAGCCCCCCCTCCCTTTTAGTACCACGACCAATAATCTCCTTCATGAGGATATCCTGAAATAAGCAAAAAGATGGATACATAAGAACACAACACTTCAAAGCATCAGTGAGTTGGCCAACAGAGAGTAACCGGTTAGATAGAGAGGGCACTAATAAAGTGTGAGACAATGATAAAGAAGGTGTAAGATCAACATTGTCAGCCCTAGTGATAGGATAACTAGTGCCATTCGCATTATAGATACTCTGTCTCCTCGGAGTGGTGTAGCATATAATATCGTTACGATTCTGTGTCATGTGATCCATTGCCCCAGAATCAACAATCCACCCCTCCCCGCCACACTAAGAATTACTAACAAGTGCACACCTAGTGTTACCTTCAAGAGCCACATCAGAAGTATTGGTAGCATCTACCTGTGGTACCAAGGAAAGGGGTGAGGTCCCGGTAGCCAATGATGCATGCCCCCGTCCTATAGCATTTTCTGTCTTTTTCTTGTTCTGCAACTCCTTCCACCAATCCGGATAACCGTGCAATTTAAAACATGTATCTTTTGTATGTTTAGTATTACCACAATGAGTACAACCTCCTGGATGTTGTGGTTTAGCCTTCAAACCTTTGTTAGTCCTCCCTCCACCAGACGCAGTATTAGGAGGGACCATTTGGAGAGCTTTGGACTCATTGTTGGCCTTGAGAAAGTGTGAGATAACATTTCCACCATGCGACACTAGAGTTGCCGCCATGCTAGATGGTTCAATTGAAGATAACATAACCGCTTGGCGTACATCCTCTCGCCTCACCCTAACGTGCACTTGCTCCACCATCAGGAAGGGATGCATCTGTAGAACATTAGCCCTGACTTTATCAAGACGATCATCGAGCCAGTCAAGGAAATGATATACATGGTCTTCTTGCACAAGAGCGTTGTAGCGCTCGATATCACGAGGACAAGTCATGAGATTAGGCCGTAGAAAATCAACCTCCCGCCATAAACCCTGAAGATCATTATAATACTTTTCAATCGGGCCGCCTGCTTGCTTCAGTCGAGACAAACATCGCTTTAGATCATACACTTGGGAGACATCGGTGCCATCAATGAACATAGTAGCCACCGAATCCCATACTGCCTTTGCTGTTGGGAAATGAATAAAATTCCCAATCAACGCCGAGTCCATGGAATTAATGAGCCATCCTTTAACTGTACTGTCGTCAGTCTTCTAATTTCGAAAATTAGGGTCGATCGGAAGTGGGGGTGGAAAATCCCCATTGATATATCCCAATTTGTCCTTCCCGAAGATATACATCTCGACAACTTGGGACCAAAGGCCATAATTACGGCCATCTTGACTGCAAATGGTGGGGCAGAGTTTTCAGCATGAGAAGGTGAGGCTTGATGGTGAGTCGAGATTTGTGTTAACTTGGACGTCAAGGTTTCGAGGAGTGCATCAGTAGTGCAAGTCCCTCCCGGAGCCTGATGCAGGACTACAGTGCCTTCCGCTAGAGCCGAAGGAACTATCTCAATGGGTGGCTTGTCATCCACCATGAATCCTGATAAAGGATGGAGTCAGTGTGGCAATCCGCACAAAACCACCATGCGGCAACGCCACAGCAAGGAATTCGGATTGTGATAAGAACACAGAGTCCCTAGATCATTTGCTCTGATACCATGTTGAACAGTAAAACAATTTTTCTCTTCTGTGTTCAATTCTTTTTACAAGAATATAACCAAGCATATATACACTGACGTAACCATCCTAGAATCTCCTACAAATCTAGAGATCTCCTATAAATCACTACAAATCAAAGATCTCCTACAAATCAGAAGATACATATGTATATATAAAGACCTTAAATAGAAAAACTCTCATATTGATGCCCTAATTGACAGCTCATGTTAACACTCTTGTGGTACCAAGGAGAGGGCGACACGTGGAGGAAAGCGATGCGGTGCAGTACAAAGTGAGGCTGGAGAAGTTCTTTACGGATGTGAGGACTGATCTGCAGTCGCCTGAGCTACCAATTTTCCAGGTGATTGAATTTCTCTTTTATGCTTCATTTCGGAATCAATTGCATCTTTCACTTTAGATTGTTCAAACAAATTATGATAAAATTATAAATGAAAGTTGCTATTTAAATTAAGCAAATGGCGATCATCTTGATGTGGTACATTCTTAGTCTATTTTTATTCGAGACCAGATAAATAATACTTAGATATGCATTTTGATAGTAATGGCTTGCAAAAGGGTCCGTGGGAGTCAATGTGATGTGTTTCTTTTCTGCAGCTTTTTAAATAAAGATGAATAATAACAAGAAATGGCCCATCAACGGTAGAAACCTAGGATTTTCTACGGGGTTGGGGCGTTCACCTTAGGTCCCCGAGCGGCTTTTCCTCTAAAATAAGTTCATAATAATCGGAATTCGGCCACCCATCCCATTAGATTGATGAACCGGACATCAAGAAATAGTGATATTCACACTAACCTCTTGAAAATAAAAATGTACATTTTAATGGGATTTTTTAAATTTGCTTCAATGGATTACATTTTATTACTCAATTGCATGTTTGCTCTGCGTTTCGGAGCAGGTGGCTATCGCATCAGGACAGCGAAATTTCATCGACGCGGTGAGAAAGGTCCAGCTCGGGCTTGACCTTCCGAACGTGAGAACCGTCGACGCCTTGGGGCTGCCTCTCAAACCCGACCAGCTCCATCTAACCACCCCAGCCGAGGTCCGGCTTGGCCAGATTCTGGCCGACGCTTTCCTTCAGGCTGTGTTATCGACAAAAGACAGCTCCTCTTCTGTGTAATTTCTGTAGTAGTTAACATGACAAGGTAATAGTCTTTGGATGGACAAAGCCAGGAAAGATCAATTAGTATGCACCTTTTTTATATCTGCTTTTTACTTGCAAATTTGGAATGGTCATTTAGTATGTGTTGCTTGGAAAAATCATTCAGCAACGAGCAGTATTACTCTCTTGTTCAAATACACGTTTGGTGCGAATATAAATATACCGGTTGTTATAATACGTCGCAAGTTTGAGCCCACGAACGAAGTCCAATCCGAGATAAGTTACTATTTGAGGACGTTGAAATATGTGCCTTAGAAATCCATATTATTCGTCCGGTGTTAGAGTCCGAGTTGGATTATTTATGTGGATGTCGAAAATATCGAGGAAAGGAAGATAGTGCATCTTGCTATTAGGATTTGGACGCAACCAAAAGAAAAATAAAATAAAATAAAATAAAGAAAAGAATGGCTGGACTTTGCTTCTTAATCTTAGCCTGCAAAGTCAAAGAAAGATACGGATTTATTCCGTGCAGAATTAGATTGGGTTCTTAGGGCAAAGATATATATAACTAAAGATGTGCTCGTGGCTGTGGGTTTTCTAAGGTGGTCACAAAGAAATACCGAAGCACCGTTTCCATGTAAATGCCTGACATTAGGGATGATCGGTTCCCGACTTGATCCAATTCCATTTAGGAACTGGGAACCAAACCAAGAGGACCGGTTCCTGTTTTTTGGGATCGAGAACTAGACCAAACGGTCCTAGGATTGGGAACCAAACCGAGCCAACTAGTCTAGTCCGGTTCAGTCCAATGGAACCAACCACTAGGCAAAAAAAAAAAAAATTAATAACTTTAAAAATACTAAAGTTATTCAAATTTTATGGTTTATTGTTATTTTAAGAAATTAATATATATATATATATATATAAAATATATATATATATTAAAAAGAGTTAGTCCGGTCTATCAATCAAGTCCGGTCCGATTCTCCCTTAGATTCGGAAACCGACCCAAAAATCAGCAATTTCAATTTTATGGAACTAGGAACCGAACTGACGCCCCCCAGAACCAAACCAAACCGGCTAGTCCGGTCTAGTCCTAATGGTTTCTGGTCTGAGCAGTCCGATATGCTCACCCCTACTTGACAATTGACATGCATTATTTCGTAGGCATTGCCTGTGAATTACATTCAAGAAGATTTAGTATTCAAGCAAATTAAATTTTGTGAGTTCAAGATTTGTTAATTCTTTCATAATATTGAAAGATTATTTCGCAAGGAATTGTGAAGTAAAGCACCACATGGGTTATTGGGTCTAATTGGGGCTTGGGAAATACTGAGAATATTTGAGTGATTCGAGTGTAATTGTAATCATCGTTATGTCACTTGATCTAAAGTGAAATTCATCGCTACTCTCCCCATGGACGGAGGTCACTATGGCTGAACCATGTAAATTTAGTATTCGATTTATTTTCTTGTTCTGTTTATTTTATCATTTAATCATTCGCTTTTCGCAACACCGGTCCTTGTGCATTCACTAGCTAAAGACAGTACTAAGAACAGAGATTTGTGTGGAGTCAATACTTATGGTCATGGCTGGTGAATTACACCGGCAGACAGTATGATTACACAAGCAACTTGTGCAGAGAAGTGTCAAGCTAGAACTAGAAGTGCATACGACGCACGTTATAGTCGACTTCTCTTAGAAGTATCCAATATAGTCGTGCTCCACGGTTTATTATCCAATGGCAAGATGCTCGTGCGTTCGCAAGAAAAATAATATGCATAAAAATATAACAAAATACACGTTCACATCAATCAAATTCTTCATCAGAGTTTATGCGGAATGTCATTTAAAGTAGATCTGAATTCCATCATTTAGATTTTTACTCCAATTAAAAGAAAACACGAGACATAAAATTGCAACACTTATCGAATTATAAAATAAGTAAATGGAATGTTTGGAGCACATAATACAATATAAACAACTAAGAAACATATAAAAAAAAAGATGGTTTTCCTCCGATTATTGGATTATGTGCCTTGTGTCATTGACTTGGTTTGGGCAACGAGAACTTGAGCTCCGACACCGAGGTGTTGGGCTAGGTCTCAATGGACTTGCCAAGGCATTAAAAAACCCGATCCTAGGCGGCGAGCTCCTGGCCTGACCTTGATGGACCTAGGTGCAGGCTTCAAGGATCGGGGCCCAATCTCGATGGACTTGAGTGCAAACGCCAGGCTCCCAATCTCAACCTCAATGGACTCAGGTGCAAGCATCAAACACTTGGCCTAGGCCTTGATGGACTGAGGACCAAGCGTCGAGGATCAAAGTTAGGCCTCGATGGACTTGGGCATGGGCAGGCACAAAGATCCCTGGCCCAACCTAGATGGACCTAGATCCAAACACAAGGGACCGGGGTACCAGAGATCGTTGATGAACCTGGATGTGGGCACCGGTATTGGAGTTTCAGGCCTAACCTCAATTGAACCAAGCTTGAGAGTCAAGGTCAAGGCTTAGCCTCGATAAGCCCAAACCTGGGCATCAAGGACTTAGGACGAGCCTCTGTAGACCTGGGTCGAGGCCCTAGAGAACCAAGCACATGGATTGGGTTCTTGGGCTAAGTTTCAGCAAACCTAAAGACCAATGCCCGTGCTCATGCCCAGGAGTTAGGGATTCGAGCTTGAGACCCATGCCATGTTGGGTTCCTTGATTACCCATGCAAAAATCACTAGCATTTGAAAATAGTTTATATCTATTTAGGAAAATGATATTTCTTATCAAATAACAGAAAATATTTTCTAGTTCATTTTTTGATCTCAATCAAAAATCAGAAAATTATGTTATTTTCTTAAAAAATGATTTCTAGAAAAAAATTTCCCAAAATTTCACGTTTCAACGGAACAAATAAAGCCAAAGTGAGGAAAAAAAACCACGAACAGACCAACCTTTAATTTACTTGTAAAATTCTCACAAAATGACCAGGTTACCCCTAAATTGTAATTTACAGAAGTGTGCCACGACTCAATTCGATGAACCAAACGCGACAAATCATATGAATGACTTTAATTATCCAATGCAAAAAAAAAAAAAAAATGCAATGGTTTCATGAAAACAATATTTTTGGTAGGACTATAAATCCCAATTGTCTATGCTTTTTCCTTTCTTCTTTTTCTATTTAAAAAAGCAAAAAAAAAAAAAAACCTTTGAATATAATTTGAGATAAGTGCATTGAAAGTTCTAAAACTTGTCGCGAAATTACAATTGAATACTAGAACTTTCAAAAAGTATATTTAAGTTTTAAAATTTATCAAGAAAATGCAATCAAATCAGAAAACTTGTCACAAAAATATAATCAAATTCTAATTTATTTATTTTTTAAATGCAATCAATTGAAGGATTTAATTGGACCAACTTGACAAGTTTGAAGATTCAATTGCACTTTTAGAAAGTTTTAAGACTCGGTTGCATATTTGTGACAAATTTTTGGACTTAAATGCATTTTTGTAACAAGTTTTAGAATTTTCAATATACTTATCCCAAAAAAATTAGGTGTCAACGGTCCTAAAATTTGAAATGGTAACACTTGGCCTCACCAATACATTCTTGATATGAAATAAATCTCCAACTGTTGACACCTAAATTTTGGCAATCTGGTTATTTATTTATTGCATAGAAAATTGGGGATTAATTTTATCCCTGAAAAAATATTAATTGCATAGCATATAGATGTAGGTGCACTTATTTTTAATTTACATGTTTTGCATTTATTTATTGGACCGCTGACAGGTGAATTTGAATTAGTGGTTTTGAGCTTTAAATTGACAGGCCGAACTAAGCCCATGAAATGAGCAAATTGGCCCAAGCTTTTTTTTAGTAATCAGAAATTATCTCGTGAGAAAATAAGAATTTGAAATTTTCCGGGATATGATGAATTTTTCTGATAGGGCAGATGTGAAAAGTGAATATTGCATTTGGAAAAAAAGAATCTTCGTGGATATCAATTTGAAAAATTAAAACCCTAATATGAGGCTTATAAATAGATTAGTCGTATAGGGTTTCCGGGAGGGGCCACATAGTAGAAAGATACGGCCACATTGGGGGGTTTTCTCTCAATTGTCAGAAGAAAGAAAAAACCAAGCACATGGAAAGAGAGAGGTCCTTCGGTTTTTAGGGTTTATGGGAGGAGAAGGTCTTGACTTTTTCCTTTTGCAAATTTAGTGCTGCAAAAAGTACGAAGGGAGCAGAGAGAGACCGGCGAGTGGGATGTGAGATAGGCAGGAGGAGAGAGGGAAAATTGAAAAAAAAAAAAAAAAAAGAGACAAAAGAAGAAGAACAATGTTCATCTTCTCCGGCGTGCTTATTGCCATCAGCTCGAGCTTCGACCGTTGCTCGCCAAACATCATCGTCTCGCCACACAAGAGCCACCCAACTCCTGCTCTACCCTGTCTTGCTAGAAACCATGACCCACCACACCAGCAACAACGCCCCAGCTCCGCCTCTGCCCTATTGCCGTTGGAGCACCGTTCGCTCACGCCCAGAGCCTGACCCAAGCCGAATCGCAGCCCTTCCGCTCCAACGACGCTGCTACTAATCTTGCTTTGTTCGCGTCTACTGCCCTCCGCTCAACTCTGCTCCGTGCCTATGTTCAGGCTCGAAGCTGGTCGCTGCACCTCCTCACTCGAGCGACCACCTGAGCCGCTTCCATCGCGCTAGATTTGGGCGCCAAGCGGTATGTCTGTCTGACATCTCACCCCTGCCACCGTCGCCGTTCCACCCGATGACCCGCGACCCTCTACTTCAACTCGACTCCAGCAGCACCGCGTGACCTAACTCTAGCCCGAAGCTCCGCTAGCCACCATCGTGCTCAATGTTTGCAACCCGTGGGCCATCCTATCCCTAAAGCCCAGCAGCGACGCCGCCTCCATTCGATCTCATCGCGCCTCGCCTGCCCGCCACGACACCAACAACCCGTGAAGCCACCACTGCATCACCGTCGTGACCCGCTTGCTCGCGAGTCCGATCTACCGTCTCTGGTCCGACATCATCATCCCTCTGCCTCAGAGCTTGAGCCTTCCGTTCATTGCTACTCCTCGTCGGTGCCTTCCCCCCTGCCGGAGCTCTAACCGGTGTTGCCCCCTTGGTTGATTGGGCTGCTAAGCCCTATTTGGAAGGAAAAAGAGGAAAAATGGGGAAAGATTAATTAGGTAGTTTTATTTTATTTATTTATTTTGTTTTTTAGTATAATTGTTCCTTAATGTAAGATTGAAGCTCCCGACATGAAATTGCCTATGAGATTTGGGATTGACAGTCCGATTTTCACGCCTAAAATCCGACTAGCAATTGCAATCGCTTGAAACATCATCAATCCGATCTCCTGCTCGAGATTCGATTTGCGATTTATTTAAAAATTGGCCAACCCAATCTCATGCGCGAGATATGGTTTGTCCATTTGTGGATATCGATCCTATCTTATTTGATTTGCCGTCATGTTGGTTGAATCAATTTTATTTTGTTAAATAAAAAATCCAAAAAAAATGCATTTAGGATGATAGTTTTTGTTTAATTTAAGTTGCATATTTAATTATGTGTCAATTTTAAATTTTGAAATTAAAAAAAAAACACAAAAAATCATCATGCATATGTCATATAGATTAGGGCATCTTTTGTACATCATTGCATATTAGGGTAAAATTGCTCGTTTCATTTTAAGTTTAGATTAATTTTTTTAGATAGATTGCATCTTAAGTTAGATACTACTAAGTTAAGATAATATCTTAGTTTAAATTAGGGTTTAGCCTAACCTAATCCTTAATATAAGTTAGATAGAATCTTAATCTAGATAGTTAATTTTCACATTTTTCTAATTTCGAATTTCATGGAAAATACCAAAAATTGCCTTAGAATAAATCAATTTCATTCATTAGTAGAGATTGCATTTTATTTACGTCATATAGTTAGGTCATGTTGCCATGTCATGTCATTTCATGTTAGATTAGTAGCATGCATTGCATAAAGCATGATTCTCATTAATTAAGTGAAAACAAAAAGAAATTGCGTGTTAATTAGAAATGATATCTAGGGTTGATGATGTGAATTCTGATCTAACAACGCAAATGCTTTTGTTGCTATGAGGTGAGTTCCTACAATTTATTCATTGCTTTCCTTGGATGTTAAATTGGTGGTTTGCGCACCCGCATGATCACCTCACATGTTAAGGAGTTAGATTTAAAATCAATTTAAGCTGCCTGCAAAAGCATTTTTGAAAATAAAAGAATGGTACTGAAAGGGCGTTAGAGAAATCTAGCGTAATCAAGTCCTCGAACTCATAAATCTCTGGTTCATAGAAGTAAAGTAAATCTCTTGTTACTTTATTTGGATTTCTAATCGACCCACCAAAAATAGATTAGTGATGACTCTTAGATAAAATCTATTTGCATGTTAAGAAATTTGAACTTAAGTTGCGAATTGGTATGGGTTTGGGAGAGCCCGAGTTAAGTCTAGGCTTAACAATCCATTAGCCAAACCCTAGGTGATTTTCACCATAAAAATTAGGTCGCGACAGCTTGGTGACTCCGATGGGGACTTGAGTTGAAACTCTTAGTGGACTTAGGCCAATTTCTTTTTGTAAAAGTATTTTTGTTTGGCCGCGAGGATCCCAGATACGTCCCTAACATTTAATGTGTTAAATGTTCTTGCATATTGGAAGGTGTAAGGGGAGTAATGATTGTTAACCCTTGTCTTACAGGTTGGAGTTTGGGGTAAATGTTTTGAATTCAAATTATTGAAGTGTTGTTTGATATAAATTGTTATGTATGCCTTGCATTTAGCATTACACTATTGCACACACAACCCGCCGTTGGACCTGGGCCACATAGGATCATTTAGGATGGTATTGAGATGGATACCACTCCGACCACATGCTTGTGGTACGAGTCGCCCATCTCAATCCCAAAGTTTCTTCTATGGTGTCAAGAGTACCCACCTCGGTCCGCATGCCTACGACTTGGGACGGCTCTTTGACCAAGCTAGAGTCATAAGGACCCGACATAGTCCACAAGCCCGTGGCTAGTCTGATCATCATTGTGGCTCCACCTTGATAAGCCTTATAGACTAGAAATCGAATCACTTACCATACGCATGTCTATGTGATTGCCGTCAATTTATCTTGGGGAAGTAAGTCTTCTATCCCTATACTAATGCAATTTACTTACTTTGTTATACTCTTGGTCCATCCATGACAATCATTGATTTAATTCATTTGTCAATTAGAAATGAAATGAGGAAATTGCCGTGCAATGAATCATTTGGAAAATAACAAAAAATTTGGAGAATTTGTTTTCAATTCATATCTAGGAAATTTGGTCTTGTTATGGTGTCTATCTCTATTTTCCTAGTCCATTTTTAGGAAATTCCATTCTTGTACGAAATTTTCATGAATAAATGAAAAAAAAATGGAAAAATCAATTAGATCATTGTCATGGATTGACTTTCTATTTACCCTCAGTCTTACATGTTCCCATTCATTTGAACTAGGTGATTATGGAACGATCCCACTCACCCATCCATTCACGATCAAGAGCCAAAATGATGGATCAAGAAGAGTTTATCTTGTCAAGCAAAAGTGTTGCGATCTATCTTTAGTGAGAAATTGTAACTCCAAAAAGAGAGCCAGGAAGACTTTTCGAACCGTCTCATTTTCCTGAGGTAGCCGAATTTGATGCCATCATGAAGAGACTAGTGACCTATCAAGGGGGAAGAATATATGGGTTTGCATCACAAGATCAAGGAGGGTGAAGAATTCAAGTACACATGATTCATGGTCCTAAGTAGTTCGATTCCCTCATTTAATTAGGGGCATGCACCTTCCCCTGAGTGGGAATTTTTATCTCTTTTTAGAGATTGATTTCAATTTATTCTATGCTTGAACATCACATTCCAATAAATGTAATTCAATAAAATTATAAGTTTTGTTTTGAGGACATGATAGGGTACACCAAACCAGCCCGGTGACAATATCCAATAATGAAAAGAAAATATCATTCATAGAGAAAATTTGAGGACTAGGCTTCTTCATGCTTCCTCATAAAAAAATTCCCAAAAAATGGGAGAATAAAAAAAAATCAAAAATCATTTTTTCAAGCCATTTCCAAAAGCATGCATTAGGTTAGCCCTATTTAATTTTCTGACTCATTTACTTCATTTTTCAAAGCATTACTTTCTTGTCCCGATCTGAAAATGGCTTATCAGATGACAGATTGGGGGCATGGCAGACTTTGGTAGTGGCCCAACTAGGATAAAATACCGATCTGAGCCAAAATGGATATGCAATTTGAATTTACTTTGATGTTGCATAGTATCATTTTCACTTTTGATTAGTAGAGACAATCCAAGGACATCCATTGCTAAGACAATCCCTTTGTGGAGCAATCCCCTGAATGAATGTTTAAAACCATGTTTTGAGTGCAATAAATTGTTTGTTTTGAAGTAACAAAAGTTTTTCATGCTTAAAGTTGCTAGATTATTTTGAAAAGAGAATTTCCATAGTGATTTTACCTATTTAACTCACCAATTTCATGTGAAGATTTGTCAAGATGGACTAATTCAATGAATGATGTGGAATGGATTAAGCATGCTAAATGAGACGTGTCAGAATGATGAAAGGCAAGCCTTATCCTATACACAATCCCCTACTTATACACTTGTGAGATGAGTGTAGGAAGTTCCATATCTGCAAGGTAAAGAGTTCTCTCACAAAAGGTATGACGACCGAAATGATGATGGGGCAATTCATTTTTCTATCACAAACACAACAAACAATCCATTGCTTAACCCTTTCGAGCCTCACACACTTATGAAGAATTTTTTTTTACCCCTGTCAAGAACCACCCCACATTGGGGCAAGTTGAAGGTAAGACGGCATCATAAGGTGAGGAAAATGAATTAAAATTTTCTTGCTCTCACTTGCATCAATCTTCAAGTCATGCTATTACATTGAATTCATGTGGTAATTTAAGTGCCTTAAAATGACGAAGAGCATTTTTTTTCTCTATCATATACACTTATATCCTTTGCATAGCTCACTTGAGCTTGCAATTTTATTTTTTCAAACCCAGTTGATTATCATCCCCCACACTGAGGCAAGGCAAAAGGCAGATGAAGACTCTTGAAAAGTTCGAGTGTCATTCAAAGTGTAATTGATTGACGCTAAGGGGCATGAAAAAGCAGTGTGCCTGGTAAAAGCAAGGACAATGCCCATCAAAAAGAAAGTGAAAAAAAAATGAATAAGACTAGAGGCATGAAAAAAGATGTGTGCCTAGTAAAAGCAAGGCCAATGCCCATAGATGAAAAAAGAGAGTCAAGATAATGTGACTGTCATTGCAAGAATTGAATCCCGATGGAGCAATACTCAAATAACTCAAAAGTTGAGTTTTTACAATTAACGGAGCATTTTATGAAGACAATCCCCGATGGTGAAAAGAAAACTGGTGACAATTCCAAGATGATCATCAACTCTTACCATTTACACACATTTTGGGCCTAATCATCCTTTCGTTTCTTAACCCGTGAACCCAGCCTATGTTACGT
This sequence comes from Eucalyptus sideroxylon, assembly GCA_014182405.2. Taxonomy (NCBI): domain Eukaryota; kingdom Viridiplantae; phylum Streptophyta; class Magnoliopsida; order Myrtales; family Myrtaceae; genus Eucalyptus; species Eucalyptus sideroxylon. The sequence continues at coordinate 33,195,443 of CM024553.2, forward strand.
CAGTTACAAAGTCTCTTCAAATTATGGCACTTAAATTAACATGGGGGTTCACGTGTTTTAAGTATCGCTTGAAGAAGTGCGAGCAATATTATTTCTTTATCATTTTACAGGGTTCTTGACTTGTAAACCCGGAGATGATTATGGAATTGTTCTTTCAATAGCCTTGACTCAGAGTCCCCTTTGTTAGCCATTGACCAAGCCCACATTACGGTCCCTATTAAAGACCTCTTGAATTGGTAAGGTCGTACTGTTTGCGAGAATACTCAAACACTTGTCGATATGATGATGTTGAGATTGCGTGATTCTCACAAAATAGCCATTCTAAATGAGAGTGAGTGAAAATCTTTTCTAACTAAAAGTCTCTCATTTAGCATTTTTTAAGAAATCCATGTCATTGTCTTGAACGGCAATTATCTTATGTGGAAATTTGGGTGATGCATATATGGTAAAGTCATTATGCATAAACCTTGATTGAATGGATGGAAGCCCCACTGAACTTTGAAATGTGCATTCTAGAGTAGCTCAGATTGTCTATCTCTTTGATGAATACATATAAGTTTTTGCTCTAAATCATGTTTGATGGGTAATTCAAGTTTCTTTCAGAATGCCTCATGATATTAGGAGATGAGAGACCTCCACCATGAGGTGAAAGACCTCCACAGGATATCTAAATTCCAAAAGACATATCCCCAATAATCAGAGATATCACTGGGTAAGTATATCTCTACCCATACTCTAAATACTTGTCATTGTGCAGGTATTCTCTCTCAAGTGCATCGACACTTGACTTGATCAAGCTGTCCAGTTCCTGACCTGGCGTGCTTTTGTAGCTTAGAGTCATTTTTATCGACTCGGCGTACTTCCATAGCCCGATCTCCCTTTATTGACTCGGCGTGCTTCCGTAGCCCGGAGTTCCTGACCTGGCGTGCTTTCGTAGCCCAGAATCATTTTGATCGACTCGACATGCTTCTGTAGTCCGATGTCCCTTTATTGACCCAGTGTGTTTCCATAGCCCGGAGTTCTTGACCTAGCGTGCTTTAGTAGTCTAGAGTCCCTTTTTATCAAACCCGTGTGTTTCCATAGCCCGGTTTTCTTTTATTAACCCAACGTGCTTTTATAGCCCAGAGTCCTTTACAACGACACTTGATTGAGTTGTTCGCAAAGATTTTTCTCCAGATTCAATCTGATTAAGGCGACCAAAAAACGATTCAGGTCCTAATCAAATGATCTATGTTGCAACGCTGGGCGACCAAAGAATGGTTCGGATCCTAGCCAAGCAAAATCTCCATTTAGGTGACCATAGAATGGTACGGGTCCTAAACAACATTTATTGCTTTAACAAGCGACCGTAGAATGGTACAAGTATTGGAAAAGCAATTTCCCCATTCAGGTAACCGTAGAATGGTACGGGTCTTGAAAAATCAATTTTCCATCAAGGCGACCATAGAATGGTACGGGTCCTCAACAACACCTATTTCTTATTCAGGCGACCGTAGAATGGTACGGGTCATCGAAAGTGAATCCCCATTTAGGCGACCATAGAATGGTACCGGTCCTAAACAACATTTATTGCTCTAACAGGCGACCGTAAAATGGTAAAGGTCCTGGAAAAGCAATTTCCCAATTCCGGAGACCGTAGAATGGTACGGGTCCTAAAAAATCAATTTTTTGTCTAGGCGACCGTAGAATAGTACAGATCCTAGACACAACCAAACACTATCATACTGGGTGACAGTAGAGTGGTATGGGTCCTGGGAAAGCAATCTCTTCACAAAGTCTTGTTGCTATTCTAGGATCATAGAAAGGTACGGGTCCTTGACATGCAACACCAACTATTTTGAATCACTCAACCCTCCTTGAAGGTAAGATATTCCAAATAGGTTCCTTTGACATCTCAGTTTGGATCTGGATGTCTCAATTATTTTCGTTGAACATTTCACTCTGGATGTGAGTGTTCTTCGATCTTCCTTGTTATACCTTAGTCTGGATCTAGGTATTTTAGGTTCAAAATTTTGACATCTCAGTCTAGATCTAGATGTCTTAACTATTTTCATCTAAACATTTTACTCTAGATGTGAATGTTTTTCAATCTTTCTCGTTATACCTTAGTCTGGATCTAGGTATTTCGAGTTTCAAAAATCATGACATCTCAGTCTGGGCCCAGATGTCTTGATTATTTTCATTTAAACATTTCACTTTGGATGTGAATATTTTTCAACATTTCTCGTTATACTTTAGTCTGGATCTAGGTATTTCAAGTACAAAAATCTTGACATCTCAATCTAGATCTGATGTCGTAATTCTTTTTGTTGAACATTTCACTTTGGATGTGAATGTTCTTCTCAATCTCGATATCTTAATTTATTACCTGTTACATTCTTCAAGGAACCTGAGTGAGAGTTGGGTACTTGTATAGTAAAATGGGGATTTATCATGTACCTCAAGATGCTCTACCGCACTAATTGGTAAGTAACTATAGGTATTTCTTTCCTTTTGCATCATGCATTTGCATTAGCATTTTCATGCATCATATAAATTGCATTCAAAAATGGAATTCATTTTCCAACAAAAAATCATTCATTACATGCCCCATGATCAAAATTTAGGTCTCAATTTATCTTTGAATGCAACCTCTACGAGCTCACCTTCAAAGAGGGACAGCTGTTGACACTTAAATTTTGGCGATCTGATCATTTATTTATTGCATAGAAAATTATGGGTTAATTTTATCCTTGAAAAAAAATATATTAATTGCATAGCATATAGATTTAGGTGCATTTATTTTTAATTTGCATTTTTAGCATTTATTTATTGAACCGGTGACGAGCAGATTTGAATAAGTGGTTCTGAGCTTTAAATTGACAAGCCAGACTAAGCCCATGAAACGAGCAAATTGGCCAAAGCTTTTTTTTAATAATCGAAAATTATCTCGTGAGAAAATAAGAATTTGAAATTTTTTGAGATATGATGAATTTTTCGGATAGGGCAGAAGTGAAAAGTGAATATCGCATTGGGAAAAAAAGAATCTTCGTGGATATCAATTTGGAAAAATTAAAATCCTAATATGAGGTTTATAAATAGATTAGTCGTATAGGGTTTTCAGGGGAACCACACAATAGAAAGATACGGCCACATTGGGGGGTTTTCTCTCGATTGTCAGAAGAAAGAAAAAATCAAGCACAGGGAAAGAGAGAGGTCCTTCGGTTTTTAGGGTTTATGGGAGGAGAAGGTCTTGACTTTTTCCTTTTGCAAATTTAGTGCTGCAGAAAGTATGAAGGGAGCAGAGAGAGACCGGTGAGTGGGACGTGAGATAGGCAGGAGGAGAGAGAGGGAAAATTGAAAAAAAAAGAAAAAAGAGAGAGAGAAAAGAAGAAGAACGCTGTTCATCTTCTCCAGCGTGCTTGCTGCCATCTACTCGAGCTTCGATCGTTGCTCGCCGGACGCCATCGTCTCACCACACAGGAGCCACCCAACTCCTGCTCTACCCTGTCTTGCTAGAAACCATGACCCACCGCACCAGCAACGACGCCCCGGCTCCACCTCTGCCTTGTTGCCGCCGGAGCATCGTTCGCTCATGCCCAGAGCTTGACCCAAGCTAGATTGCAACCCCTCCGCTCCGACGACACCACTGTTGTTCTTGCTTTGTTCTTGTCTACGGCCCTCCGCTTAGCTCTACTACGTGCCTCCTTCGGGCTCAAAGCCGGTCACTGCACCTCCTCACTCGAGCAACCACTCGAGCCGCTTCCATCGCGCCAGATTTGGTCGCCAAGCAGTATGTCCATCCGACATCTCGCCCTTGCCACCATTGCCGCTAATGTTTCATTTTAAGTTTAGATTAATTTTTTGAGATAGATTGCATCTTAAGTTAGATATTGCTAAGTTAAGATAATATCTTAGTTTAAATTAAGGTTTAGCCTGACCTAATCCTTAATATAAGTTGGATAGAATCTTAATCTAGCTAGTTAATTTTTGCATTTTTCTAATTTCGAATTTCATGGAAAATACCAAAAATTGCCTTAGAATAAATCAATTTCATTTATTATGAGAGATTGCATTTTATTTACATCATATAGTTAGGTCATGTTGCCATTTCATGTCATTTCATATTAGATTAGTAGCATGCATTGCATAAAGCATGATTCTCATTAATTAAGTGAAAACAAAAAAATTTGTGTGTTAATTAGAAATCATATCTAGGGTTGATGATGTGAATTCTGATCTAATAACGCAGATGCTTTCTTTGCTACGAGGTAAGTTCCTACAATTTATTCATTGCTTTCCTTGAATGTTAAATTGGTGGTTTGCGCACTCGCATGATCACCTCACATGTGAGGGAATTAGATTTAAAATAAATTTAAGTTGCCTGCAAAAGCATTTTTGAAAATAAAAGAATGGTATCGAAAGGGCATTAGAGAAATCTAGCATAACCAAGTCCCCGAACTCATAAATCTTTGGTTCGTAGGAGTAAAGTAAATCTCCCGTCACTTTACTTGGGTTTCTAATCAACCCACCAAAAATAGATTAGTGGCGACTCCTAGATAAAATCTATTTGCATGTTAAGAAATTGGAACTTAAGTCGCGAATTGGTATGGGCTTGGGAGAGCCCGAATTAAGTCAAGGCTTAACAATCCATTAGCCAAACCCTAGGTGGTTTTCACTCCGAAAATTAGGTTGCGACACCAACATAGGCTATACTCCAAGTACCTATTGTCCAGCCGTTATGGACTTTTTAAGAGTTGTGCTCTTGCTTTTCAATAGAACGACCACGTGGAAGACATTGCACTATAGGCCGATCCTATGCTTCTTTTTGAAGCACAATATTGAAATTTGGGCAAGAAAAAAGCTCCAATCCTCGCTTTTAGCTTGGGCCTCGGTCTTTCTTTTGAGCTTAATCCACAAATTTCCTTTCATCATGCTAACTGGTTAAAGTGAAAATTCAAAAAACCAGTTCGCAAAAAGTTTTCTCACTTAAGCATAACAGATTTCCTTATTTGTGGTGTGCAGGTGTTCACTAGGGGTTGACCCTGGACCAGTCCAACCCTACCGGTCCTGGTCCGGTTCCCAGGGAGACTAGGTCGGTCCTTGGTCCTAGAATTCCTGAACCAGCACTGTATAGATCGGTTCTCAGTCCTGAGAATTCTAGGTTGGCCCAACTTGGACTCACCCTGACTATACATATGTGCGCGCGCGCGTGTTTGTCAACAATATTAAACAGCTCTTTAGTAAGGAATTCAAGTAATTTTACATTATTCTTTAATAACTTAGGTTTTTAATATATTTTACAGTGTCAATAGTCATAATTTATTAATGAGAAAAATATTTGTGTGAGGAGTCCTCACGACGTCCAAAAAGGCACCTTATGACAACCTCCTCTAGTATTTGTTCTCTTTTATCTTATTTATCCTCTTAGCCTTTAATTTGCTAAAATCGGAAAAAATCTCCGCTCGTCACTCGACACTTGCCTCGCTCACATTGAGTCACTTGTGTCACTCGCCACTTGCTTGGCTTGTTGTTCCCTACTCGACATTCGATGCTCATTCTGTTCGACACTCACCCCACTTGATCCTCATCGCTTGCCTTTCTTAGCTGACCTTGCTCATCATCAAACCCATTGGATTGGTACGGTCCTCGGTTGCCCTTTCAAGGGGTACAAAAAATGAAATAAAAAATTATTGGTTAGTCCTGCTAACTCTTGAAACCAGACTGAACCCATTGAGTCGGTTTGATCCTCAATTACTTTCTTAAGGAAAGTACAAAAATGAAATAAAAAATTATTAGTTGGCCCCAAGTTAATCACTAGAATCGACCAAACCCATTAGGTTGGTCTAGTCCTTGGTCCCAAGCTCAGTAGGGTCGGTCCTCAATCCCAAAAATTAAGGACCAGTATTGTGTGGGTTGGTCCTAAGGTTAAGGGATGGATTGGCTAAACCCGGACCATGCTCACCCCTAGTGTTTACAGCTTAGAAGCTTCAACCTAATGAAAGTGGGCTTGCAGATTTTGTGCATTATTTCTGAAAAAAAAAATGGTAGAATGAAACATGAATCAAGATAAATGTCACGTGGTGCCCTTATAAAATATGGCTCCAGTGCCGGGGGATGTCAATTGCAATTTCGGGGAGGACAAATTGTCCGCCATCAAATAGAGACGTCCAACTAGTAGCCAATGAACATTGTCGGAAAGCAGAAATTTTGGCACTTTGAAAAAGACAACCAATGGGTAGATAGTATGTATCACGAGACCACCAGTTTTCTCAATGATGTGATATCTCTATGACTAATTAAACAATCCAAATTGGCTTAGTCAAATACGAATAAAGTAACAAAAGGAGATTCATTTCATGGGTCAGTGATATGAAATTAATGGAATCACAAATTTTGATGTAAACCACATGAAATGATTTACTAAATTTGTAAATTAGATAAGACGTGAGACATATGATTATAATAGCTCAAATATGGAAGACTAGTTGCACACTTTGTGATGGCACAAAGAAATCAAAATTAATTTGTGCACTTTATTCACCCGCTAGCACACATGCATATATCAAACCTAGTTACTAATCTACTCCCATGGGTTAAATAAGAGCACCTCATCTCCAATTCCACAACATTTTTGAAGTTGGCTACGACAACGCTACTCCAATTTTCATTGGATTAATGACAATGAAAATTCTTACACTCGTGTCAGTCCGTCACATTTAGTTTTAAAATTCTTTTTTTCGATTATTTAAATATTAAAATCTGTCGTCATCCTTCAAGTTAGTCATTTCATTAACTTCCCAACTTTTAGTTGATGAAAAAGTCCAGGCTGGCATTTTTTATTATTTATTTCCTCCACAAGGGCGACATTTTGTGTTCATTCTTTTATGTTTATAAAATTATTTATTAAAGAAAAATGAACTTGGTTTTTATTTTTTATTTTTTTGAGCTTGTAAGATTAAAAGGAAAGGGGGCGACAATGTGTTGTGCTCCCTATAACCGACCTCCCTTGTCGGGGTCGAGGTAAGGGTGGTTGGCCCTCACTTAGCCATAAGTGTAGGCTTACGATTCTCGCCACCACCAGGCAAGGGCTCCTACAACCATGAAGCAAGGGCCCTTGCCTCACAGGCAAGAGTGGCAACCCTTGCTAGCAACAAAGAGGCAGTGGCATTGCCCTCCCTCCTTCCTGCCCCTTCACTACCAATCTTTTTCCATTTTTTTTTCCCTTTTCATAACTTTAGCACTTTTTTTTCTTTTACCTTTTTTCTAATGCGTCACATTAGCCCCGCTTGCACAAAAAAAAGAAAAATTAATAAAAAAATTCGAATGGATTTTCCGTCCAAGAAAAAACAACAGTGTTAACAAAAAGCCTAATATGAAGGACAATGACGAGTTTTAAGCCTTAAACGACTCTGAAAAAAAAAATTGAGAACTTCAGTGATGTATCGACACAAGTTCTAAAACTTCTGCCGTCACCATCCCACAAATTTTATAGGATTCATGGGAAAGATATGTAGAGAAACATATGAGGTGAGAAAATTTTATGCAAAAGACTTAGTTTATGGAAAAGTGATGGCCAGAACTAGCCAATTATAATATAAAAGTTACATTGAAACTTGTGTTTTTTTTTTTAAAAAGAAAACCTGTAAATCTAGACTATGTTTCCAAATGGGACCGACGTGATCTAACAAAATTAGTACTTTGTTCCACCAGGTAGATCGCTTATTAAAGCTGAATGGTGGGTAATGCATTTAATGGCCTCTAAAATAAAGATTGGTTGGCGAACTTAAAGCAGGTCAATGCCGATGGGCGTCCACGTCTTTGAGGGGACTCTTGTGTCGGATCCATGGTATCCTCCGCTTGAGGTAACGACTAACGATGGTCCAACAGTGGCTTGCCTTTCGCTGTCGCCTTACGATTGCTCGACTCGAATCTCCCTCGTCACCACAAAGGGCTTTTATCCTCCGCTCATCCACATAAAATTTACGTTAGAAGTGCGGGACAGTTTTATAGAGAAATTATTAATTTTAAACATTTTCGCGAAAATTCCATTTCATTCCTTCTCATTAAATTCTGCTAGAAATCACAACCAAGAAACCGTTCTTCGTGATTCATCACTGCGTCAGATATTTTCGTTAAAATTTATAGAAATGATTATTATGGAACTTCTGCAAAAAATTTACGATTAAATTCACAAAATCGAAAAATTTAGAATTAAATTGATACTTCTACAATACGTTTAGTATTAATTGGACAATTCCGCCCATGTTTTCATTCTAGTACAGATTTCTACTGAAATTATTCATCCTTTCAAGAGGCGAAATTACAAGAAAGGTACGTTCTTTTTTGTCTCGTATCGAAGGACTTTTCCTAGAGACAAGTGCATGTCCCCTCGAAATCGCCGTCCAAACAGCTGGACTTTCCCTTCCTCCCACGCCATCTCTCCACCGGCAATCAGAAAGAAGAATTTCTTAAGATGTGGTTTCGCTACCCCCCAAACGGAAAAATACGAGGTTGGCAAATTTTTTGGATCCATAAACTCATCTTAGAATTTCGTGATGCTGGTAAACCGGCAATCGGAAGTTTGTTTCCTTCGATCATGAATAGAGAAAGATATTATGATTTTATATCTACCTTTAGTGTAAATGGGATATTCCCAAAATTATACTTTGTACCTATTGATAATTCCATATTAAAGATGTGCAACCAGACCAATTCTATTCAAAAATTGAATCGGACCACCCTGAAAACTAGCTCGATACCAACCCAGTTCCCAATTCCAAACTTTTGGAATTAGTAAAATCAGTTTGATTCCTAATTTTGAGTGAAGAATCGAATTGAACCGAATTTGGAACCGGTTTCATAGAGCCTAAAAATTGAATTTTTCTCTTATTGTATTTTTTTTATATTTCTCTCTTTTTTCTATTTCCTCCAACCTCAACCAAACACTTCACAACTCTCTCTCTCTCTTGCCTACGACTCACACTCCTCCTCGCAACCCTCACTTGTTCCTAACTAGCATTTGCTCACTCGCCCTCATTCATGTTATATTTTGAATCATTTTGTTATTCATATTATTTTGCTATAAAAAAAGAAACTCAATGAACCAAAAAAAAAAAAAGTTTTTGGTTTACCTTGAAATCAAACTAAAAAAATAGGACACATTCCAGGGTCACTTCTAGAACAAATAGGGTAGGTTACGGGTTTCAAAAACTGGTAATTAGTTCTACCAGAGCACGTTCTAAATTTTAAGTTCTAGGTTTAGAATACGATCACCCCTAAAATTCGTTATTGATTGTACATCAGAATATAATATAGTGTAATACAATAATTATGGGCAAGAAATGAGAGTTCGTTAATAATGTAAGTGCTAAAATTACAACATCAGATGCCGAAAAGATTTATTTACGATTGAGATTAGATAGATGCTCTTGAGGGTGTCCTCCAGAGAAATGCATAAGGACGGTGATTTGAACCTAGGAGCATGTACTGATCGCTTGGTGATTTGTTTTATATGCCAGTTCACTTTATAAGTAAAGCCAACGACTTCTGGAAAAAATTTCTCAGTACAGGCCAAGCCTCAACCTGTTCCTTGAACACCATGAGAAACTCGTCATTTCTCCTTGCGCTTGTTCTCTCAATCCTTCACTTGTCTTCTCAACCTTCCTCTGCCACTCGCACTACTTTGAGCAGAGGCAACTCTCTCTCCGTTGATAACCCGGATGACATCCTCATCTCAAAGTCTGGTGTCTTCTCCGCCAGTTTTTACCCCGTCGGCAAGAACGCTTACTGCTTTGCCATCTGGTTCAGCCATCCTCCATGCAGCGGCCAGAATTGCACCGTAGTTTGGATGGCAAACCGCAATGAACCTGTCAACGGCAGGTACTCTAAGCTTTCTATTAGAAAGAACGGTGATCTCGTGCTAACCGATGCCAGCCACGCTGTTGTTTGGGCCATAGATACAGCCTCACTCTCGTGGTCAAAAACACCGGTTCATCAGTTACAACTCCTAGACTCTGGTAATCTTGTTCTTCGTGACAGAGAAGGTAATGTCCCACTCTGGCAAAGCTTCAACTACCCGACCGACGTGCTCCTCCCTGGACAGAACCTCACCAGGAACACACCACTTGTTTCCTCTCAGAGCAACGGCAACTTCTCTTCTGGCTATTACAAGTTATACTTTGACAACGACAACGTCCTTCGTCTTCTCTTCGATGGACCTTTGTACTCAAGCGTATTCTGGCCAGACCCGGCCCATGTGAGTTGGGAAGTTGGAAGAACAACCTACAACGATAGTAGAGTTGCAGTGCTCGATTCCCTGGGGAATTTCACTTCATCTGACAATCTGAAGTTCCTGACGTTGGATTTTGGCAAGAAAACACAACGTATGTTAAAGGTGGATCATGATGGTAACGTAAGGGTCTATAGTAGAGAAAAAGATGGGAAGTGGGTTGTAACATGGCAAGGCTTATCTGAGCCATGTACTGTTCATGGGATTTGTGGACCGAATAGCGTTTGCAGGTACAGCCCGAGGGAGGGAAGGAGTTGCTCTTGCCTTCCTGGATATGTGTGGAATAATGACACTGATTGGACTCAGGGATGTACGCCCAAATTCGAGAGCTTCTGCAACCAGGGTTCTGATGCTCATGTCGATTTCCTGCGTTTGCCTCACCATGATTTCTTTGGATATGATAAGGACTATACTCCAAACATTACCCTGGCGTCGTGCAAGAAAATGTGCGCAGATCTTTGCAATTGTAAAGGCTTTCAATACAAATTCAACGGGGAAAAAGGGAGCTTCGACTGTTTCCCCAAGATACTGCTGTTAAATGGATATAGTTCGTTCTCATTTATTGGGAGCATCTAATTGAAACTACCAAAAGCTAATCTCTCTTCTTATCAAATACCCACCAAAGGATTCGACCCACTGCCCTGTCCCCCAAAAGCTCAAGAAGTTGTCCTGCAGAGGACTTATCTGAAGAGCCACCAGAATTCGACACTTGAGATCTTGCTCATTTTTGCTACGGCGCTGGCTGGAGTGGAAATTGTTGTAGTCTTCCTCACATGGTCCTTTTTGATCGGGACTGATCCTGACGAACGCGGAGGTTATGCAAAGGGATATCGTCTTGCGGGGACAGGATTTACAAGGTTCACATATGCCGAGCTAAAGAAAGCGACCAGGAACTTTAACAAAGAGATTGGAAGAGGAAGTGGGGGGATTGTGTACAAGGGTGTCCTGCCAGATCATGGGGAAGCAGCGGTCAAGCTGCTAAACGAGGCGAATCAAGGAGAAGAAGAGTTCCTGGCTGTCGCGACCAATTTTTTGGGGCTGAACCACCTAGGGTTTGGCTAATGGATTGTTAAGTCTAGACTTAACTCGGGCTCTCCCAAGCCCATACCAATTCGCGACTTAGGTTCAAGTTATTAACATGCGATTGATTTTCAATTAGGAGTCGCCACTAATCTATTTTTGGTGGGTCGATTAGAAACCCAAGTAAAGTAACGGGAGATTCACTTTACTCCTACAAACCAGAGATTTATGAGTTCGGGGGCTTGATTACGCTAGATTTCGCTAACGCCCTTTCAGTACCTTTCTTTTTATTTTGAAAAATGTTTGGCAAGCAGTTTGGATTGATTTTAAATTTATTTCTCTAACATGTGAGGTGATCATGCGGGTGCGCAATCCACCAATTTAACACCCAGATAAACGATAAATAAATTGCAAAAACTTACCTCAAAGCAACGAGAGCATCTGCAATGTTAGATTAAAATCCACATCAACAACCCTAGATATGGTTTCTAATTAACACACAATTTCTTTTTTTTTTTCACTTGATTAATGAAAATCATGCAATATGCAATTAACTAAATGACCTAATTCTAATGACATGCAATTTCTAATTAAATGGACCTAGCAAGAATCACTAAATGACGTGCATTTCATTAATCTAATCCTATATGACACGCGCATGATTTTTTTATATTTTTTTAAATAAAAATTCGTAATTAAAAATAACTAACAATAAAAATTTAACTAAAGTGAGATATTATCTATTTTAAGTTAGGAAATAGACTAATCTGAATCCTATCTTAACTTAGAAATTTATCTTGACATGCAATTTAATTCCAAGATATTATCTAAACATGCATTCTAATATAATTAAAAATGTACCTAACTATTCTTTCATGCAATTCTATATAGAAAATCAAATATAATCTACATGATATGCAGATGCAATCTTTTTTTTTTGTATTTTCGGGATAGATAAAAAAATTAAAAGATAAGCACAAAATCATTCAAATTGTCAAAGATATCACACATCGTCCGAATCGGAAACAATATCTAAATCAAACTTGGTTATTTCGCTAATAAAACCGATAAGTTGATCTTAAGCCTTAAAGATCAAGATATCAATTTTACTCCCGCGTGAATAATTATTCCATCTAAAGCCTTATAGATAGAATAAAATATCCGTGTGCGGTTGCGAATTAGGCAATAAATCCTAACCGGAAGTACGTCCATAATTCAAATATGCACGTAAGATATTGAAAAGCATGTATTAGGCAATAAAATATCCAAATCAAATTTAGATAAGATAATTACCTAATTCCGCAAATAATATTGTCAAATTTGAATCGAATGGAATCTGCTCGACGGATGACCGGTGGTGGCGATCGGAATTTCCACAATATTCGCTGTATCATGTTCTCCCTTGGTGAATTACCAAGTACTCTGGAAAATTGCTAAGCATGAGGAGGAATAGTCAGAACACAGGCACGAGGAAAATTAAAGAAAACCAATAGAATCCTGTCATGGTCATGGCAAAAATTGGGACAGTTCTTGCTTTGAAAATATCACAATTGCATGTGATGTTGCTGCCACTGGACACACCATCAAGACATGCAATATTTGACCGGAGACAAGGACGTAGCTGTGGAAGCCTTGTAACGATCTAGAAACGTCACCGCGGGATGGATTTCACCTCGGCTTCAAGAGCGACTCAAGGGCAGCTAGTGCGATGCTGCAGTGTAGACTCGGCCAAGAGGGGGCCGTCGCGGTGCAAGTACAACGTGGATGTCTAGCAGCAACAATGATGGCTAGTGGATCTCGGGAGGCGGTGATGGAGCGATCTCAGAATTGGGACCCAAAGAGCAAAAAGAACTTCGGTTTTTATTCTCTATTGGATCCTTCGCTCTATCTCTTCTCTCAACGTTCCTTCCATCGAATTGTGCGGCCCCCCTAAAAGTTTTCTTCCTGGTTAGTGGTAGTCAAGAGAAAACAAATAAAAAGAAAACTCAAATTGGAGGAATGAATCTGAAGCAATTCATGGGATCATGGCGGTAGCTCGTGAATGGATCGAACAGTGTAGGGCCTTCTCGGTTCGAAGCAGATCAGCAAAGCAGGGACGGCGTCAACGAGGCAACAGCTGGACAACAGATCCACGTGTGGTCTCACGGCAGCAGCGTTGTTGTTTAGCAGGGCCGGCAACGGGTCAAGAGAAGCAGCGGCCGCGTCGTCTTAGCGGAAGTGCGGCAGGCCGTCGAGACTCGCTATGGTGTTGCTGGAATCAATGCGGTAGAAGCAGGATGCGCCGGATGAGACACCGGAAAGCTGCGGAGTGGGCGAGGACCAGTGTTGTGGATGTTCGTCTTGGAGAAGTGACTTCCGAGATGTGAGAATTGCCGAGAGATAATGCCCCCGATTCACATATTTTAATCTCTACAAATCTCCACTCGCTAATGGTGTCTCAAAGCTCCACTTCCTCTTTTTCTTTTGGTTTCCTTTTCTATTTTCTCTTCTCAATGCGTATCTCTCTCAACGGCCGTGTATTCTATTGTGCGCGGCCCTCTTTTTTCCCCTTGAACATTGCGCTTTTTATACTGGCCGAATATGAACTTCAAAAAGCGAAATTTGAATATAGGATCCACGTACTGACTTCCCTCTTTTGTGAGGGTTTATATTTCCTTTGTACGCATTGCGGATCCATATATCCTCATTGAATATATATTTTAATAATGCTAATCCTTCTTGCCCTTTTTGATGTTTTTGTCCGCACATTTATAATCACAAGATCAACAAAAACAATTCTTTTTCTTTCCAAATACCAACTCACAATTGATCGAACATTGCCAAAAGTTCAGGATTATAATAAAATTTTCTCGGATTCTGAATATTTTAAAGATGAGCTCGCAATATTATTGTCGCACTTGCCCTATCCGAAGATATTAAAAAAAATCCCCCAACATATCTCGGAAAAATTTCAAATCTATATTTTTCACGAGATAATTTTCGATCATAAAAAAAAACGGGCTTGGGCCAATTTGTTCCCTTCGTGGACTTAGTCCAAATTTATCAATTTAAAGCTCAAAACCACTAATTCGAACTCATCCGTCACCTGGTCCAATAAACAAATGCAAAAATGCAAATATGCTCCTAATGACCATATGTTATGCAATTATATTTTTTTAGGGATAAAATTGACCCCTAATTTTTAATGCAATAAATGACTAATTAGGTCGCCAAAATTTAGGTGTCAACACTGGCTGAAGTGAGAACAATTGGGAATCTCAATCACATGAACCTGATTGCGATGTGGGGTTACTGCGTGGAGGGAAGGCACAGGCTCTTGGTTTATGAGTTCATGAATCACGGTTCCTTGGCAGAAAACCTTTCTTCCGATCAACTCGACTGGAAGAAGAGGTATGAGATCGCGGTGGGATCAGCCAAGGGGCTTGCTTATCTTCACGAGGAGTGCTTGGAATGGGTTCTCCATTGCGACGTGAAGCCACAAAACATACTCCTCGATTCCGATTACCAACCAAAGGTGGCCGATTTTGGGCTCTCTAAGCTACTTAACAGAGAGGGCCCTAAGAATACGAGTTTCTCAAGAATCAGAGGAACGAGGGGTTACATGGCTCCTGAATGGGTTTACAATATGCCAATCACCTCCAAAGTGGATGTGTATAGCTATGGAATTGTTCTGTTGGAGATGCTGACAGGAGGGAACCCGATCACAGGCCATGCCATCAGTGGAGAAATAAAAGGCGACAACAAAACATTCACTTCCTGGGTGAGAGAGAAGATGAAACCAGGGTTGCCCATGGAGACATGGATAAGGGAAATTGTGGATCCGACCGTAAAGGGACCTTACGACATCAAGAAGATGGAAGTTTTGGTTGCGGTGGCGCTTCAGTGTGTGGAGGAGGACCGAGATGCGAGACCCACCATGAGCCAGGTGGTTGAGATGCTTTTGCGCCATGAAAGTGAGGATCTGTAATCGAATACAAGCATAAGTGCTCATGTTCTAGCTCTAAATAAGTGGACAATTACAAAGGCAATAGTCTTTGGATGTACAAACCTAGGAAAGATAATTTAGTAAGCGTTTAGGAACAAGTCACTGTCTATCTCTATTTTATCATATTGGAAATCTAGGAAACATTATTTAACAGGATAGTTCCCTATAAAAAAAAAGATCATTCAACAACGAGGATGCAATAGCTCTCTTGTTACTATTTGTCTTTTGTGCGTCTGATCCAGTCCTGTGAATACACAATTGATTTGGCATGGTTTAGATCAGTAAATATAAAGGTGCCATAAGCACACGAAATAGTACGCTTCTTCTTAATAACAAATTATTGACTAGATAAAATAGATACAATTTGTAATTTTTGTTGACCCTCAAATTTTTGTTAACGTTTGAAATATTAATTTATTTTGCAAAAATATAAAAAAATATATATAAAAAAAAGGTAAAAAGCAATATATATATATATATATATATATTGAAAAAAAATGAATGTAATAAAATGAAAAGTCGGGTCCAGTAGGCCCGCATGTTCAGCCCATCCTTCCAATGAATTTTCGGCCCTTTCAAAAGTAAAGCCCATCTTCCCATTCATTTCTTCCTTTCGGCCCACTTTTTCCCTCTATCCGTTGAGCCCCATCTCTTTTAATGTTTTCATGGTCCATTACAGTTTAAAATAACAAAGAGAGACAAGAGCCCCAGCCCAAAGTGATTTCTTCCTCCTCTTTGCTTACATGAGCCAACGCCGTGAAGAGGAAAAGAAAGAGGCGCGGATGAGGAGGGGACGGCAACGAGCAAAGCGCGAACGCGGGCCCGTGAGCGAGGGAGGAACAACAAGCTGTGATGCAAGCAAAGCCAAGCCTTTTAGAAGGCTGAGATGGCGTGAGGGATGAGGAGAGGCCTAACCGAAAAAGATTCGGAGAGAGGTGTGGGGAGCATGCGTGAGGGACATCCTGTTTTTTCTTCATGCCGTTCGGGAATTAAGAATAGAAATTTCAATCTATAAGATTATGGTCTAATCTTGTGAAGCCAGAGATATATTTGTGAGGGACGATATAATTTGGACTCTTATATATCATTTTTAGACCGAAAATCATATCAAAGTCGGATCGGAGGCTTGTTCTTGTACAGCACGTCACCTATTTGATAAAATGCCTGAATGATATACTGAAATCCATGCTATCCGATTGGCGTTAGAAGTTTAGTTTGATGTTTCATTGTTCTTATATTGTTGAAGGACGTCTGACTTTCGTGTTTTTTTATGTGACGTGGAAACTAATCTTTCGTCATCAAGTCGGCCATGGATGAATACCTCGCTGGAGATGCTGTTCCTTCAGCATATCTCTCTATTTTAATGTGCTTGTGTTTGTTTGTTTGCCGAGAATGCTGGTGTAAGAGGTTTATGTATGGTGAGATGTTTATTTTTTATGTTTTAATGGTCGCCGGAATGGCCGATCGGAAGTGATGAACGCCGGTCGGTCGTGTTGGCCGGCGATGATTAGGACGGTGACCGGCGGCCAGATGGCGGTGGTGTCGAGTGTGTCCCAACGGCGGAGACGTAGCGGGAGTTCGGCCCCATTAAAGAAGGAGCCAGTAAGTTGAAGACGATGCCGGGTCGAAGAAGATGGGCAGAAAAAGACAAAATAGGGGGAAAAAAAAGGAGAAAAGGAAAGCAGGAAAAAAGGAACCGTAGAAAAATAAAAGGGCTAGGGGGTATTCTGTTGTGGGCTGGACTCATTTCAAAATGTGGGCGGAAAAAGAGTTAAAAGGAAAAAAGTTCATGGCTTTTATAATTAATTCTGAGCTGGCTTTCAGCGTTAATGTTTTTAGCCCAACCCAATCCAATAGGGTTCGGGTTGGTTTACATGGGTCGGGTCTCTTGACCCGGTCCGAATCCCTTATACTAACAATAAATAAATAATTATTAATTTTTTAAAAAATTCAAAAATTTTAAATTTAAATTTAAAAAATTCGAAAATCAAAAATATTATCATTAAAGATTCAGAAAATGATAAAAAGTTTAAAATTCTTTAGGAAATAATACAAAATTTAGAAAATTTGAAAAACAATAAAAAATTAGAAATTTTAGAAAATATTAAAAATTTGAACATTCAAAATTGTTAATTTAAAAAAAAAAAAATGAAGAGGATCCTTTGGAACTAAAACCTAGAATTTGATAAGCCTTTAGAGTTTTATAATAGGGATTCTTGTGTTGCTTTATCTTGTTTTCCTTTTTAGGGACAATTTAGGATGCTTGCATATTCTCCATTATGATTATAATTGACTGCACTTTTCAATATTGGGATGCTATTCCCTTGTTTTAGAATGGTTAAAATAAACCTTAGAATTTTCTTGATAGGTTGCCATGGCATTGATAAGAACATGATTAGGTTAGGGATCGAAATGGTGTTAACCTTAGGGCTAACATAATCAAGTACCCGAATCCAAAATCTCTAGTTGCGTAAATAGTAAGATATCTTCCCGTATCTTACTAGGTTTTTGGTCAAGCCAAAAAAGGCTAGTGGCGACTCCTTAGTCAAAATTTACATAAGCTTAATTGATTAAAAATTTGAATGCTCGATATTGCGCGAGGTATAGGTTTGAGAAAGCTTGAGTCAATGGAAGGCCATCGGCCCAAAGTTGACAATAATCCTAAGTATAACAAACTCCCTCCCCCATGAGAGGGGTTACATTGCAACAATTTCCTTTTTAGACACTGTTTTTTGAACATAAATATCTCCATACAGGTTACGGAATTTGCTATCTAAAAATAGTTCAAACCTATTGATACCAAAAGTTGATTTGGTTATCGATACGCTTGTGCTTAGCACGAGAATAGAAATATGTGGCATATGAGTAGGGATAAGTAGCAGCTACATGCATAATGCATGAGCATCACCTTATACAGCCGTCAACAAATACAGGAGCTAACACACGGTGATCAATGACGATATTCTTTAATATTATGTGTCTAGTTGTCGAAATATGATAACGAACGGTTGGTGGCTGCCTATATGAGCACTAGCAACAAGTTTTCATTGGAAGTATTTCAAATACTATTCAAATTACCAAGATTGTGGGCATCGAGAATGCACGTTGCGGAGGGAGCTGTTGCCATTCATACACCCCATCATGGAACGATCGTTGATGACTACAAAACCATCAACGCACAATGAGGACTGTTAAACAAAACATGGGCAAGTGAAGCTTGTAGGAATCAAGGAGTATGGGCGAGGCCAATGGAAGTTACTTAGAAAAACAATATCTAAGCATAGTCGAGGAGCAATTACTACACCTTTGCTATAAGTGCCACCGGCTATCCAACAAGAAACCCTTGGCGTGAATCAAACAAAATATTATCTTTCAATTATCTTTACTTTCCTACATTGTACTTTAAATTTCTTTAGCTACAGTTTCATATTCACGTCGTCAATTAGATTCTAACATGCATTTTTATCCTGATACCTTGTTGTTGATTGAATTTTAGCGTTGTATCTGAATATCCTCGATTTATGTCATCGATTGAATCTAGCATAATTCAAGATTGATCTTGTAACTTTTGGGCCTTGTCATTGATTATTCAATTCCGACTCTATGTGGGATTGTGTAGTGTTGTTTGGATTAAAGAAGCTTGATTCCTCTTTGTATGAGACATCTTGTGTCCAGAGTTGGCTCAAAACCCTTGTTCCCTTTAATAAAATCAATGAATGATTTTCAGTGAAAGATATTTCATTATGAGAGTGGGCAAAACAGAACCATATACAAGAAATTTGGAAAGTGTTGTCTGATTTTATTTATCCTAAGTATGGTTACAGGTTCCCAGGGTTTCAAGGATGCTTAAGAAAGTTTGATCCAATTTTCATGGATGATTACTCTGCCGTCCGATCTCCAATTGACTTGAATGTTGATACGTTAGAAGTTAGAGACATTCCGACAACATTGTAGACGGGACTTCGATTTCGAGGGATCACAAGCGTCAATCTATGTAGCACCGACACGCGACACGACACGAGTGTCCGACACGACACGATACGTCGACACGTTATTTCTAAAAAATAGAGAATTCCGACACGTTGCGACACGTTGTATATTAAATCAATATTTTTATTTTTAATTAATTTGATTCAAATTCATAAATAAATAATTAATTAAAAAAAGAGCCTATAATGAATTTACACTAATAATATTAACAAATCAATTCATTTGAAATTCAAAAGATATATGTATAGTTAATGAGGAACATTTTTTAATTTTAACAAAAGTTATCGATGAAACTAATAATTAATAAAAATTAGAATCAATTTATTTAAATAAATCCATAATTTTCTATCATGATCAAAATTTATCATTATTTAAAATTTAATACTTTTATTTTTTAAAATTATTTTTAAATTTTATTTTAAAATTTTCCGGTTAAAAATACAATCCCCAAACTCTACCCCTTCTTTCCTTCGTCCTTTTCCCTCCACCCCAAATTTTTCACTTTTTTTCCCCTCCTCCCACCACTTGACAATGACAGGTAAGCTGTCACTTCTCCTCCCCTCACGCCATCAGATCTCCTTCTTATTTTTTTGGGTTTCTTTATGAAAAACCTAGCGAGCCGAGCCCTCCTTTTGCTATTTCTCCTTGCCGCTCGTCGCACGACCCCTTCCCTCCTCTCCTCTTCCTCTCATCGCCGATCCATCGCAACAGTGGCAGCCCTCGCCGCTCTCTCTGGCCGTCTCTCGCCATCGCGGTGGTCCGTTCGTGGCTGCGTCTCGCCGGCAGGAGTTTGCCTTCTCTCTTCTTTCTCTCTGTTCGGCTCCTTCTCTAGCCGTCTCTCGCCGTCGCGGTGGTCCGTTCGTGGCTTCGTCTCGCCGGCGCTCGCGGCCTCTGCTCCCTCGCCTCCACCCTCTATCAATCTTTCGGACACGCGTCGACACGCGTGTCGAGAAAAGTTGACCGCGTGTCGGATTTTCCGACACGCGTTGACCGCGTGTCCGGCGTGTCGAGGTGTCCGACACGTGTCGGACACGATACGCGAGCATGGACAGCGTGTCCGTGCTTCATAGGCGTCAATTGAACGAAACCCATTTATGAAGTCAGGAAGACATTTTGGCCCGTTTTAGTCAAGTTTGGCCAGACTCTACTAAATTATTGACTTTTTTGAATATGTGTCGAAATTTGAGATGTCTATTATTAGAAATTGGACTATATTTTATTCCATCTTCTCTAGTCCTGCCTTTCCTTTTAGGTTATAAATATGAACGTTGCCCATTTTAATGGTTAGTTAATTTTCAGGTTAGTGATGTCCATATTTATACCCAATGATAATAGAAAAAATATATAGTCTTTATATATTTATACTTTAATCAATGTAATGCAAGGATTTTGGGAGATCCATGGAGAAAATTGCTGATTCTGGCACAAACATTGTGAATTAATTGTTTAGTGTGCTGAAGTGGATGCTTAGTGGAAAATAAATTAGAAATGTCAAAACTTTTGTATGCAATTCAATTTAGTGTTATAACTTTTAGGTTACTCATTTAAATTCCTCAACTTTCAAAGTGTCATCACATAATTTACACTAACTTCTTTGATCGCTGAAAAAGGTGATGTGGCATCATTTTTTATGATAAGCCTGCTCCTCCAGGGCTCTTCTACACAATTAACAATATAATGTGGCAAATGGGTGTGGAAATTGTAATATTTGATTGAGAAGGGTAGGGCCCGGGGAAAAATAGATAAAAAGTTGAAAAGTCAAAAAAGAGGAAAAGGATGTTCAACTCCTTTGAAGACTAAGAGCCTACCTAGAAAAAAGGAGAGAGAAAAGATAAAAATAAAAATAAAAATAAAAATAAAAGAGAGGAAGGGAAAGAAGGAAAAAAAGGCAAAAAGGTAAAGAAGGAATTTATGAATACATGCCACGGTGGGCTCATCAAACCGAATTTATTTTGATTTGGAACGTCCGGTAAGGATTTAAGCCATTCGTTCGTCTAATCATAGTAGTTTTCAAAATTATGCACAATCTCAAAGTTATGTATTTGAATTGCAAGGCCTAATTTTTGAATCGTTCAACTAAGAAATTTCATAGGAATCATGGATTATGTGAATATGAGATACAAAGTAATGGGGAGTGGTAAGAAAATGAGAGTCATCTTTGTTCATGCACCGTATGTTTGTCATAATAGGCTTCAACTTTGGGAGGAATTACGTTAGATAAGTTCTATGAACATGTTACCTTGGGTGCGTTTGAGGGATTTAGTATTATTCCATTAGGAGAAAGCAAGGAAGTGCATGGCTGAGAATTATAAAATAATAGCTTTTCGGAATTTTCTAGATTCTTGTTTTTTTTATGGACATATACGGCAAGAGATGTGCCTTTACTTAATGGAATAATAAGGAAGGGGACAATCACATTAAAGAACATCTTGATAGGGTGGTGTGCACCATTGAATGGAAGTTATTATTCCCTAAAGCAGAAGCATTTGCACTTCCAGCCATCGGGTCAAACCATAGTCCTATCCTTTTATCTTTCAAGCTCGAACCTATTAAACGGAGAAAAGGGTTCAAGTTCAAAGCCTTTTGGCTTGAGAATGATGAATGTAGAACAATTATGACAGAGACTTGGAACTCTACTTACTAAGTAGGGATAAAGGTAGTTGTGAAGTTACATGCAGTGGTATTGCCTTATCCAAATGGAGTGAAAAAATATCTGGGAATGGACATAAAAGAATAGACTCATTGAAGTAGGAACTTCAACAATGGATAAACAATAATGGAGGATATTCCGAAATGGAAAGGGTCAAAAACTCACAAAGGGAAATTGAGGCATTATGGAGGTAGGAAGATATGTATTGGGGCTAAGAACAAGAATTAATTGGTTGAAATATGTGACAAAACCACTAAATTCTTTCATGCCACCATTGTTTAACAACATCAAAGAATTTCCATGTCGCAAATATCATAAGGAATATGGGTTGAAGAACCGAGCCTTCTTAAGGAAACTACTGAAGAATTTTTCTTAGAACTATATCAATCTATTGGACCACAAATGTTCTTTCCTGATTTAGATCAATGCTCTCGAGCAGTGACAGAAGAATGGAATCAATTGCTATAGATGCTTTGGAAGAAGTAAAATGTGTAGTTTTTCAACTTTGTGCATCTAAAGCACCAAGGTCAGATGGCCTTAGTGAATAGTTTTACTAAGCTGGGCAAAACTCTAGAGTGATGTCTTCCAAGCAATGAAGGTAATAGGACCCATATTTCACTTATCCCAAAAGTCCCTAATCTCGAGAGGTCAAACCAATGATGGTGAATAGGCTTAACTCGTTGTTGCTGGATCTGATGCTACAAAGTAGAGTGCATTCGTCAAGGAACGCAAATTTAAGATAACATATTCATTGTATAAGAGATGCTACATCAAATTAGAATTTGCAAAAGAAAAAGAAATTCCAAGCAATTCTAAAACTTCGAGGTGTAGACTCTTAGAGTGCCAAAACTTAACATGGGGAGACATTTTAGTGCCAAAAATTTCAAAAGGCACACTTAAATATCAAAATTGGAGGAAAAATAGAACACTCAAGTGCCAACAACGATAAATTCTTGTCAAACTACTAACATGGCATTTCTTCGGCGAGAAAAGTACAAAACAACATTGTTTTTTGCATTGACTTGGCTAGATAGGTGTAAAATGACGTTTTTTTTATGCTGACATGGCCCCAAAATTAAATTTTAATAGAAATATTAATTAATTTTTTTTTTTAAAAAAGGGAGAGCAGGTTCAACAAGGGCTGTGCAAGCCCTTGCCGAAGCTTGCTGTAGATCCCTTTTTTTTTAATAAAAATATTTTTTATTTTAATTAATATTTATATTAATATTCAATTTTGGCGTAAAATGATGTCATTTTTGTCAAATCATTGTTGAGTTGGCTTCCGGTGAGTCACGTAGACCACATACATTATTAAACAAATGCCATGTCAAATTTCTAGATACTCTAGCCAGACTTAGCACCGATGTGTCCCACTTTTCAAAAACAGTGACACTTAAGTGTATTTTTAAAACATTATGTGCTAAGGTGTCCATGTGTGCCAAGTTCTTGCACTCCTAGTGTACTTTATCCTAGAAACTTGATATGAAAAAGGCATGCAAGCAAGTGGAGTGTGACTTCCTTAAGGCACATTTAATTAGAATAGATTTTGATGAAAAATGGGTGGATAATGCAATGCCTCACAACTATCTCATTTGGTGTCAAGTTTAATGGAGAGCCACTTCAATATTTTAAGCCAACATGAGGGATTAGTTAAGGGAACCCATTATCCCCCTACTTATTTATTCCGATGGCTAATGTATTATGCTCACTATTGAAGATTGCGGTTGATAATGGTAGCATTAAAGGGATTATACTTAACAATGGAGTCCTACCTTTTCTCATATACTCTTCGCAGATGGCTTCATCATCTTGTTAGAAAGGAAAATTCTGGAATGTCAGAATTTGGCAACAATTTTGAATCAATATTGTGTACTATTTGGACAAGAGGTAAATTTGAACAAGTGTGGGATTTATTTCAATAGGGACTACCCCCATAGCTTAAAAGAGAATATGGCAAGGGTGCTAAGACTACCTATAATGGATAAAACAAGGAAATATCTAGGGACTCCTTCGGATTGGGTTGTATCAAAGAAATAGATGTTTACTTGGATTTTGGGACGGGTAAGCACAAAGTTAAAAGGATGGAATGAGAAATTGATGTCAAAAGCAGGTAATGGAGTCAAAAGCTATAAACGGGGAGCTTAGGTAAAAGGATGTCATCTTGTAGCGACAGGATGTAGAAGATTCGCATATGCCGAGCTAAAGAAAGCAACCAAAACTTCCATGAAGAGATTAAAAGAGGAAGTAGTGGATTGTTCAGGGGCCTCATGCAAGATCACCAGGTAGCTACGATCAGGGGGATGTACGACATTAACCAAGGAGAAGAGGCCTTCTAGGCTGAAGTGAGAACTATTGGGAATCTAAATCGCATGAACATTGATCAAGATGTGGGGGTACTATGCAGAGGGCGAGCACAGGCTCTTGGTTTATGAGTTCATGGATCACAGTTTTTTGTCTAAAAGTCTTTCTTCCCTCAACTCGACTGGACCAAAAGGTTTGAGATCACCGTAGGAGTAGCCAAAGGGCTTGCTTACCTTCATGAAGAGTGTTTAGAATGGGTTTTCCATTGCGATGTGAAGCCGTAAAATGTACTTATTGATTAGAGGTGGCGGATTTTGCGCTCTCTAAGGCCATGTTTGGTAACCAACCAAACAATAACTATTTTTGTTCTTTTGTTTCTCAAAAAAAAAAAAAAAAAAACAACAAAAAGCCATTGTCCCTAGGAATAGATTTGGAACAAAATTAAAAAGTAAAAAAAAAAGCTACTTCTTTGTTTAGAATCAAGCCCAAACCATTATTTTCCTTTTCTCTTCTTCTTCTTCTTCTTCTTCTTTTACCGGTCCTCAACAAGGCTAAGCCTAGTCAAGCCAAGCCTCCCCATGTCTGGGCAAGGCTTAACCTGGGCGAGCTCGGCCTCACTAGATCTGGACAAGATCGACCTCATCAGAGGCCCACGACACTCCAGTAAGGTCATCGGCCAAGGTTGAGGTTGACAATTGAGAAGAAAGTAGAAAAAGAAGAAAAGGAAAAAAGAAAAGAGAAAATTTGTAATAAAATTATAAAAAAATTAAAAGAAATTATAAGTTGCAAAAGAATTTGTGAGTCATACGGAACGCATTTCTATACCAAGAATATATATTTTGGATAGTTATCAAGCGCCTTC
The DNA here is from genome assembly GCA_014182405.2 of Eucalyptus sideroxylon. Lineage (NCBI taxonomy): Eukaryota > Viridiplantae > Streptophyta > Magnoliopsida > Myrtales > Myrtaceae > Eucalyptus > Eucalyptus sideroxylon. Next base: position 33,220,521 of record CM024553.2, read on the forward strand.
AAATGTTCATAAGTTTATCCAAGAAACAGAATAAGAAAAAACCATTTCTAAGCATAAATTATTTTCGAGAACAAAATTTTTACCAAATGCACCCTAAGCTTCTTAATAAAATGGCCCTAAGAATATTAGTTTCTCTCTTACTTTTCTGATCGTTTAGGGCATATTTAGTTGAATAAATGAAATAGATTGTGATCAAAGCCGAAAAGCCTTTTCTCTCTCTCACTCTCTCTCTCTCCTCTCTCTTTTCTTTCTATTGTCTTCTTCATCCTTAAGCCATGGGGGAGGTTTGAGCTAGTCTCATCCTCCCCTTCCTTATTTGTTGATTTTTTTTTTTTTTTGCAATTTATTGTTATAATCTTTGTTTTTATTCTCTCTTAATTTTAGATCTAGTCTAGTTCTCGATTTTAAAGTTTAAACTCCCCTGATCTAATTTTAGATTTGGGTGCTACCTTCTCCCAATCTAGATTTGAGAGTTTATTAAACATGCTTTTAGGGATTCGATACCCTTCTACTCTTGTTTTTGTACAAATTCCATACCTCTAGCTTCAATGATGATCATTTTAGTATCTTGTTAAATTACGAAAATTTGCTCATCTATATGTTAGATCTATATTTATTCAATCTATTTTGGTTGTCTCCGTACAACGATGGTGTAGATGTAGCCGAACTTAGGGGCACACATGCACATTTCAAACCTAGTTAATAATCTAGTCCTGTGGGTTAAGTGAGAGGACCTCATCTCTAATTCCGCAATATCTAAGGTTGGCTATGACAACATGCTCCAATTTTCATTGGGATAATGACAATGAAAATCCTAAAACTCTTTTTTTTTTTTTTGTAAAAATAATATTTCATTAATTTCTACAAATGTACAAAAGAGGAACAATACAGTTCAACTGCAAACCAAAATAGACCTTTTGCAACTTCAAATTAAAAATAAATTGCAAATAACAAGATAGTAATATATCATCAATTTCTACAAAAATACAAGAGAGAAACAATGCAATCCAACTACGAACCAAGATAAACCTTATACAACTTCATAATAAAAATAAATTATAGATAACAAGATAAATTATTAAAACAAGGTTAAGAGTCACGTGCTCAAAGAGTAGATTTGTAACTTTTTCAAATCAAATTGGTGATCGATCACCAAATTCGTCTTTGATAATACATACACACCAAAATCTCCAACTGTTGCTATAACTTTGCCTTTCGGCGGTGCTTACCTACATTTGGTGTCCTCAATACCATCCTTGTTCAAAGCCACAAGTTTGACTGGGTGCAAATTTGAAACTTGTGAAAGCAGAACCTTTGCGATGCTCCTTCAAACTCTTTCAAAATTGGATTGTACACCAACGAAACCCAAGGGAAGGAAAACCCCAAAATCATACACCAAAAATCCTAAATCTAGATTAGACTGGGGTAGAAATCTCCCGAAATGGGAGAGAGAAGTTTCAAGATCTAAATTAGTAGAACAAGTTTAAGAGTCACATGCTCAAAGAGCATATCTGTAACTTCTTCAAATCAAATCGGTGGCCGATCACCGAATTCATCTTCAGTAATGCGTACACACCAAGATCTCCAATTGTTACTATAGCTTTGCCTTTCGGCGATGCATACCTAAATTTGGTGTCCTCAATACCATCATTATTCAAAGTCACAAGGTTGAACGGGCGCAAATTTGATACCTATGAAAATGTAACCTTTGCGAAGCTCCTTCAAACTCTTTTGAAATTGGATTTGTACACCAACAAAACCTAAAGGAGCGAAACCCCAAAATCATACACCAAAAATCCCTAAATCTAAATTAGATTGGGGTAGAAATCTCCCTAAAATAGGAGAGAGAAGTTTCAAGATCTAAATTAGATGAGAAGAGAAAAACTCCACAAAACGGGAGGAAAGCAAAAGAAGAAAACATAGATCTAAATTTGCCAAAGAAAAAAAAAGGGAAGAGAGGGAGAGATTTAGCTCAAACCCTCCTCTTCACGGTGGTTAAAAAACGGCTATGTAATGATGAGAGGAGAGAAAAAAAAAACCTAAGCATGTTGTAAGTCACATTTAATCCTAAAACTCTTTTTCTTCAATTATTTAAATTCCAAAACCTGCCATCATCCTTCAAATTAGTCATTCCATTAATTCCCTCTCCTTCCTCTTTAATGGATGAAAAAGTCCAAGTTGGCATTTTTTATTATTTATTTCATCCTGGTGGCTGCGAAGCTTGCTAAAATCTAAAACAGTGTTGTTTAACGCAACACAATTTATGTTAATCCAATTACTCTTTTATAAAATTATCTAATAACGAAAAACGAATTAATTTTTTGTAGCTTGTAAAATTATTAGGAAAGGGAGTAGAAGTGCGTTAACCCCCTATGTAGCCGGCGACCCTTGTTGGGGTCATAGCAAGGGTGGTTGGCACTCTCGCCATCACAGCAAGGGTGGTTTGTCAGCTGCAAAGAGGCACGCCACCCCAGCCCTTCCTGCCCACTTCTCACCAATCTTTTTCTCTATACTTCTTGCCCCTTGTTGTAACTTCAGTCTTTTTTATCATTAAGGTTATTTTTAATGAGTCACATTCGTGCCACTAGCACAAAAAAGATTATATAAAAAAAAAAAGCCCATATGAATTTTATGCCCAAAAAAATACGACATTGTTCGATGAAAAGACTAATTTGAAGTACAATGACGAATTTAAGCCATAAACAACTCCAAAAAAAAAAAAAACGTTTTAAAATTAAAGCGATGTATCCACACAAGTTTTAAAACTTCTACCGTCATTATCGCACTAATTTTATCTGATTCATGGAAAGATATGCAGAAAATTTTATGTAAAAGTCTTCCTTTCCGGAGAGGTGATGGACAGAACAAGCTAATTATATTATACAACTTACATCGAAACTTGTGTTTTTCTTAGAGAGAACCTATGAATCTAGACTATCTTTCCAAACTTGACCGATGTGACCTTATAAATTAATCTAAGCAATGCTTTGTTCTAGCGGGAAGATGGCACATTAAAGCTGAAACGGTAGGTAAATGCATATATAATGGCCTCTAAAATAAAGATTGGTTGGCGAACTAAAGGTAGGTCAACGCCGTTCGGTGTCCATGTTCTTAAGGAGATTCTTGGGTCGAATTCATGGTATCCCACGCTTGAGGTGACGATGGTCGAAAAGTGGTTTGTTGGTTGCTGTCCCCGTATTGCTCGACACGAATCTCCGAAAGATTTATATATGATTGAGATCAGACGGATGCTCTAGAGGGTATCCTCCGCATAAGTGTATAAGGACGGTGATTTGAACCTTGGAGCTTGTATCGATCGCTTGGTGATTTATTTTTATGCCAGCTCAATCTATGAGTAAAGCCTACGACTTCTGGAAAAATATCTCAGTACCGGCCAAGCCACAACCGGTTCCCTTGAACACCATGAGAAATTCGTCATTTCTCCTTGTGCTTATTCTCTCAATCCTTCACTTGTCTTCTCAACCTTCCTCTGCGACTCACGCTACCTTGAGCAGAGGCGATTCTCTCTCCGTTGACAACCCGGATGACGTCCTCATCTCAGAGTCCGGTGTCTTCTCCGCCGGTTTTTACCCTGTCGGCAAGAATGCTTACTGCTTTGCCATCTGGTTCAGCCATCCACCGTGCAGCGGCCAGAATTGCACCGTTGTTTGGTTGGCGAACCGCAATGAACCCGTCAACGGGAGGTACTCAAAGCTTTCCTTTAAAAAGAATGGCAATCTCGTGCTAACCGACGCCAGCCGGGCCGTTGTTTGGGCCGCAGAATCAGACCCGCTGCTTGTTCGAAGACACCTTTTCATCAGTTACAGCTCCTAGACTCTGGTAATCTTGTTCTTCGTGACAGAGAATGCAATGTCCCGCTCTGGCAAAGCTTCGACTACCCAACCGACGTGCTCCTCCCTGGACAGAAACTCACGAGGAACACACCTCTTGTTTCCTCTCGGAGCAACGGCAACTTCTCTTCTGGCTATTACAAGTTATACTTCGACAACGACAACGTCCTCCGTCTCCTCTTCGATGGACCTTTGATCCCAAGCGTATACTGGCCAGACCCAGGCCGTGTGAGTTGGGAAGTTGGAAGAACAACCTACAACGATAGTAGAGTTGCAGTGCTCGATTCCTTGGGGAATTTCACTTCATCCGACGATCTGAAGTTCCTGACGTCAGATTTTGGCCAGAAAACCCAACGTATGTTAAAGGCGGATCATGATGGTAATATAAGGGTCTATAGTAGAGAAAAAGATGGGAAGTGGGCGGTAACATGGCAAGGCTTATCTGAGTCATGTACTGTTCATGGGATTTGTGGACCGAATAGCGTTTGCAGCTACAGCCCAAGTGAGGGGAGGAGTTGCTCTTGCCCTCCTGGATACATGTGGAGTAATGACACTGATTGGACTCAGGGATGTGCGCCCAGATTCGAGAGCTTCTGCAACAAGGGTGCTCATGCTCATGTTGATTTCCTGCGTTTGCCTCACCATGATTTCTATGGATATGACCGGGCCTATTTTCGAAACACCACCCTGGCGCGGTGCAAGAAAAAATGCGCAGATCTTTGCGATTGTAAAGGCTTTCAATACAAATTCAACGGGAACAGAGGGAGCTTCGACTGTTACCCCAAGATACGGCTGCTAAATGGATATTTTTCATTCTCGTTTAATGGAAGCATCTATTTAAAACTACCGAAAGCCAATCTCTCTTCCTATCAAAGACCCACCAAAGGATCCAACTCACTGTCCTGTCCTCCAAAAGTTCAAGAAGTTTTCCTGCAGAGGACTTATCTGAAAAGCCACATGAATTCAACACTCAACATCTTGTTCACTGTTGCTATGGTGCTAGCTGGAGCGGAAATTGTTGTAGTCTTCCTCACATGGTCCTTCTTGATCGGGACTGATCCTGACAAACTCGGAGGTTATGCGAAGGGATATCATCTTGCGGGAACAGGATTCACAAGGTTCACGTATGCCGAGCTAAAGAAAGCGACCAAGAACTTTAGCAAAGAGATTGGAAGAGGAAGTGGGGGGATTGTGTACAAGGGTGTCTTGCCAGATCATGGGGAAGCAGCGGTGAAGCTGCTAAACGAGGCCAATCGAGGAGAAGACGAGTTCCTGGCCGAAGTGAGAACAATTGGGAATCTCAATCACATAAACCTGATTACGATGTGGGCTACTGCGTGGAGGGAAGGCACAGGCTCTTGGTTTATGAGTTCATGAATCACGGCTCCTTAGCAGAAAACCTTTCTTCTGATCAACTCGACTGGAAGAAAAGGTATGAAATTGCGGTGGGATCAGCCAAAGGGCTTGCTTATCTTCACGAGGAGTGCTTGGAATGGGTTCTCCATTGCGACGTGAAGCCACATAACATACTCCTCAATTCTGACTACCAACCAAAGGTGGCCGATTTTGGGCTCTCTAAGCTACTTAACAGGGAGGGCTTTAGGAATATGAGTTTCTCAAAAATCAGAGGAACAAGGGGTTACATGGCTCCTGAATGGGTTTACAATATGCCCATCACATCCAAAGTGGATGTGTATAGCTATGGAATCGTTCTGCTCGAGATGTTAACCCAAGGGAACCCAGTCGCAAGTCATGCCATTGATGGAGAAGTAAAGGGCGGGAACAAAAGATTGACTACTTGGGTGAGAGAGAAGATGAAACCAGGAGTGGCCATGGAGACATGGATAAGGGAAATTATGGATCCGACCGTAAAGGGACCTTACGACATCAAGAAGATGGAAGTTTTGGTTGCGGTGGCGCTTCAGTGTGTCGAGGAGGACAGAGATGCGAGACCCACCATGAGCCAGGTGGTTGAGATGCTTCTACGCCATGAAAGTGAAAATCTGTTATCAGATACCAGCATAACTGCTCGTGTTCTAGCTCTAAGTAAGTGGACAGTTACAAAGGTAATAGTCTTTGGATGTACAAACCTAGGAAAGATAATTTAGTAAGTGTTTAGAAACAAGTCCCTGTTTATCTCTTTTTTATCATCTTGGTAATCTAGGAAAGATCATTTAGCATGATAGTTCCCAGTAAGAGAGATCATCCAACAATGAGGACACAATAGCTCTCTTCTACTGTTTGTCTTTGGTGCTTCTGATCCTTTAAATTGGTAAATATAGAGGTGCCTTAGGCCCACTAGACGGTATACTTCTTTCTAATGACATATTATTGACTAGATAAAATTGTTACAATTTGTAATTTCTGTTGACATCCAAATTTTTGTTGACATTTTAAATATTCATTTATTTTGCAAAAATATAAAAAAATTATAAAAAGGTAAAAAGCAAAAAAAAAAAAAAAATGAAAAAATGAAAAAAAAAATGAATGAAATGAAATGAAAAGTCGGGTACAGTAGGCCAGCATGTTCAGCCCATCCTTCCAATGAATTTTCGGCCCTTTTAAAAGTTAACCCAGTTTTCCATTCATTTCTTCCTTTCGGCCCACTTTTTCCCCCTTCGTTGGGCCCATCTCTTTTAATGTTTTTATGGCCCATAAAAGTTTAAAATAGCAAGGAAAGACAAGAGCCCAGTCCAAAGTCATTTCTTTCTCTTTGCTTACATGAGCCAACGCACGTGAAGAGGAAAAGAAAAATAGACGCGCGGGTGAGGAGAGGACGGTGACGAGCAAAGCGTGAATGTGTGCCCGTGAGCGAGGGAGGAACAACAAGCTGTGACGCAAGCAAATCCAAGTCTTCTAGAAGGCTGAGCTAGTGGGAGGGATGAGGAGGCCTAACCGAAAAATATTCGGGGAGAGGCGGGGGCAGCGTGCGTGAGCGGGCGAGGAGGCTTCCCCAAAAAGAAGACGACCGGGTTGCAGAGGGGGAGGAGGGGGCAGAAGTCTTTCTTTGGCTAAAGAAGAGAGGATCGTTCGGCAGGAGAGGGCATTGTTCGGCCATTAGAGAAAGAAAAAGAGCGGGGGCTTTTCTTTTCTGGAAGGGCCGCTCTCAGTGCGGCCACCACGAAGAACGTTCTCTCGGGTCCAGTCCATGTTCGTCCTCATGAGTGACGTTTCCCGAACTCTCCTCGCACCGGCCGGCCATTTTCTCAAGCTTTGCCAATGAACAAGCAGCAGTTGCAATGCCACTTCTGATCAGGTAAGCATCTCGCTCCCCCAGACATCCTGTTTTTTCTTCATGCTGTTCAGAAATTAAGAACAAAAATTTCAATCTGTGAGGTCATGGTCTAATCTTGTGAAACCGAGATATATTTGTGAGGGACGATGTTATTTGGAGTCTAATATGTCAATTTTAGACTGAAAATCATATCAAAATGGGCACATAAAATAGGCACATATTCGACTATTAAAAAATCTTATACCTTATCTTATTAGGCCAACCCCATAAAACGGCAAATTACAATCTCAATTAATGTAGCCTACATCGTAAAAAACTCTTACATTCTCTCACTTGAGCTATATCAATTGAGACTATACTGTATGTATGCACATTTATATTAGTCTAGAGACAATTCTTAATAGTCAATTATATCTTATAAAGTCTCAACTACTGTCGCGACCTACCTTTGAAGGGAGGGAGTAGGTTTATAGATATTGCCTAAAAGATGGACCTAATGCCGATAATTAATTGCAGGCTCTTCCAAGCTCATACCTTGCTTGATATTGGGGATTTTTTTAAGAATTCGCAAAAATGAGTCACTACTAAACTATTGGGGTCGGCTAGAAACCAAGTGAGGTATGGGAGTGTACCTCACTTTCTACACAACCAGAGAATTTAGAGTCGGAGACTTGATTATACTAATTGACTAATTAGTGTCTTTTTGATACCTAATCTTGTTCATTTTAAAAGAAAAGATTTTTATTAGGTAGTTTGAATTGATTTTATACCTATCAACTAACATGTAAGGTGATCATGTGGGTGTTCAATCATTAAAATAATAATCATAACTACCAAGATCTTAATTGCAGTAAAATTAAATATGTGCAATTAAAAATAATTAAATATGCAAATCGAACACACGAGATAATTAATATATGAGTAAATAAAGTCCTAATTACACTAAGAAGGGAAGACATAGCAATTCCTAACCAAACCCTACATTTTTTCACTTTCGATTTTTTTAAAATATATATATATTTTAAAAAATATATATATATTTTAAAAATATATATATTAAATATTATTTTAATATTATAAAATTATAATATATTAAAAACGACCCAAGTCGGATCCCCAAGTTAGGATTGACCCGGTTTGTTGGAAAGACGGCCCAAGCCCGGATCAGATTGGGCTAGACGGCCTGAGTCTAAACTGTGCTAGGCCACGCAACCTAGGCCGCCAGAAACCTAGCCAGGTTGGGCTTGAAGTGCAGGCCCGGTCTGGTCTAATCTTTAATCTTTAAAAAAAAAAAAAAAAAAAAGCACATAAGCCCACGTGCTGAACCAGCCCAAACCCGACCTTGAAATACCTGGCCTGAATTTACTCAAAACCCTACCTATTTCGCGACCCGGCTCGGCTTTTTTGACCCAGTTTGTGCCTCCTCTCTCTCCTGCTCTTTCGCAGCACCAAAGGAGGATGGTCGGGACATCGTCAGGCGGTGACTCAGTGACGGTGGGGATGCGGCGGGTGACAACAAGGGCACCGAGGGGCAACGACAACGTCGGGGTCTACAAGGATGAGCAACAACAATGCGATGTCGGTGTGATCGGTGGCGGCACAACTTGAGTGAGCGACACGGGCAACATAGCGATAGCGTCGGACCCAAGAATTGCAACAATCGGGGTCAAACAACAGCGGCTCGAATGACGTCGGGCCCAGCGTTACAACAGGTCGAGGTCGGAGGGTGGCAGCTCGGATGGCATCAAGGTCAAAGGGCAACGGCTGGGATGGCGTCAAGTAGCGTCGATGACACCTCCTCCTTCCTCGGATCCAGCCCCCCTTTCCTTTTGGCCTCCCCTCTATTGGAGAAATCTTTCCAGAATATTTTGAAGCTGACAAAACGTTTCTTTCAGTCTAGTCTGGACATCTACAACTCGTCTAGTTTAAAGTTTGAAGACTTTTTGATCACCAGACTCAAAATTCAAGACTCAAGACTATTCTCATTGACAGTCTTTCTGATCCAGTGACGAAGGAAATCCAGAGCCGATGTAAAAGGTTGAGGATTTAATCCTATCGTCTGGAGAAGATCTTTTGGTTGGATAAATTTAACGGATTCTTTTGTTCGTATCAAGATCAATTGAAGATCTGATGGTCGATGAAGTATTCTTGGAAAGTTCTATTCTTGGAAACCAAGATCCTGATTGTATGGACGAACATGATTGATGGGCTATCGTCAGGTTCCTTTTATAACTCGAATGATCTTCTTGATTGATTCCGTCCAACGGGTAGATTGGAGAAATTCCTTTGGAAAGTGCCAACGGGTATGATGGCATAAAGGAGTATAAAAAGGTAGACGTTCTAGTTGTTTGAGAACGTGATTGATAGAAAAATTCCAGAGTCTGAAGCACCTTGATTATTAGTCGATACAGTCTTAGCGAAATTGTATACACAGAGAGTGTCTATACTTGGTGATACCTTGAGCGAGTGTGGTAGATCATCTACACCTAGAATTCAAGGAAGATCAACACCGTAACATCTCTTTGTTCATAGTGGAATCCAGCCAAATTGGCTATCGGTGCGTAAGAGTGGACGTAGGCTTAAATCAAGCCGAACCACTATAAACCGCGTGTTTAATTCTCTCTTTTCTTTACTTAGTCTTGCACTGATTATCATTTGTTGCAAATCCTTCAACTATCTAAGTATTGTGTGATTATCAAGAGAAAAATCTTTTATATATCTATTCACCCCCTTTAGGTACTTGTACTAGCCATATCAATTGGTATCAGAGCCCGTGTTCTTACTTTATTTGAAGTGTTTTACTTCAGAGTAAAAGATCCATGGCTAGTATGCTAGCACCAGGGCTGGTGGAAGGGTAAAGCAATACCAGACCACCTTACTTTGATGGAAAGGATTACAACATCTAGAAGAACAAGATGAAAGCTTTCCTACGATCAAATGATCCTCTGGAATGAGACGTTGTGGAAAGAGGAATCACCTCTACTGCTGCATCAGTCTCTGAAAGAGGAAAAGAAACTGTTGATGCCAGCGGAATGACTCAGGAAGAAATAAACAAGAGACAAGCACTCGATGCAAAAGCAATTTACTCTTTATATTGTGCCTTGTCTCCAACTGAATATAACCGAATATCTTCTTGTGTTACAGCAAAAGAAGTATGGGACAGATTACATATCACCTATGAAGGAACAGATCGAGTGAAGGAGACCGAATCAACATTCTCCTTGGTCAATATGAAGCCTTCAAAATGAAGCCGGAGAATCTATAACCGACATGTTTAGTTGTTTTACGATATTGTCAATGGTCTTGAGAACCAAGGACAAAAATTTCTGATCCCATGAAGGTGAACAAGCTACTGCGTGGACTCTCCAAGGATTGGAATCATATAAAGACTTCAATAAGAGAGACGCAAAGAATTATGCCTCTATCTATCGACGAGCTAATTGGAACCCTTTAGTCTTATGAAGTGGAACGAATAAATGAAAACGAAGATCCAAGAGGTAAGAAATCCATTGCATTAAAGTCAAATGATGATTCGATGATACGATTCGGAGATGATATAGACGACGAGGAGCTTGCTCTCATGATAAGAAGATTCAGAAAACTGAATAGAAAAGGAAGAAGGTTCAACTCAAAGAAACAAAGTTTTATGCACCGATTGTTCTCAACAAAACCAAAGAAATGATGACATTGTGCGACTTCAAGTAATTCAACAAGTTCCCAAACACTATAATGTTTCATCGCATCTAACCACTGATTTGATTAAGAACAAGAAACAACATTTAATTATGTCACTAGAGCGATCACAAAGTAGATATTGTGCTCATGCTCTCACATATAGACTATATAATTTAGTGGTATAACTAATTGTCTCTCCCTAATTCTCTTGAGTGGAGCTACAATCATTTCATCCTGTACTTGAAGAGCTTGACAAACTTCATCATGAATTGTATCAATAACAATATCCTAAACCTTAACAGGTTTAGCATGTGGTGTAAGAGACTCCACAATCGTCTGTACAGGCAAAGACAAAGACATAATGGTCTCTATCTTTAATAGTCTAAGAGTAGTTATCCTCTACGACTACGTTGAACTCTAAAAACTTGATGTCTGTGATTCCACAATTCTTGCACCTCATCAGAACCATCATACCTCATGTTGAAGAATCCTAATATTTATCTTAATCTCGGCATTAAATAAGACATAATTTCATACCATCAATGCTTCCATCATCCTTTTAGCCGTGCAATTAGCTAGTAAACCATTTTCAAATGTTCCTATAGAACACTTCATGGATAACGAACATATTTAATTGCTCATTTTTCCAAGCAACAAAATGTGCTTTCTAGTTCCACATCACCGACAGTAAAATTGCCAACTTATTCTCAATAAGAGCAATATGAACATCAAATTACTTCATCATAAACAAAAAATCATCTTTCACTATTTAAAGTTTGACCCAGCAAGAACCTTAATCACAATGGAGTTGTCATTTACAAAGAAGATGACTTAATAACAAACAATATGTATAATCGACATCATGTGAGTATTGTGTAACTTTAGAACTATATACGTACACATCCTAAGAGCTATATACATCATCATATAAACACATTTAGATAGAATACATGATATGCAATTGCATACTCTCTACATAATAGCGATCATGAGATTGCGAATTCACCACCTTTGGATGTATGAACCATTAGAGTCAGTTACTCATCAACCACATGCTGTACATGGATCCCTTCATGAACTAATATACAATCACCTCATTTGGGAGTATGACTACACGTTAGAACATGAAACATCCCATCACAATATAAGACCGGTATTTCTCATCAAGTGTGCCACTTTGGCAGTCACAACCCACTTGAATCATTGAAACTCTCTTATACCAAGGATATAAACTTTAAGTCTTACATTTACTTTATACGTGTGATTTTAGACTTGATAACAGGGGCAATTTGTCACTAAAATTACATGTCATGTCAATTATATTACTCCATTTATTGATGCATGTTGAACCTTATACATATTATTAATGAATCAATGCTCTATACATTCCTTATGTCATGATACACATATAAGCTCGCAACAAATTTTCGAAACCATAGAGAAAAGCATGAAAAATACCCCAAAAATCCATTATTTAGGGTTTAACATGCATTTTCATATCCTTAAAAATATCAACATGTAAAAAAAAAAAACAAAAAATACATCATAGTATAGAGAAATTCCATATGAGCACGCTAGTGTCAATCACGCGTTGAACGAAGGTCCCACACGCCTTTGCGGGCCGCCGAAGTACGCGAAGCATGAACTGCACGCGCTAGCGTGCTTGAACCAATCCGACTACTGGTTCAACCGGGTTTGATCGGTCCAACCAGTCAACGGTCCAATTGGGTCAGGTCACCCGGTCAACCTGTGTCGGGTCAATTGTCAAACCGGATTGAGTCAGCCCAATAAAACCTGGTTGAATCATCCCGACTGAGAGAATGACGTCATCCATGATGTTAGCTCCGACGAGGCAGTGGCCAAGTCGACAAACATTGAGAGTGCTAGTATGAACACCTAGATGGGGGTGAATAGGTGTATAAAATAAATCTTGGCAAATATATGCGGAATAAAATAAATTTCGAGTAAAATAAATGAGTTAAGGAAGAGAATAAGAACACAAGATTTATAGTGGTTCGGCTTAATCCAAGCCTACGTCCACTCTCCCACGCTAACAGCCTTCTTGGCTGGATTCCACTATGCAATCAACAAGAGATTACAATTTTGAGTGCAAACACTTAGTAGTAGATCACACTATCTCACTAAGTTACTCTTTTGGTATTTCTCTTACTATCACAAACGTTTAAGCTCTCCAAAGACAAGTGTATGAACAAAGATTGCTCAAACTTTGGAATTATAAATTCTACGCTCTATCTCTTACTTGCTCATCGGTCCATGATCTCCTTAAATACCCCTCCACTTCCAAACTACCCGTTGGACAGTATCCCGGATAATCGTCTTCCAATATACCAATTGGACAGCTCTGTATCTAGAAGATTTGATAGCCGTTGAGTGACAAAGGTAGAATCCCAAATTGATTCCGATCGCCCATACAAACGAAATCTTGGTTTCCATAAGTAAAGCTTCTTCGTATAGAAAGTTCTTGTCTTCAAGATCCAATCGTCAATCAAATAGATTGAATTAATCAAATCAATCTTGATGTGGAATCCAAACCAGATCACTAGCCGTTGTATGATTGGACTTGAGTTACGTTTTGTCGAATCTGGATGTAAAGTCTGAGAGCAATAGACTTTACAATATGAGTCTGAGTGCAATAGACTTTACAATCTGGGTTTGAACATATCTGCTGCTGAACAGATTTAGCTTTAAGGTTTGTACCCAATTCAGCTTCAGAATAGAGTCTATATTCTGGTTCAGCTTCAATATAGAGTCTGTCTTCTGGTTCAGCATTCACGTTCAGTCTAGAATTAGTCAGAGTTGACAGACTTCTGATGTAGAATAGACTTTGACACTAAAGTCTAGCAGTCTTCAGAATTTGACACAGAAGTCTGGAAATCTTCATAATATACTTTGGATATATGTTACGTTCGGTCTTCCGCCGTCTTCGACTTTGACAATATCCTTTACATGTTCTATTATCTGCATGGTCTATTACTTAACCATTAAACATGTTAATAGCCTTTGATTTATTTTGTCACCTTCAAAACATCATAAGGGATTTCCCTAACAAACATCACCTACTGCCTTAGGCGGTTATGAGCTCGTGCGTGCGAGCGTGTGAGCATGCTGAATGGCACGTGGCGCCACTCTCTAGAGTTGCCGCGATGTGTGCAAGCGCATGGTGGCGCGTCCAACTTCTTCTAGAGGTGTGCGACCCATCACTGCTACCAAATATTGGCCGTCAAAACAGTATCTCAAGATCAACATAGCTGGAAACTTGAACATATTGGAGGAGAAGACGGAGATTTGCATACCTGATTTGGAATCCATCATTCTTTATGTAGAACAGCAACAATTTCAACACTCATGTTCTTCTCTTTTTATAGCTCTTGAATCTTGGCTAAATGAGACCGCCTCTCACGGCTTTCTTATGTGACATGATAGTATGAGGGTTAGAGGATGGACCTTAATGCTATTTATAGAGTTTTCAACCAGACCCTCTCATTACGGGTCGGGCCCAACTCGGTCTACATAAACCAGTCCCATATTCAACTATTAAGAAACCTTATGCCTTACCTTGTTAGACTAATTCCATAAAACGGTAAATCACAATCTCAATTGATACAACCGACATCAAGAAAACTCTTACATGATATACTAAAAATCCATGCTATTCGATCACCATTAGAAGTTTAGTTTAATGCTTCATTGTTCTTATATTGTTGAAGGGCGTCGGACATTTGTGTCTCTGGTTTTGTTTTTATGTGATTTCGTGGAAACTAATCCTTTGTAATCGAGTCGGCCATGTATGAACACCTCGCCAGAGATGCTGTTCCTTCAGCCAAAGAAGCCCATGATTTAAAGCCATTCGAGTCAGCATCTCTCTCTATTGTAATGTGCTTATGTTTGTTTGTTGCCGATATTGCTAGTGTTAGAGGTTTAGGTATGGTGAGATGTTTATTTTATTTATTTATTTTTTTGGTGACCCAGGGAACCTTCGTGCGCCGCTTTGCGGCGGAGAGTAAACCCTGGTTTGGACTGGGCTACCACCACAAACCTAGCCACAGGTGAATTGTGCGTTTTGCATTGAAGCAACGCGGACGTGGAGTCTCGAACCTTTCCCCCTGCGGATGGGGTACCAAGCCTTAACCATCGCGGCCACCGCGGACGGTGGTGAGAGATGTTTATTTTTGGTGTTTTAATGGTCGCCGAAATTGGCCGACCGGAAGTGATGAATGCCGGTTAGTTGTGTTGGCCAATGATGATGTAGGATGGTGACCAACAGCTAGATGGTAGTGGTGTCGAGTGTTTCTCGACGGCGAAGACATAGCAGGAGTTCGGCCCCATTAAAGGAGGAGCCAGAAGTTGAAGACAATGCTGGGTTGAAGGAGATGGGCAGAAAAAGACAAAATAGGAAAAAATAATAAACGAGAAAAGGAAAAAAAAGTAGAAAAATAAAAGGGCTAGGGGGTGTTCTGTTGTGGGTTGGGCTCATTTCAAAATGTGGGCCGAAGAAGAGTTAAAAAGAAAAAAACAGTTCATGGACTTTTTTAATTAATTCCAAGTGAGCTTTGAGGGTTAATGTTTTTAGCCCAACCCATTCCAATAGGGTTCAGGTTATTTAGTTGGGTCGGATTTCTTGACTCAGTCCGAATCCCTTTTATATTAATAAATAAATAAATAAATTTAAAATTTTAATAAATAAATAAATAATATAAAATTAAAAAAGGAAAAATATTATTAAAAATTCAGAAAATGATAAAAAAAGTTTAAAATCTTTAAGGAATAATAAAAATTTCAGAAAATTCGAAAATCAATAAAAATTAGAAATTTTAGAAAATCATTAAAAATTAGAAAATCCAAAAAATGATAATTTTTTTTTTTTTTTAAAAAAAAAAATAGAGGATCCTTTGAAAGTAAAACCTAGAATTGGATAATCTTTTAGGGCTTTACAATAAGAATTCTTGTTTTTCTTTGTCTTGTTTTCTTTTTAATGGACAATTTAGGATGCTTGCATATTCTCTATAATGATTATAATTGTTTGTGCCTTTCAATATTTGGATGTTTTTTCCTTGTTTTAGAATGGTTAGGAAAAATCTTTGAATTTTCTTGATAGGGTGCTATGGCATTGGTTAGCATATGATTAGATTAGATACTGAAAGGATATTAGCCTTAGGACTAACATAATCAAATTTCCGAGTCCAAAATCTCTGGTTGCGTAAATAATAAGATATCATTATGTATCCTACTGGATTTTTAGCAAAGCCCAAAAGGGCTAGTGGCGACTCTTTAGTCAAAATTGCATAAATTTAATTGATTAAAAATTTGAACACTCGATGTCGCATAAATATGGACTTGGGAGAGCTTAAATCAATGGAAGACCATCGGCTCGAAGTTGACAATACTCCTAAACCTAACAAACTCCCTCTCCTATGAGAGGAGTTAGGTCGCAACAATTTCCTTTTTAGACATTGTTTTTTTAACATAAATATCGCCATACACTTCTTCATTTTTTTTCTGCTGTGCCTTGCTATGAGCTAGTCTACTACCTAAACCAAAGTGGTTCACTTGGGTCAGGGAATTTGCCATCAAAACATAGTTCGAACTTGTTGATACCAAAAGTTGATTTGGTTATCAATACACTTGTGCTTAGCATGAGAATGAGAAATTATTGGCATATGAGCAGGGATAAGTAGCAGTCACGTGCATAACGCATAAGTGTCACCTTATACATCCGTCAACGTATAAAACTTAAGATTTTTAGGTCGGACCCTTAACGAACTTTGTTCATCACTCTTTTGACTACGTTGTAGTTAAGTTTCATGTTTGTTAGACCTGGTTTAATAGGTTGAATATCTATTGATATGTCGTGATGCTCTGTTGTCTTAATGATTTTCTAATGTGATGTTGCGCGTTGTTGAATTTTTACAAATTCTTATGTAACCATTTTAGAAAATTTTCTTCAAGGAGTATGTTCCCCGTGATGTTGTGGATATCGTGTAATTTTCTTAGAATAAATTATAAACGGGTTCCTTTTCAATTGTGTTGATTTTATTTACCCTGTTATGTGGTGTTTTGTTACAATTCTTTGCCGTGTTTTCCTTCTAGAATTTCTTAGGTTAACTTGCATGTTGAGTCTGCTTCAAATTTATTCACGGACTTTGTTCTTCACTTTTTGCACTTTATACAAAAAAACTCTTGAAAAATAAAAAGCACTTTAGTATGTTTTTTCGACCTTTTAGAATGTCATGAACTTGTCTAAATTTTCCTGTTTTTGTCAATTTGAACCTAATTTTAGTTGAAGTGATACTCATGCACACACTTTTTATGTCGTCATTGAATTTCAAACTTTCAAACCATGCTCTTGGTTTGGTATTGATGTTACCTAAAGTTTGGGACATATTTAAGGGATCTGCAAAGTCGATTAGAGTAGATAGGATGCACCCGATTTAACCTTGACAATTAAATGTGTTCCATAACTGTGATACATCTTTGTTATACCATTAGCATATTTTCTCACAATTTACTATCAATTGTTCTTCAAATAATTTTTTAGCATCGTTTGAACTCTTATAACCTTGAACTTGTTTACCTTTCTTAAATGCATATGATTGTGATTAGTGTGTGTTGACTAAATAAGTGATCCAGCGTTGGCTCATTGAAATTGTCTGCTTGATTGAGGACCAAGGCTTGAGGGTCTACTGGCATGTTTATTTCCCGTTATGCATGTGTTCTATTAGATGTATGCATAGGTATGATGTATGATTCCATTGGATGACCTCGGGATTCACTTAGAACATGTTTTAAGGGTTTATAAGCATTGGTTGCCATGCAAGAACACAAACAGTGGCCAATAGCTACAAGCTATTAAAATGAATTGGGATAGGTGTCTAGAGTTATCGACACATGAATTGCAAAAGCCGACCCCGAGGCCCAATTTGTTCATTTTGCACGTGGTTTCAATTGTTTGATTCTTCTTGATTGTCTTGTGAATGTTTTTTTCATGAATGATTGTTTCTTTCCTATTTTATGTACCTAGTCATAGTTTTAGGTTAGGATTAGAATAGGATCATGGAGATGGAGATACTTCAAGACTTGAAGATGAGGGAAGGTCGATGTCCTATCCGACCGTATTTTTTGTATCACTTGTCCCCAATATATGTTTCCGGTTATCTCGTATTGTATAAACACCCGACGAGTTGCAAGTTTATTTCTTCCATTTATTTTTGTTCATTGCTTAGGTTGTATGTTAGATTTACTGCATTCCCTAAATTGCTTACTTGATTGTTTACTTACTGCATTATCTTTAAATTTCAAGTGTTTGCCTTCTTTTCTCTTTCATAGAAATAGAATAGCATAAAAGCAATCATCCACACATGATCATTTAGCTAGTATAATCGACCCAACAAAATAAACAAAAATGCATGGATACCTTAGGAAACACGACATAATATTAAGTACCAAAATGGCGCTAAAAGAAATATTAGTATAACCTAAGTCTCTGAATCTATAATCTCTGGCTGCATAGAAATCAAGGGCCCACTCCCGACCCTCGATTAAGTTTTCTAGCCGACCTTAAAAAAGAAGGCTAGTGGTGACTCCTATCTTTTTAGGTTGTTTTAAATAACTAGATAATAAATGAACCTATCGTAATAGGTATGGGTCTTGTCGAGACTCACCAGAGTTTAGCATACCCATTGTGGAAACCTCCTAATGGATAAAGGCTGCGTTTGGCAACCACTTTATCAAACAATAAAGTGATAACATTTTGAAATGTCTTTCATTAAATGTTTACTAAATCATTTTAGAACACATTCTATAAATTAGTTAGAAACACCAAAGAAACGTTTCTCGAACACTTATGTACGGATTTTGTTCCCGGGAACAAAAAAAGAACAGAAACGCATTTGGTTGCGTTTTTGTTCTTTTTTTGTTTTTTTGTTCCCGGAACAAAATTGGAGCTAAAAAAAGAAACACAAAATAGTTGTTTTTGGAGAAAAGAAACACTTCTTCAGAAACGCTTCCCTTCTCTTTTCTTTTCTTCTTTTCTTCTTCATTTTTTCTTCTTTTTTCTTTGGCCGGTCGCCGGCCTCGGCCATGGCTGGCGACCAGCCGTCGAGGGCCGGGACGCCCTCGAGGACTGGGGACGCCCTCGAGGGCGGCGACCTCGCCGGAGCGTCGCCGACCCCGGCGAGGCCGAGCGTCGTCGGCGCGGGCAAGGTCGAGCCTCGCCTTGGCTGGGCGAGCTCGCCAAGCCAAGGCAAGGCTCGGCCTCACCCGCCTGGTGACGCCGAGCCTCGCCGGGCGTGAGCCTCGCCATGGCTGGGCGAGGTCAGCGGCCACTGTCGGCCGGTCGCCGGAGGCCAGGGACCGGTCGAAAAAATAAAAAATAAAAAAGAAAGGAAAAAAATGAAAAATAAAATAAAAATGTTTAAAAAATTAAAAGAAATAAAAAAAGAATAAAATTTACCAAACGTGTTTCTATTCATTTTTTATTCCCGAACAAACATTACCAAACGCGTTCTTTTGTTCAAAAATTGTTCCCTGGAACAAAAACATTTTTTTTTGTTTATGTTCCCTGGAACAAAAAAAGAACAGAAACGTTACCATTCGCACCCTAAATAAACTTTCACAACACCTTCCATAACAACTTTTTCAAACCATTTTCAAATAATTGAAGAGCAATAAATGCTCGATCTAGATTTTAATGTAGTAACAATGTTATCTCTTAACTCATAAAATATCATTTTTAAACATGAGGTCAAAAACTTAAAGAAAGGATAACACCACTCACCTTGAACTACCTACAATCAAACAATGAAGATTACTTGAACCGTTAAACTCACAATCTTATCAAATAAGTGAAGAACAAAATTAAAATTTTAAAAAATAATGCGTGTTAAGTCAATTTTGAGTTTTGAGTTTCGACTAAGGAGTCATTGAGCTGCATGGCCATCAAGTTAGATACTGTTCGCATAGGTCCAAGAGAGCACAAGTAACATTACCGTAGATAGGATGCCACTAGGATGGAAAAAGGGACAGGAATGAACCGAACCATGCACCGATCAGAGGAAGAATGTTTTTAGGGTGATTTTATCAAGGTAGCGCAACAGAATTTTGGTTAAGTTTGTAGAATTTCAGTTTGTTGTAATAAAGCTATAGAAAGAAGAATCACTGACTAGAGTTGTACTTGACTAGTTTGCTTAAGAATAACTTTGACGTCATATATAAAAATGTTTGACTCGAGGAGCTTTTTGTTGTAATGAATTGTTGTCGTAATGTAATACAGTTTGACCTATCAACGGATGAAAGTTTCAAATTTATCAGAAGTCGAGGAGGATCCTCAATTATCCTAATCTCATCGCTTGAGGCAACCCATTTGTTAGATGGGGGTTGTCAAGGTTACCTAGCAACTATCATGGATACGATAGTCGAAAAGCTAAAGATTGAAAACATCACAATAGTTCGAGAATTTCCGAATGTGTTTCTAAAAGAATTGCCAGGTCTGCCGCCGGAAAGGGAGATAGAGTTCGTGATTGAGTTAGCACTCGGGACAAATCCAATCTCTAAGACTCCTTACTGGATGGCGTTGTCTGAATTGAAGGAACTGAAGGTGCAGAAGATAAGGTATCATCAGCTGAGGATCAGAAAGGAGGACATACCGAATTAGTGTTTCGAACTCAATATGGCCATTATGAATTCACTATAATGTCATTCGGTTTAACAAACGCCTAGCTACTTTCATGGATCTAATGAATCGAGTGTTCAATGAGTATTTGGATCAGTTTGTGATCATGTTCATCGACGATACCCTAGTGTATTGGAGAAGCCTAAAGGAGCACGAAAGGCATTTGAGGATGGTACTTCAGACACTGAGGATTCATGAGCTGTATGCCAAGTTTAGCGAGTGCAAGTTTTGGTTGACTCGTGTTGCTTTCCTAGGTCACGTGATTTCAGGTGAAGGAATCTCTGTGGACCCGACCAAGAAGCGATTATCAACTGGCCAAGACTGACAATAGTAATAGAGATTAGATGTTTCTTGGATTTAGCAGGGTACTACTGAAAGTTTGTGAAAGGATTTTCAGCTTTAGCTTCGCCGTTGACTTGATAGCTAAAGAAGGAATAGAAGTTTGTGTGGAACAATAAGCGTGAGTGTAATTTTCAAGAGTTTAAGTAAAAGCTAACTACCGCACCAGTATTAACCATACCATCTGATCCTAAAGGATATGAGATCTATAGTGATGTGTCATTTAGAGAACTAGGTTACGTGCTGATGTAACATGGTAGGGTTGTTGCATATGCGTCCCGTCAAATACAACCTCATGAGCTGAATTATCCAACGCATGACTTAGAATTCGCAACAATCATTTTCGCTTTGAAGATTTGGAGACATTATTCATATGGAGAAAGATTCTAGATCTTCATTGACCATCAAAGTCTCAAGTATCTATTCTTTCAGAAGGAGTTGAATATGAGACAGCGTCGCTGGATGGAACTCCTGAAGGATTATGATTGTGATATTCTATATCACCTGGGAAAGACTAATAAAGTCCCAAATGCGCTTAGTCAAAAGTCTTCAATTGTGCATATGATGGTTAAGGAATGGATTTTACTCAAGAGAGCTCGAGATTTGGTTTTCAAGTTTGAAGTAGTCCACCTTTCCAATCTTATGACCATCCTCAGAATTGAACCAGAAGTACATATCAGAATTAAGACGCTTTAGTTGACAGACCTGGATGTTCAAAAGATCCTGCAAGAGGCTACTGAAAAGAAAAAGGCTGATTTTTAGATTTCTAAAAACGGAACACTAAGGTTCCAAGGATCATTGTGTGTACTTGACGATGTGGAGCTTAAAGAAGAGATCTTGTCAGAAGCTTATCATAGCAATTACAGCATTCATCCTAGCAGTACAAAGATGTATCGGAATTTGCATCAACACTATTGGTGGATTGGTATGAAGGTGGATATCGCTAAGCATGTTGCCAAGTATCTGACGTGTTAGCAAGTGAAGGCATAACATTATAAGCTGGGAGAACTTCTGCAACCTTTCGAGATTCCTGAATAAAAATGGGAACACATCACAATGGATTTTGTGATAGGCTTACCAAGGAGTCAGAGAGGTAATAATTCCCTTTGGGTAATGGTCCACAGACTGACGAAGTCAGCTCACTTCATCACTGTACGAAAGGACCTTGAATTGGACAGGCATGCGAAGTTGTATGTGTGTCAAATTGTTCGTCTGCACGTAGTGCTAGTGATGATTACATCAGACCGAGACCTAAGATTCACAGCTGCATTTAGGAATGAAGCTGCAGTATAGTACGGCCTATCATCCTAAAAAAAAATGGCCAGTCAAAGAGGACGATTCAAACCCTCGAAGACATACTGCGAGCTTGCATGTTGGATTTCAAGGAAAGCTGGGAGGAACAACTTCATCTTGTTGAGTTCACCTTCAACAATAGCTATCGGCAGAACATTCAGATGGCTCCTTTTGAAGCATTGTATGGTAGAGTGTGCAGAACGCCAGTGTGTTGGAATGAGGTCGGAGAACGGAAGATCACAAGCCCAAAGTTGGTTCAGCAGTCAATGGATGCAATTGCCATTATTAGAGACAGATTAAAGACCACTCAAAGCCGCTAGAAAAGCAATGTAGATAAGCATCGAAGACTATTGGAATTCCAACTTGGTGAGCACATCTTTCTAAAGGTGTCACCAATAGGGGTACTTCATGCTTCGGTAATAAGGGAAAGTCAAGTCCGAGGTACGTGGGTCCCTTTAAAATTCTGGAAAAAATCGAGATCCTAGTGTATCGTCTTGCACTGCCACTGAAGTTGGCATAAGTGCATGGCGTCTTTCACGTGTCGATATGGAGGATGTATGAGCTTGATCCAACTCACGTGCTAAATTGTGTAGAATTAGACATGGACGACTGGGAGTCATATGTGGAAAGCCCAATTCAGATTGTGGATCGGAAAGGACATATTCTGCACACCAAGACAATCTTGTTGGTTAAAGTGTTTTGGCAACACCACAGCACAGAGAGAACAACCTGAGAAAGTGAAGATTCGATGAAACGACTGTACCCCAACATTTTTGTTTAAAGATTTTTAAGGGTTTAAATTTCGAGGACGAAATTTTTATAAGAGGGGAAGAATTGTGACATCATGATTTTCAAGTTCTATTTTCGATTGAATAAGTTAGGTTTTTCATTGATGCGCTTATAGTTTTTTTTCTCTGAGCTGATCACTCACGGGATAACTAGTCTATCAAGTGAAGCCATTAAGGAATCTAAACACGATAGACTTGAGAATTCGACTAGGAATCGACTGCTCAACCGTGCTAATCTACAAGGGTCATTATGGCATCGTCAAAATCGATCAGAGATCGAAAATGGATCGATTTGACAGAGGTATGTGATTAGTGTGTAGGTGATTCCACCTAATTGCAAATTTTTTGTTGAATGGCATTAAACCGATTTTTCTGTCTTTTTTTACCCCGTGTCTGTATTTAAAACCTCGAGATTCTCATGACAACTGAGAGTCACCAATGTGTCAAAGATGTACAATGGGACTCGAAAATAATCGATCACGGGTCAAATGCATTAAAAATTTCTAAAAGCTATTTGATGGGATAGGTCATGCTAAAATTGCGTTAGATTGAAATTAATCACGAAATTGAACCGGATTTCAGAAATTGAAAGTTTTGTCATGTCACGATTTATTTAGGAACATCGACTCATCCTCCGAAGAATTTTCGGCAAGCTCGGGATTTTTACGAAAAGTCAATTCAGACGATTCAGAAAAGAAAGGAAATTCAAATAGGCCAAATTGAGTAGATGTTTGGCCTCCTTAGTGAGCTATTTGGTGAAGGAAAATTATGGAAATTTTGTGGGCTTCTTCCTTAGCAAATTGGACATCAAATTGGGGAAATTGGTGAAGAAATTGAAGTCCAAAGTGAGGAAATTCAGAGGCTTGGTGTGGGAGCTACAACATTTGGCTTCAACTTGGTTATTTGTGGAAATTATATGCAAGAAAGTAATGGGGGACCATGAGGATAAGCATGAAGACTTCTTGAACCTTGTATTGCGAAGGAGTGTCGTAGAAGGGAGAGTTTCTTGCTTCTCCTCTCTCATGTGTTGAGGAGGCCGCTTGGCTTGTTATATAAGACAAACTTGGCATCAACGGGAGGCCACTTGGCTTGTTATATAGGACCATCTTGGCATCAACGATCTTTCTTTTATAATAAACATTAAACATTAAATAGGGGAAAGCAGGCCTCGCAAGGTAAGCAAATGATTTTGATGTTTGGGGTTGAATTATCTAGTAGAGCTTGAGTTGGAAAGCAAAGGAAGAAGCTTCAAAGATTGTTTGACTTTACGGACGATTGCAATTTGAAACCTTTCATGTCACGCCTCAATCTTCGAGCGAGTGCTCATCCCTCGGTGGTCGATAAAATTTGCGACATTCCAAGACACGTCATTGATCCATTCATTCTATTGCACATTCGGAAGTGAATAATAACTCCCTGACATCATCAGCTTGGATAGAAAAGTAGGAAATAGATTCACAAACAAAACACACTTTTATATACGAATTGAGTTATATACAAAAGTCAACACCTAAAAGCCTACAAAAAAGCCTACTCTCAAAAGAAGCTGTCCTATTTGACCTACAACTCAGATCCCCTCAGCTCGGCTCTAGGTCTTCCATCGTACGATCCTGAAAAGTGAAGCCCACGACGGGGTGAGATATAAATCTTAGCAAGTTCACACTCTAAATCCCTATTAGGAGGGTAATACGCCTAGAGGCGTCCTAACCACACAATCACACAACCATAGAGAGTTACATTGTCTTAGATCATCCCTGCATGTCAGCACAATTCATATCATAGACAACCACAAAAACATGAGCATTAAATAAGCTCATCAACTGGAACGCCACACTCAATTTCAACCAAACATAGGGGTCTTGATTATAGGACCAAATCGTTATGACACGTCCAATACCATGTCACACAATTTTGTCCCATAATCCAGCGAGTTCAACTCAATTAGTCATGCGTCCTTAGTTTCGATCTCGGCTTATAGCACAGCTTATTCGCTATTTGGCGATCTTCTAGCATAGCCAAACGTCATTTCACCCCATTGAGCACGGTTATGTCTTTCCTAAAAAGCTTTCCCGAAGGAGCATAGGTCCAGAATATACTACGACCAGCTTCTATTGTCTAAGGGTGTCCCATATTTGGGTAACATCCAACTTAACAACTCGGGATGATTTCTCTTAACCAACACACGATCACTCAAATAAGGCCAAGGACACCGTGCATTGCACACAAATGTCTCAATTAAGATAATGCACTTGACCAATTTTCTTCGTATTAAATACACCTGGTGAAAATAATCATGTGTGGGTACACGGTCAGATCGGACTTTAAAAAGTGATACCCTTCCTTTTAAAATTTCACTATTTCATATAATATATAAAATCATTTTCGATGTCAAAACCCGACACTTGGGATTTTCTGAATAAATATTGAAATTCACAAATTTTGGGATAAATAACCAAAATTCCAATCAGCACTCAATTTGCACAAAATAACACCCAATTACATAAACTGAACAAACCATTGCAATTAGTATGAAATTCCAGTCACCAGCTATTATGGTCTAATTTTCAGAAAACATTAAATATTCAAATAATTTTCAAAATTAATCAAATACATACATATTAATTCAATAAATACCAACTTAAGCTAAAAATTATTAATCTAACCACCTATTGGACTTATAAAATTATACTAACCATTCTAACTTCAAGGCCACCTAAAAACTATCTAAGTAAAATTTCTAACCACTTAATTTACTATTTTATTAACCTAAATTAACTAAACAAGCTAATAACTACACTAATCTAATCTTACTTTAATCTAAACACCCCTTAAGCGTCATTAACATCATAATTAGAGTTTAGTGCATAAACTCACCGGTTTAGCGCGAAACCGGTTCATGGCAACGGCAGCGCGATGATGGCCAAAACTTGGGCTTACTTCGATGCTAACAGAGCTCAAACTCGGTTGAAAAAGCCTAGCAAGCCCACCGCTTGCTTCTTTGCTCGATCGAATGTTGGCTTTGGGCTAAGCTGGCTTTGGTGGCTTGCAGTTGGGCTCGGCTGACCTGCGAATGAAACGTTGGCCAAACAAAGAAAAATGGGAAGGAGTTGCTGGCGTCAACGTGAAGTTTTATGGGGGGCTGAATTGTTGGGTGAAGGGGCAGAGAGAGAGAGAGAGAGAGAGAGAGAGAGGGAGAGAGATTTGGTGGAGAAGATGGGCAGACGATGGGCTTCGTTGGCATGAAGGCATGCGGTCAACTGACCGCTAGAGTTGACTGGTGGGGCTATCTAGACGAAGTTGGGGTTGGGGCATGGAAATGGAGCTAGCACGAGGCAGGACAGGGGGTGATGATGGGGTAAAATGCTGGAGATGGGCGAACGAAGGAGAGAGGCGATTGTGGGCTGCTTCGATGGAGGAACAGGCAAAGAGAGGGGTTGACACTGGGGGAATTGTTTCGCTAGTTGACTCGACGTGACGGCGAAAGGCAGAAAAATGGAGGAGGCGGGGAGTTCATGAGCATGGGCGTGCATAGGGGATTTGGTCACTGTTGGGGGGAGAGAGAAACAATGTGGTGGTGGGCTGCTTTGAAGGAAGAAGCGGGCGCACGAAGAAGAGAAGGAGGGAGGAGAGAGAGAGAGAGAGAGAGAGAGAGAGAGAGAGAAGAAAGTCAAATGAAAATATCTAAAATTCATCAAGGTACCAAGCCAGAAACAATGCTTTTCTTCTTCTTGCTCTTCCTCACCACCACCAGCACTCATTCCCCATCGGTCCATCCTTAACCACTCCCTCCAAGCCCATGTCAAAGTCCACGTCCCAAAAGCATATTCCTCCTCGCTCGGCAGAGCAACATGGCAGGCTGGGGCGGCGTTGACCCATCCATAAGGTGGGATGGTGTCGTCCCTCCCGAGTGCAGCCGCAACCCATTGATCCTCCAACTCACAATGAACCTCAAATGGGTCGAGGCACAGGAGCCGCTCCACACAGACATTGACACGACTGCGATAAATGGGATCGGCCCTGGTATGGCATTCGCCAAAGCAGTCATGAGACAGGATCGGAGTCTAGGCTTGGTGGGTTTGGTGCTGTGTGCAATCGGTGAGATGAATATAAGCCAATGGGAGAGAGGGACGTTTTGTACAACCAGTTTATGAGGCGGGTGCGAACCGGGACGAATGACGGGGGACAATCAAAGCGTTGTTGAACAAGTAAAACAAATTTTCTCTTCTATGTTTAATTCTTTTTACAAGAATATAACCATGCATATATACATCAACGTAACCATCCTAGAATCTCCTACAAATCTGGAGATCTCCTATAAATCACTACAAATCAGGAGATCTCCTATAAATCAGAAGATACATATGTATATATAAAGACTTAAATAGAAAAACTCTCCTATTGGGCCCTAATTGACAGCTCATGTTAACACTCCCCCCAAGCTAGTGAGAAAATATCTTTTATACCTAGCTTGACAAGTGAGCTGTGGAAAGCTCGACTCGATACAGCCTTTATAAGTATGTCTGCCAATTGGTCTTCAGATTTGATAAATGAAAAACTTACCACCCTATCATCCAGATTTTGCTTGATAAAATGCCTATCAACTTCAACATGTTTAGTGCTGTCATGTTGAACTAGGTTATGGGAAATCTGAATTGTGGCCTTATTATCACAAAACAATTGCATTCCTGACTTAGGTGGAAAACCAAGTTCTGTCAACAACTTCTTTAGCCACAGAAGCTCAAATAGTCCTTTAGCCATCCCCTAAAACTTGGCTTCAGCATTTGACAAAGCTACTACTTTTTGTTTCTTGCTCCTCCATGTAACCAAGTTTCCTCCCACAAATGTGAAGTAGCCTAACGTCGATCTCCTATCCGAGGTATTGCCAGCCCAATCAGCATCTGTAAATCCTTCCACCTCATGGTGATTATTCTTCGCAAAGAAAAGTCCTTTCCCTGGTGCTGACTTCAAGTAACGTAAAATCCGAACTATAACATTCATATGATCTTCACTAGGAGTGTGCATAAATTGACTTACAACTCCTACAGCATATGCAATGTCAAGCTGAGTGTGCGATAGATAAATTAATCTCCCTACCAACCTTTGATATCGGTCCTTATTGGTTGATACCTGATTAGGGAAAACTCTAAGTTTATGATTTTATACTATAGGGGTATCAACAGGTTTGCAATCCAACATCCCCACCTCAGCCAACAAGTCCAATACATACTTTCGTTGAGATAAGAATATACCCTCTTTTGATCTAGCCACTTCAATACCCAAAAAATATTTTAGGCCCCCCAAGTTCTTCATCTCGAACTCATTTGCCGCTTCCTTTGAAGTTCGTGATCTCCTCAAGGTCATCCCCGTGATGATCATGTCATCTACATATATAATCAATGCTGTCACTTTGTCATGTTGCCGTTTCAGAACAACGTATGGTCCGAATTACTTTGAGTGTACCCATACCTTTTCATTGCGAGCTAAAGCGACCAAACCAAGCCTGTGGTGATTGCTTTAATCCATACAACGACCGCTCGAGTTTACATACCACTTCCAATTTATCAGCACATGCATATCCTGGTGGGATTTCCATGTAAATCTCTTCTTCCAAATCTCCATGTAAGAACGCATTCTTTACATCAAATTGATGTAAGGGCCAGTCCAAATTTGCTGCAAATGATAACAATACCCACACGTGTTCGGTTTTGCAACTGGAGAGAATGTTTCATGGTAGTCCACGCCATAGGTCTGGTATATCCTTTTGCTACTAGACGTGCCTTGTACCTCTCAACAAAACCATCTACTTTATATTTGATGGTGAATACCCATTTATATCCTACTGCCTTTTTTCCCTTCGGTAACTCAACAAGTATCCAAGTCTTATTTTTCTTATTTTTCTGTAAAACCTCAATCTCTTCTTGCATTGCTTGAAACCACTTGGGATCCCTCAATGCCTCCTGTACTCCAATAGGAACTCTACTTGTAGAGACATTCGAGACAAATGCCTTTAAAGGTCCCAACAACTGCTTTGTCAAAACATAATTAGTAATCGGATACTTCGACCTTCGTTCTTCCACATCTGGTGAGTACCTATTAGGAGCTTTGCCACGATTATGTCTATCAGGCAATTTATAACAAATAGCTACATCAGTATCAACAAACAAATTATGTGTGGTAGGAGAACTTACCTCAGGAGTATCCTCAGGAGAATTGTCAAGTACTAAAGAGGGGTATTTTAAAGTGGAGGGAGTTGTTCTTGAGATTGTTTGTGTGTCTCTTGCACCAAATCAACCTGATGATCAGATTCCTTAGTGTGCTGCTACTCATTTTCCGTTGTCGCACCATGATCCGTGACCACACCATTGCTAGCCAACGCTGCCTACTGCAGCATGTGAACCCGCTTGTCAACTTGCACCTTAGCTTGTGTGTTACCAGTCCTTGTGTCACCAGGTGTTGGCACTGCAGGGTCATTTTTTTTTAAAAGCAAAATCAACCACAACCCCTGCCATCACACCACCTTCCCACCAATTTGTCCTTTCACTAGAAGTCTCCCCCTGAATGGTACAATTGGGTGTGGGAAAAAATAATTCGAACTCGACGAAGGTGACGTCCATTGTGATGTGGGTTTTCTTGGTAGCCGGATTGTAATAGCAGTATCCTTTCTGATGAGTGCCATAACCAATGAAAACACACTTCACCGCACATGGATCAAGTTTTGTCCGTCGGTTCTTGTGGAGATAGACTTATGCCACACACCCAAACACTTTGGGAGGTAGTGTCATGATGGAAGGAAGAGGAACATAGGATGCAAGTGCTTAAAGTGGGGTCTGAAAATTCAACACACGAGAGGGCATTCTATTCATCAAATGTACTGCTGTAACCACGGTGGCATCCCAAAAACGAGATGGAACCTAACCACGTATGAGGAGTGCCCATGCCATCTCGAGGACATGGTGGTTCTTCCTCTTAGTGATACCATTTTGTTGGGGTGTCCTAGTGCAAGACGTTTCATGTATAAGCCCGTGGTCCTAAAAGTAAACTACAAGATGCTGGTTAATATATTACCCACCATTGTCGCTACGAAGGACTTGAATTTGAGTCCCAAACTATGTTGCAATCATCCGATGAAGCATATGGAATATTGTTGCCACTTCATCCTTATGCTTCATTAAATAAACCCAAGACATCCGGTACAATCATCCACAAATGTTACAAACCAACGAATCCCGATAGAGTAGTAAGCGGTGAAGCGCCCCACATGTCCAAATGAACCAAATAAAACGGCCTAATGCTTTTATTAAAACTCAAAGGAAAAGAGGCACAATGACTTTTTGCCAAAATACATGTCTCACATTGGAATTAAGTATCTGATAAATTATGAAACAAGTCTAGAAATAAATGTTTTAAATACCCAAAAGACGGGTGTCCTAAACGACGATGCCATAACCAAATCGCTTTCTCTTTATTAGTAGACCCACTCCTTGTGCGATGTTCTCGGCCTGCACGAAAGTTATCAACATAGTACAACCCCCCTCCCTTTTAGTACCACGACCAATAATCTCTTTCGTGAGGATATCCTGAAATAAGCAAAAAGATGGATACATAAGAACACAACACTTCAAAGCATCAGTGAGTTGGCCAACAGAGAGTAACCGGTTAGATAGAGAGGGCACTAATAAAGTGTGAGACAATGATAAAGAAGGTGTAAGATCAACATTGTCAGCCCCAGTGATAGGATAACTAGTGCCATTCGCATTATAGATACTCTGTCTCCTCGGAGTGGTGTAGCATATAATATCGTTACGATTCTCGTGTCATGTGATCCATTTCCCCGTAATCAACAATCCACCCCTCCCCGCCACACTAAGAATTACTAACAAGTGCACACCTAGTGTTACCTTCAAGAGCCACATCAGAAGTATTGGTAGCGTCTACCTGTGGTACCAAGGAAAGGGGTGAGGTCCCGGTAGCCAATGATGCATGCCCCCGTCCTATAGCATTTTCCGTCTTTTTCTTGTTTTGCAACTCCTTCCACCAATCCGGATAACCGTGCAATTTAAAACATGTATCTTTTGTATGTTTAGTATTACCACAATGAGTACAACCTCCTGGATGTTGTGGTTTAGCCTTCAAACCTTTGTTAGTCCTCCCTCCACCAGACGCAGTATTAGGAGGGACCATTTGGAGAGCTTTGGACTCATTGTTGGCCTTGAGAAAGTGTGAGATAACATTTCCACCGCGTGACACCAGAGTTGCCGCCGTGCTAGATGGTTCAATTGAAGATAACATAACAGCTTGGCGTACATCCTCTCGCCTCACCCTAGCGTGCACTTGCTCCACCATCGGGAAGGGATGCATCGTAGAACATTAGCCCGACTTTATCAAGACGATCATCGAGCCAGTCAAGGAAATGATATACACGGTCTTCTTGCACAAGAGCGTTGTAGCGCTCGATATCACGAGGACAAGTCATGAGATTAGGCCGTAGAAAATAAACCTCCCGCCATAAACCTTGAAGATCATTATAATACTTTTCAATCGGGCCGCCCGCTTGCTTCAGTCGAGACAAACATCGCTTTAGATCATACACTTGGGAGACATCGGTGCCATCAATGAACATAGTAGCCACCGAATCCCATACTGCCTTTGCTGTTGGGAAACGAATAAAATTCCCAATCAACGCCGAGTCCATGGAATTGATGAGCCATCCTTTAACTGTATTGTCGTCAGTCTTCCAGTTTCGAAAATTAGGGCCGATCGGAAGTGGGGGTGGAAAATCCCCATTGATATATCCCAATTTGTCCTTCCCGAAGATATACATCTCGACAACTTGGGACCAAAGGCCATAATTACGGCCATCCAACTTGACTGCAAATGGTGGGGCAGAGTTTTCAACATGAGAAGGTGAGGCTTGATGGTGAGTCAAGATTTGTGTTAACTTGGACGTCAAGGTTTCGAGGAGTGCATCAGTAGTGGAAGTCCCTCCTGGAGCCTGATGCGGGACTACAGTGCCTTCCGCTGGAGCCGGAGGAACTATCTCAATGGGTGGCTTGTCATCCACCATGAATCCTGATAAAGGATGGAGTCAGTGTGGCAATCCGCACAAAACCACCATGCGGCAACGCCACAACAAGGAATTCGGATCGTGATCAGAACACAGAGTCCCTAGATCATTTGCTCTGATACCATGTTGAACAATAAAACGATTTTTTTCTTTCTGTGTTCCATCTTTTTACAAGAATATAATCAAGCATATATACACCGACGTAACCATCCTAGAATCTCCTACAAATCTGGAGATCTCCTATAAATCACTACAAATCAGGAGATCTCCTACAAATCAGAAGATACATATGTATATATAAAGACCTTAAATAGAAAAACTCTCATATTGAGGCCCTAATTGACAGCTCATGTTAACACTCTTGTGGTACCAAGGAGAGGGCGACACGTGGAGGAAAGCGATGCGGTGCGTACAAAGTGAGGCTGGAGAAGTTCTTTACGGATGTGAGGACTGATCTGCAGTCGCCTGAGCTACCAATTTTCCAGGTGATTGAATTTCTCTTTTATGCTTCATTTGGAATCAATTGCATCTTTCACTTTAGATTGTTCAAACAAATTATGATAAAATTATAAATGAAAGTTGCTATTTAAATTAAGCAAATGGCGATCATCTTGATGTGGTACATTCTTAGTCTATTTTTATTCGAGACCAGACAAATAATACTTAGATATGCATTTTGATAGTAATGGCTTGCAAAAGGGTCCGTGGGAGTCAATGTGATGTGTTTCTTCTCTGCAGCTTTTTAAATAAAGATGAATAATAACAAGAAATGGCCCATCAACGGTAGAAACCTAGGATTTTCTACGGGGTTGGGGCGTTCACCTTAGGTCCCCGAGCGGCTTTTCCTCTAAAATAAGTTCATAATAATCGGAATTCGGCCACCCATCTCATTAGATTGATGAACCGGACATCAAGAAATAGTGATATTCACACTAACCTCTTGAAAATAAAAATGTACATTTTAATGCGATTTTTTAAATTTGCTTCAATGGATTACATTTTATTACTTAATTGCATGTTTGCTCTGCGTTTCGGAGCAGGTGGCTATCGCATCAGGACAGCGAAATTTCATCGACGCGGTGAGAAAGGTCCAGCTCGGGCTTGACCTTCCGAACGTGAGAAACCGTCGACGCCTTGGGGCTGCCTCTCAAACCCGACCAGCTCCATCTAACCACCCCAGCCGAGGTCCGGCTTGGCCAGATTCTGGCCTACGCTTTCCTTCAGGCTGTGTTATCGACAAAAGACAGCTCCTCTTCTGTGTAATTTCTGTAGTAGTTAACATGACAAGGTAATAGTCTTTGGATGGACAAAGCCAGGAAAGATCAATTAGTATGCACCTTTTTTATATTTGCTTTTTACTTGCAAATTTGGAATGGTCATTTAGTATGTGTTGCTTGGAAAAATCATTCAGCAACGAGCAGTATTACTCTCTTGTTCAAATACACGTTTGGTGCGAATATAAATATACCGGTTGTTATAATACGTCGCAAGTTTGAGCCCACGAACGAAGTCCAATCCGAGATAAGTTACTATTTGAGGACGTTGAAATATGTGCCTTAGAAATCCATATTATTCGTCCGGTGTTAGAGTCCGAGTTGGATTATTTATGTGGATGTCGAAAATATCGAGGAAAGGAAGATAGTGCATCTTGCTATTAGGATTTGGACGCAACCAAAAGAAAAATAAAATAAAATAAAAGAAAGAAAAGAATGGCTGGACTTTGCTTCTTAATCTTAGCCTGCAAAGTCAAAGAAAGATACGGATTTATTCCGTGCAGAATTAGATTGGGTTCTTAGGGCAAAGATATATATAACTAAAGATGTGCTCGTGGCTGTGGGTTTCTAAGGTGGTCACAAAGAAATACCGAAGCACCGTTTCCAAGTAAATGCCTGACATTAGGGATGATCGGTTCCCGACTTGATCCAATTCCATTTAGGAGGGAACCAAACCAAGAGGACCGGTTCCTGTTTTGGGATCGAGAACTAGACCAAACGGTCCTAGGATTGGGAACCAAAACCGAGCCAACTAGTCTAGTCCGGTTCAGTCCAATGGAACCAACCACTAGGCAAAAAAAAAAAAAATTAATAACTTTAAAAATACTAAAGTTATTCAAATTTTATGGTTTATTGTTATTTTAAGAAATTAATATATATATATATATAAAAAGAGTTAGTCCGGTCTATCAATCAGGTCCGGTCCGATTCTCCCTTGGATTCGGAAACCGACCCAAAAATCAGCAATTTCAATTTTATGGAACTAGGAACCGAACTGACGCCCCCCCGGAACCAAACCAAACCGGCTAGTCTGGTCTAGTCCTAATGGTTTCTGGTCTGAGCAGTCCGATATGCTCACCCCTACTTGACAATTGACATGCATTATTTCGTAGGCATTGCCTGTGAATTACATTCAAGAAGATTTAGTATTCAAGCAAATTAAATTTTGTGAGTTCAAGATTTGTTAATTCTTTCATAATATTGAAAGATTATTTCACAAGGAATTGTGAAGTAAAGCACCACATGGGTTATTGGGTCTAATTGGGGCTTGGGAAATACTGAGAATATTTGAGTGATTCGAGTGTGATTGTAATCATCGTTATGTCACTTGATCTAAAGTGAAATTCATCGCTACTCTCCCCATGGACGGAGGTCACTATGGCTGAACCACGTAAATTTAGTATTCGATTTATTTTCTTGTTCTGTTTATTTTATCATTTAATCATTCGCTTTTCACAACACCGGTCCTTGTGCATTCACTAGCTAAAGACAGTACTAAGAACAGAGATTTGTGTGGAGTCAATACTTATGGTCATGGCTGGTGAATTACACCGGCAGACAGTATGATTACACAAGCAACTTGTGCAGAGAAGTGTCAAGCTAGAACTAGAAGTGCATACGACGCACGTTATAGTCGACTTCTCTTAGAAGTATCCATTATAGTCGTGCTCCACGGTTTATTATCCAATGGCAAGATGCTCGTGCGTTCGCAAGAAAAATAATATGCATAAAAATATAACAAAATACACGTTCACATCAATCAAATTCTTCATCAGAGTTTATGCGGAATGTCATTTAAAGTAGATCTGAATTCCATCATTTAGATTTTTACTCCAATTAAAAGAAAACATGAGACATAAAATTGCAACACTTATCAAATTATAAAATAAGTAAATGGAATGTTTGGAGCACATAATAAAATATAAACAACTAAGAAACATATAAAGCAGAAAACATGGTTTTCCTCCGATTATTGGATTATGTGCTTTGTGTCATTGACTTGGTTTGGGCAACGAGAACTTGAGCTCCGACACCGAGGTGTTGGGCTAGGTCTCAATGGACTTGCCCTGGCATTGCAGACCCGATCCTAGGCAGCAAGGTCCTAGGCCTGACCTTGATGGACCTAGGTGAAGGCTTCAAGGATTGGGGCCCAACCTCGATGGACTTGAGCACAAAAGTCAAGTCAAGCTCCCAATCTCAACCTCAATGGACTCAGGCGCAAGCATCAAACACTTGGCCTAGGCCTTGATGGACCGAGGACCAAGCGTCGAGGATCAAAGTTAGGCCTCGATGGACTTGGGCATGGGCAGGCACAAAGATCCCTAGCCCAACCTAGATGGACCTAGATCAAACACAAGGGACCGGGGTACCAGAGATCGTTGATGAACCTGGATGTGGGCACCGGTATTGGAGTTTCAGGCCTAACCTCAATTGAACCAAGCTTGAGTCGGGTCAAGGCTCAGCCTCGATAAGCCCAAGCACGGCATCAAGGACTTAGGACGAGCCTCTGTAGACCTGGTCGAGGCCCTAGAGAACCAAGCACATGGATTGGGTTCTTGGGCTAAGTTTCAGCAAACCTAAAGACCAATGCCCGTGCTCATGCCCGGGAGTTAGGGATTCGAGCTTGAGACCCATGCCATGTTGGGTTCCTTGATTACCCATGCAAAAATCACTAGCATTTGAAAATAGTTTATATCTATTTAGGAAAATGATATTTCTTATCAAATAACAGAAAATATTTTCTAGTTCATTTTCTTAAAAAATGATTTCTAGAAAAAAATTTCCCAAAATTTCACGTTTCAACGGAACAAATAAAGCCAAAGTGAGGGAAAAAAAACCACGAACAGACCAACCTTTAATTTACTTGGTAAAATTCTCACAAAATGACCAGGTTACCCCTAAATTGTAATTTACAAAAGTGTGCCACGACTCAATTCGATGAACCAGACGCAACAAATCATATGAATGACTTTAATTATCCAATGCAAAAAAAATAAAAAAAATGCAATG
Source organism: Eucalyptus sideroxylon (assembly GCA_014182405.2). Taxonomy (NCBI): domain Eukaryota; kingdom Viridiplantae; phylum Streptophyta; class Magnoliopsida; order Myrtales; family Myrtaceae; genus Eucalyptus; species Eucalyptus sideroxylon. Next base: position 33,256,737 of record CM024553.2, read on the forward strand.
GTTTCATGAAAACAATATTTTTGGTAGGGACTATAAATCCCAATTGTCTATGCTTTCCTTTCTCCTTTTTCTATTTAAAAAAAGAAAACAAAAAACAAAAAACCTTTGAATAAAATTTGAGATAAGTGCATTGAAAGTTCTAAAACTTGTCGCGAAATTACAATTGAATACTAGAACTTTCAAAAGTATATTTTAAGTTTTAAAATTTATCAAGAAAATGCAATCAAATCAGAAAACTTGTCACAAAAATATAATCAAATTCTAATTTATTTTTTTAATGCAATCAATTGAAGGATTTAATTGGACCAACTTGACAAGTTTGAAGATTCAATTGCACTTTTAGAAAGTTTTAAGACTCGGTTGCATATTTGTGACAAATTTTTGGACTTAAATGCATTTTTGTAACAAGTTTTAGAATTTTCAATATACTTATCCCAAAAAAATTAGGTGTCAACGGTCCTAAAATTTGAAATGGTAACACTTGGCCTCACCAATACATTCTTGATATGAAATAAATCTCCAACTGTTGACACCTAAATTTTGGCAATCTGTTATTTATTTATTGCATAGAAAATTGGGGATTAATTTTATCCCTGAAAAAATATTAATTGCATAGCATATAGATGTATGTGCACTTATTTTTAATTTACATGTTTTGCATTTATTTATTGGACCGCTTACAGGTGAATTTGAATTAGTGGTTTTGAGCTTTAAATTGACAGGCCGGACTAAGCCCATGAAATGAGCAAATTGGCCCAAGCTTTTTTTTAGTAATCAGAAATTATCTTGTGAGAAAATAAGAATTTGAAATTTTCCGGGATATGATGAATTTTTCGGATAGGGTAGATGTGAAAAGTGAATATTGCATTTGGAAAAAAAGAATCTTCGTGGATATCAATTTGAAAAATTAAAACCCTAATATGAGGCTTATAAATAGATTAGTCGTATAGGGTTTTCGGGAGGGCCACATAGTAGAAAGATACGGCCACATTGGGGGGTTTTCTCTCGATTGTCAGAAGAAAGAAAAAATCAAGCACAGGGAAAGAGAGAGGTCCTTCGGCTTTTAGGGTTTATGGGAGGAGAAGGTCTTGACTTTTTCCTTTTGCAAATTTAGTGCTGCAGAAAGTACGAAGGGAGCAGAGAGAGACCGGCGAGTGGGACGTGAGATAGGCAGGAGGAGAGAGGGAAAATTGAAAAAAAAAAAAAAAAAGACAAAAGAAGAAGAACGATGTTCATCTTCTCCGCGTGCTTATTGCCATCAGCTCGAGCTTCGACCGTTGCTCGCCGAACATCGTCGTCTCGCCACACAAGAGCCACCCAACTCCGGCTCTACCCCCGTCTTGCTAGAAACCATGACCCACCACACCAGCAACGACGCCCCAGCTCCGCCTCTGCCCTGTTGCCGTTGGAGCACCGTTCGTTCACGCCCAGAGCCCGACCCAAGCCGAATCATAGCCCTTCCGCTCCGACGACGCTGCTACTAATCTTGCTTTGTTCGCGTCTACTGCCCTCTGCTCAACTCTCGCTCCGTGCCTATGTTCGGGCTCGAAGCTGGTCGCTGCACCTCCTCACTCGAGCGACCACCCGAGCCGCTTCCATCGCGCTAGATTTGGGCACCAAGCGGTATGTCCATCGACATCTCGCCCCTGCCACCGTCGCCGTTCCACCCGATGACTCGCAACCCTCTACTTCAACTCGACTCCAGCAACACCGCGTGACGACTCTAGCCCGAAGCTCCGCTAGCCACCGTCGTGCTCACTGTTTGCAACCCGTGGGCCATCCTATCCCTAAAGCCCAGCAGCGACGCCGCCTCCATTCGATCTCATCACGCCTTGCCTGCCCGCCACGACACCAACAACCTGTGAAGCCACCACTGCATCACCGTCGTTACCCGCTTTCTCGCGAGTCCGATCTACCGTCTACGGTCCGACATCATCATCCCTCTACCTCGAGCTTGAGCCTTCGTTCATTGCTACTCCTCGTCGGTGCCTTCCCCCGCCGGAGCTCGGCCGGTGTTGCCCCCTTGGTTGATTGGGCTGCTAAGCCCTATTTAGAAGGAAAAAGAGGAAAATGGGGAAAGATTAATTTAGGTAGTTTTATTTTTTTATTTTTTTTTTTTTAGTATAATTGTTCATTAATGTAAGATTGAAGCTCCCAACATGAAATTGCCTATGAGATTTGGGATTGACAGTCCGATTTTCACGCCTAAAATCCGACTAGCAATTGCAATCGCTTGAAACATCGTCAATCCGATCTCCTGCTCGAGATTCGATTCGCGATTTATTTAAAAATTGGCCAACCCAATCTCATGTGCAAGATATGGTTTGTCAATTTGTGGATATCGATCCTATCTTATTTGATTTGCTGTCATGTTGGTTGAATCAATTGTATTTTGTTAAATAGAAAATCCAAAAAAATGCATTTAGGATGTTAGTTTTTGTTTAATTTAAGTTGCATATTTAATTATGTGTCAATTTTAAATTTTGGAATTAAAAAAAAAACACAAAAAATCATCATGCATATGTCATATAGATTAGGTCATCTTTTGTACATCATTGCATATTAGGATAAAATTGCTTGTTTCATTTTAAGTTTAGATTAATTTTTTAGATAGATTGCATCTTAAGTTAGATACTACTAAGTTAAGATAATATCTTAGTTTAAATTAGGGTTTAGCCTAACCTAATCCTTAATATAAGTTAGATAGAATCTTAAGCTAGCTAGTTAATTTTCACATTTTTCTAATTTCGAATTTCATGGAAAATACCAAAAGTTGCCTTAGAATAAATCAATTTCATTCATTAGTAGAGATTGCATTTTATTTACGTCATATAGTTAGGTCATGTTGCCATGTCATGTCATTTCATGTTAGATTAGTAGCATGCATTGCATAAAGCATGATTCTCATTAATTAAGTGAAAACAAAAAGAAATTGCGTGTTAATTAGAAATCATATCTAGGGTTGATGATGTGGATTCTGATCTAACAACGCAAATGCTTTTGTTGCTACGAGGTGAGTTCCTACAATTTATTCATTGCTTTCCTTGGATGTTAAATTGGTGGTTTGCGCACCCGCATGATCACCTCACATGTTAGGGAATTAGATTTAAAATCAATTTAAGCTGCCTACAAAAGCATTTTTGAAAATAAAAGAATGGTACCGAAAGGGCGTTAGAGAAATCTAGCGTAATCAAGTCCTCAAACTCATAAATCTCTGGTTCATAGAAGTAAAGTAAATCTCTCGTTACTTTACTTGGATTTCTAATCGACCCACCAAAAATAGATTAGTGGCGACTCTTAGATAAAATCTATTTGCATGTTAAGAAATTTGAACTTAAGTTGCGAATTGGTATGGGTTTGGGAGAGCCCAAGTTAAGTCTAGGCTTAACAATCCATTAGCCAAACCCTAGGTGGTTTTCACCATAAAAATTAGGTCGCGACAGCTTGGTGACTCCGCTGGGGACTTGAGTTGAAACTCTTAGTGGACTTAGGCCAATTTCTTTTTGTAAAAATATTTTTGTTTGGCCGCGAGGATCCCAGATACGTCCCTAACATTTAAGGTGTTAAATGTTCTTGCATATTGGAAGGTGTAAGGGGAGTAATGATTGCTAACCCTTGTCTTACAGGTTGGAGTTTGGGGTAAATGTTTTGAATTCAAATTATTGAAGTGTTGTTTGATATAAATTGTTGTGTATGCCTTGCATTTAGCATTACACTATTGCACACACAACCCGCCGTTGGACTGGGCCACATAGGATCATTTAGGATGGTATTGAGATGGATACCACTCCGACCACATGCTTGTGGTACGAGTCGCCCATCTCAATCCCAAAGTTTCTTCTATGGTGTCAAGAGTACCCACCTCGGTCCGCATGCCTACGACTTGGGACGGCTCTTTGACCAAGCTAGAGTCATAAGGACCCGACATAGTCCACAAGCCCGTGGCTAGTCTGATCATCATTGTTGCTCCACCTTGATAAGCCTTATAGACTAGAAATCGAATCACTTACCATACGCATGTCTATGTGATTGCCGTCAATTTATCTTGGGGAAGTAAGTCTTTTATCCCTATACTAATGCAATTTACTTACTTTGTTATACTCTTGGTCCATCCATGACAATCATTGATTTAATTCATTTGTCAATTAGAAATGAAATGAGGAAATTGCCGTGCAATGAATCATTTGGAAAATAACAAAAAAATTTGGAGAATTTGTTTTCAATTCATATCTAGGAAATTTGGTCTTGTTATGGTGTCTATCTCTATTTTCCTAGTCCATTTTTAGGAAATTCCATTCTTGTACGAAATTTTCATGAATAAATGAAAAAAAAATGGAAAAATCAATTAGATCATTGTCATGGATTGACTTTCTATTTACCCTCGCCTTACATGTTCCCATTCATTTGAACTAGGTGATTATGGAACGATCCCACTCACCCATCCATTCACGATCAAGAGCCAAAATGATGGATCAAGAAGAGTTTATCTTGTCAAGCAAAAGAGTTGCGATCTATCTTTAGTGAGAAATTGTAACTCCAAAAAGAGAGCCAGGAAGACTTTTCAAACCATCTCATTTTCCTGAGGTAGCCGAATTTGATGCCATCATGAAGAGACTAGTGACCTATCAAGGGGGAAGAATATATGGGTTTGCATCACAAGATCAAGGAGGGTGAAGAATTCAAGTACACATGATTCATGGTCCTAAGTAGTTCGATTTCCTCATTTAATTAGGGGCATGCACCTTCCCCTGAGTGGGAATTTTTATCTCTTTTTAGAGATTGATTTCAATTTATTCTATGCTTGAACATCACATTCCAATAAATGTAATTCAATAAAATTATAAGTTTTGTTTTGAGGACATGATAGGGTACACCAAACCAGCCCGGTGACAATATCCAATAATGAAAAGAAAATATCATTCATAGAGAAAATTTGAGGACTAGGCTTCTTCATGCTTCCTCATAAAAAATTCCCAAAAAATGGGAGAATAAAAAAAAATCAAAAATCATTTTTCAAGCCATTTCCAAAAGCATGCATTAGGTTAGCCCTATTTAATTTTCTGACTCATTTACTTCATTTTTCAAAGCATTACTTTCTTGTCCCGATCTGAAAATGGCTTATCATATGACAGATTGGGGGCATGGCAAACTTTGGTAGTGACCCGACTAGGATAAAATACCGATCCGAGCCAAAATGGATATGCAATTTGAATTTACTTTGATGTTGCATAGTATCATTTTCACTTTTGATTAGTAGAGACAATCCAAGGACATCCATTGCTGAGACAATCCCTTTGTGGAGCAATCCCTTGAATGAATGTTTAAAACCATGTTTTGAGTGCAATAAATTGTTTGTTTTGAAGTAACAAAAGTTTTTCATGCTTAAAGTTGCTAGATTATTTTGAAAAGAGAATTTCCATAGTGATTTTACCTATTTAACTCACCAATTTCATGTGAAGATCTGTCAAGATGGACTAATTCAATGAATGATGTGGAATGGATTAAGCATGCTAAATGAGACGTGTCAGAATGATGAAAGGCAAGCCTTATCCTATACACAATCCCCTACTTATACACTTGTGAGATGAGTGTAGGAAGTTCCATATCTGCAAGGTAAAGAGTTCTCTCACAAAAGGTATCATGACCGAAATGATGATGGGGCAATTCATTTTTCTATCACAAACACAACAAACAATCCATTGCTTAACCCTTTCGAGCCTCATACACTTATGAAGAATTTTTTTTTACCCCTGTCAAGAACCACCCCACATTGGGGCAAGTTGGAGGTAAGACGGCATCATAAGGTGAGGAAAACGAATTAAAATTTTCTTGCTCTCACTTGCATCAATCTTCAAGTCATGCTATTACATTGAATTCATGTGGTAATTTAAGTGCCTTAAAATGACGAAGAGCATTTTTTTCTCTATCATATACACTTATATCCTTTGCATAGCTCACTTGAGCTTGCAATTTTATTTTTTCAAACCCAGTTGATTATCATCCCCCACACTGAGGCAAGGCAAAAAGGAGATGAAGACTCTTGAAAAGTTCGAGTGTCATTCAAAGTGTAATTGATTGACGCTAAGGGGCATGAAAAAGCAGTGTGCCTGGTAAAAGCAAGGACAATGCCCATGAAAAAGAAAGTGAAAAAAAAAAATGAATAAGACTAGAGGCATGAAAAAAGATGTGTGCCTAGTAAAAGCAAGGCCAATGCCCATAGATGAAAAAAGAGAGTCAAGATAATGTGACTATCAATTGCAAGAATTGAATCCCGATGGAGCAATACTCAAAGAGCTCAAAAGTTGAGTTTTTACAATCAACGGAGCATTTTATGAAGACAATCCCCGATGGTGAAAAGAAAACTGGTGACAATTCCAAGATGATCATCAACTCTTACCATTTACACACATTTTGGGCCTAATCATCCTTTCGTTTCTTAACCCGTGAACCCAGCCTATGTTACGTCAGTTACAAAGTCTCTTCAAATTATGGCACTTAAATTAACATGGGGGTTCATGTGTTTTAAGTATCGCTTGAAGAAGTGCGAGCAATATTATTTCTTTATCATTTTACAGGGTTCTTGACTTGTAAACCCGGAGATGATTATGGAATTGTTCTTTCAATAGACTTGACTCAGAGTCCCCTTTGTTAGCCATTGACCAAGCCCACATTACGGTCCCTATTAAAGACCTCTTGAATTGGTAAGGTCGTACTGTTTGCGAGAATACTCGAACACTTGTCGATATGATGATGTTGAGATTGCGTGATTCTCACAAAATAGCCATTCTAAATGAGAGTGAGTGAAAATCTTTTCTAACTAAAAGTCTCTCATTTAGCATTTTTTAAGAAATCCATGTCATTGTCTTGAACGGCAATTATCTTATGTGGAAATTTGGGTGATGCATATATGGTAAAGTCATTATGCATAAACCTTGATTGAATGAATGGAAGCCCCACTGAACTTTGAAATGTGCATTCTAGAGTAACTCAGATTGTCTATCTCTTTGATGAATACATATAAGTTTTTGCTCTAAATCATGTTTGATGGGTAATTCAAGTTTCTTTCATAATGCCTCATGATATTAGGAGATGAGAGACCTCCACCATGAGGTGAAAGACCTCCACAGGATATTTAAATTCCAAAAGACATATCCCAAATAATCAGAGATATCACTGGGTAAGTATATCTCTACCCATACTCTAAATACTTGTCATTGTGCAAGTATTCTCTCTCAAGTGCATCGACACTTGACTTGATTAAGCTGTCCAGTTCCTGACCTGGCGTGCTTTCGTAGCTTAGAGTCATTTTTATCGACTCGGCGTACTTCCATAGCCCGATCTCCCTTTATTGACTCGGCATGCTTCCGTAGCCCGGAGTTCCTAACCTGGCGTGCTTTCGTAGCCCAGAATCATTTTGATCGACTCAACATGCTTCCATAGTCCGATGTCCCTTTATTGACCTAGTGTGCTTCCATAGCCCGGAGTTCTTGACCTGGCGTGCTTTAGTAGTCTAGAGTCCCTTTTTATCAAACCCGCGTGTTTCCATAGCCCGGTTTTCTTTTATTAACCCGACGTGCTTTTATAGCCCAGAGTCCTTTACACCGACACTTGATTGAGTTGTTCACAAAGATTTTTCTCTAGATTCAATCTGATTAAGGCGACCAAAGAACGGTTCAGGTCCTAATCAAATGATCTATGTTGCAACGCTGGGCGACCAAAGAATGGTTTGGATCCTAGCCAAGCAAAATCTCCATTTAGGTGACCATAGAATGGTACGGGTCCTAAACAACATTTATTGCTTTAACAAGCGACCGTAGAATGGTACGAGTCTTGGAAAAGCAATTTCCCCATTCAGGTAACCGTAGAATGGTACGGGTCTTGAAAAATCAATTTTCCATCAAGGCGACCAATAGAATGGTACGAGTCCTCAACAACACCTATTTCTTATTCAGGCGATCGTAGAATGGTACGGGTCATGGAAAGTGAATCCCCGTTTAGGCGACCATAGAATGGTACGGGTCCTAAACAACATTTATTGCTCTAACAGGCGACCGTAAAATGGTACAGGTCCTGGAAAAGCAATTTCCCCATTCTGGAGACCGTAGAATGGTACGGGTCCTAAAAAATCAATTTTTTGTCTAGCTGACCGTAGAATAGTACAGATCCTAGACACAACCAAACACTATCATACTGGGCGACCGTAGAGTGGTATGGGTCCTGGGAAAGCAATCTCTTCACAAAATCTTGTTGCTATTCTGGGCGATCATAGAAAGGTACGGGTCCTTGACATGCAACACCAACTATCTTGAATCACTCAACCCTCCTTGAAGGTAAGATATTCCAAATATGTTCCTTTGACATCTTAGTTTGGATCTGGATGTCTCAATTATTTTCGTTGAACATTTCACTATGGATGTGAGTGTTCTTCGATCTTCCTTGTTATACCTTAGTCTGGATCTAGGTATTTTAGGTTCAAAATTTTGACATCTCAGTCTAGATCTAGATGTCTTAACTATTTTCATCTAAACATTTTACTCTAGATGTGAATGTTTTTCAATCTTTCTCGTTATACCTTAGTCCGGATCTAGGTATTTCGAGTTTCAAAAATCATGACATCTCGGTCCAGGCCCCGGATGTCTTGATTATTTTCATTTAAACATTTCACTTTGGATATGAATATTTTTCAACATTTCTCGTTATACTTTAGTCTGGATCTAGGTATTTCAAGTACAAAAATCTTGACATCTCAATCTAGATCTGGATGTCGTAATTCTTTTTGTTGAACATTTCACTTTGGATGTGAATGTTCTTCTCAATCTTGATATCTTAATCTATTACCTGTTACATTCTTCAAGGAACCTGAGTGAGAGTTGGGTACTTGTATAGTAAAATGGGGATTTATCATGTACCTCAAGATGCTCTACCGCACTAATTGGTAAGTAACTATAGGTATGTTCTTTCCTTTTGCATCATGCATTTGCATTAGCATTTCCATGCATCATATAAATTGCATTCAAAAATGGAATTCATTTTCCAACAAAAAATCATTCATTACATGCCCCATGATCAAAATTTAGGTCTCAATTTATCTTTGAATGCAACCTCTACGAGCTCACCTTCAAAGAGGGACAGCTGTTGACACCTAAATTTTGGCGATCTGATTATTTATTTATTGCATAGAAAATTATAGGTTAATTTTATCCTTGAAAAAATATTAATTGCATAGCATATAGATGTAGGTGCACTTATTTTTAATTTACATGTTTTGCATTTATTTATTGAACCGGTGACGAGCAGATTTGAATAAGTGGTTCTGAGCTTTAAATTGACAGGCCAGACTAAGCCCATGAAACGAGCAAATTGGCCAAAGCTTTTTTTTAATAATCGGAAATTATCTCGTGAGAAAATAAGAATTTGAAATTTTTCGAGATATGATGAATTTTTCGGATAGGGCGAAGTGAAAAGTGAATATCGCATTGGGAAAAAAGAATCTTCGTGGATATCAATTTGGAAAAATTAAAATCCTAATATGAGGTTTATAAATAGATTAGTCGTATAGGGTTTTCAGGGGAACCACACAATAGAAAGATACGGCCACATTGGGGGTTTCTCTCGATTGTCAGAAGAAAGAAAAATCAAGCACGGGGAAAGAGAGGTCCTTCGGCTTTTAGGGTTTATGGGAGGAGAAGGTCTTGACTTTTTCCTTTTGCAAATTTAGTGCTGCAGAAAGTATGAAGGGAGCAGAGAGAGACCGATGAGTGGGACGTGAGATAGGCAGGAGGAGAGAGAGGGAAAATTGAAAAAAAAAAAAAAAAAAAGAGAGAGAAAAGAAGAAGAACGCTGTTCATCTTCTCCGGCGTGCTTGCTGCCATCTACTCGAGCTTCGATCGTTGCTCGCCGGACGCCATTGTCTCGCCACACAGGAGCCACCCAACTCCTACTCTACCCTATCTTGCTAGAAACCATGACCCACCACACCAACAACGACGCCCCGGCTCCACCTCTGCCTTGTTGCCGCCGGAGCATCGTTCGCTCATGCCCAGAGCTTGACCCAAGCTGGATTGCAACCCCTCGTCTTCGACGACACCACTGTTGTTCTTGCTTTGTTCTTGTCTACGGCCCTCCGCTTAGCTCTACTCCGTGCCTCCTTCGAGCTCAAAGCCGGTCACTGCACCTCCTCACTCGAGCAACCACTCGAGCCGCTTCCATCACGCCAGATTTGGTCGCCGAGCAGTATGTCCATCCGACATCTCGCCCCTGCCACCATTGCCGCTAATGTTTCATTTTAAGTTTAGATTAATTTTTTGAGATAGATTGCATCTTAAGTTAGATACTGCTAAGTTAAGATAATATCTTAGTTTAAATTAAGGTTTAGCCTGACCTAATCCTTAATATAAGTTGGATAGAATCTTAATCTAGCTAGTTAATTTTTGCATTTTTCTAATTTCGAATTTCATGGAAAATACCAAAAATTGCCTTAGAATAAATCAATTTCATTTATTATGAGAGATTGCATTTTATTTACATCATATAGTTAGGTCATGTTGCCATTTCATGTCATTTCATATTAGATTAGTAGCATGCATTGCATAAAGCATGATTCTCATTAATTAAGTGAAAACAAAAAAAAAAATTGCGTGTTAATTAGAAATCATATCTAGGGTTGATGATGTGAATTCGATCTAATAACGCAGATGCTTTCTTTGCTACGAGGTAAGTTCCTACAATTTATTCATTGCTTTCCTTGAATGTTAAATTGGTGGTTTGCGCACTCGCATGATCACCTCACATGTGAGGGAATTAGATTTAAAATAAATTTAAGCTGCCTGCAAAAGCATTTTTGAAAATAAAAGAATGGTATCGAAAGGGCATTAGAGAAATCTAGCATAACCAAGTCCCCGAACTTATAAATCTTTGGTTCGTAGGAGTAAAGTAAATCTCCCGTCACTTTACTTGGGTTTCTAATCAACCCACCAAAAATAGATTAGTGGCGACTCCTAGATAAAATCTATTTGCATGTTAAGAAATTGGAACTTAAGTCGCGAATTGGTATGGGCTTGGGAGGCCCGGGTTAAGTCAGGCTTAACAATCCATTAGCCAAACCTGCAGGTGGTTTCACCCGAAAATTAGGTTGCGACACCAACATAGGCTATACTCCAAGTACCTATTGTCCAGTCGTTATGGACTTTTTAAGAGTTGTGCTCTTGCTTTTCAATAGAACGACCACGTGGAAGACACTGCACTATAGGCCGATCCTATGCTTCTTTTTGAAGCACAATATTGAAATTTGGGCAAGCAAAAAGCTCCAATCCTCGCTTTTAGCTTGGGCCTCGGTCTTTCTTTTGAGCTTAATCCACAAATTTCCTTTCATCATGCTAACTGGTTAAAGTGAAAATTCAAAAAACCAGTTCGCAGAAAGTTTTCTCACTTAAGCATAACAAATTTCCTTATTTGTGGTGTGCAGGTGTTCACTAGGGGTTGACCACCTGACCAGGTCCAACCCTCTGGTCCCGTCCCGGTTCCCAGGGAGACTAGGTCGATCCTTGGTCCTAGAATTCCTGAACCAACACTGTATAGATCGGTTCTCAGTCCTGAGAATTCTAGGTTGGCCCAACTTGGACTCACCCTAACTATACATATGTGTGCACGCGCGTGTTTGTCAACAATATTAAACAGCTCTTTAATGATGAATTCAAGTAATTTTACATTATTCTTTAATAACTTAGGTTTTTAATATATTTTACAGTATCAATAGTCATAATTTATTAATGAGAAAAATATTTTTGTGAGGAGTCCTCACGACGTCCAAAAAGGCACCTTATGACAACCTCCTCTAGTATTTGTTCTCTTTTATCTTATTTATCCTCTTAGCCTTTAATTTGCTAAAATTGGAAAAAATCTCCACTCGTCACTCGACACTTGCCTCGCTCACATTGAGTCACTTGTGTCACTTGCCACTTGCTTGGCTTGTTGTTCCCTACTCGACATTCGATGCTCATTCTGTTCGACACTCACCCCACTTGATCCTCATCGCTTGCCTTTCTTAGCTGACCTTGCTCATCATCAAACCCATTGGATTGGTGCGAGTCGGTTCTTGCCCTTTCAAGGGTACAAAAAATGAAATAAAAAATTATTGGTTAGTCCTGGGTTAACCTTGAAATCGGACTGAATCCATTGAGTCAGTTTGATCCTCAATTACTTTTTTAAGGAGTACAAAAAATGAAATAAAAAATTATTAGTTGGTCCCAAGTTGATCCTAGAATCGAACCAAACCCATTAGGTCGGTCTAGTCCTTGGTCCCAAGCTCAGTAGGGTCGGTCCTCAATCCCAAAAATTAAGAACCAGTATTGTGTGGGTTGGTCCTAAGGTTAAAGGATGGATTGGCTAATCCCGGACCATGCTCACCCCTAGTGTTTACAACTTAGAAGCTTCAACCTAATGAAAGTGGGCTTGTAGATTTTGTGCATTATTTCTGAAAAAAAAATGGTAGAATGAAACATGAATCAAGATAAATGTCACGTGGTGCCCTTATAAAATATGGCTCCAGTGCCGGGGATGTCAATTGCAATTTCGGGGAGGACAAATTGTCCGCCATCAAATAGAGACATCCAACTAGTAGCCAATGAACATTGTCGGAAAGCAGAAATTTTGGCACTTTGAAAAAGACAACCAATGGGTAGATAGTATGTATCACGAGACCACCAGTTTTCTCAATGATGTGATATCTCTATGACTAATCAAACAATCCAAATTGGCTTAGTCGAATACGAATAAAGTAACAAAAGGAGATTCATTTCATGGGTCAGTGATATGAAATTAATGGAATCACAAATTTTGATGTAAACCACATGAAATGATTTATTAAATTTGTAAATTAGATAAGACGTGAGACATATGATTATAATAGCTCAAATATGGAAGACTAGTTGCACACTTTGTGATGGCACAAAGAAATCAAAATTAATTTGTGCACTTTATTCACCCGCTAGCACACATGCATATATCAAACCTAGTTACTAATCTACTCCCATGGGTTAAGTAAGAGCACCTCATCTCCAATTCCACAACATTTCTGAAGTTGGCTACGACAACGCTACTCCAATTTTCATTGGATTAATGACAATGAAAATTCTTACACTCGTGTCAGTCCGTCACATTTAGTTTTAAAATTCTTTTTTTTGATTATTTAAATATTAAAATCTGTCGTCATCCTTCAAGTTAGTCATTTCATTAACTTCCCAACTTTTAGTTGATGAAAAAGTCCAGGCTGGCATTTTTTATTATCTATTTCCTCCACAAGGGCGACATTTTGTGTTCATCCTTTTATGTTTTATAAAATTATTTATTAAAGAAAAATGAACTTTTTTTTTTAGCTTGTAAGATTAAAAAGAAAGGGGGCGATATTGTGTTGTGCCTTCTATAACCAACCTCCCTTGTCGGGGTCGAGGTAAGAGTGGTTGGCCCTCACTTAGCCATAAGTGTAGGCTTACGATTCTCGTCACCACCAGGCAAGGGCTCCTACAACCATGAAGCAAGGGCCCTTGCCTCACAGGCAAGAGTGGCAACCCTTGCTGGCAACAAAGAGGCAGTGGCATTGCCCTCCCTCCTTCCTGCCCCTTCACTACCAATCTTTTTCCATTTTTTTTCCCTTTTCATAACTTTAGCGCTTTTTTTCTTTTACCTTTTTTCTAATGCGTCACATTAGCCCCGCTTGCACAAAAAAAAAGAAAAATTAATAAAAAAATTCGAATGGATTTTCCATCCAAGAAAAAACAACAGTGTTAACAAAAAGCCTAATTTGAAGGACAATGACGAGTTTTAAGCCTTAAACGACTCTGAAAAAAATTTGAGAACTTAAGTGATGTATTGACACAAGTTCTAAAACTTCTGCCGTCACCATCCCACAAATTTTATAGGATTCATGGGAAAGATATGTAGAGAAACATATGAGGTGAGAAAATTTTATGCAAAAGACTTTAGTTTATGGAAAAGTGATGGACAGAACTAGCCAATTATAATATAAAAGTTACATTGAAACTTGTGTCTTTTTAAAAGAGAACCTGTAAATCTAGACTATGTTTCCAAATGGGACCGACGTGATCTAACAAAATTAGTACTTTGTTCCACCAGGTAGATCGCTTATTAAAGCTGAATGGTGGGTAATGCATTTAATGGCCTCTAAAATAAAGATTGGTTGGCGAACTTAAAGCTGGTCAATGCCGATGGGCGTCCACGTCTTTGAGGGGACTCTTGGGTCGGATCCATGGTATCCTCCGCTTGAGGTAACGATGGTCCAACAGCGGCTTGCCCGTCGCTGTCGCCTTACGATTGCTTGACTCGAATCTCCCTCGTCACCACAAAGGGCTTTATCCTCCACTCATCCACATAAAATTTACGTTAGAAGTACAGTTTTATAGAAAATTATTAATTTTAAACATTTTCACGAAAATTCCATTTCATTCCTTCTCATTAAGTTTAGCTAGAAATCACAAGCATGAAACTGTTCTTCATGATTCATCACTGCATCAGAGATTTTTGGCGAAAATTTATTGAAATGACTATCATGGAACTTCTGCAAAAAGTTTAGGACTAAATTCATAAAATCGAAAAGTTTAAAATTAAATCAATACCTCTACAATACGTTTAGTATTAATTGGACAATTTCGCCCATGTTTTCATTCTAGTACAGATTTCTACTGAAATTATTCAAGAGGCAAAATTACAAGAGAGGTACGTTCTTCTTTTTTGTCTCGTATCGAAGGACTTTCCCTAGAGACAAGTGCATGTCCCCTCGAAATCGCCGTCAAAACAGCTGGACTTTCCCTTCCTCCCACGCCATCTCTCCACCGGCAATCAGAAAGAAGAATTTCTTAAGATGTGGTTTCGCTACCCCCAAACGGAAAAATACGAGGTTGGCAAATTTTTTGGATCCATAAACTCGTCTTTGAATTTCGTGATGCTTGTAAACCAGCAATCGGAAGTTTAATTCCTTCGATCATGAATAAAGAAATATATTATGATTTTACATCTACCTTTAGTGTAAATGGGATATTCCCAAAATTATACCTTGTACCTATTGATAATATTAAAGATGTGCAACCAGACCAATTCTATTCAAAAATTGAATCGGACCACCCTGAAAACTAGCTCGATACCAACCCAGTTCCCAATTCCAAACTTTTGGAATTAGTAAAATCAGTTTGATTCCCAATTTTGAGTGAAGAATCAAATTGAACCGAATTTGGAACCAGTTTCATAGAGCCTAAAAATTGAATTTTTCTCTTATTGTATTTTTTTATATTGCTCTCTTTTTCTATTTCCTCCAACCTCAACCAGACACTTCACAACTCTCTCTCTCTCTCTCTCGCCTACGACTCACACACCTCCTCGCAACCCTCACTTGTTCCTAACTAGCATTTGCTCACTCGCCCTCATTCATGTTATATTTTGAATCATTTTGTTATTCATATTATTTTGCTATAAAAAATGAAAATCAATGAACCAAAAAATAAAAAAAAAGTTCTTGGTAGATGTTGGAATCAAACTAAAAAATAGGACGCATTCCAGGGTCACTTCTAGAACAAATAGGGTAGGTTATAGGATTCAAAAACTGATAATTAGTTCTACCAGAGCATGTTCTAAATTTTAAGTTCTAGGTTTAGAATACGATCACCCCTAAAATTCGTTATTGACTGTACATCAGAATATAATATAGTGTAATACAATAATTATGGGCAAGAAATGAGAGTTCGTTAATAAAGTAAGTGCTAAAATTCCAACATCAGATGCCTAAAAGATTTATTTACGATTGAGATTAGATAGATGCTCTTGAGGGTGTCCTCCAGAGAAATGCATAAGGACGGTGTTTTATATGCCACTTCCCTTTATAAGTAAAGCCAACGACTTCTGGAAAAAATATCTCAGTACAGGCCAAGCCTCAACCTGTTCCTTGAGCACCATGAGAAACTCGTCATTTCTCCTTGCGCTTGTTCTCTCAATCCTTCACTTGTCTTCTCAACCTTCCTCTGCAACTCGCACTACTTTGAGCAGAGGCGACTATCTCTCCGTTGATAACCCGGATGACATCCTCATCTCAAAGTCTGGTGTCTTCTCCGCCGGTTTTTACCCTGTCGGCAAGAATGCTTACTGCTTTGCCATCTGGTTCAGCCATCCACCAAGCAGCGGCCAGAATTGCACCGTAGTTTGGATGGCAAACCGCAATGAACCTGTCAACGGGAGGTACTCTAAGCTTTCTATTAAAAAGAACGGTGATCTCGTGCTAACCGATGCCAGCCACACTGTTGTTTGGGCCATAGATACAGCCTCACTCTCGCGGTCAAAAACACCGGTTCATCAGTTACAACTCCTAGACTCTGGTAATCTTGTTCTTCGTGACAGAAAAGGTAATGTCCCACTCTGGCAAAGCTTCAACTACCCGACCGACGTGCTCCTCCCTGCTCTCAGAGCAACGGCAACTTCTCTTCTGGCTATTACAAGTTATACTTTGACAATGACAACATCCTTCGTCTCCTCTTCGATGGACCTTTGTACTCAAGCGTATACTGGCCAGACCCGGCCCATGTGAGTTGGGAAGTTGGAAGAACAACCTACAACGATAGTAGAGTTGCAGTGCTCGATTCCCTGGGGAATTTCACTTCATCTGACAATCTGAAGTTCCTGACGTTGGATTTTGGCAAGAAAACACAACGTATGTTAAAGGTGGATCATGATGGTAATGTAAGGGTCTATAGTAGAGAAAAATATGGGAAGTGGGTTGTAACATGGCAAGGCTTGTCTGAGTCATGTACTGTTCACGGGATTTGTGGACCGAATAGCGTTTGCAGGTACAGGCCGAGGGAGGGAAGGAGTTGCTCTTGCCTTCCTGGATATGTGCGGAATAATGACACTGATTGGACTCACGGATGTGCGCCCAAATTCGAGAGCTTCTGCAACCAGGGTTCTGATGCTCATGTCGATTTCCTGCGTTTGCCTCACCATGATTTCTATGGATATGATAAGAACTATACTCAAAACACTACCCTGGAGTCGTGCAAGAAAATGTGCGCAGATCTTTGCAATTGTAAAGGCTTTCAATACAAATTCAACGGGGAAGAAGGGATCTTCGACTGTTACCCCAAGATACTGCTGTTGAATGGATATAGTTCGTTCTCATTTATTGGGAGCATCTATTTGAAACTACCAAAAGCTAATCTCTCTTCTTATCAAATACCCACCAAAGGATTCGACCCACGGCCCTGTCCCCCAAAAGCTCAAGAAGTTGTCCTGCAGAGGACTTATCTGAAGAGCCACCAGAATTCGACACTTGAGATCTTGCTCATTTTTGCTACGGCGCTGGCTGGAGTGGAAATTGTTGTAGTCTTCCTCACATGGTCCTTTTTGATCGGGACTGATCCTGACAAACGCGGAGGTTATGCAAAGGGATATCGTCTTGCGGGGACAGGATTTACAAGGTTCACATATGCCGAGCTAAAGAAAGCGACCAGGAACTTTAACAAAGAGATTGGAAGAGGAAGTGGGGGGATTGTGTACAAGGGTGTCTTGCCAGATCATGGCAAGCAGCGGTCAAGCTGCTAAACGAGGCGAATCAAGGAGAAGATGAGTTCCTGGCTGAAGTGAGAACAATTGGGAATCTCAATCACATGAACCTGATTGCGATGTGGGGTTACTGCGTGGAGGGAAGGCACAGGCTCTTGGTTTATGAGTTCATGAATCACGGTTCCTTGGCAGAAAACCTTTCTTCTGATCAACTCGACTGAAAGAAGAGGTATGAGATCGCGATGGGATCAGCCAAGGGGCTTGCTTATCTTCACGAGGAGTGCTTGGAATGGGTTCTTGAAAGAGTTCATCTTCACGAGGAGTGCTTGGAATGGGTTCTCCATTGCGACGTGAAGCCACAAACATACTCCTCGATTCCGATTACCAACCAAAGGTGGCCGATTTTGAGCTCACTAAGCTACTTAACAGAGAGGGCCTTAAGAATACGAGTTTCTCAAGAATCAGAGGAACGAGGGGTTACATGGCTCCTGAATGGGTTTACAATATGCCAATCACCTCCAAAGTGGATGTGTATAGCTATGGAATCGTTCTGTTGGAGATGCTGACAGGAGGGAACCCAGTCACAGGCCATGCCATCCGCGGAGAAATAAAAGGTGACAACAAAACATTCATTTCTTGGGTGAGAGAGAAGATGAAACCAGGGTTGCCCATGGAGACATGGATAAGGGAAATTGTGGATCCGACCGTAAAGGGACCTTACAACATCAAGAAGATGGAAGTTTTGGTTGCGGTGGCGCTTCAGTGTGTGGAGGAGGACCGAGATGCGAGACCCACCATGAGCCAGGTGGTTGAGATGCTTCGGCGCCATGAAAGTGAGGATCTGTAATCGAATACAAGCATAATTGTTCATGTTCTAGCTCTAAATAAGTGGACATTTACAAAGGCAATAGTCTTTGGATGTACAAACCTAGGAAAGATAATTTAGTAAGTGTTTAGGAACAAGTCATTGTCTATCTCTATTTTATCATATTGGAAATCTAGGAAACATTATTTAACAGGATAGTTCCCTATAAAAAAGATCATTCAACAACGAGGATGCAATAGGTCTCTTGTTACTATTTGTCTTTGGTGCGTCTGATCCAGTCTTGTGAATACACGGTTGATTTGGCATGGTTTAGATCGGTAAAAAATGTATGTGGCATAAGCGCATGAAATAGTACGCTTCTTCTTAATAACAAATTATTGACTAGATAAAATAGATACAATTTGTAATTTCTGTTGACCCTTGAATTTTTGTCGACGTTTGCAATATCAATTTTTTTTGCAAAAATATAAAGTATATATATATATATAAAAGTAAAAAGAAAAATATATATAAAAAAATTGAAAAAAAATGAATGTAATAAAATGAAAAGTCGGGTCCAGTAAGTCCGCATGTTCAGCCCATCCTTCCAATGAATTTTCGGCCCTTTCAAAAGTTAAGCCCATCTTCCCATTCATTTCTTCCTTTCGGCCCACTTTTTCCCTCTATCCGTTGAGCCCCATCTCTTTTAATGTTTTCATGGTCCATTACAGTTTAAAATAACTAAGAGAGACAAGAGCCCCAGCCCAAAGTGATTTCTTCCTCCTCTTTGCTTACATGAGCCAACGCCGTGAAGAGGAAAAGAAAAAGAGGCGCGGATGAGGAGGGGACGGCAACGAGCAAAGCGCGAACGCGGGCCCGTGAGCGAGGGAGGAACAACAAGCTGTGATGCAAGCAAAGCCAAGCCTTTTAGAAGGCTGAGATGGCGTGAGGGATGAGGAGAGGCCTAACCGAAAAAGATTCGGAGAGAGGTGTGGGGAGCATGCGTGAGGGACATCCTGTTTTTTCTTCATGCCGTTTGGGAATTAAGAACAGAAATTTCAATCTATAAGATTATGGTCTAATCTTGTGAAGCCAGAGATATATTTGTGAGGGACGATATAATTTGGACTCTTATATATCATTTTTAGACCGAAAATCATATCAAAGTCGGATCGGAGGCTTGTTCTTGTACAGCACGTCACCTATTTGATAAAATGCCTGAATGATATACTGAAATCCATGCTATCCGATTGGCGTTAGAAGTTTAGTTTGATGTTTCATTGTTCTTATATTGTTGAAGGACGTCTGACTTTCATGTTTTTTTATGTGACGTGGAAACTAATCTTTCGTCATCGAGTCGGCCATGGATGAATACCTCTCTGGAGATGCTGTTCCTTCAGCATATCTCTCTATTTTAATGTGCTTGTGTTTGTTTGTTTGCCGAGAATGCTGGTGTAAGAGGTTTATGTATGGTGAGATGTTTATTTTTTATGTTTTAATGGTTGCCAGAATGGCCGATCGGAAGTGATGAACGCCGGTTGGTCGTGTTGGCCGGCGATGATTAGGACGGTGACCGGCGGCCAGATGGCGGTGGTGTCGAGTGTTACCCGACGGCGGAAACGTAGCGGGAGTCCGGCCCCATTAAAGGAGGAGCCAGTAAGTTGAAGACGATGCCGGGTCGAAGAAGATGGGCAGAAAAAGACAAAATAGGAAGGAAAAAAAAAAGGAGAAAAGGAAAACAGGAAAAAAGGAACCGTAGAAAAATAAAAGGGCCAGGGTGGACCTGAGCAGGTCCTTAAACTGCTCCCCCTGAAATAGACCATCCCGGGGGGACTCCTCCTCACAAGCCATTTACAGGCAAGTGAGGGGAGAGTAGTAAGGGATAAAGGTCCCATTGGGTAACCCGGCCAACCCCTTTACGGGTAAGGGACCCACCTTTGATCCCCGTGAAGCCTTCCCCCGGTAACCAGCCCGGGGCGCGGTTCAGGGAAATGATAAGGCCCGTGCAGTGGCAAGGGGGTATTCTGTTGTGGGCTGGGCTCATTTCAAAATGTGGGCGGAAAAAGAGTTGAAAGGAAAAAAGTTCATGGCTTTTATAATCAATTCTGAGCGGGCTTTTAGCGTTAATGTTTTTAGCCCAACCCAATCCAATAGGGTTCGGGTTGGTTTACATGGGTCGGGTCTCTTGACCCGGTCCGAATCCCTTTTATATTAATAATAAATAATTAATTACTAAAAATTTAAACAAATAAATAAATAAAATTTAAATTTAAAAAATTCGAAAATGAAAAATATTATCATTAAATATTCAGAAAATTATAAAAAAATTTACAAGCTTTAGGAAATAATAAAATTTTAGAAAATTCGAAAATCAATAAAGGATTAGAAATTTTAGAAAATATTAAAACTTTGAACATTCAAAATGATAATTAAAAAAAAAAAGTAAGAGGATCCTTTGGAATTAAAACCTAGAATTGGATAAGCCTTTAGGGTTTTATAATAGGGATTCTTGTTTTGCTTTATCTTGTTTTCTTTTTTAGGGACAATTTAGGATGCTTGCATATTCTCTATTATGATTATAATTGACTACACTCTTCAATATTGGGATGCTATTCCCATGTTTCAGAATGGTTAAAATAAACCTTAGAATTTTCTTGATAGGTTGCCATGGCATTAATAAGCACATGATTTGGTTAGGAATCAAAAGGGTGTTAACCTTAGGGCTAACATAATCAAGTACCCGAATCCAAAATCTCTAGTTGCGTAAATAGTAAGATATCTTCCCATATCTTACTAGGTTTCTGGTCAAGCCAAAAAAGGCTAGTGGTGACTCCTTAGTCAAAATTTACATAAGCTTAATTGATTAAAAATTTGAATGCTCGATATTGCGAGAGGCATAGGTTTGAGACAACTTGAGTCAATGGAAGGCCATCAGCCCAAAGTTGACAATACCCCTAAATATAACAAACTCCCTCCCCCATGAGAGGGGTTACATTGCGACAATTTCCTTTTTAGACACTATTTTTTGAATATAAATATCTCCATACACTTCTTCATTATTTTTCAACCGTGCTTTGCTATGAGCTAATCTACTACCTAAACCAAAGTGGTTCACTTAGGTTACGGAATTTGCCATCTAAAAATAGTTCAATCCTATTGATACCAAAGTTGATTTGGTTATCGATATGCTTGTGCTTAGCACAAGAATGAGAAATATGTGGCATATGAGCATGGATAAGTAGCAACCACATGCATAATGCATGAGCATCACCTTATACAGCAGTCAACAAATACAAGAGCTAACACATGGTGATCAATGACGATATTCTTTAATATTATGTGTCTAGTTGTCGAAATATGATAACAAACGGTTGGTGGCTGCCTATATGAGCACTAGTAGCAAGTTTTCATTGGAAGTATTTCAAATACTATTAAAATTACCAAGACGGTGGGCATCGAGAATGCACGTTGCGGAGGGAGCTATTGCCATTCACACACCCCATCATGGAACGATCGTTGATGACTACAAAACCATCAATGCACAATGAGGACTGTTATACAAAACATGGGCAAGTGAAGCTTGCGAGAATGAAGGAGTATGCGTGTGGCCAATGGAAGTTACTTAGAAAAACAATATCTAAGCACAGTCGAGGAGCAATTACTACACCTTTGCTATAAGTGCCACTAGCTATCCAACAAAAAACCCTTGGCATGAATCAAACAAAATATTATCTTTCGATTATCTTTACTTTCCTACATTGTACTTTAAATTTCCTTAGCTATAGTTTCATATTCATGTCCTCAATTAGATCCTAACATGCATTTTTATCCCGACACCTCATTGTTGATTGAATTTTAGCATTGTATCTAAATATCCTCAATTTATGTTATCGATTGAATTCTAGCATAATTCAAGATTGATCTTGTAACTTTTGGGCCTTGTCATTGATTAAATTCCGACTCTGTATGGGATTGTGTAGTGTTGTTTGGATTAAAGAAGTTTGATTCCTCTTTGTATGAGACATCTTGTGTCTAGAGTTGGCTCAAAACCTTTGTTCCCTTTAATAAAATCAAAGAATGATTTTCAGTGAAAGAAATTTCATTATGAGAGTGGGCAAAACAGAATCATATATAAGAAATTTGGAAAGTGTCGCCTGATTTTATTTACCCTAAGTATGGTTACAGGTTCCCAGGGTTTCAAGGATGCTTAAGAAAGTTTGATCCAATTTTCATGGATGATTACTCTGCCGTCCGATCTCCAATTGACTTGAATGTTGATACTTTCTTTAGAAGTCAGAGACATTCCGACAACATTGGAGACGGGACTTCGATTTCGAGGGATCATACAAGGGTCAATTGAACAAAATCCATTTATGAAGTCAGGAAGACATTTTGGCCCGATTTAGTCAAGTTTGGCCAGACTCTACTAAATTATTGACTTTTTGAATATGTGTCGAAATTTGAGATGTCTATTATTAGAAATTGGACTATATTTTCTTCCATTTTCTCTAGCCATGCCTTTCCTTTTAGGTTATAAATATGAACGTTGCCCATTTTAATTGTTAGTTAATTTTCACGTTAGTGATGTCCTTATTTATACCCAATGATAATAGAATAATTATATAGTCTTTACATATTTATACTTTAATCAATTTAATGCAAGGATTTTGGGAGATCCATGGAGAAAATTGCTGATTCTGGCACAAACATTGTGAATTAATTGTTTAGTGTGCTGAAGTGGATGCTTAGTGGAAAAAAAAAATTAGAAATGTCGAAACTTTTGTATGCAATTCAATTTAGTGTTATAACTTTTAGGTCACTCATTTAAATTCCTCAACTTTCAAAGTGTCATCGCATAATTTACACTAACGTCTTTCTTTATGGTAAAGGCAATAAATATATTGACTAAAACCAGAAAACTATATAGAGCTATACAGTGAGAACTCGGACCCAAAAACTTGCACTCACAAAGGCAAAAGTCAAAGCGAGTGGAAGGGGGCCAAGGTAAAAGGAAACAAGCCAATCGACGAAATGAGAGGGCCAAATAGCAGCCAAAGAGAACCAACTAGTCTAAAACTTACACTAACGTCTTTGATCGCTGAAAAAGGTGATGTGGCATTATTTTTTATGATAAGCCTTCTCCTCCAGGGCTCTTCTACATAATTAACAATATAATGTAGCAAATGGGTGTGGAAATTGTAATATTTGATTGAGAAGGGTAGGGCCTGGGAAAAAAATAAAAAAGATAGATAAAAAGTTGAAAAGTCAAAATAAAAAAAGAAAAGGATGTTCAACTCCTTTGAAGACTAAGAGCCTACCTAGAAAAAAAGGAGAGAGAAAAGATAAAAAGAAAAGAGAGGAAGGGAAAGAAGAAGGAAAAAGGGCAAAAAGGTAAAGAAGGAATTTACAAATATATGCCACGGTGGGCTCATCAAACTGAATTTATTTTGATTTGGAATGGCCAATAATGATTTAAGCCATTTGTTCGTCTAATCATAATAGTTTTTCAAAATTATGGCACAATCTCAAAGTTATGTATTTGAATTGCAAGGCCTAATTTTTGAATTGTTCAACTAAGGAATTTCATAGGAATCATGGATTATGTGAATATGAGATGCAAAGTAATGGGAAGTGGTAAGAAAATGAGAGTCATCTTTGTTCATGCACCGTATGTTTGCCATAATAGGCTTCAACTTTGGGAGGAATTACTTTAGATAAGTTTTATGAACATGTTACCTTGGGTGTGTTTGAGGGATTTTAACAAAGTATTATTCCATTAGGAGAAAGCAGGGAAGTTCTTGGCTGAGAATTATAAATTAATAGCTTTTCGAAATTTTCTAGATTCTTTTTTTTTTTTTTTTTATGGACATATACGGCAAGGGATGTGCCTTTACTTAATGGAATAATAAGGAAGGGAACAATCACATTAAAGAACGTCTTGATAGGGTGGTGTGCACCATTGAATGGAAATTATTATTCCCTAAAGCAGAAGCATTTGCACTTCTAGCCACCAAGTCAAACCATAGTCCTATCCTTTTATCTTTCAAGCTCGAACCTGTTAAACGGAGAAAAGGGTTCAACTTCAAAGCCTTTTGGCTTGAGAATGATGAATGTAGAACAATTATGAAAGAGACTTGGAACTCTACTTACTAAGTAGGGATAAAGGTAGTTGCGAAGTTAAGTGCAGTGGTATTGCCTTATCCAAATGGAGTAAAAAAACTTTTGGGAATGGACATAAAAGAATAGACTCATTGAAGCAGGATCTTCAACAATGGATAAACAATAATGAAGGATATTTTGAAATGGAAAGGGTCAATCACTTACAAAGGGAAATTGAGGCATTATAGAGGTAGGAAGATATGTATTGGGGCTAAGAACAAGAATTAATTGGTTGAAATGCATGAAAAAACCACTAAATTCTTTCATGCCACCATTGTTTAACAACATCAAAGAATTTCCATGTCACAAATATCATAAGGAATATGGGTTGAAGAACCGAGCCTTCTTAAGGAAACTATTGAAGAATTTTTCCTAGAACTATATCAATCTATTGGACCCCAAATATTCTTTCTTGTTTTAGATCAATGCTCTTGAGTGGTGACAAAAGAATTGAATCGATTGCTATAGATGCTTTGGAAGAAGTAAAATGTGTAGTTTTTCAACTTCGTGCATCTAAAGCACCAAGGTCGGATGGCCTTAGTGAATAGTTTTACTAAGCTGGGCAAAATCTAGAGTGAGGTCTTCCAAGCAGTGAAGGTAATGGGATCCATATCTCACTTATCCCAAAAGTCCCTAATCTTGAGAGTTCAAACCAATGACGGTGAATAGGCTTAATTCGTTGTTGCTGGATTTGATGCTACAAAGTAGAGTGCATTTGTCGGGGAACACAAATTTAAGATAACATATTCATTGTTAAGAGATGCTACATCAAATTAGAATTTGCAAAAGAAAAAGAAATTCCAAGCAATTCTAAAACTTGGAGGTGTAGACTCTTAGAGTGCCAAAACTTAACACGGGGAGACACTTTAGTGCCAAAAATTTCAAAATGTACACTTAAATATCAAAATCGAAGGAAAAATAGAACACTCAAGTGCCAACAACGAGAATTCTAGTCAAACTACTAACATGGCATTTCTTCGGCAAGAAAAGTACAAAACGACATCATTTTTTGCATTGACCTGGCTAGATAGGTGCAAAATGACGTTTTTTACGCTGACATGGCCCCAAAATTGAATTTTAATATAAATATTAATTAAAATAATCATTTTTTAAGGGAGAGCGGGTTCGACAAGGGCTATGCAAGCCCTCGCTGAAGCTTGCTATAGATCCCCCTTTTTTAATAGAAATATTTTTTATTTTAATTAATATTTATATTAATATTCAATTTTGGGGCAAAATGATGTCATTTTTTGTCAAATCATTCTTGAGTTGGCTTCCGGCAAGTCACGTAGACCACGTATATTATTAAACAAATGCCATGTCAAATTTCTAGCTACTCTCGCCGGACTTAGCACCGATGTGTCCTACTTTTCAAAAACAGTGACACTTAAGTGTATTTTTTAAAACATTCTATGCTAAGGTGTCCATGTGTGCCAAGTTCTCGCACTCCTGGTGTACTTTATCTTGGAAACTTGATATGAAAAAGGCATGCAAGCAAGTGGAGTGTGACTTCCTTAAGGCACATTTAATTAAAATAGGTCTTGATGAAAAATGGGCGGATAATACAATGCCTCACAACTATCTCATTCAGTGTCAAGTTTAATGGAGAGCCACTTCAATATTTTAAGCCAACACGAGGGATTAGTTAAGGGAACCCATTATCCCCCAACTTATTTATTCCGATGGCTAATGTATTATCCTCACTATGAAGATTGCAATTGATAATGGTAGCATTAAAGGGATTATACTTAACAATGGAGTCCTACCCTTTCTCATATACTCTTTGCAGATGGCTTCATCATCTTGTTAGAAAGGGAAATTCTAGAACGTCAGAATTTGGCAACAATTTTAAATCAATACTATGTACTATCTTGACAAGAGGTAAATTTGAACGAGTGTGGGATTTATTTCAATAGGGACTACCCCACAACTTAAAAGAGAATATGGCATGGGTGCTAAGACTACCTATAATGGATAAAACAAGGAAATATCTCGGGACTCCTTTGGATTGGGTAGTATCAAAGAAATAGATGTTTACTTGGATTTTGGGACGGGTAAGCACAAAGTTAAAAGGATGGAATGAGAAATTGATGTCAAAAGCAAGGATTGGAGTCGAAAGCTATAAATAGGGAGCTTATGTAAAAGGATGTCATCTTGCAGCAATAGGATGTAGAAGATTCGTGTATGTTGAGCTAAAGAAAGCAACCAAAACTTCCATGAAGAGATTAAAAGAGGAAGTAGGGGATTGTTCAGGGGCCTCATGCAAGATCACTAGGTAGCTACGATCAGGGGGATGTACGATGTTAACTAAGGAGAAGAGGCCTTCCAGGCTGAAGTGAGAACTATTGGGAATCTAAATCACATGAACCTTCATCAAGATGCGGGGTATTGTGCAGAGGGCGAGCACATGCTCTTGGTTTATGAGTTCATGGATCACAGTTTTTTGTCTAAAAATCTTTCTTCCCCTCAACTCGACTGGACCAAAAGGTTTGAGATCACCGTAGGAGTAGCCAAAGAGCTTGCTTATCTTCATGAAGAGTGTTTAGAATGGGTTTTCCATTGTGATGTGAAGCCGCAAAATGTACTTATTGATTAAAGGTGGCGGATTTTGCACTCTCTAAAGCCATGTTTGATAACCAACCAAATAGTAACTATTTCTATTCT
Source organism: Eucalyptus sideroxylon (assembly GCA_014182405.2). Taxonomy (NCBI): domain Eukaryota; kingdom Viridiplantae; phylum Streptophyta; class Magnoliopsida; order Myrtales; family Myrtaceae; genus Eucalyptus; species Eucalyptus sideroxylon. Next base: position 33,283,921 of record CM024553.2, read on the forward strand.
TTTTTTCCTTAAAACAAAAAAAGAACAAAAAGCCATTGTCCCTAGGAATAGATTTGGAACAAAATTAAAAAGTAAAAAAAAAAAAGAAAAGCTACTTCTTTGTTCAAAATCAAGCCCAAACCATTATTTTCCTTTTATGTTCTCCTTTTCTTCTTCTTCTTCTTCTTCTTCTTCCTTCAGTTGGTCACCGGCCTCGGCCATGATTAATGACTAGCTAGAAGAGGGCCGATGACCTTGCCGAAGCGTTACCGGTCCTCAACGAGGCTAAGCCTAGTCGAGCCAAGCCTCCCCATGTTTGGGCGAGGCTTAACCTAGACGAGCTCTGCCTCACTAGATCTGGACAAGTTCGACCTCGTCAGAGGCCCACGATGCTCTAGTAAGGTCATCGGCCAAGGTTGAGTCGGCAATTAAGAAGAAAGTAGAAAAAAGAAGAAAATGAAAAAAGAAAAGAGAAAATTTGTAATAAAATTATAAAAAAATTAAAAGAAATTATAAGTTGCAAAAGAATTTGTGGGTCATATGGAACACATTTCTATACCAAGAATATAAATTTTGGATAGTTATCAAGCGCCTTCAAATGTTCATAAGTTTATCCAAGAAACAGAATCAGAAAAAACCATTTCTAAGTAGAAATTATTTTCAAGAACAAAATGATTACTAAATACACCCTAAGCTTCTTGATAAAAATGGCCCTAAGAATATTAGTTTCTCTCTTACTTTTCTGATCATTTAGGGCATATTTAGTTGAATAAATGAAATAGATTATGATCAAAGCCAAAAAGCATTTTCTCTCTCTCTCTCTCTCTTTCTTTTCTTTCTATTGTCTTCTTCATTTTTAAGCCATGGGGGAGGGTTTGAGCTAGTCTCATCCTCCCCTTCCTTTTTGGTTGATTTTTTTTTTGTTTTTTGTTTTTTTTTGCATTTTATTGTTATAATCTTTCTTTTTATTCTCTCCCGATTTTAGATCTAGTCTAGTTCTCGATTTTAAAGCTTAAACTCCCCCGGTCTAATTTTAGATTTGGGTGCTAACTTCTCCCAATCTAGATTTGAGAGTTTAATAAGCATGCTTTTAGGGATTCAATACCCTTCTAATTTGGTCGTGTACAAATTCCATACCTCTAGCTTCAATGATGACCAATTTAGTATCTTGTTAAATTACGAAAATTTGCTCATCTATATGTTAGATCTATATTTATTCAATCTACTTTGGTTGTCTCCGTACAACGATGGTGTAGATGTAGCCAAACTTAGGCATGCACCGCCAATTGGCAGCTTTATAGTTATTAGAGAAGGAATTTCTGGCATGTGCTTATCATTGATAAAGACACAAGATCTAGTCAAACGTCGATTTTGCTTGACAAATATGTTCTTATGGAACGAGTGTATGCTTAACTCTACTGGTGCTCTGTTGATACTTTTCAATATTCTTGCTCTGTTTCAATTTGTTTTATCATGAATACTATATACTTCCATATCCTTTTGAATAATGAATACAGTTTTCTTTCAACCAATAACAAAAAAATAAATAAAAAATTAGGACGTATTTGTTTAGTAAAAAATTTCATGATTCCTGAAAATTATATCATTTTCCACAAAATATTTTTTCATTTTCAAATTTGGAAGTTTTTTTTTCCTAAGTTTAAGCATGTATGTTTTCTTTGATCATAAATGGTTCTTTGTAACTGATCATTTTCAACAAACCAAATGAGTAAAAGTCCAAAAAACTAATTTATTTAATTTTTTTTTATTTAAACAAATACACCCTTAAAAAATATGGACTTCCTTGTTTGGGGCATGCAGGTGTTTGTGGTTGGCTTACAAGCTTCATCCTCATAAAGTGAGCTTGCAAATTTCGCACATCATTACTATAAAAAATGGCATAATGAAACATGAATAAAGCTAAGGGTTAATATCCTAAAAAAACCCCAAACTAATACACATGTAACAAATTTACCCCTAAACTAATTTTTTGACCATGAAAAATCCCAAACTAATACATCTGTGATAAATTTACCCCAAATGATCATAAAAAATTCCAAACTTGTATAGTTATAACTAACTTATTCAACCTCTAAAAATCTTTAATTGGTACATTTGCAAAAAATATACCATCCATTAAATTAGATTAATACCACAAAAAATCACAAAAATTGTACAACTGTAACAAACATAAAGTAAAATCCCAAACGGATACACTAATCAACTGTCACATGCCATCCAATTTAGTAATTTGATAGTAAAATTGTCATACCCCAAACCTCGAGTGCGCGCACATCCCTTAGCAATCGACTAAAATTGCGATGTTCCCAGGGACGCGCCACTGACCCATTCATTTTATGCACATACGGAGGCGAATTTAACAAACTCCAAACATCAATCAACATAGGGATAGTAAAACACATGCCAACACCTTTCGTCTTATAAGGCCAAATCATTATGACACGTTCCATTCCGTGCCACACAATGTTGTCTCATAATCAGGCACGGCTATCATAATCACTCAAGCGTGTTCCAATTATTTACGACTCAACAGTCATAGCTAACTCATCAGTCGATGGTCATCCGGCATAACCGGGTGTCGTCTTGCTCCACCAAGCATGGCATCATCCCGCGTGAACGCATCAAGATGGCATTCCATTAAGGAGCATCGGCTTGGCCTCCACCGCGACCAGCATCCGTTGTCAAGGGCATCTAAATTTAATTAAGCATATTCCGGCGTAAACGCATCAGGACGGGTTCACTACCCCGCGTAAACGTATTAAGGTACTTAAGTGATCACACATCAGCACATACTTGGCCAAAAACATCATGATTTGCATTCAATTACCTCCATTTCAAATAATGGACTTGGCCAATTTTCTTCATGTTAAAAATACCCGGTAAAATAATTGTGCGTGATCACACATTTAAATTGGTCCAGAAAACGTAATACTCTCCCATCTAGAAATTCCACGATTTTATAAAGTACATAATATATTTTTGTGTCAAAAACCGACACTCGGTATTTTTCTAATTAAATTCCATAAAATCATATTTTTGCGATAAAAAAAAATCATCACTAAGCACTCAATTGCATGATTTAGCAATCAATTTCACAAATTAACGCATCCACAACGATTAGCGTAAAATTCCAATGACCGACTATCCAGGTACAATTTACGCTAATTATAATTAATTAAATAAATTGCAAATTATTTAAACTAATCCACATAAGCTAACCAGGCTAATCTACTTGAGCTAATTAAATTAATTTAACTAGGTTAACTATATTAATCTAATTAATCTAACCAAAAAACCTAACTAACCACCTAACTAATCTAGCTTAGGCAACTAACTATCCTAACCACTAATTACACTAACTAGGATTATACTAATTCTTAATTAACACTAATTCACCTACTAAGTGTAATTAACTCCTAATCCAAGATTAGGGCGTTAACTCATCGGATTAGTGAGACAATGGGTCCATGGCGATGGTGGCACGAAGGCAGTGAGGAATCGCAACTACGATGTCACCAACAAAAGCCAATTGGTGGCTGAAAAACAACCTTACAATCCATGGCCAAGGGCCTATTTTGGCTTTGTGGAAGGCTGGATCGAGCTCGGCTTGGGGGTGGAGCTAGCTGGGACGAGCGGAGGTGGACGGTGGCTGGCGGACATGAGGGTGGCAACTGGACAAGCGGCTAGAGGTAGCAACGATGAAGTTGGTCAATGGTTGGTGCGGGTGCTGGTCATGGCCTGCTGGCCGTCAAATGGTCCTGTTGGTGGCGTCGGGACAGGAGGGTAGTAGATGGCAAGACGACTTGGTGTCTAGTGGCTAGTTGCTGAAGATGGACAGTGTGATGGGAAAATGGAGGCTGCGGTAGCTACAATGAGAGAGGAAAATGGAGGAATAGAGAAGATGAAATGAAGAAGAAAAAGCTGTAGCAAATGGGGGACTCGACCAGGGGTTGCACATGCACAAGGAAGGAGAGAGGGAAGAGAGTGGGAAGAAAGTCAAGGCTTAAGCCAATCCTATGGCTTGCAAACTATCAAAGTGATGATGAACAAGCCCCCAAAGTCCAAGCACCAACCAATGGCCAATTTTCCTTCAATTCTTCACCAAATAATCCAATTTGAAGGCCAAAATAGACCCCTTCAATAGCCATACGAAATTCCATCAATTTCTTCTCAATTTCTTCACAAACCAATCCATTTTGGTGGTCAATTTATCCCCTTGAAGCTGCCATACGAATTCCCCTTTAATTCTCCACAAATTAAATCAATTTGGCAGTCCAAAATACCAATAGATTTCTCCTTAATTTCCAATTTGCCAAAATTGATTTTTCGTAAAAATTATGGGTTTGACAGAAATTTCTTGAAAGATGAGATGAGATCCTAAAAATAAATCATGACACATTCGAATGTTCAATTCTCAAAACCGAATTCAATTTCGTGGTTAAAATCGACTGAACGCGATTTTAGCGTAACCTAACTTATTAAGTAGCTTTTAGGGATTTTAGCGTGTTTGACCCGTGGTCAATAATTTTCGATCCACGTTTTTGCATCTCTGACTCACCGATGACTCTCGATTATCGTAAAAATCTCTAGATTTCAATTATGGGTACTGAGTATAGAATCGACAAAAAATTAGGTTAGTGCCGTTCGACACGAATTTCGTAATTATGTGGAATCACCAGCAATTTAATCACACGTCTCCATTGAATCGACTTATAACCGATCACTAATCACTTATATAGGTGCCGTATTGACCATTGCCGATTATCACAGTTGAGTAGTCGAAGTCTAATCGAATTCTCAAGTCTGTCGCATTTATATCCCTTAATGGCTTCACCTGATAGATCAATTAACTCGTAAGTGATCGACTCTGAGAAAATGGACCATAGGTGCGTCAACGAAAAGCCCATTTCATATAATCGAGACGGGGTCAAAATTTAGGATGTCACAAAAATTTAATGGAAACTAACAAAGGGTAAATTTATCATAATTATATCAGTTTTTGGTAAATTTATCAAAGGTATACTAGTTTGGGGCTTTTGGTGGTCCAAAAAATTAGTTTTAGGTAAATTTATCATAGGTATATTAATTTGGAGTTTTTCAAGATATTAACCCTAAAGCTAAATATCAAGCATTGGCTTTGTGAAATTGGCAATGAGGGATGTCAATTGCAATTTTGTTGAGGACAAATTATAACCTTCGAATAGACACCTCTAACTAGTAGCTAATGACTTCTTCTGTTGGAAAGCAAAAACTTTAGAACTTTGAAAAATACTACCACTGGATGGATGGTACATACTACAAAGCCACCTTTTTTCTCAATGGTGTGATATTTCTATGACTAATCAAACATTCTAAGTTGGATTAGTCAAACATGAATATAGTGACAAAGGGAGATTCATTTCTTGGGATAGTAATATGGAATTAATGGAATCACGAGTTATGACATCAAATGCATGAAATGATTGACTAAATTTTTTAATTACAAGTCAAAATGGTAATAATTAGCTCAAATTTACGAGATTGGTCGCACTTGGTAATGGCACAAGAAATCAAATTAATTTGTGCACTTTATCCACCCGCTGGCACACATGCAAATTTCAAACCTAGTTAATAATCTAGTCCCGTGGGTTAAGTGAGAGGACCTCATCTCTAATTCCGCAACATCTAAGGTTGGCTATGACAACATGCTCCAATTTTCATTGGGATAATGACAATGAAAATCCTAAAAATCTTTTTTTTTTTTTTGTAAAAGTAATATTTCATTAATTTCTATAAAAGTACAAAAGAGGAACAATGCAGTTCAACTGCAAACCAAAATAAACCTTTTGCAACTTCAAATTAAAAATAAATTGCAAATAACAAGATAGTAATATATCATTAATTTCTAAAAGAATACAAGAGAGAAACAATGCAATCCAACTGAAACCAAGATAAACCTTATACAACTTCATAATAAAAGTAAATTCCAAATAACAAGATAAATTATTAAAACATGGTTAAGAGTCACGTGCTCAAAGAGTAGACTTGTAACTTTTTCAAATCAAATCGGTGACCGATCACCAAACTCGTCTTTGATAATATGTACACACCAAAATCTCCAACTATTGCTATAACTTTGCCTTTCGGCGGTGCTTACCTAAATTTCGTGTCCTCAATACCATCCTTGTTCAAAGCCACAAGTTTGAACGGGCACAAATTTGAAACTTGTGAAAGCATAACCTTTGCGAAGCTCCTTCAAACTCTTTCGAAATTGGATTGTACACCAACGAAACCCAAGGGAAGGAAAACCCCAAAATCATACACCAAAATCCTAAATCTAGATTAGACTAGGGTAGAAATCTCCTGAAATGGGAGAGAAGTTTCAAGATTAAAACTAGTAGAACAAGTTTAAGAGTCACGTGCTCAAAGAGCATATCTGTAACTTCTTCAAATCAAATCGGTGGCCAATCACCGAATTCATCTTCAGTAATGCGTACACATCAAGATCTCCAATTGTTACTATAGCTTTACCTTTTGGCGATGCATACCTAAATTTGGTGTCCTCAATACCATCATTATTCAAAGCCACAAGGTTGAACGGGCACAAATTGGATACCTGTGAAAATGAAACCTTTGTGAAGCTCCTTCAACCTCTTGTGAAATTGGATTTGTACACCAGCAAAACCTAAAGAAGCGAAACCCCAAAATCATACCCCAAAAATCCCTAAATCTAAATTAGATTGGGGTAGAGATCTCCCTGAAATGGGAGAGAGAAGTTTCACGATCTAAATTAGATGAGAAGAGAAAAACTCCACAAAACGGGAGGAAAGCAAAAGAAGAAAACATAGATCTAAATTTACCAAAGAAAAAAAGGGAGGGGATGGAGAGATTTAGCTCAAACCCTCCTCTTCACGGTGGTTAAAAAAACAGCTATGTAATAATGAGAGGAGAGAAAAAAAAAAAAAACCCTAAGCATGTTGTAAGTCACATTTAATCCTAAAACTCTTTTTCTTCAATTATTTAAATTCTAAAACCTGTCATCATCCTTCAAATTAGTCATTCCATTAATTCCTTCTCTTTCCTCTTTAATGGATGAAAAAGTCCAAGTTGGCATTTTTTATTATTTATTTCATCCTTGTGGCTGCGAAGCTTGCTTAAATCTAAAACAATGTTGTTTAATGCAACACAATTTATGTTAATCCAATTACTCTTTTATAAAATTATCTAATAATAAAAAATGAATTAATTTTTTTTAGCTCGTACAATTAATAGGAAAGGGAGTAGAAGGGCGTTAACCCCCTATGTAGCCGGTAACCCTTGTTGGGGGTCATAGCAAGGGTGGTTGGCACTCTCGCCATCACAGCAAGGGTGGTTTGCCAGCGGCAAAGAGGCACGCCACCCCTGCCCTTCCTGCCCACTTCTCACCAATCTTTTTCTCTATACTTCTTGCCCCTTGTTGTAACTTCAGTCTTTTTTATCATTAAGGTTTTTTTTTTTTTAAATGAGTCACATTCGTGCCACTAGCACAAAAAAGATTAAAAAAAAAAGGTCCACATGAATTGTATGCCCAAGAAAATACGACATTGTTCGACGAAAAGACTAATTTGAAGTACAATGACGAATTTTAACCTTAAACAACTCCAAAAAAAAAAAAAAAAAAAAAAAACGTTTTAAAATTAAAGCGATGTATCCACACAAGTTTTAAAACTTCTACCGTCATTATTCCACTAATTTTATCTGATTCATGGGAAAGATACGCAGAAAACCTGAGGTGAGAAAATTTTATGTAAAAGTCTTCGTTTATGGAGAGGTGATGGACAGATTTATATTATACAAGTTACATCGAAACTTGTGTTTTTTTTTTTTTGGAGAGAACATATGAATCTAGACCATCTTTCTAAACTTGACCGATGTGACCTTATAAATTAATCTAAGCAATGCTTTGTTCTAGCAGGAAGATGGCTCATTAAAGCTGAATGGTAGGTTAATGCATATATAATGGCCTCCAAAATAAAGATTGGTTGGCGAACTAAAGGTAGGTCAACGCCGTTCGGTGTCCATGTTCTTAAGGAGATTCTTGGGTCGAATTCATGGTATCCCACGCTTGAAGTGACGATGGTCCAAGAGTGGTTTGTTGGTTGCTGTCACCGCATTGCTTGGCTCGAATCTCCGTCGTCACCATGAAGGGCTTTATCCTTCACTCATCCACATAAAATATACATTAGAAGTGCAGGGTCTTGTCAATTCTAAATTTATAATAGAGATGTCAATTCAATCCTAAATTTATCGGTTTTATCAAATTAGTTTTAGACTATTTTGCGAAATTCCATTGCATTCTTTCTGATCAAATTTCACCAAAAACCGCTATTGTGGAATTGTCCTTCGTGTCACATCACCATATTAGCGATTTTCAACGAAAATTAATCAGAATGATTATAATGGAATTTTTGTATAAAAGTTAGATTAAATTTAAAAAATTAAAAAATTTAAGATTGAATCAACATCTGTACCATACGTTTAGTATTAATTGGACAATTTCCCCAATGTTTCCATTCTGGTCCGGATTTCTACTCCTTTCAAGAGGCGAAATTACAAGAAAGGTACGTTCTTTTTACTCATGTATCAAAGGACTTTCACCAGAGACAAGCGCATGCCACCTCGAAATCGCCGTCAAAACAGCTGGACCATGCCCCCCTTTCCCTTCCTCCCACGCCGTCTCTCCACCGGCAACGAGAAAGAAGAATTTCTTGAGATGTGGTTTGGCTTCCCCCAAACGGAAAAAAATACTAGGTTGGCAAATTTTTTTTGGATCCATAAATTAATCTTACAATTTCGTGATGCTTGTAAACGAGCAATCTGAAGTTTGATTCCTTCCATCATGAATAGAGAAAGATATTATGATTTTATTTCTACCTCTAGTGTAAGTGAGATATTCTCAAAGTTATATTTTGTACCTATTGACAAATCCATACTAAAGATGTGCAAGCAGACCAATTCTATTCATAAATTGAATCAAACCGCCCTAAAAACTAGTTTGGTACCAATCCGGTTCCCAGTTCCAAACTTTTGGAATTGGTAAAATTGGTGTGATTCCCAATTTTGAGTGAAAAACCAATCATGAACCATATCAAACGGAATTTGGGACTGGTTTGATAGAGCCTAAAATTCCTAAATTTTCTCTTGTTATCTTTTTCTCTATTTCTCTTCTTCTTTTTTTATTCTCTCTAACTTCACCCAGACACTACAAGACTCCCTTTCTTACTCGCTACTCACCCTCCACCTCGCAACTGTCGCTCGTTCCTAACTCGCATTTGCTCGCTTGCCCTTGTTCATATTTTATTTTGAATAGCTTTGTTACTTATTCTTTTTCTATAAAAAATGAAACACAAAGGAACAAAAAAAAAAAAGCATATTCTTGATAGACCTTGAAATCATACTAGAAAAAAAAATGATAGGTTCCATAATCAATTGTAGGGCAAATAGAGTAGTTTATAGGTTTCAAAAACAAAAAATCAGTTATAATATAATAGGTTCCAAATTCTAAGTTCCAGATCTCGAATACGATCATTCTTAACCTTCATTATTGATTGTATTAGAATACAAGATAGTGTAATATAACTATCATGGGCAAGAAATGAGAGTTTATTAATAAATTAAGTGATAATATTAAATCATCAGATGCCCGAAAGATTTATTTACGATTGAGATCAGATGGATGCTCTTGAGGGTATCCTCCGTATAAGTGTATAAGGACGGTGATTTGAACCGTGGAGCTTGTAGATCGCTTGGTGATTTGTTTTTTATGCCAGCTCAATCTATGAGTAAAGCCAACTACTTCTGGAAAAATATCTCAGTACCGGCCAAGCCACAACCGGTTCCCTTGAACAGCATGAGAAATTCGTCATTTCTCCTTGTGCTTATTCTCTCAATCCTTCACTTGTCTTCTCAACCTTCCTCTGCGACTCACGCTACCTTGAGCAGAGGCGACTCTCTCTCCGTTGACAACCCGGATGACGTCCTCATCTCAGAGTCCGGTGTCTTCTCCGCCGGTTTTTATCCTGTCGGCAAGAATGCTTACTGCTTTGCCATCTGGTTCAGCCATCCACCGTGCAGCGGCCAGAATTGCACCGTTGTTTGGTCGGCAAACCGCGATGAACCCGTCAACGGGAGGTACTCTAAGCTTTTTCTTAAAAAGAATGGCAATCTCGTGCTAACCGACGCCAGCCAGGCCGTTGTTTGGGCCACAGAAACAGACCCGCTGTCGTGTTCGAAAACACTGTTTTATCAGTTACAGCTCCTAGACTCTGGTAATCTTGTTCTTCGTGACAGAGAATGCAATGTCCCGCTCTGGCAAAGCTTCCACTACCCAACCGACGTGCTCCTCCCTGGACAGAAATTCACGAGGAACACCACGCTTGTTTCCTCTCGGAGCAACGGCAACTTCTTTTCTGGCTATTACAAGTTATACTTCGACAACGACAACGTCCTTCGTCTCCTCTTCGATGGACCTTTGTACTTAAGCGTATACTGGCCAGACCCGGCCCATGTGAGTTGGGAAGTTGGAAGAACAACCTACAACGATAGTAGAGTTGCAGTGCTCGATTCCTTGGGGAGTTTCACTTCATCCGACGATCTAAAGTTCCTGACGTCAGATTTTGGCCAGAAAACCCAACGGATGTTAAAGGCGGATCATGATGGTAATATAAGGGTCTATAGTAGAGAAAAAGATGGGAAGTGGGCTGTAACATGGCAAGGCTTATCTGAGTCATGTACTGTTCATGGGATTTGTGGACCGAATAGCGTTTGCAGCTACAGCCCGAGGGAGGGAAGGAGTTGCTCTTGCCTTCCTGGATATGTGCGGAATAATGACACTGATTGGACTCAGGGATGTGCGCCCAAATTCGAGAGCTTCTGCAACCAGGGTTCTGATGCTCATGTCGATTTCCTGCGTTTGCCTCACCATGATTTCTATGGATATGACCGCGCCTATATTCAAAACACCACCCTGGCGTGGTGCAAGAAAAAATGCGCAGATCTTTGCGATTGTAAAGGCTTTCAATACAAATTCAACGGGAACAGAGGGAGCTTCGACTGTTACCCCAAGATACGGCTGCAAAATGGATATTTTTCGTTCTCGTTTAATGGGAGCAGCTATTTAAAACTACCAAAAGCCAATCTCTCTTCTTATCAAAGACCCACCAAAGGATCCAACTCACTGTCCTGTCCCCCAAAAGTTCAAGAAGTTTTCCTGAAGAGGATTTATCTGGAAAACCACATGAATTCAACACTAAACATCTTGTTCACTGTTGCTATGGTGCTAGCTGGAGTGGAAATTGTTGTAGTCTTCCTCACGTTTCTTGATCGGGACTGATCCTGACAAACTTGGAGGTTATGCGAAGGGATATCATCTTGCGGGAACAGGATTCACAAGGTTCACGTATGCCGAGTTAAAGAAAGCGACCGAGAACTTTAGCAAAGAGATTGGAAGAGGAAGTGGGGGGATTGTGTACAAGGGTGTCTTGCCAGATCATGGGGAAGCAGCGGTGAAGCTGCTAAACGAGGCCAATCAAGGAGAAGACGAGTTCCTGGCCGAAGTGAGAACAATTGGGAATCTCAATCACATAAACCTGATTACAATGTGGGGCTACTGCGTGGAGGGAAGGCACGGGCTCTTGGTTTATGAGTTCATGAATCACGGCTCCTTGGCAGAAAACCTTCCTTCCGATCAACTCGACTGGGAGAAAAGGTATGAGATTGCGGTGGGATCAGCCAAGGAGCTTGCTTATCTTCACGATGAGTGCTTGGAATGGGTTCTCCATTGCGACGTGAAGCCATAGAACATACTCCTCAATTCTAACTACCAACCAAAGGTGACCGATTTTGGGCTCTCTAAGCTACTTAACAGGGACGGCTTTAAGAATACGAGTTTCTCAAGAACCAGAGGAACGAGGGGTTACTTGGCTCCTGAATGGGTTTACAATATGCCCATCACGTCCAAAGTGGATGTGTATAGCTATGGAATCGTTCTGCTCGAGAATGCGGACAAGAGGGAACCTGGTCGCCGGTCATGCCATCAATGGAGAAGTAAAAGGCAAGAAGAAAAGATTGACTACATGGGTGAGAGAGAAGATGAAACGAGGAGTGGCCATGGAGACATGGATAAGGGAAATTATGGATCCAACCATAAAGGACCTTACGACATCAAGAAGATGGAAGTTTTGGTTGTAATGGCACTTCAGTGTGTCGAGGAAGACAGAGATGCGAGACCCACCATGAGCCAGGTGGTTGAGATGCTTCTACGCCATGAAAGTGAAAATCTGTAATCAGATACCAGCATAACTGCTTGTGTTCTAGCTCTAAATAAATGGACAGTTACAAAGGTAATAATCTTTGGATGTACAAACCTAGGAAAGGTAATATAGTAAATGTTTAGGAACAAGTCCCTATTTATCTCTATTTTATCATCTTGGAAATCTAGGAAAGATCATTTAGTATGATAGTTCCCAGTAAGAGAGATCATCCAACAATGAGGACACAATAGATCTCTTATTACTGTTTGTCTTTGGTGCTTCAAATCCTTTAAATCGGTAAACATAGAGGTGCCTTAAGCCCACCAGATGGTACACTTCTTCTACTAGATAAAACATTTACAATTTGTAATTTCTGTTGACATCCAAATTTTTTTTGACATTTTAAATATTTGTTTATTTTGCAAAAATATAAAAAAAAATCATAAAAAGGTAAAAGAAAAAAATTGAAAAAATATGACTGAAATGAAATGAAAAGTCGGGTACAGTAGGCCAGCGTGTTCAGCCCATCCTTCCAATGAATTTTCGGCCCTTTCAAAAGTTAAGCCCAGCTTTCCATTCATTTCATCCTTCCGACCGACTTTTTCCCCCTTCGTTGAGCCCATATCTTTTAATGTTTTCATGGCCCATTAAAGTTTAAAATAACAAAGAAAGACAAGAGCCCAGTCCAAAGTCATTTCTTTCTCTTTGCTTACATGAGCCAACGCACGTGAAGAGGGAAAGAAAAATAGACGCGCGGGTGAGGAGAGGACGGCGACGAGCAAAGCGTGAATGCGGGCCCGTGAGCGAGGGAGGAACAACAAGCTGTGATGCAAGCAAATCCAAGCCTTCTAGAAGGCTGAGCTGGCGGGAGGGATGAGGAGGCCTAACCGAGAAAGATTCGGGGAGAGGAGAGGCGTGGGGAGCGTGCGTGAGCGGGCGAGGAGGCTTCCCCAAAAAGAAGAAGATCAGGTTGCAGAGAGGGAGGAGGGGGCAGAAGTTTTTCTTTGGCTAAAGAAGAGAGGATCGTTCGGCAGGAGAGGGCATTATTCGGCCATTAGAGAAAGAAAAAGAGCGGGGGCTTTTCTTTTTCTGGAAGGGCCGCTCTCAGTGCGGCCACCACGAAGAACGTTCTCTCGGGTCCAGTCCATGTTCGTCCTCATGAGCGACGTTTCCCAAACTCTCCTCGCACCGGCCGGCCATTTTCTCGAGCTTCGCCAATGAACAAGCAGCAGTTGCAATGCCACTTCTGATCAGGTAAGCATCTCGCTCCCCCTAGACATCCTGTTTTTTCTTCATGCTGTTCAGAAATTAAGAACAAAAATTTCAATCTATAAGGTCATGGTCTAATCTTGTGAAACCTTGTGAGGGACGATGTTATTTGGAGTCTAATATGTCATTTTTAGACCGAAAATCATATCAAAATGGATCAGAGGCTTGTTCTTGTACTGCACGTCATCTATTTGATAAAATGCTTGAATGATATGTTGGCCGTCGAAATGATATCCTAAGATCAACATAGCTAGAAAATTGAACATACTTGAGAAGAAGACAAAGATTTGCATACCTAATTTGGAATCCACTGTTTTTTATGTGGAATAATGACGATTCGACGCTCAGCTTCTTCTCCTCTATAGCCCTTGGATCCTAGCTTGATCAGACCGCCTCTCATGTTTTCTTATGTAAAGTGATAGTGTGTTCATGGAAGTATGAGGGTTAAAGGAGAGATCTTAGCACTATTTATAGAGTTTTCAGCCGGGCTTTCTTATCACAAGCCGAGCACATAAAATAGGCATGTATTCGACTATTAAGAAATCTTATACCTTATCTTATTAGGCCAACCCCATAAAACGGCAAATTACAATCTCAGTTAATGTAGCCCATATCAAGAAAACTCTTACATTCTCCTACTTGAGCTATATTAATTAAGACTATACTGTATGTATGCACATTTATATTAGTCTATAGACAATTCTTAATAGTCAATCATATCCCATAAAATCTCAAATACTGTCGCGACCTACCTTTGAGGGGAGGGAGTAGGTTTATAGATATTGCCTAAAGAACGAACCTAAGGCCTATGATTAGGTGCGGGCTTCCCAAGCCCATACATTGCGTTACATTAGGGAATTTTTTTAAGAATTCACAAAAATGAATCGTTACTAGCCTATTGGGGTCGGTTAAAAAGCAAGTGAGATATGGGAGTGTACCTCACTTCCTATGCAACCAGAGAATCTAGGGTTGAGAACTCGATTACATTAATTGACCAATTAGTGTCATTTTGGTACCTAATCTTGTTCATTTTAAAAGAGAAGATTTTTGTTAGGCAATTTGGATTGATTTTATACCTATCCACTAAAATGTGAGGAGATCATGCGGGTGTGCAATCATTAAAATAATAATCATAGCTACAAAGATCCTAATTACATTAAAATTGAACATGTACAATTAAACATAATTAAATATGTAAATTAAACACATGATATAATCAATATACGAGTAAATAAAGACCTAATTACATTAGAAAGCAATACATAGCAATTCCTAACCAAACCCTACATTTTTTAATTTTCAATTTTTTTAACAATGTTTTTATTATTTTAAAATATTATTTTAAAATTATAAAATTATAAAATATTAAAAATGACCTGGGTCGGATTCCTGGGTTAGGTCCGACTCGGTTCGTTGAAAAGACAGCTTGAGCCCGGATTGAATTAGGCTAGACGACCTGAGTCCGAATCGGGCTAGGCCACGCAACCTAGGCTGCTAGAAACCTAGCCGAGCTAGGCTTGATGTGCAAGTCCAGTCTGGTCTAATCTTTCATCTTTTTTTTTTTTTTTTTTTTAAAAAAGAAGCCCACAATCCCATGTGCTAAACCAGCCCAAACCCAGCCTTGAAATACCCAACCCGAATTGCTTAAAACTTTACATGGTTTGCGACCCGGCCCGACTCTTTTGATCCAATTTTGTGCCTCCTCTATCTCTTGCTCTTTTGCAGAGCTGAAGGAGGAAGGTCGAGACACCGTCAGGCAGAGACTCAGCGACGGTGGGGACACGATGAGTGACGGCAAGGGCAACGAGGGGTGATGACGATGTCGGGGTCTACAAGGATGGGTGGCAATAGTGTAGTGTTGGTGTGATTGGTGGCGACACGGCTTAAGGGAGTGACACGGGCGACACAGCAATAGTGTCGGGCCTAGGCATTGCAGCAATCGGGGTCAGATAGCGGTGACTCGAATGACATCGGCCCAAGCATTACAACAGTCAAGGTCGGAGGGCAGCGGCTAAACGGTGTGGGGGTCGAAGGTCAGTGGCTTAGACGACATTGAGCAATGTCAACGACACCTCCTTCCTCTTTGGATCCTGCCCCCCTTTCCCTTTAGCCTTCCCTTTGCTTTGCGCCTACTTCGCTCTCGTGGATCAACAGTGTGGTGTCGTTGCTTTAAGCTGCAGGGGATGGGCAGGTTGCAGGAGCAATGGTGGCACTACAAAGGGGCTCGAATTGTGGCGTTGCAGTAGAGACGAGGGGGCTTGAACTACTGGCATTGCAGCAACAACGATGGCATATCGAGAGGGCTCTAGCTGCAGGTTGCAGGAACGGTGGCGCAGCAATAGGCGTGATAGAACTGGGCGAAGCTTTGGTTGTTGGCACAGCAATGCTCGCGATTGTAGGTGCTACATCAATGTCGGGTTGAGGCGGGGCGGAACTTCGGCTGTTGGCGTCGACAGCCACAGCGGCAAGTGTAGGAGGTCGACATTTGGAACTCCCCCCCTTCGGAAGGTCGAGGGTGGCAATGTCACGCCCCGATCCTCGGGCACGTACCCATCCCTCACCTTGGTCCATTAAATAGTGATGTCCAAAGACGCATCGCCAACTCCTTTCATTTTAATACGTATGCGGAAGCATATAGAATCCCCAAACAATAAAGTAGTAAGATTTCAAATTTCAACGCTTATATATATTGCAAATCATAGTGCAAATATATACAAATTGATTTGTTAAGTCAGGTTATAAACCACAAGTTCCTACGAAGTCTGTAAAAAGGAATCAACTTCCATCAAAAGAGAATTGTACTATGACTAACTAGTCTAATAGGATCGTCAATTCTTCAAGCTTCACCTTCTACATTTCGAGCCTCCGATTTTTCACTAATGCCATCTAAGGACTTGAAAATAGTTAGTCGATAACTAGTGAGACAAGTCTTAGTAAGTTCTACTCCCAAAGACCCGATTAGGAAGCCAATACACTTTAGAGGCTACCTAAGCACAACACGAGTCAGAGGGCTTACTTTGACCTCAGTTCCATCATACAAATCAACATTATTTACAAATGCCGTATATCACATCAATCAATCAATTCCTAACATCAAATCAAATCATTGATCAATCGACCTAGTCGATTACATGTCATCACGACCATTTTCTAGGTCGGCTCATCTTATACTATCTATAAGTCAAATTATATTAGGACTGCTCACTGCTAAGCTGATAAGTAGATAGTATAGCTTGTTTCTAAGATGATCGGGTATACTGCTCTCTATCTAAGCTGCTATATCACCCGTAGGTTGATATATTATACCGACATTTCTCAATTTAAGCTAATAAATAATGTATTGCTCTCAATCTAAGTTGACATATCAAACTCTTGGGTTAATATAGTACACTAATAATGCTCTCTCTAAGCTGATAAAATATACTGCTCGCAATCTAAGCTGACATATTAAAACCCGTAGGATGATATAGTATACTGTTAATGTTCTCTTTAAGTTGACAAAGTATTAGAGCCCGTAGGATGATATAGTATACTACTCCCAACCATTCAATCAATTTCATCTTTTTATCATTCTCGATAAAATAGCCATGTGTGGGGATATGGTCGAGCTTAGCCAAAATATCATAATTTCACTTTTTGAACATCCCACTAGTTTCAACAACCCATTACATATTTTTAGCGCTATAAACCGACGCTCAATAATTTTCTCATTAATTACCAAAATTAATTTTAGGAATAAAATCCTAAAATCATAATTAATTCAATTTAGCACAAATCAACATTCAAATAAATAAATGGACTACACCACAACAATCAACTTAAAATTCCGATCATCGGCAATCCTAACCTATTTTCCGAAAAATAAATAAATAAATAAATAATTACGGAAAATATTAAATAAATGCAATAAATCCAATTTAGGTCCGTAATGCCTTATTGGAAGCTAAGACAAGCTCGGAAAATTACTGAGACTCGTTCAATAAATACTAGGACCTATTTCCTTGCTAACTACACTAATCATTTGCCTAACATACATCAATAAGTCTCTAATTTAATTACTCTAATATAATCTATCCACCTAATTGCACTTACTTAAATCTAATCAACCCCTAAGCATCATTAGCATACTAATAAAGGATTAATGAGCAAAACTCATTTATGCAAAGCGAAAACCGGTTCACAGCGACAACGGTGAAACGGTGGCCGAACTTAGGCTCATGACGACTCCAACGGGCTTGGACCAGGCCTAAACTTGGCCTAACAAATCTCAGTCAGTCAAATCTGAGATTTGTTTTTGCCTTGGACTGGGCTCGTTGCAGGTGCTGGGCTCAAGCCTCAAAAATTCGTTGGGCTTTGCTGAACTCAACAAGCTTAAAATAGGCCTAACTATTGGGCCAAAATTACTAGAATCCATGGGCTGGCTTCGCTCAATTTCACACGAGTTGCTACTGGGCTTCAAGAGGGGCTGTTGATGGGTTTGCAGCTGAAGACCACAGTTTCAAATGGGTTAGGCTGCACGGAGACTGAGTTGCAAAGAAGCAACCTCAGGCTGAGCTGCTTTGTTGCCCGCGTGCAATTCAGTGGAAATAGTGGAGAAGTGGGCGAGGGAAGCATGGCCAGGAGTCAGCTGGTGGTTGACGGTGGAGACTTGTGGATGTGGCAACATGAAAATTAGTGGAGATGGGCCTTGATTCGGTGGGTTGAAGTCAGCGTTGGAGGGGGAAATTTACTAGGTTGACTTGGCCAAATAAAAACCACGTGAGAAGAAGACTTCGCTGGGGATGCTTGGCATCAGTAGAGTAGAAGACATGAGCTGGTGGGGGCTTCCGTTGATGACTAGGCATGGGAACGTGAAGTAGCTTCGGCAGAAAATGAAGACGCGTGGAGCTTCATTGGTTGACAGAGCTAGATGAAGCAAGTTAGTGAGGCAAAAGCTTTGGTGGTGGCGTGGGCATGAGGCAGCGGGATGGATCCTCATGGGCTGTAGGTTGGGCTTCAGTTGAGAGAAAAATGGAAGAAGCTGGCTGGTGGCAGAGAGATGAAGCAAGAACATGGAGATGATAAGCAGGTGTTTTCGACGAGAGGTGAGCTTCAGACGTGGGAAAATGAAAACAGAAACAAGCGGGCAGAGATCGAAGGAGATGAAGTTGGTGAAGGCATGCACAGCAAGTTGGAGGGCTTAAAGTCAAGAATGGTTATCCCTCCAATTAAATACTTGTCCCCCATTTCTTTCTTGCTTATAGAATTTCCATAATTATTCCAATTTGAAGCCAAAAATCCAACCCCATCCCAAGCTCCAAATTTAACCACATTGAACTTCAATTTCCTCTCTGATTTCTCCAATTCGAGGTCTGACTTTAGTGAAGAAAAATCCCAAACAATTTTCTGTAAATCCTTGACACCCAAAGGCTTGACTTAGAAGTCTAAAGTTCCTTTAATTTGGCCCATCTGAATTTCCGCCAAATTTTCCACAACGTTCGAATGATTTTTCCGCAAAAATCCTGGTATCTCCGAAATTTTTTTTTGAGGATGAGTTGATGTTCCTAAAATTTATTATGACATAACAGAATCTTCAATTTTTGAAATCAGACTCGAATTCGCGGTTAATTTCCATTCGGCGCGTTTTTAGTGTGACCTTGACTACCGGAAGTTTTTAGAAATTTTTTTATGTAAAAGACTCGTGGTCGATTTTCTTCAAGCTACAATGAACCCACTCGACACATTGGCGACTCCTGATTGTTGTGGAAATCTCGAGGATTCAAATATGGACACGGGGTACTAAAATGATAGAAAAATCAATCTAGTACAGGCCAACGAGAATTTTCTAATTTAGTAGTGTCACTCACGATTAGCCACTCATCTCAGTTGAATTGACCTATCACTCACGATTAGCCACTCATCTCAATTGAATTGACCTATCTTTGATCTTTAACCGATTTATATCTGTGCTGTAATGACCTTAGTAGATGAGTACAGTCGAGTAACCGATTCCTAGTTGAATTCTCAAGTCTATTGCATTAAAATTCTTTAATGGCTTCTCCAGATAATCTAGTTATCTTGAGAGTGATTAGCTTTGAAAACAGCCATATAAATTCGTCGATGAAATGCCCGATTTATTTAATTAAAAACATGACTGAAAATTCATGATGTCACAAGCTAGCCTCACTGCCCCCTAGAAGAAGACCCCCTCTTCTCCTCTTTTTTTCTTTTTCTTCTTTTCTTTTTTCCCCTCCCTTGTCCACTCTCATGTCCCTTCTTCCCGTTCTCCTCTTGCTGTGCTTCTTTTTGCTGTAGGTCCTTGGGTGTGAAGATGCGGACAAGAGGAGGCAAGTTGGGATGGGTCGGGCCAAAGGGGAGAAGGGCCGGGACCATGCTGGGAAGGAAAACAAAAAGGCGGGCCGGGCCAAGGCGGGATCCAACCTAACCTGATCCCTTCCACATTTTCTTTTTTTTTTTTAATTAATTTCTTTTGATAATTTTTTAATATTTTTCTTTTTGATGACGAATTTTTTGGAAGAAATTAAGAAAAGACCATTCAATGTGCAGTGCAATAATGAAAACACAATACCTTTTAATGATTTTTTTGTTACTTTTCTTTCTTTTTTTCCCTTTTTTTTCTTTTTTTTAGCGAATAATTCCCAATTTTGTATGTGATTAAGTCCTAAATAAGATAGTAAAATTTAGGTGTCAACAATTACCGAATCATAACGATAACTACATGTACACACATAGAACCTTCTATGGTCATAATTGCTTTCAACTTTATTTGTCACGCCCTGATCCTCAGGCACGCCCACATTCCTTACCTTGGTCGATTTTAAAAGGTGATATCCCAGGACTATATATTGCCAATCCTTTCTTTTTAATAGCACATGCGGAAGTAGTTATAAAAATCCTCAGACAATAAAGGAATGGGATATACAAGTAGGACTAGAAACTTGAACCTAAAAATCAACACCCTTATGTACATATATAACAACTCAGTCATACATATACATATACCAGCCATGTTACAAAGGTCGGTTTCCACTCAAATCGGTTTTACAATAAAAGTCATCAGATAGGGTGGAGGCTCAATTCTCATCAGGATCTTACTTTGGATCATCCTCGAGGTTCTCCTTCTAGTACTCCTCTTCGGGTTTTTTCTTCTCAGGTTCCTCATCAGGGTCTTGAAATGTTGTCCCACAACTGAGATGAGATTACGTCTTAGAGAGTTCTATCCCCTAAGACCCGATTAGTAAACTAATACACCTTAGGGTTGCCTATGCACAACATGAGTTAGAAGATTTACCTTGGCTTTAGATTCCACCTGCATATTAGCATAGATCAAATAGGCACCCAAGTAATAACATCACTGATCGAAGCATCGATCAAATCGACCTAGTCGATTACATGCCAACAAGACCACTCACAGTCATTTCCATTCAATCAATCAATTCACAACATCAAATCAAAGTAAAGATCAAATCGACCTAGTCGATTTCATGCCAATTGGACCAACTCTAGGTCATTCCCAAACATCAATTACATGTGCTCTCTTGGGCGTCTTTTTTGCCAACTGCCATACCATCACTGATCACGTGTATTCTTTAAGGCACTGTTTTCGCAAGTGATATCCCAATCACCGAATCACGTATCATTTCTGTGGCGTCGTTTTCACCAATGACATACCGATCACCGATACCGTGCATTCTTTAAGGCGCCGTTTTCACCAGTGATATCCTCGATCACCAAATCACGTGTCCTTTCTAGGGCGCCATTTTCACCAAGGTGACATCGACAATAGACAACATTATGGTTCTTTAAGACGTTGTTTTCACCAATGACATTTCCTTAATCACCGAACCACGTTTTGTCTATAAGTCATTCACGTGTGTTCTTTAAGGCGCTGTTTTTGTCAGTGATACTTCCAATCAAACCACGTATGTCCAAACATTTCGTACCTGATTGGTCTCAACCAATAATATTTTTAGTTCGCTCTCACCATTCTCCCTCTATATAGCCCATTTGCGTATAACTGGCGCTATATACTCATACTCGACCATCTATAAATCAATCATTTAATTCCACTCAATTTCAATCAATTAAGGAATAATTCATCAAATTGCACAATAAATTTAATTAAGCACAATGTGGAGCTCAAATAAATAAACGAACTACACCCGACAATCAGCACGAAATTCCGGTCACCGACCATCCTGGTTGAATTTCCGGAAAATAAATAAATAATTAATTAATTAATTTTGAAAATTAAATAAACAAATACAATAAATTCAATTTAGCACAATATAAAGCTCAATTAAATAAACGGACTGCACCACGATCATCAGCATAAAATTCCGGTCACTAGCCATCCCAGTTGAATTTCTGGAAAATAAATAATTAAATAATTAAATTCGAAAATTAATATTTAAATCCTACAAATTCCATTTAGGCCCGAATTGCCTAATTAACACCCGATAAGGGTAGGGAGAAACCCCCGAGAAGCATCCAATAAATACTATAGGAATTCTCTATCTAAGTACACTAACTATTTCACTAATATGCAATGAAATTCACTAGTAATCTCTAATCCATTCTAATCTAACCACCTAATTACTTTAAGTATAATTAACAAACTAAGAATGCATTAGTGAGCAAAAATCACTTAGCAAAGCAAAGATCGGAATATCGCGATGGCGGCCAAATTCCAAAATTTCGGTAGTGACGATGCACCCCTGGGCCGGGCCAAGAAACCTTGCAAGCCCACAGAAAATTCTGGACTTGGGCCGAAGATGCTGGGCTCACTTGATGGGCTTACTGCTGTACTGGGCTGCTGGAATTTTATAAGATATTGGGCCCGAATTGTGATTGAAGATGGGCCCTGTCGAATTGGGCTGAAGACTCAATCAATGGGCTGTTCCCTTGGGCTTCAACTGAGCTGGACAACAACTAAAGATGGGCTGAAATGCTACAAGGCTTCAATTGAATTAAGCCTCCTTGGGCTGAGCTATTGGGCCGTGAAATTGCTGGTGTGGGGTTGGGCTGCGGACAAATGAAGGAAACGGTTGGGCTAGCGGGATTGAAACTCTAGTGGACCAAATTCAGGCGAATCCGTGGGTGTGAAGGCAGGAGGTGGTCAACAATGGAGCTGCTGGTTGACTGCACATAGGAAGACTCGAGGAATAGCTGAGTGTTGGCCGCGTGGAGGAAGTTGCTGGGCGACGCACGAGCAAAGAGCTGGAGAAATCGACTTTGCTTTGGCTTGTTGACTCACGCGTGGCAGAAAAATCTGATGCACGTTGAAGATGCTGTAGTGTTGCCCGATGGATGGAGATCTCGGTGGACTTGCTTCGAGGCTTTGGTGGAGTGTGGCTTCGTTGGAAGTCTGGGGCTTCCTCAAACGGTGGTAGCTCGGCCAAAATTGAAGACGCGTGGATGGCCAATTGAAATCGCTGGCGTGGATCGAAGCTGCTACAGTGTTGACTGGACTAATCGAAGACTCGAACGTGGCATGGCTGCAGCGTGAGGTGTGCTGGCCTGAGTTGAGCGAGGAGAACATCGAGCGGAGCAGCTTCTGCCGTGAGTTGCTTCAATCGGTGGTGTTGAACGATGCACCAAACCGAAAGAAAAAAAAAAGAAAAAAGAAGGGCTTCGGTGCTACTGGATGCGTGGGCATGGCTACATGCGGCTTCGGTGAGGGAGAGTTGGCAACTTCAATCAATATTGCTTGAACGGTGGAGGCGGAAGACGTGGAGATGGGCTGAGCTTTAGTGACATCGATTCCAAGGAATGAGAAGCAAAAGCAACAAAGAAGGGAGAGAGGGGGTGGATGGGGGAGTCAGCTAGCTTGCAAGAGAAGACAAGGGGAATAAAGTCCACACTTATCCCCAACCATTTAAGTGTTTGTCCCCTCTAAAGCCCACATCATTATCTTAAAGTCTCCCATTTACTTTCCATCAAGAAATTTCCCACAAATTGTCCAATTGGAAGCCAAAATTCCAGCTCCTAATTTGGCATCCGAATTTCATTACTTTGGGCTTCAATTCCTCAACAAAATTCTCAATTTAATATCCAACTTCATCGAATAAATTATGGCAGAAGAAACAGTACCCAGCCATAATCTCTTAGCATTTAGAGACACTTAAGTGCAATAATTTTGGAAAGGTACACTTAAGTGTCAGTTTTGAAGTAAAGTGGAATACTTAAGTGCCATTTCGACCAAAATCTGGTCAAATGGCTGACGTGGCAATTTTCCGATGAGTTGGGTGCAAAACGGCGTCATTTTGCATGCTAACGTGGCGAAAAATGCAAAAACAACATTATTTTGTGTCTTATGCGTAAATAATTAATATAAAAATTAATTAAACTTAATTTTATATAAAATATACTAAAAATTAAAAAAATTAAAAAAATTAAAAAAATTAAAATTAAAAAAAAAACTTAAACGTAAAAAAATTAAAAAATAGAAAACGTAAAATTTAAAATACTTAAAAATTTAAAAAAAATTTAAAAAACTTAAAATTTCAAAAAATTAAAATTTAAAAAATAATTAAAACTTAAAAACTTAAAAGTAAAAAAAAAATTAAACAACTTAAAATTTAAATATGGAAGTTTTTTAAAATTTTAAATTAATTTATTTTAATTTTAAGTTTTTTAATTTTTAAGTTTTTTCTTTTAGTTTTTTTAATTTTAAGTTTTTTATTTTTAGTATATTTTAAATAAAATTAAGTTTAATTTTAATTTGATTAATTTTTATATTAATTATTTACATATAAACATAAAACGACGTCGTTTTGGAATTTTCTTGTCACGTTAGTGTGCAAAACGACACTGTTTTGCACCCAACTTGCCGGAAAATTACCACGTCAGCCATTTGGCCGGATTTTGGCGGGAGTGGCACTTAAGTGTTCCACTTTACTCTGAAACTGGCACTTAAGTGTCCTTCCGTGCCAAGTTATTGCACTCCAGGTATCCCAAACTCCAGAAATTGCCCATACCATTTTCAACAAGTCCTCGACACCCAAGGGTTCAATAAAGAGGCCAAAATTCCAATCAACTTGGCTGATCCAATTTTCTGCTAATTTCCACGATGTCCAAATCAATTTCCCATAAAAATCTTGGAATCTCCGAAAAATCTTATGAGACTGAGTCAACGTTTCTAGAATTTATTGTGACATGACAAAATCTTCAATTTATGAAATCAGACTCGAATTCACGGTTAATTTCCACTCGACGCGTTTTTAGCGTGGGTAACTTTCAAGCATTTTTAGTGCAAATAACTCGTGGTCGATTTTCTTCGAGCCACAATGAACCCACTCGACACATTGGCAACTCTTGGTTGTCGTGAAAATCTTGAGGATTCAAATACGAACATAGGATACCAAAATAATAAGAAAATTAGTCTAGAGCCGGTCGACGAGGATTTCCCAATTTAGTGATGTCACCCATGATTGGCCACACATCTTTGTCGAACTAGCCTATCTCTGATTTCAAATCGATTTTATATTGTGCCGCAATGATCTCTAAAGATGAGCACGATCAAGAAGTTGATTCCTGATCGAATTTTCAAATCTATCTGCCTTAAAGTCCTTAATAGTCTACCCGGCTAGTCTAGTTATCTTGTGAGTGGCAAACTTAGAGAAAAACATTGTAATCGCGTCGATGAAATGCCCAATTTAACTAATCAAAATCAGAGCCTAAAAATCAGGATGTTACATTACTGATATGGATTCAATATGGTTGTGTGACGAATGGATAATACCTCATAATAAGTAAGACCTTATGAGTCATTCCCTTTGTCGATCACTATTCTCTTATCTTAAGTGTCACAAGAAACCTGTCACACTCCGATCCTCTGAGCATGTGCCTATCATTCCTTGGTCAATTAAATTGCGACGTTCGATGACGTGTCACCAACCCATTCATTTTAATATGCATATGGAAGCAAATAAATAAATCCCCAGACAACAACACGATAGGATATAAAAGCAGGTCACAATTTTCAAATCAGATCATTATTAAAAATCACAATATGGTTTACAAATATAGGCCAACCCTAGAGCCTAAGTATAGGAAGTCTATCTTTGAAAAATTTTGAGCAATTCATGCTCTTGATCCTTCCGCCTCAAGCTCTAGGATTATTCACCCTAGGGACCTAAAAATGTTATCCCACAACGGGGTGAGACGACGTCTCAGCAAGTTCAACTTTCTAAGCCCTGACTAGAAAGAAAATACGTCCAAAGGGTTGCCTAAGCACAAACACGAGATAGAGGGTTTACCTTTGCTTCAGTTCCTTCCTGCAATTCAGTTTAATTCATAAACTCAACCAATCATTTCAATTTATCAAATTAGATCGAATCATCGATCAATTGACTCAGTTAATTACATGTCATCACGACCTTTTCTTGGTCGGCCCAATCAATATTATCTAATAAGTCCGATCATATTAGGATTACTCTCTCTAAGCTGATAAATAGATAGTATAGCTCGCGCTAAGCTAATAAATAGTATATTGCTCTCAATCTAAGTTGACATATTACCCGTAAACTAATATAGTATACTAATAATGCTCACTCTAAGTTGATAGATAACATTGCTCACTCTAAGTTAATAAGGTATATTCCTCGCAATCTAAGCTGACATATCAGAGCTTGCAGGTTGATATAGTATATCGATATACTGTTCTCAATCTAAGCTAACATATTATAGCCTATAGGTTGATATAGTATACTATTTCGATCATCTATTCAATTTACCATTTTTATCATACTCGATAAAAACACTTGTGTGTGAGTACACGGTCAGTCTTAACCAAAGTACAATATTTTCACTTTTGATGCTATAGACCGATGCCCGGTAATTTCCCAATTAATTACTGAAATTAAATAAATTTAGGAATAAATTCCTAAAATCACAAATCATACACAATCAGCACAAATAATAACTCAATTAAATAAGCATATCACACCATTACAATCAGTACAAAATTTCCGTCACTGGCTATCCTGGTCTAATTTTCGGAAAATAAATCAATAAATAATTACAAAAATTAATTATTAAATGCAAATAAATAAAACTTAGGACCGTAAAGCCTAATTTGGAAACCGAGACGGGCCCGGAAAATTTCCGAACCACTTTAGATAAATACTAAAGTTTGTCTAAGCTCTAATTACATTACTTTAGCCACCTAACATGCAATAACAAGTAATTAAATTACTAATCTAATCTAATTATCCACCTAAACTATTTACTAAGCAAGGATTGGTGAGTTAAACTTACTTGATTTGTGATCTGCTCGGATCAAAATGATGGGGATGCAATGATGGCCGATAAACTCCAAAGCGGGACCACCAACAGGGTCCGGATCGGCCCGAAATCGGCCACGCAAGCCTCTACCATGAACTAGAAAAAGCAGTTCTGATTTGGCTCGTTCTGGTGCTGCTGGGCAGCTCAATTAGGGGTTGCTGATGGAGTTGACGGGCTAGATTGTGGGCTGAGCGAGGCTGGAATGAAAGACCATTGGACGCCGGTGGTTTCGCTGGTGATCATTGGGCTTGCGACTTAACGATGAAGCTGGATTGCAGGCTGAAAATAGAGCTGTACATGGGCTTCTGCCTAAGAAAAAAGGCTAGGAAGGAGCTGCAGTGTTGACGTCTGTTTGCTGGAGGAAAAAGACTGAAGTGGTGGGCTCAATAAAGAAGTGGTTAGTGAGCTGCATGTGAAGAAGAAACGGACAAAGGTGGGGTGTCGGTGGGACAGAGAGCATGCAAAGGAAATTGACAGCGAAGGAGAAGCATAAGCGGACAAGGCATCGACGACATGGGTAGGGCCAAAGAAAAAGGGAGAGAGAGAAAAGGTGATTGAGCCGTGAATGTCAGCCAAAGAAAGAAATGTGCAAAATAGAAAGAGGGGAGAGAGAGAAGAACATATGAGGAAGCGAGGGATAAGAACAGGCCCACATGGTCAAAGAAGTAGAAAATTCAAAGAAGAGACTTGTAGGGGCTGTCGGTTTGGGGGAAGGGGGAACGTGCGATTGAAGGGGGAGGGGAGAAAGAAAATAAAAATGAAGTTCCTATAACCAAAATTCTTGATTCCACTTGCTCTTATTTAATTTGGTCCCTAAGAATTCTCATGTTAAAATACTTGTTACTCACTTGCTTTCTTGCACCAAATTTCTCCCAAACAACAAGTCTTGGGTAACAAAAAAGGCCAATTCCCTCAATTCCGAATTTTAATTCATTTTTCTCGAACCGATTTATGAACAAACTTCTCTGATTGAGGTCTAATTTTGTTGAAGAAAAAGCCCACACAACTTTCTTTCACCAAATAACTCACACTGGAGGCCAAAAATCCATTCGATTTGGCCAATCCGAATTTCCGTTCGTTTTATGAATTGTCTAAATCGATTTTCTGTAAAAATCCCGAACTTGTTGAAAATTCCTCGAAAGGTGAGTCGACGATCCTAAATAACTCGTGACATGACAGACTTTCAATTTTTGAATTTTGTTTAAATTCGCTGTTAATTTCAATCTAATGCAATTTTAGCGTGATCTAACCTACCGGAGGATAGCTTTGAGGAATTTTTGGTGCAATTGACATATGATTGATTTTCTTCAAGTCACATGTACCTCTTCGATACATTTGCGACTCTTGATTGTCGTGAAAATCTTAAGGTTTCAAATACAAACACAGGGTGCCAAAACGACAAAAAAATCAGTTAGTGCCGATAGACAAATTTTTTTGCAAATTAGTGGAATAACCCATGTTTAACCACATATCTCAGTCAAACCGACCTATCTCTTATCTCTGATCAATTTTTAACTATGTCGTAATGACCCTTGCAGACTAGCATGGTCGACCAATCGATTCCTAGTTGAATTCACAAGTTTATTGCGTTTACATTCCTTAACGATTTCACCTGATAGGTTAGTTATCTCATGAGTGGTCATCTCAGAGAAAAGCACTATAGTTGCATCGATGAAAAGCCCAACTTATCTAATTGAAATTAAAACCTGAAATTCAAAATGTTACAAAACCAGATGTGCCATTAGAGAATATCTTTATGATTATAATGAACTCACATATGTCTTATCTTTATGATTAACCTTTCATTATGTGTAAACAAGATATATGATCAAGATTGATAACTAGATACCCCTGACCTTCACTCAAGGCTTACACAATACCTTAAGATTTTCATTACAAGTAATCAACTTAAGATGATGACAACACATTCATGGACACTTTATTGAATATGAAAGAGTCTATACATGTTAAAATGTTACTGAATATAACAAAACACGGATGTAAGCTTTATTAGAGCAAAATCAAAATTGCTCCCACTAAATAGCACCATCCAATGATGCTTCTTAGGCCGTGTTTATGACATATTACTCAAGTACCCAAGGGTGAAGGTCTTTAGTTAATAGATCTGCAACTATATCATTTGTAGAAATATGCTTTACTGTAACGTCACAATTATGTATCCTTTTTTATGGTCAAAAACTTAATTTCCATATGTCTAGACCCCTCGAGACCTTTATTGTTGTTAATAAACAAAACTGAAGAGTCATTATTTCGATACAACCGTATGAGTCTATTCACAAAATCAAATATGGTCAACTTCTTAATGTGGTTCCGAAATCAAATATCCCGAGTAACAGCTAAAAAGTATGCTATAAACTCCATTAGAGTCTACATCCGAATACCCTACATCCGACGATATAGATTTATGTTTTTCATTTTGTCATAATATTGCATCTTCTGCTAATATAAAGATATATTGTGTTGTCGACTTCTTGTCATCCTAACAGCCATCAAAGTCTACATCCGAATACCCTACAAACTCCATGTCATGAACATGTCTATAAATTAGCATATAGTCACTCATCCTTTTAAGTACCTCAAAACTTTCTTGGCAGCAATCTAATGATCATGTCCTAAAATTGACTAATATTAACCCAGAAGTTTGTTGCAAAACAAATATCTAGTTTAATACAAACCTGAGCATACATGACACTTCCAAGTGCATTAGCACAAGGTACATCCTTCATTTGGGTTTTCCCAAAATTTGAATGAGGGCGCTGCAATAAACTCATTTATTACCCTTAATAATAGGAGTAATTCCGAACTTGCAATGTTGCATATTGAATCTTTTCATAATACAATCAATATATGCAATCTGAGATAAATCTAACGTATAGCGAAAACAATTCCTATAGATCTCAATGCCAAGGAAGAAAAGATGCCTCATCAAGATCTTTCAAGTCAAAATTCTTTGATAGCATTTGCTTTGTCTCATACAGTAATCCAATACTGCTACTTACAAGTAAGATGTCGTCCACAAAAAGTATGAGAAAAATAAATTTTCCCCCACTAATCTTGCAGTATATGCATTGATCTACTCCGTTCTCAACAAAACCAATAGAAGTGATTACATTGTGAGACTTCATGTAATTCAACAAGTTCCCAAACACTATTATGTTTCATCGCATCTAACCACAGATCTGATTAAGGACAAGGAACAACATTTATATATGTCACTAGATCAATCACGCAGCAGATATCGCGATCATGCTCTCACATAAAGACTATATAGTCTAGTGGTATATCTAATTATCTCTCCCTAATTCTCCTGAGTGGAGCTACAATAATTTCATCTTGTACCTAAAGAGCTTGACAAACTCCATCATGAATTATATCAATAACAATATCATGAACCTCAACAGGTTTAGCATGAGGTGTAAGAGACTCTACAATCATCTGTATAAGCAAAGAAAAAGATATAATGGTCTCTATCTTTAATAGTCTGATAGTAGTTATCCTCTACAGCTACATCAAACTCTAAAAACTTGCTGTATGTGATTCAACAATTCTTGTACCTCATCAGAATCATCATACATCATGTTGAAGAATCCTTATATTTATCTTAATCTCAGCATTAAATAAGACATAATTTCATACCATCAACGCTTCCATCATCCTTTTAGTAGTGCAATTAGTTGGTAAACCATTTTCAAATGTTTCTAAATAGAACACTTCATGGATAACGGACATATTTAATTGCTCTTTATTCCAAGCAACAAAATGTGCTTTCTAGGTCCACATCGCCGACAGTGAAATTGCCAACTTATTCTCAATAAGAGCAATATGAACATCTACCAACTTCATTGTATACATAAAATCATCTTTCACTACTTAAAGTTTGACCCAGCAAGAACTTCAATCACAATGAAGTTGTCATTTACAAAGAAGATGACTTAATAACAAACAATATGTACAATTGGCATCATGTGAGTACTATGTAACTTTAGAACTGTATAAGTACACATCCTGAGAGTTATATACATCATCATATAAATACATTTATATAGAATACAATATATGTAATTTAATACTCTCCACATAACAGCGATCATGAGATTGCGAATTCACCACCTTTGGATGTATAAACCATTAGAGTCAGCTACTCATTGACCTATGTTGTACATGCATCGCTTCATGAACTAATATACAATCACCTCCTTTGGGAGGATAACTACACATTAAAACATGAGACATCCCATCACAATATAAGACTGATATTTCTCATATCCAATCAAGTGTGCCACTTTGGCAGTCACAACCTAATTAAATAATTGAAACTCTCTTATACCAGAGATATAAACTTTAAATCTCACATTTACTTTATACGTGTGATTTTAGACTTGATGATAGGGGCAATTTGTCACTAAAATTACATGTCATGTCAATTACATCACTCCATTCATTGATACATGTTGAACCTTATACATGTTATTAATGAGTCAACGCTCTATACATTCCTTATGTAATGATACACATATAAGCTCACAACGAATTTTCGAAACCGTAGAGAAAAGTATGAAAAATACCCTAAAAATTCATTATTTATGGTTCCACGTGCATTTTCATATCCTTAAAAATATCAACATGTCAAAAAACTACATCATAATATAGAGAATTTCCATATGGGCATGCCAGTGCTAACCACGCATCAAACGAAGGTCCCACGCGCCCTCGCACGCCGCCAAAGTACACGACACGTGAACTGCATGCGCTAGTGTGCTTGAACCGATCCGGCTGTTGGTTCGACCGGGTTTGATTGGTCCAACCAATCAACGGTCCAATAGGGCCAGCTCACCCGGTCAACCCGTGTCAAGTCAATTGTCAAGTTGGGTTGAGTCGGCCCTAAAAACCTGGTTGAGCGAGCCCGGTCGAGAGAATGACATCATCCATGACGTCAACTTCGGTGAGGCAGTGGCCAAGTCAATAGACATCACCTACTGCCTTAGGCAGTTATGAGCCCATGCGTGCGAGCGTGTGAGCACGCTCAATGGCGCGTGGCGCCTCTCGCTAGAATTGCCGCAATGCGTGCAAGTGCGTGGCGGTGCGTCCAACTTTTTCTAGAGGCCTGCGACCCATCAAAATGCTCGTCTCAACAAAAAGAGTTCAAATATGTGATTCAAATTCACTTTTACCATTCTTAAAATCATAAAAAAAACGAGCAAAAACAACTTGAAGCCATGTCAAATCCAAGATTCTCAAGGGCGGCCTCCGTCAAAGGCGTGCCTCCCATTGAAATGCTCAGCTCAACAAGATGAATCAGAATATGTGATCGAAATCAAGTTTCATCGGACAAAATTTTCAAAAAGGGCCAAATTCCTTATGTTCAAGTTCTGGGTTATATAGGCTCTGATACCAAATATTGGCTGTTGAAACGGCATCTCAAGATCAACATAGCTAGAAACTTGAACATATTGGAGGAGAAGACGGAGATTTGCATAGCTAATTTGGAATCCATTGTTCTTTATGTAGAACAATGATAATTTGGACACTCAGGTTCTTCTCCTTTATAGCTCTTGAATCTTGGCTAAATGAGACCACCCCTCACAGCTTTCTTATGTGACGTGATAGTGTGTTTGTGAAAGTATGAGGGTTAGAGGATGGATGTTAATGCTATTTATAGAGTTTTTAGCCAGGTCCTCTCATCACGAGCCAGGCTCAACTCTATCTACACAAACCAAACTCATATTCAACTATTAAGAAACCTTATGCCTTACCTTGTTAGACTAATCCTATAAAACGGTAAATCACAATCTCAATTGATATAATCGACATCAAGAAAACTCTTACATGATATACATAAATCAATCACCATTAGAAGTTTAGTTTAATGCTTCATCGTTCTTATATTGTTGAAGGGCGTCTGACATTTGTGTCTCTGATTTTGTTTTTATGTGATTTCGTGGAAACTAATCCTTTGTCATCAAGTCGGTCATGGATGAACACCTCACCGGAGATGCCGTTCCTTCAACCAAAGAAGCCCACGGTTTAAAGCCATTCAAGTCAGCATCTCTCTCTATTTTAATGTGCTTATGTTTGTTTGTTGCCGATATTGCTAGTGTTAGAGGTTTAGGTACGGTGAGATGTTTATTTTTGGTGTTTTAATGGTCGTCGGAATTGGCCGACCGGAAGTGATGAATGCCGATCAGTCATGTTGGCCAGTGATGATGTAGGATGGTGACCGGCAGCTAGATGGCAGTGGTGTCGAGTGTTTCTCGACGGTGAAGACTTAGTAGGAGTTCGGCCCCATTAAAGGAGGAACCAGAAGTTGAAGACAATGTTGCGTTGAAGGAGATGAGCAGAAAAAGACAAAATAGGAAAAAATAATAAAAGAGAAAAAGAAAAAAGAAAAAAAAACAGTAGAAAAATAAAAGGGCCAGGGGGTATTTTGTTGTGGGTTGGGCTCATTTCAAAATGTGGGCCAAAAAAGAGTTAAAAAGAAAAAAAACAGTTCATGGGCTTTTATAATTAATTTTGAGCGAGCTTTTAGGGTTAATGTTTTTAGCCCAACCCATTCCAATAGGGTTCGGGTTATTTAGTTGGGTCGGCTTTCTTGACCCGGTCCGAATCCCTTTTATATAAATAAATAAATAAATAATATTAAAAATTAAAAAGGAAAAAATATTATTAAAAATTTGGAAAATGATAAAAAAAAAAAGAAAGGTTTAAAAGCTTTAGGGAATAATAAAAATTTCAGAAAATTCGAAAATCAATAATTTTTAGAAAATCATTAAAAATTTGAAAATCCAAAAAATGATAATCTTTTTTTTTTTTTTAAGAGGATCCTTTGAAGTAAAACCTAGAATTGGATAACCTTTTAGGGCTTTATAATAAGGATTTTGTTTTTCTTTGTCTTTTTTTCTTTTTAATGGACAATTTAGGATGTTTGCATATTCTCTATAATGATTATAATTTATTGTGCTTTTCATTATTTTGATGTTTTTTCCTTGTTTTAGAATGGTTAGGACAAATCTTTGAATTTTCTTGATAGGGTGCTATGGCGTTGGTTAGCATATGATTAGATTAGATACTAAAAGTGCGGCATCCCAAAATTCATGACGACCTCCAGTTACATTAAAGTCTATGAATAGGTGATGGAAGTACCATCAAGTTATTTTATAGCTATTTAATCCATAATTTGCAATAAGATTTATGGCCAAGCTTTCAATGGATAATTATGTAATAGGAAAGAAAATTCTATCATTGGCCATGTGTATTATAAATTGGAATTTATGGATTTGTGACTCAAGTTTTATGGCATTATTATTTTTGCAAGTTAGGTAATTATTTAAGTGGAAAATGTTAATAGATTATTAAAAGGTTAGTGGACCGAAATTCTTAGGCCAAGCTAGCCCAAAAACCGAGCCCAAGACCACCACCACTTCGGCCCAAAGCCAGGCCCATGAAGCCCATTGGGTCGTCGACCAAGCTGGCCCCAAGCCCAGCCGGATGGAATCCCCCTTGCATGGCAAATTGCCAAGTGTTCTTCCCTAGTTGCCAAGTGTGGCTGCATGGGCGGTCACATGCAGCTTTCAATCATTGCAAATGATTGAAGGAAAGGGAAATTAAGAGAGGGAGAGTGGCCGGTTTTGGTGAGTGAGAGCGAGAGAGCTATCGAGAGAGTGAGAGAGGGAAACCGAGAGAGGAGGAGGAGACCGTGCGAAGAAGAAGGAAGAGAGTTCGTCCGCCTGTTCGTCCGCCGTTCGTTGCTGCTTTGCCTCTGTTTGCTGCTGTTTTGTGCTTGAATCTAAGGCAAGTAGAGTTCTAAAACCTACCCTTTGCTTGCTGTGATGTGTGTGTAGAAGATGGTACATTTTGGTTGTGGTAGATGGGATGAAATTTCGGAGCTTTGAAGAGAGATTCGTTGGCCATGCATGCTGTTTCTGGAAAGACCAGTTTAATCATCCTTGAGTTTTTGTGTTGCATGTGACTTTTTAGTCGGAATCTTGCTTCGATTTCTACATGAAAGTTGTAGGGAACACCTTGAAGAACAACATACTAAAATTGGAGGCAAAACTAACAAGAAATGGTTAGTGAAATGATTTTTCTTTGGAGAGACTAGATCTGGAATTCGTTGTGCTGACCTTCAGTGGTTTCGTGGTCTGTAAAGTAACCTTCTTGTGAAAATCTCACCTTGATATCTTAATGAAATTTTTATTATACTTCTTGAGGTAGAACATATTAAAAATTTAGAGGAAATTAACAAAAATAGGTCGGTGAAATCGTTGTCTTTTGAAGAAACTGGATCTGGGGAAAAACGCTGCTTCGACCTAGTATGATTTCGGGATTTTTATAAAATCATACAGTTAAAATTTGATCATATGTCCTTAATAAAAGTTATAGGTAATATTCTGAGGAACAATATATTAAAATTTCAGAGTAAATAGACCAGTAATGGCCAATGAAACGAATTTTCTTCAACACGGGTAGATCTGGAAAACGAAACCGAGAATAGGAAAAGTAAATTGATTTTATCTTTTAATTCAGAACAAATTGGACTACGATTTCTTCATGAAACTTGTACCTCTAGATCTTAAATACAGCGTGTCCAAATTCCATAATTTTCTGAGTTTATTTAAGGGTTTAATCAAAAAAAATTTCAAAACGGTGCATGGATGATGTTAAAATCTTTTTTCGGTGATGCATGGACCTATACGTTTTCTGTGAAGCCTTGTTTGATATGGTATTCTGCACAAAATGTGTTTTCTTAGATCTTATCTTCAATGTGTTAAATTTTCAGAATTAATTTCTATCGTTTACTAATTTTCCAGAATTTTTCATAAACAGCACGCATTCTGTTTAAGCTGAAAAAAAAAAAAAACTGTTCTATTTACAGGTTATTGATTTGCTATATAAATTGTGATATCTTGAATTATCATTCATGCAATGATGTGGTGACATTCATGCATATCATATGACATCAACAGATTTATGGATTTTCATGAATTCAATGAAGTTTCTTAAAACCATTGCATCAAATAATACTTCCCCAATGCATATTATATGATTTTGAAAAGGGTGATTCCAATCATTGGCATTATTGCATCAAATGCCATGTTGAAATTGAGATACATGTGTGAATATAAAATTGAGAAAATGACGAGACTGTCGGAGGTGTGAGTCGACAATGCCCTAGGAGTGTTAGGATGCCCGGTGGCCTAGTGGCGTAATTCCGGAGGGTCCTCGGGAGTTTCGAGATGCCCGGTGGTATACGGTACGTAATTCCAAGGGGGTGCCTAGTGGTATGTCCGTACATAATTCCGAAAGCCCTGGTGGTGTGTATCCGGGGGGATTCCTCGTGATGCTAGTTAGGATGCTAGATGCCCGGAATGTGGGGGTGTCGGATGCCTAGTTGTATTTTGAATACATGCATAGAGGTTCCTCACAATGCTTGGTTGGATGCGAGCAATAAATTGTGGGATGCAAACATTGGTCCTTGGAAAGAAAAATTGATGAGATCCTTGTGAAAGATAAGAATTGAAATTGAATCATGTGCATGGGTGTATGCATATGGCATGATGCATGATCTGCTTATGAAAGTAAATTAATGCTATTTAATATTGAAAATGTGGTCATGAAAGCATGAATGGATTTTATGGTGATGTATGCTTGATAGCATGGATGATATGAATCATGGTGGTATATGCACATATGGCATGGATATGCATGAATGCTTGATGATGAGTGCATGGTGGTATATGCACATATGGTATGATGATATATGTATGGCTGTAAGGTAAGTTATGCTTGAATGCATGAATGATATGTGCTTTGTTATGATGCCTTGATTGTTCTGTTTGACGCAATGAGTAGTTTGGTGGATCTTTACTACTGAGTGGTTGTACTCATCCCTTTTGGGGATTAACATTTTAGACTAGATAAGATTCCTCTATTGCCACTGCCACCAGTAGATGGATCAAGCATTTAGATATGATCGCAATGAGGAGGATAGCAAAGGAATGAACTTTTGAACGCCAACACTGATCGATGGACTTTAAGTATATGACTGTTGGAAGAGATATCGGTCATCTTTTGAAGTATAGCCAAGTATAGAAAAACTATGGCATACTAATGTACCGATGAATGATGTCCATCTGGTTTTTTATAAATAAAAGTGTTTGGCTTTTACCTATAAATGTTTAGTAGGTGTGCATCGTTTTCTGAATATAAGGAAGGGAGTTGTTGGATGTGCTTCCGTATATGAACTGTTCGAGGGACCGATTTAAAAGATATAAACCCTCAAGTTGTATGGACCCGCTGCAATTGAAATGGTATCATAGTGACATGTTATTAGGGAAAGTGAAAGGTAAGCAAACTATGGCGACCTAAACGGATCGGGGGCCATCAAGGGG
Organism: Eucalyptus sideroxylon; assembly: GCA_014182405.2. NCBI lineage: Eukaryota > Viridiplantae > Streptophyta > Magnoliopsida > Myrtales > Myrtaceae > Eucalyptus > Eucalyptus sideroxylon. The sequence continues at coordinate 33,321,155 of CM024553.2, forward strand.
TGCCACAAAAAGGACATTAGCCTTGGGGCTAATGTAATCAAATTCCCGAGTCCAAAATCTCCGGTTGCGTAAATAATAAGATATCCTTCCGTATCCTACTAGATTTCTAGCAAAGCCCAAAAAGGCTAGTGGCAACTCTTTAGTCAAATTTGCATAGACTTAATTGATTAAAAATTTGAACGTTTGATGTCACGTAATATATGGGCTTGGGAGAGCTCAAATCAATGGAAGGCCATCAGCTCGAAGTTGACAATACTCCTAAACCTAACATACTCCCTCTCTCGTGAGAGGAGTTAGGTCGCAACAATTTCCTTTTTGGACATTGTTTTTTGAACATAACTATCGCCATACACTTCTTCATTCTTTTTCTGCCGTGCTTTGCTATGAGCTAGTCTACTACCTAAACCAAAGTAGTTCACTTGGGTCAGGGAATTTGCCATCAAAAAATAGTTCGAACCTATTGATACCAAAAGTTGATTTGATTATCAATACGCTTGTGCTTAGCATGAGAATGAGAAATTATTGGCATATTAGTAGGGATAAGTAGCGGTCATGCGCATAATGCATAAGTGGCACCTTATACAGCCATCAACAAATATAGAAGATAAGACATGGCGATCAATGACAATATTCTTTAATACCATGTGTCTAGTTGTTGAAATATGATAACGAACGGTTGGTGGTCGACTATATGAGCACTAGCAACAAGTTTTCATTAGAAGTGTTTCAAATACTATTCAAATCACCAAGATCGTGGGCATTGGGAATGCACATTGTGGAGGGAGCAATTGCCATTCATAGACCCCACCATGGAACAATCATCGATAACTACAAACCCATCAACACACAATGAGGACTATTATACAAAAGGTGGGCAAGGGAATGAAGGAGTATGGGCGAGAACAATGGAAGTTACTTGGAGAAACCCAATCGCTAATCATAGCCGAGGAGCAATTACTACACCTTCGCTATAAATACCACTAGCTATCCAACAAGAAACCCTCCATGTGAATCAAACAAAATGTTATCTTCCAATTATCTATACTTTCCTGAACCGTACTTTAAATTTCCTTAGCTATAGCTTAATATTCACGTCATCAATTAGATTTTGGCGAGTACTTTTATTTTGATACCTCGTTATTGATTGAATTCTAGCGTTGTATCTCAATATCCTCAATTTATGTCGTCAATTGAATTCTGGCATAATTCAAGATTGATCTTGTAACTTTTGGGCCTTGTCATTGATTAAATTCCAACTCTGGATGGGATTGTATAGTGTTGTTTGGATTAAAAAAGTTCTATTCCTCTTTGCATAAGATATCTTGTGTCCAGAGTTGGCTCAAAACCCTTGTCCCCTTTAATAAAACCAAAGAATGATTTTTAGTGAAAGATAGTTCATCACATTATTCTATTTTATCATTTTCGTGTAGGCTCATGTGAAACAAGTTAGATTCAAGTGTCACCATGAAAAATGCTCGTCATGTCACATTCTACACATGATTTTTCTTAAGATTTTTACACATCATTAGATCATAAAAAATTAATCATGTTGAATTAGGGACTTATCACAAGCCCATTAAAACTCATTTGTTCGGGCACCTTAAGGGCCAAATCATGCCTCATTGTCTTCTCGATATTTGAAGCACGTGATACAAGTTTCGCATCAACTTGTGGCATGTCATGTTTGAATCTCGTTTGAATCTCGTTTGATATGTGAAAACCATGTATCAATTTAGCAAATTGTAATAGAAATTTGCCATGCATGTCATTCTTAGTTCAAAGTCACTTTGCAATGTTAATGACTCATGTGACTTATTTGCACTCCAACTTAAGGTTAAATGTTCTACCCAAACCTTTGTCTCATTCAACCTTATGTAGTGTGCGAGTTTCACGCTTTGTATGCATTGTCTAGGTGATCTTATAGACTACTAAGCATGCATCATGTTCTGATTTGTATTTCGACTATCAATTTGACCTCAATTGGACTCAAATTCTCTTAGAAATTCTTAGGACTTGCCTTGATCTTTCCAATGCCACTAATTTTTTTTGTTGCCTATCATTTGGCCCATTTTTCGCTTTTGTCAATTTAGGTTAGAAATCTGACTTAGGTGAAATTCGGAACCTCTGTTTTACCCTTGTTGAGTCTGACTCTTTGTTATTTTTGTTTGATTTTCTCATTTAAGATTTTTAGGTCGGACCCTTAATGAACTTTGTTCATCACTCTTTTGACTACGTTGTAGTTAAGTTTCATGTTTGTTAGACCTCGTTTAATAGGTTGAATATCTATTGATATGTCGTGATGCTCTGTTGTCTTAATGATTTTCTAATGAGATGTTGCGCGTTGTTGAATTTTTACAAATTCTTAGGTAACCATTTTAGAAAACTTTCTTCACGGAGTTTGTTCCCCGTGATGTTGTGGATGTCGTGTAATTTTCTTAGAACAAATTATAAACGGGTTCCTTTTCAATTGTGTTGATTTTATTTACCCTGTTATGTGGTGTTTTGCTACAATTCTTTGTTGTGTTTTCCTTCTAGAATTTTTTAGGTTAACTTGCATGTTGAGTCTGCTTCACATTTATTCACGGACTTTGTTCTTCACTTTTTGCACTTTACACACAAAAACTCTTGAAAAAAAAAAAGCACTTTAGTATGTTTTTTCGACCTTTTTGAATGTCATGAACTTGTCTAAATTTTCCTGTTTTTGTCAATTTGAACCTAATTTTAGTTGAAGTGATACTCATGCACACACTTTTTATGTCGTCTTTGAATTTCAAACTTTCAAACCATGCTCTTGGTTTGGTATTGATGTTACCTAAAGTTTGGGACATATTTAAGGCATCTGCAAAGTCGATTAGAGTAGACAAGATGCACCTGATTTAACCTTGACAATTAAATGTGTTCCATAACTGTGATACATCTTTGTTATAATATGAGCATATTTTCTCACAATTCACTATCAATTGTTCTTCAAATAATTTTTTAGCATCGTTTGAACTCTTATAACCTTGAACTTGTTTACCTTTCTTAAATGGATATGATTGTGATTAGCGTGTGTCAACTAAATAAGTGATCCAGTGTTGGCTCATTGAAATTGTCTGCTTGATTGAGGACCAAGGCTTGAGGGTCTGCGGGCATGTTTATTTCCCGTTATGCATGTGTTCTTTTAGATGTATGCATAGGTAAGATGTATGATTTCATTGGATGACCTTGGGATTCACTTCAAACATGTTTTAAGGGTTTATAAGCATTGGTTGCCATGCAAGAACACAAATAGTGGCCAATAGTTGTAAGCTATTAAAATGAATTGGGATAGGTGTCCAAAGTTATCGACACATGAATTGCAAAAGCCGTCTCTGAGGCCCAATTTGTTCATTTTGCACGTGGTTTCAATTGTTTGATTCTTCTTGATTGTCTTGTGAATGTTTTTTTCATTAATGATTGTTTATTTCCTATTGTATGTACCTAGTCATAGTTTTAGGTTAGGATTAGAATAGGTCCATCAAGATGGAGATACTTCAAGACTTGAAGACGAGGGAGGTCGATGTCCTATCCGACCGTATTTTTTGTATCACTTGTCCCCAATATATGTTTCTGGTTATCTCGTATTGTATAAACACCCGACAAGTTGCAAGTTTATTTCTTCCATTTATTTTTTTTCATTGCTTAGGTTGTATGTTAGATTTACTGCATTCCCTATATTGCTTACTTGATTGTTTACTTACTGCATTATCTTTAAATTTCAATTGTTTGCCTTCTTTTCTCTTTCATAGAAGTAGAATAGCATAATCATCCACACATGATAATTTAGCTAGTATAATCGACTCGAAAAAGTAAAAAGAAATGCATGGACACCTTAGGAAACATGACATAATATTAAGTACCAAAATGACACTAATAGAAATATTAGTGTAACCTAAGCCTCTGAATCTATAATCTCTAGTTGCATAGAAATCGAGGGACCACTCTCGACCCTCGATTAAGTTTTCTAGCCGACCTTAAAAAAAGAAGGCTAGTGGTGACTCCTATCTTTTTAGGTTGTTTTAAATAACTAGATAATAAATGAACATATCGTAAGAGGTGTGGGTCTCGCCAAGACTCACCAGAGTTTAGCATACCCATTGTGGAAAACTCCTAATGGATAAAGTGATGCCATCCTTAAAGAAGAGAGTACTATTGGGAGGGCTACTATGGTAAAAGTACCTCTAAATTCAGTATCCACATCCGATCTCCTCTTTCAAGATGTGTCGCCATGTAGGTACGAATCATGACACATTCTGCTATCACGCGAGGTACGAGCTTGGGAGAGCTCACAATGGTGAACGGGGGAACTCACAAGGGTTTGTCTCGAAAGATAAGGTGACGACGTCTTTTGGATTTTGAATTGTGAGAGAACTCTCATGATCAAGTATTCTTAAACTTGACATTTTCCCTTCCCCACCAAGGGAGGGCCAAGAGAGGTCAGGTCGCAACACATGACCACTCTCTCCATCTAAAGGACGTAACCTCAAACTATATAAAAAAAAAATCCAACTCCCAAAAGTCCCCATCGACAGTGCTCCCTTACTAAGGGTTACTAACCGAGGAACCTGAAAGGATTAGGAAGAAAAGAGGCAAGCTACCATGGCTTAGTGAATAGTATATATTTTCTAAGCAGATCGAGTAACTACTCTGCATGTATACAAAGTGATATCATAAACTCGTAATCCAAAATCAAGGTATAAAATATGTATTGAATCACATATTGTAATTTCATTTTAACAAATCTTTATATAAATCGGGAATACTCATTTAAATCCACTATCACAATACAAATATCAATTATCAAGTCCAAAGATCAATCTCAAATCACATGTCGATGGTTCATTCCATTGACCAAACTCGTATCACATCAAATCTCAAGGCCTTAGAGGTGGCTTCCACAAGACGATGTTATCATGTAACATTTAGCCCTTGAGTACTTGAGGCCTTAGAGGTGGCTCTAATGAGATTCACATCACTATATAGCACTTAGCCATTGACCAACACTCATCAACAGTACAAGGCTCTATAGGTGGCTTCACAAAATTACATTATCATATAGCACTTAGTTCTTAACCAAGGTATATCAATAGTACAAGGCCTTAGAGGTTGTTACCACGTAACTCATGTCGCCATGTAGTACTTAACTCTTGACTACAAGACCCTGGAGGTGGCTCATACGAAATTACATTATTGTGTAGCACTTAAAACCTTGACCAATGTATATTACTAGTACAAGACCCTAGAGGCTGCTCCCACATGTCTCGAGTCACCGTGTAACCCTTAGCTCATGACTATAAGGCCCTAGAGGTGGCTCCCATGAACCAACGTTATCGTGTAGCACTTAATCCTTTGCCAGTTCATATCACAATTGATTTCACAAACCGAAACATAGTCTTTCACAAATCAATTATTCCATTAACCAATCTAGAATCCATGTCATAAACTAGTTTCACATATCGAATGAAGTCACCTTTCATAAACCATACTCAAAGTCGACATAATTATTTCACAAACCCAAAATATATCATCTTTCCTAACTTTGTTTATCAAACAATAAAGTGATAACATTTTGAAATGTCTTTCATTAAACATTTCCCAAATCATTTTAGAACACATTCTATAAATCAGTTAGAAACATAATACAAATAAATAAACTTTCACAACACCTTTCATAACAACTTTTTCAAACCATTTTCAAATAATTGAAGAGTAGCAAATGCCCGATCTAGATTTTAATGCAGTAACAATGTTATTTCTTAGCTCATAAAATATCATTTTTAAACATGAGGTCAAAAACTTAAAGAAAGGATAACACCACTCACTTTGAATTGCCTACAATCAAACAATGAAGATTACCTGAACCGTTAGACTCACAATCTTATCAAATAAGTGAGGAACAACATTAAAATTTTTAAAAAAAAATGCATGTAAAGTCAATTTTGAGTTTCGAGTTTCAACTAAGGAGTCGTTGAGCTGCACGGCCATCAGGTGAGGGACTGTTTGCGTAGGTCCAGGAGAGCACAAGCACTGCTACCACAAATAGGACGCTGCTAGGATGGCGAAAGGGATAGGAATGAACTAAACCATGCACCAATTAGAGGAAGAATGTTTTTGGGGTGATTTTATCAGGGTAGTGCAACGAAATTTTGGTTAAGTTTGTAGAATTTCAGTTTGTTGTAATAAAGCTGTAGAAAGAAGAATCATTGGCTAGAGTTATATTTGACTAGTTTGCTTATGTATAACTTTGACGTCATATATAAAAAGGTTTGGCTTGAGGAGCTTTTTGTTTTAATGAATTGTTGTCGTAATGTAATACAGTTTGACCCGTCGACGGATGAAAGTTTCGAATTTATCAGAAGTCGAGGAGTGACCCTCGATTACCTTAATCCCATCGCTTGAGGCAACTCGTTTGTTAGACGGGGGTTGTCAAGGTTACCTAACAACTATCGTGGATATGATAGTTGAAGAGTTGAAGATCAAAAACATCGCAGTAGTTCAAGAATTCCCTAATGTATTTCCGAAAGAATTGCGAGGTCTGCCGCTGGAAAGGGAGATAAAGTTCGTGATTGAGTTAGCACCCGAGCTCCTTACCGAATGTTGTTGTCTAAATTGAATGAACTGAAGGTGCAGAGGACAGGGTATCATTAATTGAGGATCAGAAAGGAGGACATACCGAAATTGGCGTTTCGTACTCGATACGGCCATTATGAGTTCACTGTAATGCTATTTGGTTTAACAAATGCCCCAATTGCTTTCATGGATCTTATGAACCGAGTGTTCAAAGAGTATCTGGATCGGTTTATGATCGTGTTCATCAATGATGTCTTGGTGTACTCGAGAAGCCTAGAGGAGCACGAAAGGCATTTGAGGATGGTACTTCAGACACTGAGGATTCATGAGTTGTATGCCAAGTTCAGCAAGTGCGAGTTTTGGTTGACTCGTGTTGCTTTCCTAGGTCACGTGTGGCATCCAAGAATTTCAACGAATCCTCGGATAGGTGATGGTCATGACCAATCAATAGAAGTATCATTGAACTATGGCATTGGCATCAATTACGGGTAGTAATCCATGTTTGTTTATTTGTTGGATTGATATGATATGTTTAGCAATGGACCGATCAACCGTGCAATAAAAGAAAATCTTTGGACTTTGATCGACTAATATTTTTATTTTAGATCCAAAGGGATGGAATTCGGTCATGCGTGAGGAACATGCATGCTGAAATTTAAGAATAAAATTTTGAGGAGTTGGACTGCACGCAAGAATTTCGGCTATACATTTTTTCTTAAAGCAATTGAATTATAGGAATATAAATTGATTCATTTAGAAAACAAAGTGCTTCATAATTATGGGCTTATATTTTAAAGACCATGGGCCTTTGAGTTTGGACTTTTGGCCTCAAATTTTTCGAGCCCAAGCAGGCCTAAGGAGCCTCTAAAGCTGTCGACCGAAAAAAGGGGGGCGAAAGGAGAGAACTGGACAAGCGAAAGTGCCACTCACCACTTGTCTATGGTTGCCTCATCCTTCTTCCACTTGTCCCTTCCTTGAAGCCATCTGTCATCTACATGCAAAAATTAGCAAAATAATTAAACAAATAAAGCAAAAGCTTTCAATTTGAGCAAGGGAGAGTGAGGCCAAGAGAGTGAGTGGGCGAGCAAGTGAGAGAGAGAGAGAGTTCGAGCGAGAGTTCAAGAGAGAGGGTGTGCAGTGAGCAGTCTGAGAGTGTGAGGGCAGAGAAGGAAGGCCACCCTCCGCCCGTGCTGTGTTCGAGCTACCGCCGTCGACGTCGCCGATCCTGGTCACCGATTGAGCCAAGCCGAGATCCCTGAACCCCTGTTTTTGGCTAGCAACCGAGTAGGAAGACTTGAGGCAAGTATAAGTTCATCTATGTTTTGCTTGCTGTTATTATCTAGTGAGGAGTTGGTAGATGTGAGAAAATGAGGAATTGAAAGCTACATGTTGATTTTGGACAAATAAGATGGAACTAGATCAAGAAACTAAGTAGAAACAGAGCATGTTTTGGTGGATTTCAGTTTTTGAATTGAAATAAGAACTCAAGGATCTAGCTATGGTGGATTTTTGGAAGTGAAGAGGCTGTAATGTGGTGTAATACACTTGTAAACACTTGGCTGTGGACGTTGGATGCTGACATTCAAAGAGTAGGAGTAGTTCTCCTTAGGACAGTAGACTGTTTTTGCAAAAGACAGTATGACCTTCAGTGATTTCATGATTTTTCTGTAATTATCTAGCCAAAATTTGACTTCAAGAACAACTATAAAAAATTTAGATTAAATGAACAAGGTCTGATTGATGAAACGATTTTTCTATGAAAATGCTAAAGCTAGAAGTTATTACAGAATGTTAGCAAGGAATACATAAATTATTACTCTCGATACATAAGGAATTTGACTTAGTGTTCTTCATGAAAATTTTTCCTTTAGTTCTCATTGATAACATGTCAAAATTTCATAATTTTCTGAGTTCATTTGGAAATTATTCCGAAATCATTACCAGAACTATGCACTTTAATAGTCGAGCTGTTTTACTTCGAATTCGTACAAATTGTTCCCAAGGGTGAATATAGTTTAGAATATTATGTGATATGATGATACTGGCATTGATATGTTGTGGAATATCAATATTAGATAAAGGATTTATGAGACATTTCGTCATTGTATAAGAAAGTATTTTTGAAAATTAAGATGTTAATTGATACCGTTGGACCCTCGGGTCAACGATGCCCCTAGGAGTTGAGATGCCTAAAGGATCAAATGAGTCAATGCCTTGTGGATGCCCGGTGGCCTTAGTGGCTGAATGCCGGAGGTTTTTCCTCGGGAGCTTTGGGATGCTCGATTGTATGCTAGTCAGTACGTAAATCCAGAGGGCCGGGGTAACCATTCTCATGGTGAGCCTTGGAGGGTTTCCTCGTGATGTCAAGTGGGGTACGAGATGCCTGGAGGCATGATATGCTCCAGATGCCCGGTGGCCCTAGTGGCTGAATGTCGGAGGCTTTTGCGATGCCAGGGTGGATGCGAATGCTCGGAGGGACGCAAACATTAGTCCTCCAGGGGATGAAACCTTTTGAATGAAAAAAAAAATGGATGATTCTACTATATGTGTGTGTGGTCTGGTTATAGGACTAAGTTGTATGGCATGGCATGGGACATGTCATTACAATTTGGCCCTATGATCGGGACTTGGGTAACTGGATATGATGCATCTTGATTCTTTTGAAATTATATATTTGCCATTGCATTAAAGGATTCCATGAATTTGATGCATATTTATTCTTGTGATTACCTATTTTTGTCTGTCTCACATGAATCTAGATTCAGACAGTAAGGCTTGATATAGTTTGATGAATCTTTTACTGCTGAGTGATTGTACTCACCCCATGTGGGGACTAACATTTTAGATTAAAAGATGCCTCTGCAGCCTATCACTTGCGGTACTTTTTACAATGTCCCAGTTGACATTGAGTGCATGTATTCAGAGCACACTCATGTCGAGATTTGAGGATTGGTTTTCATCTGAGTGCGGGTTCTAGTCATGTATGACATCGGTTTACCTAATGGCCTCGTGGTCTAAGAGTTTCTGTTAGTGCACGTTCGTCATGATGGGATCATGCTAGGGATGTTGCCGCTGCCACCAGCTGATGGATTGGGCTGGGTGTGATCGTGTGTGACGAGTAGCAGATGAAGCTTTTTGGACTGCCGGCACTATTTGATAGACTCTTGTATAGGGCTGAATGGAAAGGAAAGCTAGAGGGAGGTCGGGTTATCTTTCGTTATGAAGCTGGGTATAGAAAACCATGGCAAGTTTTGATGTACCGACCAATGTTATCTATCAGACCTATGTAAATAAAAGTGTCCAGCTTAACTTATAAACTGTCTAGTGGGTGTGCATCATTTCAAAAATTTTGGGATAGGGAGATGTGATTTTCGCTTCCGTTATACATTTATACGCTGTGCAGGGACCATTTAAAACTTTTAAACCTCCAGGATTATTAGACCTTCAAGTCAAGTAGGAGAGAGGTAAGCAAACTATGGCGACCTAATGAATTGGGGGCTGTCTCGGGGGTGCCACATCACGTGATTTCAAGCGAAGGAATCTTCATGGACCTGACTAAGATTGAAGTAGTTATCAACTGGCCAAGACTGACAACAGTGATAGAGATCAGAAGTTTCTTGGGTTTAGTAAGGTATTACAGAAGGTTTGTGAAAGAATTTTTAGCTTTAGCTTCACCGTTGACTCGACTACTGAAGAAGGAATAAAAGTTTGTGTGGAACGATAAGTGCGAGTATAGTTTCCAAGAGGTTAAGCAGAAGCTGACTATCGCACCAGTATTAACCATACCATTTAGTCTTGAAGGATACGAGATCTATAGTGATGCATTGTTTAGAGGACTAGGTTGCATGCTGATGTAACATGGTAGGGTTGTTGCATACACGTTTCGTCAGTTAAGATCTCATGAGCTGAATTATCTGACACATGACTTAGAACTTGTAGCAATCATTTTCGCTCTGAAAAATTGGAGACATTATTTGTGTGGAGAAAGATTCCAAATAGTCACTGACCATCATAGTCTCAAGTATCTATTTTCTTAGAATGAGTTAAATATGAGACAGCGTTGCTGGATGGAACTCCTGCAAGAGGATACTGAAAAGAGAAAGGCTAATTTTTAGATTTCTGAAAACGGAACACTAAGGTTTCGAGGATGATTGTGTGTACCTGACGATGCAGAGCTTAAAGAAGAGATCTTATCATAAGCTCATCATAGCAGTTACAGCATTTATCCTAGCAGTACAAAAATGTATTAGAATCAGCGTCAACACTATTGGTGGACTAGTATGAAGGCAGGCATCGCCAACCATGTTGCCAAGTGTTTGACGTGTCAGCAAGTGAAGGCACATCATTGCAAGTTAGGAGGACTTATGCAACCTCTCGAGATTCCCGAATGGAAATGGGAACACATCACGATGGATTTTATGACAGGCTTACCAAGGAGTCAAAAAGGTAATGATTCTATTTGGGTAATGGTCTACAAATTGACAAAATCGGCTCATTTCATCGACGTACGAAAGGACCTTGATTTGGACAGGCATGCAAAGTTGTATGTGCATCAGATTGTTCGTCTGCACTGAGTGCCAGTGACGATTACATCATATCAAGACCCGGGATTCACAGCTGCCTTTTAAAAGAGTTTGTAGGCTGCTTTAGGAATGAAGCTACAGTACAGTACGGCTTATCATCCTTAGATAGATGGTCAGTTGGAGAGGACGATTCAAATCCTTGAAGACATGCTGCGAGCTTGCGTGTTGGATTTCAAGAGAAGTTGGGAGGAACAGCTTCATCTTGTTAAGTTCACCTACAACAACAGCTACCGGCAGAGCATTCAGATGGCTCCTTTTGAAGTGTTGTATGGTAGAGCATGCAGAACGCTAGTGTGTTGAGATGAGGTCGGAGAATGGAAGATTACAAGCCCGAAGTTGGTTCAACAGTCAATGGATGCAATTGCCGTTATCAAAGACAGATTAAAGACCGCTCAAAACTACCAGCAAAGCTACGTAGATAAGCGTCGAAGACCATTGAAATTTCAAGTTAGTGAGCACATCTTTCTGAATGCGTCACCAATGAGGAGTACTTCACGCTTCCGCAAGAAGGGAAAGCTGAGTCCAAGGTACGTGGGTCCCTTTGAGATTCTGGAAAAAATTAGGATCCTAGCATATCGTTTTACACTACCACCAAGGTTGGCGCAAGTGCATGACGTCTTTCACGTGTTGATGTGGAAGACATATGAACCTGACCTAACCCATGTGGTAAATTTTATAGAATTAGACATGGACGACTAGGAGTTGTACATGAAAAACCCGGTTCAAATTGTGGATTGAAAAGGACAGATTATGCACACCAAGACAATCTCATTGGTTAAAGTGGTCTGGCAACACCACAATACAGAGGGAACAACTTGGGAAAGTGAAGACTCGATGAAACGATTATACCCCCATTTTGTTGTTTAAAGATTTGTAAGGGTTTAAATTTCGAAAACGAAACTTTTATAAAAGGGAAGAGTTGTGACATCCTGATTTTCAGGTTCTGTTTACAATTGAATAAGTTGGGTTTTTCATCGACACACCTACGGTTCTTTTCCCTAAGCTAATCACTCACGTGATAATTAGTCTATCGGGTGAAGCCGTTAAGAAATCTAAACGCAATAGATTTGAGAATTCGACTAGGAATCGACTGCTTGATTGTGCTAATCTATAAGGGTCATTATGGCACTATCAAAATCGATTGGAGATCGGAGATAGGTCGATTTGACAGAGGTATGTAATTAGTGTGTAGGTGATTCTACCTAATTGCAAATTTTTTGTCGAATGGCACTAAATCGATTTTTCTATCATTTCTGTACCATGTGTTCATATTCGCAACCTCGAGATTCTCACGACAACCCAGGGTTGCTAATGTGTCGAAGATATACAATGTCGCTAAAAAATAATCGACCACGGGTCAAATGCGTTAAAAATTCCTAAAAACTAATCGGTATGATATATTACACTAAAATTGTGTCAGATTGAAATTAACCATGGAATTAAACCCAATTTCAAAAATTGAAAATTTGTATCATGTCACGATTTATTTGAAGAATGTCGACTCATTCTTGGAAGAATTTTTGGCGAGCTCAAGATTTTTATGGGAAATCAATTCGAACGATTCGAAAAAGAGGGAAATTCGGAGAGGCCAAATTGAGTGGATGTTTGGCTTCCTTAGTGAGCTATTTGGTGAAGGGAAATTGTGGAAATTGTGTGGGCTTCCTCCTTAGCAAAAGTGGACATCAAATTGGGGAATTTAGTAAAGAAATTGAAGTCGAAAGTGAGGAAATTCGAAGGCTTGGTGTGGGGATTGCAACATTTGGCTTCAACGTCATTTCTCTCTCCCCCCAGCAGCGACCAAATTCCCTCTACATGCCCATGCTCGTGAATCGCCTCCTCCATTTTTCTCCCTTTCGCTGCCATGTCCGAGTCAACCAGCGAAACAATTCCTCCAGCGTTAACCCCTCTCTTCGTCTGTTCCCTCCACTAAAGTAGCCCACGATCGCCTCTCTCCTTTGTCCATCCATCTCCAGCATTCACCCCATCATCACCCCCTATCCTGCCGCATGCCAGCTCTATTTCCACGCCCCAACTTCGTCAAGATAGCCCCACCAGTCAACTTCAACGGTCAGTTGACCGCACGCCTTCATGCCAGCGAAGCCCATCGTCGCAGCTCAGACAAGCCCAACCGCAAGCCACCAAAGCCAGCTCAGCCCAAAGCCAACAACCAATCGGGCAACAAGCAATGGGCTTATTGGGCCTTTTCATCCCGGTCTGAGCTCCCGTTGGCATCGCCATAAGCTCAAGTTTCGGCCGCCATCGCGCTGCCATCGCCATGAATCGGATTTCGTGCTAAACCAGTGAGTTTATGCACTAAACTCTAATAATGATGTTAATGATGCTTAAGGGGTGTTTAGATTAAATTAAGATTAGATTAGTGTAGTTATTAGCTTGTTTAGTTAATTTAGGTTAGTTAAATTAGTGAATTAGGTGGTTAGAAATTTTAGTTAGATAGTTTATTATATGGCCTTGTAGTTAGAATGGTTAGAATAATTTTATAAGTCCAATAGGTGGATAAATTAGCAATTTCTAGCCTAAGTTGGTATTTATTGAATTAATATGTATTTATTTAATTAATTTTGGAAAATATTTAATTATTTAATCTTTTCCAAAAACTAGACCAGGATAGTCATTAACCGAAATTTCGTGCTGATTGTAATGGTGTGTTCAGTTTATGCAATTGGGTGTTATTTTATGCAAATTGAGTGCTGATTGGAATTTTGGTTATTTATCCCAAAATTTGAAAATTTTGATATTTATTCAAAAAATCTTGAGTGTCCGGTTTTGACACCAAAAATGGTTTTATATATTATATAAAATAGTGGGATTTTAAAATGAATGGTATCACTTTTTAAAGTCCGATCTAACCATGTACTTATACACGATTATTTTCACCGGGTGTTTTTAATACAAAGAAAATTGGCCAAGTGCATTATTTTAATTGAGACATTTGAGTGCAATGCATTGTGTCCTTGGCCGTACTTGAGTGATTGTGTGTTGGTTAAGAAAAACCGTCCCAAGCTGTTAAGCTAGACGTTACCCCTATATGGAACACCCCTAGACAACGGAAGCCGGTCACAATAGATTATGGACCTATGTTCCTTCGGAAAAGCCATCTAGGAAAGATGTAAATGTGCTCAATGGAGTGAGATGACGCCTGGCTATGCCAGAAGATCGCTGAACAATGAGTAGGCCGTGCTATAAGTCGAGATCAAAACTAGGGACGCATGACTAATTGAGTTGAACGCGCCAAATTATGGGACAAAATTGTGTGACACGGTATGGGACGTGTCATAATGATTTGACCCTATAATCAGGACCCTTGTACTTGGTTGAAATTGAGTGTGGCATTCCAGTTGATAAGCTTATTTGATGCTCATGCTTTTGTGGCTATCTGTGATATAAACCGTGCTAACATGCAAGGAGGATCTAAGACAAGGTAAGTCTTTATAGTTGTGTGATTGTGTGGTTAGGATGCCTTTAGGCGTATTACCCTCCTAATCGGGATTTAGAACGTGAACTCACTGAGATTTATATCTGACCTTGTCATGGACTTCAACTTTTCAGGACCGTAGGATAAAGGACCTAAAGCCGAGGTGAGGGGATCTGAGGTGTAGGTTAGATAGGACGGCTTCTTTTGAGAGCCGGCATTTTTGTAGGCTTTTGGGTGTTGACTTTTGTATATGACTCAATTCGTAGTTAAAAGCATGTTTTGTTTGTGAATCTATTTCCTGCTTTTCTATCCCAAGCTGATGATTTCAGGGGATTTGTTATTCGCTTTCTCATGTGCAATAAAATGAATGGGTCAATGACACGTCTTGGAACGTCACAAATTTTATCGACCACCGAGGGATGGGCACGCACTCAAGGATCGGGGCGTGACATGAAAGGCTTCAAATTGCAATTGTCCACAAAGTCAAACAATCTTTGAAGTTTCCTCCTTCGCTTTCCAACTCAAGCTCTACTAGATAATTCAACCCCAAACGTTAAAATCATTTGCTTACCTCGCGGGACCTGCTTTCCCCTATTTAATGTTTAGCGTTTATTATAAAAGAAAGACCGTTGATGCCAAGTTGGTCCTATATAACAAGCCAAGCGGCCTCCCGTTGATGCCAAGTTCCTCCTATATAACAGCCCAAGCGGCCTCCTCAACACATGAGAGAGGAGAAGCAAGAAACTCTCCCTTCTGCGACACTCCGTCGCAAGGTACCAAGGCAGAAACAATGCTTTTCTTCTTCTCGCTCTTCCTCGCCACCACCACCACTAATTCCCCATCGGTCCATCCTCAACCACTCCCTCCAACCCCATGTCTAAGTCCACGTCCCAAAAGCATATTCCTCCTCGCTGGGCAGAGCAACATGGCGGGCCGGGGCGGCGTTGACCCATCCATAGGGTGGGATGGTGTCATCCCTCCCGAGTGCAGCCCCAACCCATCGATCCTCCGTCTCACAAGGAACCTCACATGGGTTGAGGCACAGGAGCCGCTCCACGCAGATATTGACACGAATGTGATAAATGGGATCGGCCCCGGTATGGCATTTGCCAACGCCGTCATGAGCCAGGATCGGAGTCTGGGCTTGGTGGGTTTGGTGCCGTGTGCAATCGGTGGGACGAAAATAACCAGTGGGAGAGAGGGACGTTTTTGTACGACCAGTTAATGAGGCGGGCGCGAGCGGGGACGAATGACAGGGGGACAATCAAAGCGCTCTTGTGGTACCAAGGAGAGAGCGACACGGTGGAGGAAAGCGACATGGTGCAGTACAAAGTGAGGCTGGAGAAGTTCTTTACGGATGTGAGGACTGATCTACAGTCGCCTGAGCTACCAATTTTCCAGGTGATTGAATTGTAAGACATAAAAATTCATATGCGGAAGCCAGGATTAATTGAAGACAAACCTCCAGCCATTGTTCTTGTTCGCGTTCGTCAGAAAAGCCTGAAATCAAGAAGGTAATAGGCGCACTCTACTAACCAAATTTCCTCACGTACTGATGGTGTATTCTAAATGTGAGGATTTTGTGTTAGACCTTGATCACCCGTCAAAAATGAACGTACGTCTCTATTTATACATCGTCTCCCATCAAGACGAACGGTTGTCAACGAAAAGGCACGAAGCGTGGAAAACTTCATGTCGAATAGTCGTAACTTTTAGGAGAAAATTTGGGTATAAATATGGGATCACAAAAAATAAATAACATTCTCCCACTTGATCCCATCATTTTCATCATACGAATCATTCAACTAATTCCACGAAAACTTTATGCTTAAAGAAAAGAAACAAAACACATGGATCATGGCGACATGTCCTCTAAGAGTGAGTAATACCTTCCATGTATCACAATGCATCTTATTTCTTTAATATCAGCCTATATGTGACAACATATCTTAATGAATAAACCTTATGTTTATTCCAGAATCAAGGATAAATGTTATTCTCATAAACAACAAAATGTGTACACAAAAATTGAGAATCAACATTACAACTGAATAAGAGTTCCATACAACAAAAATTGTTCATATGTCGACAAATCACATAATGGGACCTATTCCCATACTAGTTACATGATCCTTATACTTCATCGTTGGCATGCCTTTAGTTAAAGGATCGGCTATCATCAATTCAGTGCTAACGTGTTCAATGACCACTTTATTCTCCTTAACACGCTCCCTTATGGCTAAATACTTAATGTCGATATGCTTACTTCGACTGCCACTTTTGGCATTTTTAGCCATAAAAACTGCAGCTGAATTGTCACAATATATTCTTAATGGCCTAGAAATAGAATCAACAATTCTAAGCCCAGCAATGAAACTCTTCAACCATACACCATGCGAGGTAGCCTCAAAACAAGAAACGAACTCAGCCTCCATAGTGGAAGTAGCAGTCAAAGTCTGCTTGGCACTTCTCCATGACACGGCTCCGCCAGCTAACATGAAAATGTATCCAGATGTTGATTTTCGTGAATCAATGCAACCCGCAAAGTCCGCATCCGAATAACCGATCACTTCCAGGTTGTCAGTCCGTCTATACATAAGCATATAGTCTTTGGTACCTTGAAGGTATCTCAACACTTTCTTTGCAGCTCTCTAGTGGTCTAAACCTGGATTATTCTGATATCTTCCCAACATTCCAACAGCAAAAGCAATGTCAGGTCGAGTGCAAACCTGAGCATACATCAAGCTTCCAACAGCAGAAGCATATGGAACGTTGCACATTTGTTCCTTTTCTAGATCGTTCTTCGGGCATTGGTTCAAATTGAACCTGTCACCCTTCACAATGGGTGCTATACTTGGTGAACAATCTTTCATCCGAAATCTCTCTAGGACCTTATTGATATAGGTTTCTTGAGATAGTCCTAAAATTCCTCGAGATCTATCTCTATGGATCTTAATGCCAATGACATAAGATGCCTCACCCATATCCTTCATGTCAAAACTCCTAGAGAGGAATTGTTTCACCTCATGTAGCAACCCCTTATCATTGGTTGCAAGTAATATATCATCCACATACAGCACAAGGAAACAAATTTTGCTCCCACTAACCTTCTGGTATATACATTGATCCATAACATTCTCTATAAAACCAAATGAAGAGATAACATCATGAAACCTTAAGTACCATTGGCGGGATGCTTGTTTCAAGCCATATATAGATTTATTAAGCTTGCACATCAAATGCTCACCTTTACTAGAGGAGAATCCTTCAGGTTGTTTCATGTAAACCTCCTCCTCTAGTTCTCCATTGAGGAACGCCGTTTTCACATCCATCTGATGTAATTCCATATCAAAATGGGCAACCAATGCCAAAACAATACGAAGAGAATCTTTCTTAGATACAGGAGAAAAAGTCTCAATATAATCGATTCCTTCCTTTTGAGTAAATCCTTTGGCAACAAGTCTAGCTTTATATCTTTCAATGTTACCCAATGAATCTTTCTTAGTTTTGAAGACCCATTTACAACCAATAGCCTTTGCACTATCAGGTAACTCAACTAAATCCCAGACTTTGTTAGATGCCATAGAACTCATCTCTTCCTTCATGGCATTGTACCACAAATTGGATTTATCACTATCCATGGCTTGTGAAAACGTTTCAGGATCATTCTCAGCTCAATATTGTAGTCGACTCTTGTAAATACACAATATAATCACTAGGAATAGCCGATTTCCTTGTTCTAGTAGATCTTCTCAATGTTGGATCAACATTCTCTTGAGGAGCATGTTGCTCAACTGGTTGTTCAACAATTTCTGGTAATTGCTGAACAACTGGATCTACTGGATCAATATCGCGAGTTGTGGAACTTCAACAATTGGTTGTTCAATAGCCGGCTGAACTGAAGGGGCATTATGAGCAACAACTAATCTTAAACTTGAGGTGGAAAGTTGAGTATCTGAATGATCTTCCTTAGGAACATGATCCCTTGGTCAATCGCTCCCACTGATCAAGTCATTTTCAAGAAATTTAGCATTTCTTGATTCCACAATCCTAGTGGTATGAGATGGACAATAAAACCTGTATCCCTTGGACCTTTCGGCATATCCAATGAAATACCCACTTATGGTCCTTGGGTCCAACTTCTTTTCCTGTTGATTATAAATTCTTACTTCAGACGGGCATCCCCAAATGCGCACATGATGCAAACTCGGTTTCCAACCCTTAAATAACTCAAAAGGTGTCTTTGGGACAACCTTGGTCGGAACTCGGTTTAATATGTACACTACCGTCTTAAGTGCTTCAGTCCATAAGAATTTAGGAAGTTTGGAGCTACTAAGCATACTACGCACCATGTCTAATAAGGTCCGATTTCTTCTTTCCGCTACGCCATTTTGATCCGAAGAACCAGGCATAATATATTGGGCAACTATCCCATGCTCTTGAAGAAATCTTGCAAATGGACCAGGTGCTTGTCCATCTTCAGTGTATCTACCATAGAATTCTCCATCTCTATCTGATCTCACGATCTTAATTTGCTTATTGCATTGTTTCTCTACTTCCGCCTTAAATACTTTAAAGGCATCTAATGCTTCATATTTATTATGAATCAAGTAGAGATACATATAACGTGAATAATCATCTATAAAGGAGATGGAGTATTTCTGACCACATGAGTCCATATCCGGACTATAAATATCTGTATGTATGATTTCTAATATTTCTGTACTCCTCTTAGCACATTTCTTTGACTTGTTAGTCTGTTTTCCCTTTATGCAGTCCACACAAGTATCACAATCAGTAAAATCTAATGTACAAAGTACTCCATCATTTACTAATCGCTTAATTCTTTCTATGGAGATATGTCCCAATCTCCGGTGCCACAACATAGAAGAATGTTCTTTCACAACACATCGTTTCATACCAGCTTTATCATGAACATGCATCGCATCATAATAGGCATTGTCTTGTAAATTAATTCGAAAAAGACCATCAGACAAAATACCACTCCCAACAATTTCATATTTAAATGATAAACAAAAGTTTGAATCTGAAAAGTTAAAAGAGTATCCCAAAGGTACAAGTCTTGAAACTGAAATTAAGTTTCTAGAAATACTAGGAACATAAAAGGTCTTTTCCAAATCTAAAACAAAACCACTATTGAGAACTAGTCTATATGTCCCAATAGCTTCCACATGCGAACGCATCTTGTTTCCAGAATAGATGCTTTGTTCACTTCCCACTGGCTTCCGGTGGTTTTGAAAACCCTGCAAGGAATTCGAAATATGGATTGTAGATCCAGAATCAATCCACCAAGTGTTGTGACTTACATCGGTCATATTAGATTCATAACAAACACAAGAGATTGGATTACCTTTCTTCTTGAGCCAGGCCTTAAATTTAACACAATCCTTCCTTATATGCCCCTTCTGTCTACAGAAGAAACACTTGGATTCTTTCTTAATGTCAGCTTGGGGAGGTATTTTACCTTTTCCCTTATGCTTGCCATAGCCCTTATTCTTTCCTTGTGTTGCCAAATGAGCACTTTCTCCCAATTCCATAACCAGTCTTTCTTGCTCTTGAACACACATGGTCATGAGTTCATTAATAGACCATTTATTCTTATGTGTGTTATAAGAGATCTTGAAAGGTGCATACTGATGTGGGAGAGTGTTCAGAATATAATACACAAGGAATGATTCAGATATCTCAACCTCAAGGTTCTTAAGCTGAGCTGCAATGTTCCTCATTTGCATGATGTGCTCACGCACACCTCTAACACTAGTGAGCTTCAATGATGAAAACTTCATAATCAGGGTCATGACATCTCAGAACTTTCAAACTGCGCATCTATAGCCTCCAATAAAGCCTTAGCATTGTTATGCTGAGCAACTGAACCACGAATACTTTGAGATATCTTAGCTCTTATAAACATGGCACAAACGCGGTTGGACCGCTCCCATTGGTTATAAAGAGCTATCTCAGCTGGAGTGCTCGAATCAGTAGGAGCAGGTGGTTCGTCTTTCCTTATAGCATAGTCAATGTCCATCCACCCCAATTGAAGAAGAACCGACTCCTTCCAAATTTTATAGTTCTCACCATTCAGTACGGGAACATCAAACTTAAATTCAGAGAAATTCACAGGTTGCGAAACTGCATATCAAATAATCATGCTTATGTCACAAAATTTGAGGCAAATATAAATAAATCATGTTTTACCAATGTAAACATGTCACAATATGAATCACATAACATAAAAACTACCTGTGGGCTAAGTTTTTAATTTAAATAGATTCATAATCACATCATGAACAAACTACCATATTATATGCATTTTCTTAATCCCTGTGGGTAAATTAAGAAAAATAATATGATATTTCATCCTAATTAATCATATTAATATAATGAAAATTCCTGTGGGATAAAATTCATCATATTAATATAATTAATTACAATCAATGTCCATTTCTAAATATGATCCGGAGGCTTTTAATATATAATTTAATTAATTAAAGATGCTGTGGCCACTCCTAATTAATTAAATATATGGACCATTGGACATTTAATCTCATGCATAAAATATTCATAACAATGCATGAAATGATATAATAAATAAATACATCAAGGGCATAACAGTAAATAAATTATTTGGCCAAGGGCAAGATTGCAAAAATTTAAAAAGTTTGGGGCAAAAAATGTAAAAAGGAGTCACGGGTGAAGACGACGGGCGCGTGCCGAGCACGTGCGTGTCCAGCGCATAGGCGCGTGCTTGGCACGCGCCAGAACCCGCGCGGCGCGCGGGCGCGTGACCCGCACGCGCACGGTTCAGTGCGCAGGCGCGTGCGTCGCACGCGCCTAGCAACTGCCGCGCGCGTGGATCCCACGCGCGCAACGGTTGCCGCGCGTGTGAGAGCACGTGGCGCATGGAATCCACGCGCCTGCAACCACAGCGCACGCGTGGGCTCCACGCGCCTTCTTCCTCGCGCGAACAGAAGCCTTTCTTCGCCGTTTTTCGCCGTTCCGCCGCGGTTTCGCCGGCCGTTTCTTCTCCGGCAGCCCATTTCAGACAAAAATAAATAATGGGTTTTGAAGAACATGCCGACACGACCACATGGGTCCAAGTTTCGGCGAAAATGAGCAAAAATTGACCCCAAAATCAGACGAAAATTTCCCAAAAACTCAAATCCTCAACCACCGCGACTTCCGCCGCCCGATTAGCCTCCGGCGAACACTGATATGCCGAAATAACTCATGGCTAATGTTCCTCATGGCGGTGCGAACGTATGGGTCCGAATTCGAGAGGGTGGGTCGCGCGGATTTGCTGGGAATCGGCGAATCTCTCTTGGCCTCAAAACTTCAAGTTACTGTTCATCCTCATAAAATGGCCGAAAATTCATCGAAAACACACCGAAAATACACCGAAATTTAACAAAACAAGGCAGAGGCTATAAACATGCTCTGATACCAAATGTAAGACATAAAAATTCATATGCGAAAGCCAGGATTAATTGAAGACAAACCTCCAGCCATTGTTCTTGTTCACGTTCGTCAGAAAAGCCTGAAATCAAGAAGGTAATAGGCGCACTCTACTAACCAAATTTCCTCACATACTGATGGTGTATTCTAAATGTGAGGATTTTGTGTTAGACCTTGATCACCCGTCAGAAATGAACGTACGTCTCTATTTATACATCGTCTCCCATCAAGACGAATGGTTGTCAACGAAAAGGCACGAAGCGTGGAAAACTTCATGTCGAATAGTCGTAACTTTTAGGAGAAAATTTGGGTATAAATATGGGATCACAAAAAATAAATAACATGAATTTCTCTTTTATGCTTCATTTCGGAATCAATTGCATCTTTCACTTTAGATTGTTCAAACAAATTATGATAAAATTATAAATGAAATTTGCTATTTAAATTAAGCAAATGGCGATCATCTTGATGTGGTACATCCTTAGTCTATTTTTATTCGAGACCAGACAAATAATAGTTAGATATGCATTTTGATAGTAATGGCTTGCAAAAGGTTCCGTGGGAGTCAATGTGATGTGTTTCTTTTCTGCAGCTTTTTAAATAAAGATGAATAATAACAAGAAATGGCCCATCAACGGTAGATACCTAGGATTTTCTACGGGGTAGGGGCATTCACCTTAGATCCCCGAGCGGCTTTTCCTCTGAAATAAGTTCATAATAATCGGAATTCGGCCACTCATCTCATTAGATTGATGAACCGGACATCAAGAAATAGTGATATTCACACTAACCTCTTGAAAAAAAAATGTACATTTTAATGCGATTTTTTTAATTCGCTTCAATGGATTACATTTTATTACTTAATTGCATGTTTGCTCTGCGTTTCGGAGCAGGTGGCTATCGCATCAGGACAGGGAAATTTCACCGACGCGGTGAGAAAGGTCCAGCTCGGGCTTGACCTTCCGAACGTGAGAACCGTCGACGCCAGGGGGCTGCCTCTCGAACCTGACCAGCTCCATCTAACCACCCCAGCCGAGGTCCGGCTTGGCCAGATTCTGGCCGACGCTTTCCTTCAGGCTGTGTTATCGGCAAAAGACAGCTCCTCTTCTGTGTAATTTCTGTACTAGTTAACATGACAAGGTAATAGTCTTTGGATGGACAAAGCCAGGAAAGGTCAATTAGTATGCACCTTTTTCATATCTGCTTTTTACTTGCAAATTTGGAAAGGTCATTTAGTATACGTTGCTTGGAAAAATCATTCAGCAACAAGCAGTATTACTCTCTTGTCCAAACACATGTTTGGTGCGAATAACCAGTATAGCGGTTGTTATAATATGTTGCAAGTTTGAGCCCACAAACGAAGTCCAATCCGAGATAAGTTACTATTTGAGGACGTTGAAATATGTCCCTTAGAAATCCATATTATTCGTCCAGTGTTAGAGTCCGAGTTGGATTATTTATGTGGATATCGGAAATATCGAGAAAAGGAAGATACTGCATCTTCCTATTAGGATTTGGACGCAACCAAAAGAAAAATAAAAGAAAATAAAAGAAATAAAAGAATGGCTGGACTTTGCTTCCGGCAAAGTCAAAGAAAGATACGGATTTATTCCGTCCAGAATTAGATTGGGTTCTTAGGGCAAAGATATATATCTAAAGATGTGCTCGTGGCTGTGGGTTTTCTAAGGTGGTCACAAAGAAATACCGAAGCACCGTTTCCAAGTAAATGCCTAACATTAGGGATGATCGGTTCCTGACCCGATCCAATTCCATTTAAGAACTGGTAACCAAACCAAGAGGACTGGTTCCTCTTTTTTGGGATCAAGAACTAGACCAAACAGTCCTAGGACTGGGAACCAAACCGAGCTAACCAGTCTGGTTCGATTCAATCCAATGGAACCAACCACTAAGCAAAAATATAAATAAATAAATAAATAAATAATAACTTTTAAAAATACTTCAGTTATTCAAATTTTATGGTTTATTGTTATTTTAAGAAATTAAAAAATATATTTATATATAATAAAAAAAAAGAGTTAGTCCAGTCTATCGATTAGGTCTGGTCCGATTCTCCCTTGGAATCGGAAATCGAACCAAAAATCAGTGGTTTCAATTTTATGGAACCAAGAACCAAACCGATGCTCCCGGGAGCCGAACCAAACCAGCTAGTCTGGTCTAGTCCTAATGGTTTATGGTCCAAGTAATCCAATATGCTCACCCCTACTTGACATGCATTATTTCGTAGGCATTGCTTGTAAATTACATTCAAGAAGATTTAGTATTCAAGCAAATTAAATTTTGGTGAGTTCAAGAGTTGTTAATTCCTTCGTAATATTGAAAGATTATTTTGCAAGGAATTGTGGAGTAAAGCGCTACATGGGTTATTGAGTCTAATTGAGGCTTGGGAAATATTGAGAATATTTGAATGATTCGAGTGTAATTGTAATCATCGTTATGTCGCTTGATCTAAAGTGAAATTCATTTTTACTCTCCCCATGAACGTAGGTCACCATGGCCGAACCATGTAAATTTAGTATACAATTTATTTTCTTGTTATGTTTATTTTATTATTTAATCATTCACTTTTCGCAACACCGGTCCTTGTGCTTTCACTAGCTAAAGACAGTACTAAGAACAGAGATTTGTGTGGAGTCAATACTTATGGTCATGGCTGGTGAATTACACTGGCAGACAGTATGATTACACAAGCAACTTGTGCAGAGAAGCGTCAAGCTAGAACTAGAAGTGCATATGACGCACGTTATAGTCGACTTCTCTTAGAAGTATCCAATATAGTCGCGCTCCCCGGTTTATTATCCAATGGCAAGATGCTCGTGCGTTCGCAAGAAAAATAATATGCATAAAATTATAACAAAATACACGTTCACATCAATCAAATTCTTCATCAGAGTTTATGCGGAATGTCATTTAAAGTAGATCTGAATTCCATCATTTAGATTTATACTCCAATTGAAAGAAAACATGAGACATAAAATTGCAACACTTATTGAATTGTAAAATAAGTAAATGGATGTTTGGAGCACATAATACAATATAAACAACTAAGAAACATATAAAGCAGAAAACATGGTTTTCCTCCGATTATTGGATTATGTGCTTTGTGTCATTGACTTGGTTTGGGCAACGAGAACTTGAGCTCCGACACCGAGGAATTGGGCTAGGTCTCAATGGACTTGCCCTGGCACTGCAGACCCAATCCTAGGTGGCGAGGTCCTAGGCCTGACCTTGATGGATCTAGATGCGGGCTTCAAGGATCGGGGCACAACCTCGATGGACTCGAGCACAGACGTCAAGTCAGGCTCCCAATCTCAACTTCAATGGACTCAATGGCAAGCATCAAACACTTGGTCTAAGCCTCGATGGACCAAGGACCGAGCGTCGAGGACCAAAGTTAGGCCTCGATGGACTTGGGCATGGGCAGGCACGAAGATCCCCGGCCCAACCTAGATGGACCTAGATCCAAACACAAGGGACCAGGGTACCGGAGACCATTGATGAACCTAGATGTGGGCACCGGTATTGGAGTTTGAGGCCCGGCCTCAATTGAACCAAGCTCGAGAGTCAAGGTCAAGGCTCAGCCTCAATAAGCCCAAGCCCAAGCATCAAGGACTTAGGACAAGCCTCTGTAGACCTAGGCCGAGGCCCTAGAGAACCAAGCACGGGATTGGGTTCTCGGGCTAAGTTTCGACAAACCTAAAGATCAATGCCTGTGCTCATGCCCATGAGTTAGGGATTCGAACTTGAGACCCCATGCCTATGTTGGGTTCCTTGACTACTCATGCACAAATCACTAGCATTCGAAATAGTTTATATCTATTTAGGAAAATCATATTTTTCTTACCAAATAACAGAAAATATTTTCTAGTTCATTTTTTGATCTCAGTCAAATATCGGAAAATAATGTTATTTTCTTGAAAAATGATTTCTAGAAAAAAAATTTCCAAAAAATTTCACGTTTCAACGGAACAAAGAAAGTCAAAGTGAGGAAAAAAAAACACGAATAGACTAACCTTTAATTTACTTGGTAACTGACCAAAAAAAAAAATATTACTTGGTAAAATTCTCACAAAATGACCAGGTTACCCTTAAATTGTAATTCACAGAGTGTCCCACGACTCAATTCGATGAACCAGACGCGACCAATCATATGAATGGCTTTAATTATCCAATGCAAAAAAAAAAATGCAATGGTTTCATGAAAACAATATTTTTGGTAGGGACTATAAATCCCAATTGTCTGTGCTTTTCCTTTCTCCTTTTTCTATTAAAAAAAACCTTTAAATAAAATTTGAGATAAGTGCATTGAAAGTTCTAAAACTCGTCGCGAAATTACAATTGAATACTAAAACTTTCAACAAGTATAGTTAAGTTCTAAAATTTATCAAGAAAATGCAATCAAATCAGAAAACTTGTCACAAAAATATAATCGAATTCTAATTTTTTTTAAAATGCAATCAATTGAAGGATTCAATTAGACCAACTTGATAAGTTTGAAGACTCAATTGCACTTTTAGAAAGTTTTAAGACTCGATTGCATATCCGTGACAAATTTTTGGACTTAAATGCATTTTTGTAACAAGTTTTAGAATTTTCAATATACTTATCCCATAAAATTTAGGTGTCAACGGTCCTAAAATTTGAAATGGTAACACTTGGCCTCACCAATACATTCTTGATATGAAATAAATCTCCTACAAAGGCGATACTCCAAGTACCTATTGTCCGGCCATTACGGACTTCTTAAGAGTTGTGCTCTTGCTTTTGAACAGAACGACCGCGAGGAAGACACTGCACTGTAGGCCGATCCTATGCATCCTTTTGAAGCACAATATTGAAATTTGGGCAAGAAACAAGCTCCGATCCTCGCTTTTAGCTTGGGCCCCGGCCTTTCTTTTGAGCTTAATCCACAAATTTCCCATCATCATGCCAATTGGTTAAAGTGAAAATTCAAAAAACTAGTTCGCAGAAAGTTTTCTCACTTAAACATAACGGATTTCCTTATTTGTGGTGTGCAGGTGTTCACGGCTTAGAAGCTTCAGCCTAATGAAAGTGGGATCTCAGCTTTTGCGCATTATTTCTCAAAAAAAAAAAAAATGGTAGAATCAAACATGAATCAAGATAAACGTCAAGCGATGCCTTTGTCAAATATGGCTCTGGTGCCGAGGGATGTGAATTGCAATTTCGGGGAGAACAAAGTGTCCGCGATTGAATAGAGACGTCCAACTAGTAGCCAATGACCATTGTTGGAAAGCAGAAATTTTAGCACTTTGAAAAACACAACCGCTGGATAGATACTATGTATCATGAGAACACCAGTTTTCTCAATGATGTGATATGTCTATGGCTAGTCAAACAATCCAAATTGGATTAGTCAAATACGAACAAAGTAACAAAAGGAGATTCATTTCATGAGTCAGTGATGTGAAATTAATGGAATCACAAACTTTGATGTAAACCGCATGAAATGATTTACTAAATTTGTAAATTAGATAAGACGTGAAACAAAATGATTATAATTAGCTCAATTATGGAAGACTGGTTGCACAGTTTGTGATGACGCAAAGAAATCAAAATTAATCTGTGCACTTTATTCACCCGCTAGCACACATGCATAAATCAAACCTAGTTACTAATCTACTCCCATGGGTTAAGCGAGAGCACCTCATCTCCAATTCCACAACATTTCCGAAGTTGGCTACGACAACGCTGCTGCAATTTTCTTTGGATAATGTCAATGAAAGTTCTTAAACTCATGTCAATCAGTCACATTTACGTTTCAAATTCTTTTTCTCGATTATTTAAATATTAAAATATGTTGTCATCATTCAAGTTAGTCATTTCATTAACTTCCCAACTTTTAGTTGATGGAAAAGTCTAGGCTGGCATTTTTTATTAGTTATTTCATCTACAAGGGCGACATTTTGTGTGCATCCATTTATGCTTTATAAAATTATTTGTTAAAGAAAAATGAACTTTTTTTTTGAGCTTCTCATATTAAAAGGAAAGGGAGACGGCAATGTGTTCTGCCCTCTATAGCCAACCTCCCGTCTTAGGGTCGAGGTAAGGGTGGTTGGCCCTCACTTGGCCATAAGCGCGGGCTACGATTCTCGCCACCAGCAAACAAAGGGCTACTGCGACCATGAAGCAAGGGCCCTTGCCAGTGAATCAAGATAAACGTCTATTGGTGCCTTTATCAAATATCGCTATGGTGCAGGGGGATGTCAATTGCAACTTCCAGGAGGACAAATTGTCCGCCATCGAATAGAGGCGTCCAACTAGTAGCCAATGACCATTGTCGAAAAGCAGAAATTTTACCACTTTGAAAAAAACAACCACTAGATAGATAGTATGTATCACGAGACCACCGGTTTTCTTAATGATGTGATATCTCTATGGCTAATCAAACAATCCAAATTGGATTAGTCAAATACGAATAAAGTAACAAAAGGAGATTCATTTCATGGATCAATGATATGAAATTAATGGAATCACAAACTTTGATGTAAACCGCATGAAATGAATTACTAAATTTGTAAATTAGGTAAGTCGTGAAACAAAATGATTATAATTAGCTCAAATATGGAAGACGGGTTGCACGGTTTGTGATGGCACAAAGAAATCAAAATTAATTTGTGCACTTTATTCACCCCCTAGCACACATGCATAAATCAAACCTAGTTACTAATCTACTCCCATGGGTTAAGTGAGAGCACCTCATCTCCAATTCCACAACATTTCTGAAGTTGGCTACGACAACGCTGCTCAAATTTTCATTGGATAATGACAATGAAAATTCTTACACTCGTGTCAGTCCGTCACATTTACTTTTCAAATGCTTTTTCAAGATTATTTAAATATTAAAATCCTTCATCATCCTTCAAGTTAGTCATCTCATTAACTTCCCAACTTTTAGTTGATGGAAAAGTCTAGGCTGGCATTTTTTATTATTGATTTCATCTACAAGGGCGACATTTTGTGTTCATCCATTTATGTTTTATAAAATTATTTATTAAAGAAAAATGAATTTTTTTTTTTAGTTTCTAAGATTAAAAGGAAAGGGAGACGGTAATGTGTTATGCCCTCTATAGCCAACCTCCCGTCTCGAGGTCGAGGTAAGGGTGGTTGGCCCTCACTTGGCCATAAGTGTGGGCTACGATTCTCGCCACCACTAGGCAAGCGCTACTGCGACCATGAAGCAAGGGCCCTTGCCTGTGAATCAAGATAAACGTCTATTGGTGCCTTTATCAAATATCGCTCTGGTGCAGGGGATGTCAATTGCAATTTCCGGGAGGACAAATTGTCTGCCATCAAATAGAGGCATCCAACAAGTAGCCAATGACCATTGTCGAAAAGCAGAAATTTTAGCACTTTGAAAAAAAACAACCATTGGATAGATAGTATGTATCACGAGACCACCAGTTTTCTCAATGATGTGATATCTCTATGGCTAATCAAACAATCCAAATTGGATTAGTCAAATACGAATAAAGTAACAAAAGGAGATTCATTTCATGGATCAGTAATGTTAAATTAATGGAATCACAAACTTTGATGTAAACCGCATGAAATGAATTACTAAATTTGTAAATTAGATAATACACGAAACAAAATGATTATAATTAGCTCAAATATGGAAGACGGGTTGCATAGTTTGTGATGGCACAAAGAAATCAAAATTAATTTGTGCACTTTATTTACCCCCTAGAACACATGCATAAATCAAACCTAGTTACTAATCTACTCCCATGGGTTAAGTGAGAGCACCTCATCTCCAATTCCACAACATTTGTAAAGTTGGCTATGACAACGCTGCTCCAATTTTCATTGGATAATGACAATGAAAATTCTTACACTTGTGTCAATCCGTCACGTTTACTTTTCAAATGCTTTTTCAAGATTATTTAAATATTAAAATCCGTCGTCGTCCTTCAAGTTAGTCATTTCATTAACTTCCCAACTTTTAGTTGATGGAAAAGTCTAGGCTGGCATTTTTTATTATTTATTTCCTCTACAAGGGCGACATTTTGTCTTCATCCATTGATGTTTTATAAAATTATTTATTAAAGAAAAATGAACTTGTTCTTTATTTTTTATTTTTTGAGCTTGTAAGATTAAAAGGAAAGGGGGACGGCAATGTGTTGTGCCCTCTCTAGCAACCCTCCCTTGTAAGGGTTGACGAAAGGGTGGTTGGCCCTCACTTGGCCGTAAGCGCAGGCTACGATTCTTGCCACCACCAAGCAAGGGCTGCTGCGACCATGAAACAAGGGCCCTTGCCTATGAATCAAGATAAATGTCAAGTGGTGCCTTTATCAAATATTGCTCTGGTGCCGAGGGATGTCAATTGCAATTTCGGGGAGGACAAATTGTCTTCCATCGAATAGAGACATCCAACTAGTAGCCAATGACCATTGTTGAAAAGTAGAAATTTTATTACTTTGAAAATGGCAACCACTAGATAGTTAGTATGTATCACGAGTCCACCGGTTTTCTCAATGATGTGATATCTCTATGGCTAATCAAGCAATCCAAATTGGATTAGTCAAATACGAGTAAAGTAACAAAAGGAGATTCATTTCATGGGTCAGTGATGTGAAATTAATGGAATCAAAAACTTTGATGTAAACCGCATGAAATGATTTACTAAATTTGTAAAATAGATAAGATGCGAAACAAAATGATTATAATTAGCTCAAATATGAAAGACGGGTTGCACAGTTTGTGATGGCACAATGAAATCAAAACTAATTTGTGCACTTTATTCACCCCCTAGCACACATGCATAAATCAAACCTAGTTACTAATCTACTCCATGGGTTAAGCGAGAGCACCTGATCTCCAATTCCACAACATTTCCAGAGTTGGCTATGACTACGCTGCTCCAACTTTCATTGGATAATGACAATGAAAGTTCTTACACTCGTGTCAATCAGTAACATTTACGTTTCAAATTCTTTTTCTCGATTATTTAAATATTAAAATCCATCGTCATCCTTCAAGTTAGTCATTTCATTAACTTCCCAACTTTTAGTTGATGGAAAAGTCTAGGCTGGCATTTTTTATTAGTTATTTCATCTACAAGGGCGACATTTTGTGTTCATCCATTTATGTTTTATAAAATTATTTGTTAAAGAAAAATGAACTTTTTTTTTTTTTAGCTTCTCAGATTAAAAGGAAAGGGAGATGGCAATGTGTTCTATCCTTTATAGCCAACCTCCCGTCTTAGGGTCGAGGTAAGGGTGGTTGGCCCTCACTTGGCCATAAGCGCGGGCTACGATTCTCGCCACCACCAAGCAAGGGTTGCTGCGACCATGAAGCAAAGGCCCTTGCTTGTGAATCAAGATAAACATCTAGTGGTGCCTTTATCAAATATCGCTCTAGTGTCGGGGGATGTCAATTGCAATTTCCATGAGGACAAATTGTCCGCCATCGAATAAAGACGTCCAACTAGTAGCCAATGACCATTGTTGAAAAGCAGAAATTTTAGCACTTTGAAAAAGACAACCCCTGGATAGATAGTATGTATCACGAGACAACCAGTTTTCTCAATGATGTGACATCTCTATGGCTAATCAAACAATCCAAATTGGATTAGTCAAATACGAATAAAGTAACAAAAGGAGATTCATTTCATGGGTCAATGATGTGAAATTAACGGAATCAAAAACTTTGATGTAAACCGCATGAAATGGTTTACTAAATTTGTAAATTAGATAAGACGCGAAACAAAATGATTATAATTAGCTCAAATATGGAAGACGGGTTGCACAGTTTGTGATGGCACAATGAAATCAAAATTAATTTGTGCACTTTATTCACCCCCTAGCACACATGCATAAATCAAACCTAGTTACTAATCTACTCCCATGGGTTAAGCGAGAGCACCTTATCTCCAATTCCACAACATTTCCGAAGTTGGATACGACAACGCTACTCCAATTTTCATTGGATATTAACAATGAAAATTCTTACACTCGTGTCAATCCGTCACATTTACTTTTCAAATTCTTTTTCTCGATTATTTAAATATTAAAATCCGTCTCCATCCTTCAAGTTAGTTGTTTCATTAACTACCAAACTTTTAGTTGATGGAAAAGTCTAGGCTGGCATTTTTTATTATTTATTTCCTCTACAAGGGCGACATTTTGTGTTCATCCATTTATGTTTTATAAAATTATTTATTAAAGAAAAATGAACTTGTTCTTTATTTTTTATTTTTTTGAGCTTGTAAGATTAAAAGGAAAGGGGGACGGCAATGTGATGTGCCCTCTATAGCAACCCTCCCTTGTCGAGGTTGAGGTAAGGGTGGTTGGCTCTCACTTGGTCGTAAGCGCAGGCTACGATTCTTGCCACCACCAGGCAAGCGCTGCTGCGACCATGAAGCAAGGACCCTTTCCTATAAATCAAGATAAACGTCAAGTGGTGCCTTTATCAAATATGGCTCTGGTGCCGAGGGATGTCAATTGCAATTTCGGGGAGGACAAATTGTCCGCCATCAAAAAGAGACATCCAACTAGTAGCCAATGACCATTGTCGAAAAGCAGAAATTTTACCACTTTGAAAAAGGCAACCACTGGATAGATAGTATGTATCACGAGACCACCATTTTTTTCAATGATGTGATATCTCTATGGCTAATCAAACAATCCAAATTGGATTAGTCAAACACGAAACAAAAGGAGATTCATTTCATGGGTCAATGATGTGAAATTAATGGAATCACAAACTTTGATGTAAATTGCGTGAAATGATTTACTAAATTTGTAAATTAGATGAGACGTGAAACAAAATGATTATAATTAGCTCAAATATGGATGACTGGTTGCACAGTTTGCGATGGCGCAAAGAAATCAAAATTAATTTGTGCACTTTATTCACCCGCTAGCACACATGCATATATCAAACCTAGTTACTAATATACTCCCATGGGTTAAGTGAGAGCACCTCATCTCCAATTCCACAACATTTCCGAAGTTGGCGACGACAACGCTGCTCCAATTTTCATTGGATAATTGCAATGAAAATTCTTACACTCATGTCAATCCGTCACATTTAGTTTTCAAATTCTTTTTCTCGATTATTTAAATTTTAAAATATGTCGACATCCTTCAAGTTAGTCATTTCATTAACTTCCCAACTTTTAGTTGATGGAAAAGTATAGGCTGGCATTTTTTTTATTATTTATTTCCTCTACAGGGGCGACATTTTGTGTTCATCCATTTATTTTTTATAAAATTATTTATCAAAGAAAAATAACTTGTTTTTTTTTTTTTTTTTTTGAGCTTGTAAGATTAAAATGGGGGACGGCAATGTGTTGTGGCCTCTATAACCAACCTCCCTTGTCGGGGTTGAGGTAAGGTTGGTTGGCTCTCACTTGGCCATAAGCGCACGCTACGATTCTCGCCACCACTAGGCAAGGGCTGCTACAACCATGAAGCAAGGGTCCTTGCCTGTGAATCATGATAAACATCAAGTGGTGCCTTTATCAAATATCGCTCTAGTGCCGGGGGATGTCAATTGCAATTTTAGGGAGGACAAATTGTCTGCCATCGAATAGAGACGTCCAACTAGTAGCCAATGACCATTGTCGGAAAGCAGAAATTTTAGCACTTTGAAAAGACAACCACTGGATAGATTGTATGGATTACGAGACCACCTATTTTCTCAATGATGCGATATCTCTATGGCTAATCAAACAATCCAAATTGGATTAGTCAAATACGAATAAAGTAACAAAAGGAGTTTCATTTCCTGGGTCAGTGATGTGAAATTAATGGAATCACAAACTTTGATGTAAACCGCATGAAATGATTTACTAAATTTGTAAATTAGATAAGATGTGAAACAAAATGATTATAATAAGCTCAAATATGGAAGACTGGTTGCACAGTTTGTGATGGCACAAAGAAATTAAAATTAATGTGTGCACTTTATTCACCTGCTAGCACACATGCATAAATCAAACCTAGTTACTAATCTACTCCCATGGGTTAAGTGAGAGCACCTCATCTCCATTTCCACAACATTTCTGAAGTTGGCTACGAAAATGCTGCTCCAATTTTCATTGGATAATGGCAATGAAAATTCTTACACTCGTGTCAGTCTGTCACATTTAGTTTTCAAATTCTTTTTCTCGATTATTTAAATATTAAAATCTGTTGTCATCCTTCAAGTTGGTCATTTCATTAACTTCCCAACTTTTAGTTGATGGAAAAGTCTAGGCTGTTAATATTTCCTCTACAAGGGCGACATTTTGTGTTCATCAATTTATATTTTATAAAATTATTTATTAAAGAAAAATTAATTTTTTTTTTTTTTTTTGATCTTGTAAGATTAAAAGGAAAGGGAGACAACAATGTGTTGTGCCCTCTATAGCCAACCTCCCTTGTGGGGGTCGAGGTCAGGGTGGTTGGCCCACATTTGGCCATAAGCACAGGCTACGATTCTCACCACCACTAGGCAAGGGCTGCGACGACCATGAAGCAAGGGCCCTTGCCTGTGAATCAAGATAAACGTCAAGTGATGCCTTTATCAAATATGGTTTATATTATTGTAACTCAATGAACCAAAAAAAAAAGGTTCTTGGTAGACCTTGGAATCAAACTAAAAAATAGGACACATTCTAGGGTCGGTTTTTGGACAAATAGAGTAGGTTACAAGTTTCAAAAACTGATCATTAGTTCTACCAAAGCACGTTCTAAATTTCAAGTTCTAGGTTTAGAATACGTTCACCCCTAAAATTCCTTAT
Source organism: Eucalyptus sideroxylon (assembly GCA_014182405.2). Lineage (NCBI taxonomy): Eukaryota > Viridiplantae > Streptophyta > Magnoliopsida > Myrtales > Myrtaceae > Eucalyptus > Eucalyptus sideroxylon. The sequence goes on from CM024553.2 coordinate 33,356,001, forward strand.
TGATTGTACATCAAAATATAATATAGTGTAATACAATAATTATGGGCAAGAAATGAGATTTCGTTAATAAAGTAAGTGCTAAAATTACAACATCAGATGACTAAAAGATTTATTTACGATTGAGATTGAAGAGATGCTCTTGAGAGTGTCCTCCAGAGAAATGCATAAGGACGGTGATTTGAACCTAGGAGCATGTACGGATCGCTTGGTGATTTGTTTTATATGCCAGTTCACTTTATAGGTAAAGCCAACGACTTCTGGAAAAAATATCTCAGTACAGGCCAAGCCCCAACCTGTTCCTTGAACACCATGAGAAACTCGTCATTTCTCCTTGCGCTTGTTCTCTCAATCCTTCACTTGTCTTCTCAACCTTCCTCTGCAACTCGTACTACTTTGAGCAGAGGCGACTCTCTCTCCATTGATAACCCGGATGACATCCTCATCTCAAAATCTGGTGTCTTCTCCGCTGGTTTTTACCCCGTCAGCAAGAGCGCTTACTGCTTTGCCATCTGGTTCAGCCATCCACCATGCAGCAGCCAGAATTGCACCGTAGTTTGGATGGCAAACCGCAATGAACCTGTCAACGGGAGGTACTCTAAGCTTTCTATTAAAAAGAACGGTGATCTCGTGCTAACCGATGCCAGCCACACTGTTGTTTGGGCCATAGATACAGCCTCACTCTCATGGTCGAAAACACCGGTTCATCAGTTACGACTCCTAGACTCTGGTAATCTTGTTCTTCTTGACAGAGAAGGTAACGTCCCACTCTGGCAAAGCTTCAACTACCCGACTGACGTGCTCCTCCCTGAACAGAACCTCACCTGGAACACACCACTCGTTTCCTCTCGGAGCAACGGCAGCTTCTCTTCTGGCTATTACAAGTTATACTTCGACAACGACAACGTCCTTCGTCTCCTCTTCGATGGACCTTTGATCTCAAGCGTATACTGGCCAGACCCGGCCTATGTGAGTTGGGAAGTTGGAAGAACAACCAACAACTATAGTAGAGTTGCAGTGCTCGATTCCATGGGGAATTTCACTTCATCTGACAATCTGACGTTCCTGACGTCGGATTTTGGCAAGAAAACACAACGTATGTTAAAGGTAGATCATGATGGTAATGTAAGGGTCTATAGTAGAGAAAAAGATGAAAAGTGGGTTGTAACATGGCAAGGCTTATCTGAGTCATGTGCTGTTCATGGGATTTGTGGAACCGAATAGCGTTTGCAGGTACAGCCCGAGGGAGGGGAGGAGTTGCTCTTGCCCTCCGGGATATGTGTGGAATAATGACACTGATTGGACTCAGGGATGTGCGCCCAAATTCGAGAGCTTCTGCAACCCGGGTTCTGATGCTCATGTCGATTTCCTGCGTTTGCCTCACCATGATTTCTATGGATATGATAAGGACTATACTCCAAACACTACCCTGGCGTCGTGCAAGAAAATGTGCGCAGATCTTTGCAATTGTAAAGGCTTTCAATACAAATTCAACGGGGAAAAAGGGAGCTTCGACTGTTTCCCCAAGATACAGCTGTTAAATGGATATATTTCGTTCTCATTTATTGGGAGCACCTATTTGAAACTACCAAAAGCTAATCTCTCTTCTTATCAAATACCCACCAAAGGATTCGACCCACTGCCCTGTCCCCCAAAAGCTCAAGAAGTTGTCACTTATCTGAAAGGCCACCAGAATTCGACACTTGAGATCTTGCTCATTTTTGCAACAGCGCTGGCCGGAGTGGAAATTGTTGTAGTCTTCCTCACATGGTCCTTTTTTATCAGGACTGATCCTGACAAACGTGGAGGTTATGCAAAGGGATATCGTCTTGCGGGGACAGGATTTACAAGGTTCACATATGCCGAGCTAAAGAAAGCGACCAGGAACTTTAACAAAGAGATTGGAAGAGGAAGTGGGGGGATTGTGTACAAGGGTGTCCTGCCAGATCATGGGGAAGCAGCGGTCAAGCTGCTAAACGAGGAAAATCAAGGAGAAGATGAGTTCCTGGCTGAAGTGAGAACAATTGGGAATCTCAATCACATGAACCTGATTGCGATGTGGGGTTACTGCGTGGAGGGAAGGCACAGGCTCTTGGTTTATGAGTTCATGAATCACGGTTCCTTGGCAGAAAACCTTTCTTCCGATCAACTCGACTGGAAGAACAGGTATGAGATCGCGGTGGGATCAGCCAAGGGACTTGCTTATCTTCACGAGGAGTGCTTGGAATGGGTTCTCCATTGCGACGTGAAGCCACAGAACATACTCCTCGATTCTGATTACCAACCAAAGGTGGCCGATTTTGGACTCTCCAAGCTACTTAACAGAGAGGGCCTTAAGAACACGAGTTTCTCAAGAATCAGAGGAACAAGGGGTTACATGGCACCCGAATGGGTTTACAATATGCCAATCACCTCCAAAGTGGATGTGTACAGCTATGGAATCGTTCTATTGGAGATGCTGACAGGAGGAAACGCGGTCGCAGGCCATGCCATCCGCGGAGAAGTAAAAGGCGAGAACAAAACGTTGACTTCTTGGGTGAGAGAGAAGATGAAACCAGGAATGCCCATGGAGACATGGATAAGGGAAATTGTCGATCCAACCGTAAAGGGACCTTATGACATCAAGAAGATGGAAGTTTTGGTTGCGGTGGCACTTCAATGTGTGGAGGAGGACAGAGATACAAGACCCACCATTAGCCAGGTGGTTGAGATGCTTCTGCGCCATGAAAGTGAGGATCTGTAATTGGATACGAGCATAACTGCTTGGGTTCCAACTCTAAATAACCAAACAGTGGCAAAGGTAATAGTCTTTGGATGTACAAACCTAGGAAATGTAAGTAAGTGTTTAGGAACAAGTCTCTGTTTATCTTTGTTTTATTTTCTTGGAAATCTAGGAAAGATCATTTAGCGTGATAGTTCCCTGTAAGAGACATCATTCAGCAACAAGGACGCTATTGCTCTTTTGTGGAATGTTCACCTTTGGTGCTTATGATCCAGTCTTATGAATCCTCGGTTGATCTGACATGGTTTAAATCGGTATACGTAGAGGTACCTTAGGCTCATGAGATGGTACACTTCTTAATAACAAATCATTGACTAGATAAAATAGTTACAATTTATAATCTCCTTTTCAGACATCAACTTTTAAACATAACTATCGCCATACACTTCTCATTCTTTTCCGCCGTGCTTTGCTATGAGCTAGTCTAATACCTAAACCGAAGCAGTTCACTTGGGCTAGGGAACTTGACATTAATCTTGAGAGGTCAAGCCATCAAAAAATAGTTTGAGATTGTTGACACCAAAGTTGATTTGGTCATTGATACGCACGTGCTTGGCAGTTGGCATGAGAATGAGAAATATGTGGCATATGAGCAGGGATAAGCAGCAATCACGTGTAACAAATGGGATAACTTTCGTCCCTTGAGTACTTTGAGTTATGCTCTTTAAAAGCTGCGTTATTATGTGGAAATAAAGTGATAACTATAACGATATAAAAAATGAATAAGCCGTCAACTCAGTTTAAATAAATTATTTGAGTTTCTATTGCTGTTTACTTGAATTAAGAATTTTCCACTTCTTCCGTGCATAGCACGGGCCAGATTACTGTACATACAGGGTAATCCTAACATATCATTTTGAGAATAAACACACTACATATTGTACTTTGCAAGGCACTGAGGAAAAATCAAACGGAGAGAAAGTTCACGAGCCTCATGGGTAGGAGAAAGAACAACACACTCCGATGCTACAGACAAAGCGTATAGGAGTGGTTTATTTTGAAAAATGACTTTGTATTCTATCATTCCTCATATATATATATATATATATGAACATCTCAGTACAAGCCAGTCCTCAACTGGAACGCCATGAGAAACTCGTCATTCCTCCTTGCGCTTGTTCTCTCAATCATTCACTTGTCTTCTCAACATTCCTCTGCAACTCGCGCCACTTTGCGCATTGGCAACTCTCTCTCTCCGTTGCCAATCCAGACAACATCCTCATCTCAAAGTCCAGCGTCTTCTCCGTAGGCTTTTATCCCATCGGCAAGAACGCTTACTGCTTTGCCATATGGTACAGCAATCCACCGTGCAGTGGCCAGAATTGCACCGTAGTTTGGATGGTAAATTGCAATGAACCTATCAATGGGAGATACTCTTAAGCTTTTGGTTTAAAAGAATGGCGATCTTGTGCTAACCGACGCCAAGGACGCTATTGTTTGGGCAACAGATACGGCCTCACTCTTATGGTCAAAGACACCAGTTCGTCAGTTACAGCTCCTAGACTTTGGTAATCTTGTTCTTAGTGACAGAGAAGGCAAGGTCCCGTTGTGGCAAAGCTTTGACTACCTGATCGATGTGCTCCTCCCCAAACAAAACCTCACTGGAGGAGGAGGAGGAGGAGGAGTATTAGGGGAATAATACGGAACACTGTTTGTTCTAATCTAAAAATAATAAATTCGAGAAAGTGATAATAAAAACGAAATAATAATTAGAGGTGAGGTACAACTAACCGAATCACCTTAAGACAATTAGTTTTCTCACTATTTGTTGGGTTTACTAGAAAATCAAGATGGCTAATAACAATGATGTCTAGAACGTTCCTGAAGATGTTCCTTTGGTCGTTTTGACCAAGTGAGGTTCAAACCTCATGGCATGTGTTATGGCAGCAAATGCTGCGAGCCTTCGAGCTAAAACAATTTATGGTGGTACGATATGCCTAGGACTGTTTTTCAAAACAATACAAGCCAAACGGTGTGTAGTCCAATTTTTGGAGAGATGGTTCAATAGGCTTTGCTAGGTTTGATGGTTCAATAAACTTCGCCGATTCTTGTCGATCTACAACCACCCATCTGTATGCTGTCATATATATTTATCCCCCATGTCCTCCAAATTTCCAGATTTTGCAAAAATGACCCCAAATTATGTGAAATTACGAAAATGCCTCTAATTAGGCCTTAATAACAAATTTGATCTGAATCGATGATTTCGGCATATCTTCACCATCCGAATAATCACATGTCTGATTTTCAAGATTGCTTAACCCTTAAGCAAATTAGTTAGGCTTTGAGATCAAATCTTAGCCATCAAATCAAACCGATGGCTAGGATTCGATCTTGGGGATGGTATATATATCATTTGTGACATCCTGAAATTCGACCCAATTTCGATAAAGGAAATGGGCATTTCGTCAATATGCCTATGGTCCTTTTTTTCTGAGCTGATCACTCACGAGTTAACTAACCTATTTGGTGAAGCCGTTAAATGATGTATCTGCAGTAAAATCCCTAAAAGCTACTCAATTTGTTAGATTGGACTAAAATCACGTTTGATCGATTTTTAACCACGAAATTGAACTCGATTTTGGGAATCGAATTTTAAGCGCGTCATAATTCTTATTTTTAGGATCTTGTCTCATCGTCCATCAAATTATTTTTATTTTATTTTTCTCTCCCTCCCTCTCTCTTCTTTTCTCTCTTTTCCTTTCTTTTTCTCTCTTTTCTTTTCTTTCTTTTCTTTCTTTTCTCTCTCTCTCTCTCTTCTCTCTCCTCTCCCCTCCCCTTCGTGTGGACAGCTCTTTCCCCCCATCGACTTCTCTCTCTCTCTCTCTCTCTCTCTCTCTTTGACCGGTCAAGCCTCATCTACTTCTCTCTCTCCTCTCTCCTTCTCTCTCGACTTTTTCTCCCTCCTTCCCTTATTTGCTCGACACCGAACCAAACCAGGAGTGGAAGAAGAAGCCGCACGATCACCGCTCGCCGCCGTCCCGCCGCTGCACCGCATGCCCGCACACGCCGCACATCCACTGTTCACCGCCCGTGCGTCGCTTGCGCCTGCCGCCCCTCCCCCGCGCGATCCAGCTCTGCTCAGCCTTGTTCGCCTCTATCCAGCCCCCGTCCAGCAAGCTCCGGCCACCGCCCAGTTCCGCTCAACATCCCTGGCGTCCCCCCTCGTCCTCCACCGGCCTCCCCTCGCCGCCTCAACCACTGATCCAACTCTGGCTAGGCTAGAATGGCCGCTGGTTAGTGGGTTTCCAGCTCCCTTCGGGCTCATTTTGGGCCGTTTTCGGGCCCCAAAACCGAGCCGTGCTTTGGGAAGTTTTTGTTCCTCGCGTCGCCCCCATCGGATTGATCCGATTAGCGCGTGATTCCGGTGAGTAATCTCACTAATCCATGATTAGTTGGCTACTTATGCTTAAGGTTGGTTTAGTTTTAATTAATTAGGTTTAGGTGGTTAGACTAGAATAGATTATCGATTATTAGCCAATTGTGATGTGATTTAGATAAATTGATTGTGCAATTAGCAAGTAGACATGGTCTACTATTTATTGAGGGTAGCCCGGGATTTTTCCTGACCCTAATCGGGCTTCAATTAGGCTTTTCGGGCCTAAGTGGCATTTTTAGTATTTAAATATTAATTTTCGGAATTTAATTAAATAATTATTTATTTTCTGAAAATTCAACTAAGATGGTCCGGAACCGGAATTTTATGCTGATGATCGTGGTGAAGCCCGTTTATTTAATTGGGCTTTATTTTGTGCTAAATTGAATTTTTAATAATTATTAATTAATTTTCGAAATTAATTAATTAATTTTTTTTTTTGGAAGTTAAGATTTTGATGGCCGACGACCGAAATCTTGTGCTGACTATCGTGGTGCAGTCCGTTTATTTATTTGAGCTCCACGTTGCATGGAATTAAATAAGTTGTGATATTTTAGGGATTTACTCTAAATTGATTGGAATTGATTGAGATTGAATTGTTGATTGGTAAATGGCCAAGTCTGTTATTCAGTATTTATAATGCTTTGTTGAGTTGATTTAATTTAATTATTTGATTGAGAAATCGTTGGGTATTGGTTGTCGGTATTGAAAGTAGATGGGTTATCACTTGAAAGAAAACACGTGGGCTCGGTGAATTGAAATATCACCTGGAGAATGCATGTGAATTCGGTGATTGATTATGTCATCTTGGCGAAGAGGTCGCCTAAGAGAATGCACGTGGCTCGGAGACTCGGTATGTCCTCCTGGAGAATGCACGTGGCTCGGTGACAGAGTTTGGCATCTAAAAGGGCATGTGGCTTGGTGAATTGATGCATCACTTTGGTGAGATAGCACCTAAAAGAAGGCACGTGGGCCCGAGCATCGTAAAAAGGACACGTGGCTCGGTGATCTGATGCATCACCTTGGCAAATGAGTGCCTTAGAGAATGCACATGGGTCCAGTATTCGGAAATAACATCTAAAATGGCACGTGGCTCGGTGACTTGATGTACCACCTTGGCGAAGAGGTCGCCTTAGAGAATGCAAGTGGGCCCAAGGTTCGAGGCACGTGACTCGGAGACTTGGAACATCGTCCTGAAGAATGCACGTGGCCTAACTTTTAGATACTCCTCCGTGGAGAATGATTTGTGTGACATGTAATCGACTGGTTCGATTTGTTTGGTGTAAATGGGTTCCTATTGTGAATTGTACTGACTTGCCAAGGTAAGTCATCTGCCCTGCGCGTGTTTAGGCAGCCTATAATATATTGGTTTACTAATTGAGCTTTAGTAGGGTAAAACTCGCTGAGACGTAGTCTCATCCCAGTTTGGGGAAAATTATTTCAGGACCCCGATGAGGAGCTGAGGAGGAGGAGTCTGAGAAGGAGAACTCTAGGTGAAATCTAAGGAGAAGGGTTTTTGGAAAAAGAAGATAATTCCGAGAGGGGCCTTGAGTACGGCCCGGATGGACTGAGATTCTATCTTCTTTTGAGATCTCCATTTGATGTGAATGGAGTCTAGAATAAAAATTGTGAAGCGCTCTGATTTGTGTTTTGTATAAAAGTTTGGTTATAAGTTTCAATATGAAAAATATGGCCTTGCTTTTCTATCACATCGTTTTTGTCTGGGGATTTTAACTACTTCCGCATGTGCTTAATAAATAAAAGGGCCGGCGATACATAGTTCTGGGATATCACATTATAAAATCGACCAAGAATCAAGAAAGATGTGTGCGTGCCCGAGGATCGGGGCGTGACATCATTACCCCTCCAAAACATCAAGGGCTCATTTTTTTTTTAAAATACAAATCTGAAAGCAGAAAAACCTCTCAAAACCCCTCTCTCCCTCTCATTCCCGCTCACCCTCCCCCGGCTCCCCCTCGTCGCCAATTGCCACACACCAGCGGTTTTCCAATGCCGTGCCTAGTCCCCCAGCGTCCCCCAGCTCTTTGTCGACCTGTTGGTGGTCGATGCCCCCTCCGGCAGCCACTCAATCCCCCCGTCCCACGCCTCCTCTTTCATGGCGTCAAAGACCAGGATGAACGCCAGTGATTGCAACCGCGAGAACTGCGACTAATTCTGGTTACCAGCGACGGTTCCTTAGCATTCCAATCACCTCAATAAAATCCCCTGGTGTGTCCACGACGTCTTGGTGGCCGGAGGTTGATCAAACAACCACTGATCCACCAGCAAATGGCCGATCCTCCTCCACGATTCAAACCCGACCTGATCCGTGCCCAGTGCCCAAACCGGAGTCCTCCAGCACCAATCCAACCCCCTCTGGTGACCACAACCTCTCTCGGACCTTCCTCAAAGTCTCTAGTTGCTGTTACAACTTGGTGATTGTTCGCGGAAGTTTAAATTGTGAAATAAATTGCACAAAAGTAACTCTTTAAGTCTTGAGATCAAGCGAGGTCTCGCTAAGAGACCGGGGTAGAGCTTGCCCTAGGGTTTCTATTTCTGCAAATCACAGCATGTTTAGAATGTTAGAAAGGCTTTATGATAGTCTTGAATGATTTTGAATGGCTTGATTATGCTTGATTGATTGAATGAGCCTATTCCGCAATTTTCGGACGTTTGGATGACCGATCTGAGAAACTACTTGATATCAGCTTGTAAACATGCTTTTTTGTGTTCAATGTCTTCACCAAAGTCGAAAATTATTTGAATATCTTTCCAGCAAGCCATAGAATGCCCTGAATAAACCTCATTTTATTATTCTGTTGGGTTGCGGTCTACACTGTTTGTCTTTTTTTTCTGAATTGTATGCTCAGATTTTGAGGTTGATACCTCATGAAAGTTGCTTGAAATTTTTTTGGTCATGACATATATTTTTCCAATTTTTTTGGTGGAGATTTAACTAGGGAAATCCCCAAAAAATCGTCCTCTGTTTGCTCTTATCTGACCAACCCCTGCCCTTTCCATGATTTCTGGAAAATTATGTGTTGCAAATTGGGAATGCATCCTTCATGAAGTTTACTCAAGACATCTAGGTTATGACATATGAACTTTCCAAAAAAATAGGGACATCTGATAGGGTAAATTGCTCAAAGAACGTGATACATCGGTTCTGTGCCCTTATGACTTGCATTATTTTTCAATTTCCTCCTGATTTTTGTGAACCTTATTAGACTAAAGTTCCTTCATGAGAAACAATCCATGAGTTTTTTTCTGTATGCATGAATTTTCCTGGGATTTTTTTATGACATTAGGATAGTGATAACCATTCACGATTCAGAAAATGCAGCGTTTTTTGGACTGGTGCATATCTCTTTATAATTATCTTCAATTGAGCTCCTTAAGGGAAAAATTAGGGTGAGAGTCTTTCTAGACATATTTAGAAAACTTCATAAGCTTTGTAATGATATATTATTCATTCCAATCAATGATCGTTTGACCCATGAATGCACATTGCGAATTTTCTGCCATTCTTAGTCTATTTTTAACATGCTTGCATTAGATGGTATTAGTCTACCTATTGACGTTCATAAATTTGTATGATTCGTTGTGCATTGATTTATGGTTTAGTATCTTAGTCACTCTCATCCATTGCACTCAGCCCTATATCGTGATAAAATATCGTAGTTTTCTAGTATCATTTAGATGGTTTAGCAAGCCTATTTTCATTCATCATGTCGTGCCATGCTTATTGTTGACTCGTGCACTTTTGTAAATGCTATCATTTGAGCATGTAATTGACATTAATTGAACTCGATCTCTCTTAGAAAGTCTTAGGGCATATCTTGAGCTTTCCAATGACACCAATTTTGTTTCATTTGCATGCCGTTTGACCCATTTTTCATTTTTGTGAATTTACCTTGAAATATGCCGTGTGACAAATTCGGAATGTTTCTTCTACCCTGACGGAACCGGACCTTTTGTCATTTTTTTATGGATTTTTCCTTAAGGATTTTGAGGTCAAGTCCTTCACGGAATTTTTTTTCCATTTAAAGACTAGGTTATGGTAAATTTTGGGAATTTTTAGACATCGTTTGTTAGGAAAATTGCTATTAACATACATGAACGTCCCGCTGCCCTACATTGTTCCTGGTGCGTTGTTCTGTGTTCTTGGATTTTTAGAAATTCACGTGTAACTTATCTTAAGAAACTTCCTTCATGGAAGTAATTCTTATTGAGTGCTTGATATACCGTATTTTTTTAGGTAATACTTCAATTGCTCGAATCCTTTATGCCACGTTCTGACATGCTTTTCAAACCCCTGAAATGTTGCTATACAATCTGGAATTTCATATTTTGATTTATTCAAATTCAATTTTCATTCATGTGATGCCTATATTTCTTGCATTTCAATTTGACATGACTTTATTGAATCCTTAATTCATGTTTAAGATGTTTGTGATGCTTGATTAGTTGTGCCCTTGATGCACCCGAGCTCACCTTAATGACTAGACGTGATTCTTGGTTCAATAAAATCATGTTCCTATCTAACATTTTCCTTAAAAATCTCGGTTTGACATAAAATTTGTCAAAGTTTGGATTATATTTAGAATGTCTACAACGCTTGATCAATTGTGCCCTTCGATGCGCCCAAGCTAGCTTTGATGGCTAAATGTGCTAATGGCATTGACGAAATTATGTCCTTTTTATCGTATCCTTTTGAAATAATGCATCTTCTTGCCAATTGTTCATGAAATCTTTTTAGGCATCACATGATTCATATATTGATCTTTTCAGTTGCTATGAAATGCATGTGGATGTGTTTGGCACATGATAGTTGAACAAGTGATCCGGTGCCAGCTTATTAATTTGTTTGACTGATTGAGAACCAAGGTCCAATAGCCTACATGCATTTTTACGTTTAAACTATCCATGTGAGTTTAGATTTATGCATAGGTGCGATGCATGTACCCATGGGGTACTTTTTTTTCTTTTTTCTTTTTTGTCAGAACCCATGGGGTACTTTAGTTGACACTTAGAACGCAAATTAGAGATTTGTTAGTATTAATCACTATTTGTAAACACAAGTGATAGCTAATTACTGCAAACCATTAAAATTATTGCGTAGGGGTCTTCTAAATAGCACGGACACGCGACACCGACACGTAACACGACACGACACGACACGCCGACATGTCACTTCTCAAATATAGAGAATTCCAACCCGCTGGGACACGTTATATATTAAATGAATATTTTTATTTTTAATTAGTTAGATTCAAATTCATAAATAAATAAATAAATAAAAAAGAGCTTACAATGAATTTGCACTAATAATATTAATAAATGTATTCATAGGAAATTTGAAACACATATTAATAGTTAATGCATATTCATATTTGAGAACATATTTCTAACTTTTAAAAAAAATTATAGATGAAACTAATGACTAAAAAAAAATTATAATTAACTTATTTTAAAAAGGCTATGATCTTCTATAATAATTAAAATCTATCATTATTTAACCTTTAGTATTTTCATTGTTGAAAATTATTTTTAGCTAATTTATTTATTTTTTTAACAAATATAACATCGCCGTCCAAAAATTATTTTCCTCTCTTTTTTTTTTTCCCAAACCCTCGTTCCCCAAAATTTATTTCCATCCCTCGTTCCTCTCTACCCCCAAAGGACCACATCAGAACGGCAGCCAACCCTCTTTCCTTTCATGTGCAATCTCGTCGTTTTGCGACGGATGGTGAGAGAGTGATGATGAAAGACAAATTGAGAGAGAGGCTTCAATGCTGTTTTTAAAATTCAAGATAGAATTTAAGGAGGCAGGTGGACTCACTTTAGTGAGAGGAAGGAGAAAGAGATTCTCCCTCGGAACGCATCTGGAACTTCCCGATCCTGGCCTCCATGCCTGTTCTTGATAAAAAGAAGACGGAGAGGTTTTCACTCTCGTCTCTTGCAATGCACTGGGACGGAGGGTGTTGTTAAATATGACTCGAGTTTGAGCGTTTGCTAAAACACGAAATTCGGTGGACTCACGAAGGAATTATAAAAGAGGAAATAAAATAAAAAGGGAGGAAAGTGCTTTGCTGTGAAGGCTGCGGATTCCGAATTGAAGAAAAGAAGAACGAAGCCGCATAAGCCCCTGCACGTGAAGAGAAGGTGGTGGGGCCAAGGTCAAATCTTTGACCGTCTGGGCACACACAGGCACACTCCACGCCCAATGAAGAAATCCCTGCACGTAGACAAAATAGGTGGGCCCAAGTCAAGAATTTGACTTTTCTTGGGCACACACCTATTTCCTAGGGGTGAGCATGGTCCGGGTTGGTCCGGGCCACCCCCTAACCCTAGGACCAACCCGTACAGTGTCGGTCCTCAATTTTTGGACCAGAGGACCAACCCTATTAAGCGCAGGACCAAGGACTGGGCCGATCCAATGGGTTCGGTCCGGTTCCAAGGTCAACCCGGGACCGATCGATAATTTTTTTCATCTTATTTTTTATACTCCCTAAAAAAGCAAACTTACAAATTCAAATTACACATCCATTGACAATGCGGCATTGTGCAATTAAATTATAAATACCAATGCATATTTAGCAAATTTAAGATGACACAATAGAAATTTCGTACTTGCTAACCGCTCATCGAGATATGGGACAAGATGGAAAGTTCTTGTAATCATCTATCTTTAATATTCATAACATCACATGCAAAAGCGTTTTCCTGCATTTGATCATGTAGAGTCCACTCAACCAAAAAATGAGCTTCACACTACTCGACTAGCAACTGCAATACTACTATACTCTTCAAAAACTTCTACCATTTGACATAAATTGAAAAGCAAAGTGCAGTTGAAATTTATTAGTAAAATACAATTAAACTATAAAAAGTTCAAAATACTTAATATAAATCATGAATATATAACTTCACATCTTGTTAATTCACTTGAACTTCTAAATACCTGAAAACAAAACAAACGACACATAATTAAGACTCAACAAAAGTTTTAAATTGAAATTACTATTAGTGTTATTGATAAAACATTTCAATATAATATAATATAACAGATATTTTACTTAGGTTTGAATATATAAAAGAATTATACATAATATAATATAATATAATATAATATATAGGGTTGGTTCAGGGTTGGACCGACCCAAAACTCTTAGGACCGAGGACCAACCCGCACAGTGTTGGTCCTGGAATTTCAGGACCGAGGACCGACCCAGTCCACTTGGGAATCGGACCAAGACCAGCAGGGTTGGGCCGGTCCAAGGTCGGTCCAGGGTCAACCCTAGACCGCTGCTCACCCCTACTATTTCCTCTTTCGGCGTGTACGAAGAGCTACATAAACCGAAAACCCTACGTAGAGAGTAGCCGCACATTAGAGGAGTTGTTCGCACATCCGTACCGCTTGCAAAAGCCGCGAAAGAGGTCCTTTTTCTTGGGTGTTGCTGTTGCACCTGTACGAGAGAAAAGGAGGAGCCGCATATCTTCAAGCTAAAGCGCGATCAAGAAAATGAGTTCTTTTTCAGCGTTTGTTTTGAGCTTGTGTGATAGTTTTAGTGCCGTGGCTTGGGTTTGGATTAAATTGGGGCTTAGGAAACACCGAGAGAGTGTTTGAGTGACTTGAGTGTGTAATCTTCTTATATCGCTTGATCTATAGTGAAATTCGCTGCTGCTCTCCCCATGGACGTAGGTCTTTACGATCGAACCACGTAAATCCGGTGTCCGATTTATTTTTCTTCTTCCATCTATATTTTTGTTCGATCGCTCGCCCCTATCACAACAGGTGTGTTGAGAACACGCCATGCTTTTGCAGTGCATTGAGCTTTTCAAGTTGCCGTGCTATTATTTCCCTAGATTTTCTCTCCCACCTCACGCCACTCCTCTGATTTGTTCCCCTCGTTCCCTCCCCTCGCCCACTTGTCATCATTTATCTCTTCCCCCTTCCCCTCACACCACCCCCACCCCTCACACACCCCCCATCAATCACCTCACCTATTGTTTCTCTCTCCCCCCACCTCGTTTCTTCCCCTTTCTTCCACCCCTCCATCACCCAGGGTTTCTCCTCCCCCCCCTCCCTCCTTCCTCTCCACCTCTAGTTCTTTCCCTTTCTTCCCCCTCCCCCATCACTTGCTAACCACGACCTCCTCCTCCTCCTTCTCTTACGATCATCTCTGCTCTCTTTCGGTTGCCTCACCGCCTCTCCTCCGACCCTTCCTCCTTCCTAGCCGCAGCCTCAGCCTTGTTGCCAGCCCTCCATCGTAACAGGCCCTCCCTCACCGTCATGGCGTTGCCTCCGTTCCTTCACCCTCGTATCTCATCTCCACCCTCCATCATCTTCTTCAACAATCTTTTCTCAGACACACATGTCGGAACGTGTCGAAAAAATTGACCACGTGTCGAAAAGTTCGACACGTGGTCAACGCGTGTCCGAGCGTGTCCCAACATGTCTGAGCGTGTCAAACACATCGACACGTGTCGAACATGACATGGAAGCTTGGATTGTGTGTCCATGCTTCATAGGGGGTCTTAGTGTGGCTCGTTACATGGACAATCAAAGGCTGACTTCGAGGCCATCCTTAATTGTTTGATTACTTTTCCTTGGATGTTTGACGTGAAATGATATGCTCCCTAATCGCCATGAATTACCTGTTTGATTGCCATGAGTGACTTTGAGATCATTTTTAATCGATACTTTAGATTAGTCATAGGATAGAAATACAATAGGCTCATGGAGAAGGTTGTTCAAAAGATGACGAATGGTCGATGTCCAATCCTACCCTATCTTTGTATCATTTATTCCTCGATATATGTTTCGGGCTGTTTTGGCATTGTATAAATGCCCGACGAGTTATAGGCTTTTCTTTGCTTTGCTTTCTTTACTTCTATTTTAGGATTGCATGCTAGAATTACTGCTTTCCTTAAATTGTCTTGAGTGTTTACTTACTACACTATCTTTTAAATTTCAATTGTTTGCTTTATTTCCCTTCTTTTAAGTAGGAGTAGAATGGCATGAAAATGACCATCCACACATGATCACTTTGTTAACTTCATATTACACAAAAAAGTAAAAGACACGCATGGACATGTTAGGTAATATGACAATTGTTAGATACAAAAAGGGAATTAATAGAAATATTAACGTAACCCAAGCCCTCAAACTTTAGAATCTCTGGTTGCGTGGATATTGAGGGATCACTCCTGGCCCTTGATTGGGTTTTGTAGCAAATCCTAGAATTATATGTTAGGTTGTCTAATATAACTAATAATAAAATGAACCCATCATGTGAGGTATGGGTCTCATGGAGACTCATGTGGTCTAGTAGACTCAATGTGGTAGGAGTCCAAAAGGATGAAGTGATGCCATCATTTTGAGCCAAAGTACCTTCGAGAGGGCCACCATGGTAAGAGTACTGCTAAATTCACCTTTCACACTCTATCTCCTTTTCTAAAGTGTACCGTATGTGTGGAAGCAAATCATGATACTTTTTCACTATCACACGGGATATGAGTTTGAGAGGACCCGCATTCGTGTGGACCTCAAACTCAATGGGCCAAAACCGAAAGCAAGGTGATGAAGTCTTTGGTGGACATAACCCCGAGTACAAACTCGCGAGCAAATACCCCTAATCTTCATTAGGGGTGAGCATGGTCCGAGTTGGGCCGGTCCACCCCTTAACACTAGGACCAACCTGTACAGTGTTGGTCCTCAATTTTGGGACTGAGGACTGGCCCTATTGAGCTTGGGACTGAGAACTGGACCAACCCAATGGGTGCAGCCGGTTCCAAGGTCAACCTGGGACCAACTGATAATTTTTTATTTCATTTTTTGTACTCCTTTAAAAAAAGATTAAGAACTAAACTGACCCAATAGGTTCGGTCCTATTTCAAGGTCAACCCGGGACCAACCAATAATTTTCTATTTCACTTTTTGTACTCCTTGAAAAGGCAACCGAAGATCAGATCGACCTAATGAGTTCAATGAAGAGTGAGGTTAGCTAAAAAAGGCAAGCAGTGAGGGTCTATTGGGGTGAGCGTTGAATAGAGTGAGCATCGAGTGTTGAGCATGAAGCAACAAGCCAAGCGAGCATCAAGTGGCGAGCAGCACAAGTGACCCAAAGTGAGCGAGGCGAGTGTCAAGTGGCGAGTGAAGAAATCGTTTCTTTTGATTTTGGCAAATTGAAGACTAAGAGGACAAATAAGACATAAGAGAACAAGTACTAGAGGAGGATGCCATATGGAGCTATTTATGCCTTTTTGGACGCTATGAGGACTCCTCACAAAACATTTTCCTCCTTCGTAAATTATAACTATTGACGCCATAAAAAATATTAAAAATCTAAGTTATTAAAGAGCAATGTAAAATTACTTAAACTCCTTACTAAAGAGATGTTTAATGTTGTTGACACCGTTTATTTTAAGGTTTTCTCTATATAAAAAAATTATAAATGTACATATATAGTCAAGGTTGGTTCAGATTTGACCAATCCTGAACTCTTAAGACCGAGGACCAACCCGCACAATGCTAGTCCAAGAATCCTAAGACCATGGACCAAGAGGGTTGGACCGGTCCAGGCTCGGTCTAGGGTTAACCCTGAATCGATGCTCACCCCTAATCTTCATCCATCCCCAACAAAGCCTGTGGAGGACGTGTCACGACAGGAGGCATAAGGACTTGCTATGCTGAAACCATATCCTTAATTGTTTGGTGAATTCCCTACATAATGCTTATTATAACATTGAAAGTGCTAAATAGTTATGGGAGTCTTTAGAAAAGAAATACAAAAGTGAGGACATGGGCACCAAGAAATTTGTGGTTGCCAAATTTTTGGAATTCAAGATGGTGGATTCTAAATTTGTCATCAATTAATTTCAAGAAGTACAAATAATTCTAAACGACATATTTGCTAAAGGAGTGATACTTAGTGAATCATTCCAAGTGGCAGTTATTATTAAAAAGCTGCCTACGGGCTAGGCAGACTTCAAAAATTATTTGAAGCACAAACAAAAAAATATGAGCCTTGAAAATCTCATTCTACGCCTCATAATCAAGGAGGATAATAAGAGGAATGCAAACCCTCCTATGGAACCGAAGCCCAACACTATGGAGCTTTCCAAACAAAGGCAAGGGTAGCAGTGCAGCCAAGTAGCTAAACCTAATAGAGCAAAAAGATGATAAGAGACTTATTGATGTGGTGATGTCTGAGGTATCTTTGGTGGCGAACAATACCGACTTATGGTTGGACATGGATGCCATAAATCACATATGTGTAAATAAAAACATGTTCTCATCTTACGAGAAGGTTGAGGAAGAAGAGAAGTTCTATGAGGCTAACTCTACAATAGCAAATATTGCTAGGAGAGGAAATGTGATCTTGAAGTTCACCTCTAGGGAGGAAATCACATTGCTCAATATGCTGCATGTACCGGAGATCCAATGGAATCTCATTTCTGGGCCCATACTTGTCAAGGAGGTTAATCTAACAAATTTGTACTTTCTAAATGGGGGATTTATGTAGAGAAAGGTTACTTGTATAATGACTTATCCAAAGTTAATGTGGCTATCATTGGTGTAAACTCAAAATTCTTATACCCGAAGGCCAATAATAAAGAAAAGTCTTCAGTTTACGCTATTGCGTCTCTTTATCTGTGGCATGGTAGATTAGGACGTGTAAACTATAATATAATGAAGAAGTTAGCAAACTTGAGACTAATTCCAAAGTTTAAGTTGAATGTCTATTATAAGTGTAAGACTTGTGTTGAGACTAAGTTTATTAAGAAATTTTCAAAACCATTGAAAGAATGAGTGAACCTCTACAATTAATGCATAGTGATCTATGTTACTTAAAGTGTGTAGAAAGTAGAGGTAGAAAGAAGTACTTCATCACTTTTATATATTATTGCTATTAACTAGCAAAGATAAGGCTATATGCATGTTTATCAAGTATAAAAATGAGATTGATAACCAACTTGATGGACAAATCAAAGTTCTTAGGTTTGACAGAAGATGAGAATATAGTTCTTCCAACTTAAAGGAGTTATATGTTAGTTTGGAAATAATTCTCCAAATAACTACACCTTACATTCTGTGGTAAAATAGAGTTATTGAACAGAAGAACATAACTATAAAGGAGATGACCAATGCCATGCTTTTGAGTTTGAGTTTACCTCAAAACTTGTGTGGGGGAGGCAGTTTTAACTGCGAACTTTATTTTTAATAAAGTGCCCCGTGAGAAAAAAAAAAGGTAAGACCCCATATGAGTTATGGAATTGAAGGTTTTCCATCCTACAAATTTTTGAAAGTGTGGGGGTGCCTAGCCAAAGTGGCGATTCCTCCTCCAAAACAAATTTGATTGGCACCCAAAATGGTGGATTGCATATTCATTGGTTATGCTTAAAATAGTAGCGCATACAAATTTTTTGTTCATAAATCTGAAATTGTGGAAATCCATGCCAAGACTATCCTAGAATCAAGGGATGTTGAATTCTTTGAGAATATATATCCCACAAAAAGAATTTAAGGTGAACCTTCTTAGAAGAGATCTAGAGAATCTGAATATGAAAATGTTGAGTTTACGCTAAAGAATCCGAACTTTGAAGGAGCAAGAAATCATGGATTGAAAAGTCTTCTGAACCTGATTTTCTAATGTATATGTTAGAAGGTGAGCCTCAAACGTTTCAAGAGGCAATATCAACTCCAAATGCTCCTTATTGGAAAGATGTTGTTGACAATGAGATGGATTATATCCTAAGTAATCATACTTGGGAATTGGTTGATCTTCTATCAGGAAATAAATAAATTGGATGTAAATGGATCTTCAAAAGGAAGCGTAAAACTTATGGATCGATAGATAAATATAAAGAGGACATGTTGCGAAAGGGTTTAGACGAAAAGAGGGTCTAGACTACTTTGATACTTATTCACTTGTAACAAAAATAACATTAGTTAGGATGTTAATTGCTATAGCTTCACTATACAATTTGCAGGTATATCATATGAATGTGAAAACTGCATTCTTGAATGCTAATAACAACTAGAATGATTCAAAGTAGAAGGACAATAACACAAAGTGTGTAAATTTGTCAAATCATTGTATGAACTTAAAAAAGCTCCTAAACAATGACATGAAAAGTTTGATCGTGTGATGATCCAAAATTAGAATAAATGAATGTGATAAATGTGTGTACACTAAATGCATGTCAGTTGGATATGTACTTATTTATCTATATGTCAATGACTTATTGATTTTTGTAGATAACACTCAGGGTATCAAAATTGACGAAAGTGTTCTCATGAAAAACCTCGAGATGAAAGACTTAAGTGTTGCAAATGTTGTACTCAGTATCACAAATCTAAGGAATTTTGATGGTCTAGGTTTAACACAATCTCATTACATTAAATAGGTAATGGAGAGATTTAAGGGTTCGGCATTAAAGATGCAAGTAATCATTTTCTTCAATGCCTAACTTTAAGAAAGATTGTTGGAAATAGTATCAGGTAATTGGAGTACTCTCAAGTGATTGGCAGAATCATGTATATCATGAACTGTACTAGATTGGATATTGCACACTCAGTAGAGAAACTAAGCCACTATACAAGTAATCCTGACCATGAGCATTGAGATGTGATTTTGAGAGTGTTTGGCTATTTGCAAAGAACTTAAGACTATGTTTTACAATATGGCAAATATCCAACTGTTTTGGAAGGCTATTGTGATGCAAACTGGATTTCGGATTCCGATAAATTGAAATCAACTAATGGATATGTCTTCATGCTAAGAGGTGCTACAATATTGTGGAAATCCTTAAAGCAAACTCTGATAGTGCGCTCCACAATGGAATCAAAGTTTGTTGCTTTAGATAAAATTCTTGAAGAAGCAAAGTGGCTTCGGCAAATTTTAAAAGATGTTTCATTGTGATTGAGATTCCCAATTGTTCTCACTTTAGCCAGGAACTCTTCTTCTTCTTGATTCACCTCATTTAACCGCTTGATCGCAACTTTCCCATGATCAGGCAAGACACCGTTGTACACAATCCTCAACTTCCTTTTCCGATCTCTTTGCTAAAAATTCCCCGTAGCTTTCTTTAGTTCGGCATATGCGAACCTTGGTGTCACATTAGCCTTTAATACGACATGAACACTAGATAAAACTTGATGAAGGAACGAGCTGCTGGTAATAGGTAGCAACTGCGGCTAATCCAAGTCGAATATTCCACGGGCTTCTCTGTTGCATTAACAAGTTTTCCTTCTTTATTCTTGCATCATGTTTATTCTTACTCCATGTATCAACCCTTGAATTCATTGGTATTCCCTAAAACAATTGAAACCGTATCCATTTATGACAGCCTAAGACAATCTTTTCTTTTAAAACTTTTTGAACTTAAACACATCCTTAACCTTCTCACTATCCTTGCAAAAAACATGGTTATAAATCGAAGATGCCTCTTTGATCATTTTGCTAAGCAAAAGCAAAATCTTAAATTCAGCTCAATGAATCCATCTGAAAGAAACTACATTATGTATCTCAATGATCACGTTAGTCTGATTTTCTTGCACATTGTCTCTTAATAATAAATTATTGGCAAACTAAAATTGTTATACAATTTTAATTTGCTTTTCCACATTGACTTTTGGACATCACTATCGAAATACACTTCTTAATTGGCGCATTGTTCGTTAATGATTAATTGTTCAATAGATAAGATAGTTGAAAATTTTGTAATTTCCTTTTTGACATTGACTTTTGGACATACTACCCAAATAAACTTCTTAATTCTTTATGGAGACGATTTTTTTAAGGTCAGGCCGTCAAAAAATAAGTTTGAAATATGATTCGTAGAAATCGATCCGGTTTCCAATTTCATATTTCTAGAAACTTGTACCATGTGGTTCAATTCCCAATTCCCAAGAGAACTGAACGGGAAACCTAAATGGCCAAAACACATTTTTAAGTCAAGCTTCACTAGCTTTTTCGGTTATGGAGTTTAGGGGGAGACATGTAAAAAATTATCAAAAGTACTTGGTGTCCCTAATATGATCAGAGAATCAAAACCGTGAGTTGTCTGGACTAGAACTCGCACCTCAAGAAACGCTGGACCAAGGAGAGGGGATTGATTCCTCATGAACTATGCATCTACATGGGACGACTTGGCTACGATGCAGACTAGCAAAGGGTCTGAAATCCGACTCGCACTCAATCAAACTCGCCACAGATTTTGAAAATCCCTTTAAGCTTTCATATCCAAGGCCATTTAGAAGTGTAATCTCTGGAAATTTTTAATGCGAAAACAGATGAGAGAAAGAGCGATACGCTTTAGATTTCATGTGCATATTATTTTTCGTTTTGTCTACATGAAAGTAATGGTTGAAGATTCAACAGGCCGATAAGGTGCAATTCACTCCCTGTTCCTTATTTCCACTTTCTCGTACACAATTCTCCTGGACACTTGACCCAAACTCAACCGTCTCTTCTGTCCCCCTAAACTTTTTGTTGTTCATTTTATTTTATGTATTCACCTTTCATGAATTGTTACTATTGATAAATGAGAAACGGTCATTTCTGTTATTATGTTCATTTTCATTTGCTTAACATAAAAAGAAACCAAAAAAAAAAAAAATGGCCGGTTCCCTAGAACCGACCTTAAAACCTAAGATGGGGTAGGCTCCCAATTCTAAGGTATGCATGGTAGACTTCAAGTTCTAAAAAATGTGGAACTCGTCCTAAAGGATAGATTTTAGATTCCAAGTGAAATCTAGACAGAATTTGGAACGCTCATGTTGTGACCCACCCTCTGGCAAGGCTCATCAAGGAGGGGCGGCATTTAAGGGTATTTGTTGATGAGTTCGCACTTGGGGTCATGTTCACCAAATACGTCATCACCTCATCTTTAGTTTCCGCCCATTGAATTTGAAGTCTACACGAACTCGAGTCCTCCCAAACCATACCCTATGCGACAGCGAAAAGGTGTCACGGTTTGCCTCCATAAGTAGGATTCACCTTGAAAAAGGAGATTGGGTGTGAAAGGAGAATTTAGGGATATTCTTACCATAGTAGTTCTCTCGAGGGCATATCCACTATAGATCACTTCATCATTTGGCTTAGACCCGTCAAGTATGCTAAACCACGGTGAGTTTCTAGAAGACCCGTACCCCGCATGGCGTTGTCATTTTATTATTAGTTTTATTTAACAACCTAAAACGTGATTCTAGGAGTCTCCACTAACCTCATTTTTTGGGGTTGGCTGGAAAACCCAATTGAGGGTCAGGGCAGTCCCTCAATATCCGCGCAACCAGATATTCTAAAGTTCAAGGACATGGGTTATGTTAATATTTCTATTATAGCTCCTTTCGTACCTAATAGTTTGTCGTATTTCCTATGGTATCCATCATGTCTTTTTACTTTTTTGTTCGAATGAGGAATTAACTAGGTGTTCATGCATAAATGGTCAATTTCATGCCATTCTATTTCTATTGAAGAAGAAAAGGAAAGTAAACAATCAATTGAAATTTAAACGATAAATAAACACCCAAAACAGTTTAAGGAAAGCAGTAAATCTAATATGCACTCATGAAACAGAAAGTAAAGCGAAGGAAAGGAACCAGCAACTCGTTGGGCATTTATACAACACAAGACAACCCGAAACATATATTGGGGAATGAATGGTACAAAATAGGATCGAATTGGACATCGACCATTTGTTGTCTTTACGTCTTCAGGATCACCACCTCCATGGGCTTATTCTAATTCTAATTCTAATCTAATACTAAGACTAAAATGTTTACAATAGGGAAAAATGTACATTTAGCAAGACAGACAAAAACAATCACAATCATAAATAAACAAAAATAATCACAATCACAAATAGACAAAAACAATCACAATTAGGAAATCAAGTCAATGTGTTTAATGGAAGATAAGAACCGTCACCACTTCAGGTGGCAACAATGCACCTATGCTAACAAGATGCCCCCACGCCAATTGAATGCTTGGGTTTAAGCCCAGAAGCATTGGGAGCTAGTCCTAAGAAGCCTCAATCGAGCTAAGGTACCCTAATCAAGCCAGGAAACCCAACATAAAGTCGGAAGCCTTGGTCGAGTCGAGAGAGCTAGGTCAAGCCAATATGAAGTTAAAT
This sequence comes from Eucalyptus sideroxylon, assembly GCA_014182405.2. Lineage (NCBI taxonomy): Eukaryota > Viridiplantae > Streptophyta > Magnoliopsida > Myrtales > Myrtaceae > Eucalyptus > Eucalyptus sideroxylon. The sequence continues at coordinate 33,379,301 of CM024553.2, forward strand.
GAATCTTTTATGCATGTCAATGTATGTATAGGTATGATTGTGTATGATGTGTTCAATGAAAAACTAAAGTTTGAAAGTACGTCATAATGGACAGATGTATGTAGTTGAGGTATAGCAATGAACTTACTATTAATCTGCCATTGACATTGTATCGTAAGTGCCATGCCTGCTAAATTTTAATGATGAGATGTCCTCCTAGTAGAGATAGGGAGTTTTACTTATTGAGTTTCCAACTCACTCCCTTATCTTTTAGACTTGTAGGCATGAAAATCTCACGGCAGTTTTGGGAACTATAGTCACGCTAGAGAAGATAGGAATTCCCTTGGCCTATGAGGATACTTTTAGTGTGATGTAAAAAGGAAAAATGGCCCATAGAGTAAAGGCTTATAAATGTATTGTTATAATTTATAGGAGTGTGCTTCATATGTGGTGTTATCCCTAATTTCCAACTCTTGTTTGTCTAGGAGAATACTTGTACATATTTGCACATGTGCATATTAACAAGATAAAAGAAGTAGGACGCCGATGAGCATGGGATGTTGCAACGATAGCCCTCGCGACCTTAGAGCGGGGTTAGGTCGTTACATCAAGGCTTTAGAGGTGGCTTCCACGAGACTCACGTTATCATATAACACTTAGCCCTTGAGTACTTAAGGACTTAAAGACCACTCCCACAAGATTCGCACCACCGTGTAATACTTAGCCCTTGACCAATGTATATCAATAATAAAGTCTCTGGAGGTGGCTCCCACAAAATTATATTATCATGTAACATTTAGTTCTTAACCAACGTATATCAATAGTGCAAGACCTTAGAGGTTTGATCAACATGACTCAAGTCATCGTGTAACACTTAGCCCTTAGCTACAAGGCCCTAAAAGTAACTCCTATGAAGTTACGTTATCGTGTAGCATTTAGTCTCCAATGTATAACAATAGTACAAAGCCCTAGAGGTTGCTCCCACGTAACTCGAGTCACCGTGTTGCACTTAGCTCTTGATTACAAAACCCGAGAAGTAGCTCCCACGAAGTCACGTTATCATGTAGCACTTAGTCCTTTACGATTTCATATCACAATTGATTTCACAAACCAAAACATAGCCCTTTCACAAATCAACTTTTTCCACAAAATCAATCCAAAATCCTTATCATAAATCAGGTTTACATACAGAATCAAATCACACTTCATAAATATACTCAAGGTCAACGTAATTATTTTACAAAAAGATTTCACGGTCCAAAATTCCCAACTCTGTTTATCAAACAAAATACATATACTTCACCAAATATTTCTCACACCATTTCGAAATTCATTTCATAAACCGATAACATTTCGAAACATCTTTCATTTAACATTTCCTAAATCATTTTAGAACTCATTCCATAGATCAAGTCACAAAGTAAATAAATTTTCACAACACCTTCCATAACACGTTTCTCAAATAATCAAAGAGTAATAAATGCCCGATCCAGATTTTGATGCAATAAAAAAATTATTTTATAACTCATAATATATCATTTTCAAACATAAGGTCACACACTTGAAGAAATGATAGCACCACTCACCTCAAAATGCCTACGATCAAATAACAAAGATTACTCAAACCATCGAACTCGCAATCCTATCAAATAAGCAAGAAACGATATTAAAATAAAATAAAATGCTACCTTAACTACAACTTGACTAAACAAAGCTTAAGCACTAACTAAACAACTCAAACATGCCCACAAATCACTTGTCCAAAATGATTAAGCTACCGATTGTGTGTTGTTTACACGAGGTCAATTTTAAAATTTTGTTTCAATCAAACGGTAAGTCCAAATTGATTTCTAAACTATCATTTATGTGTGTGTATTTTATATATTCCTTGAATTTGTGCCATAATTTTGAATATTAATTTGATTAGACGACCGAAGGGCACAATCACTTACCAAGTATTATAATACGTAATTAAATCGACTTGGCAAGGCATCCATGGCGAGTACTTGCAAAACCCTCTCTTTTCCCTTTTCTTTCTTCCCGTTTCTTTACCCCTTTCCTTTCTTTTCTCTGTCTTATCTGTCTTACCCGAGGTCCCCCTTCTCTCTTTGTTGGCCAAGTTAATTTTCATTTTTCTTAAATAGGGCTCGCGAGAGTTGACCAAGTCAAAAAAAAAGCAACTCTTACAAACAAACATGGAGTGACGGTTGGAATGCAGACCAATTCAAAGGGCTAAAATGATTAAAAAGCCATAGAAAGAGGTGAGCACCGTCATTTTTGGCTTAAACCTCAACCCTCGGAATACAGGATAGGTAGTAATAGTGAGCAAAAGCTGTTAGCAGGCATGGAGAAGTTATTGGCAATGTCAATCCAGGTTAGTTACTGGACATGCTAGATATTGGTGTCGCAACCTAACCTCGTGTGCACCATCTAGAATTTGGGTAATGGATTACTAAGCCTAAATTTAGCTCGGGCTCTCCCTAGCCTATACCAATTCGCAACTTAGGTTCAAGTTCTTGACATGCCAATGATTTTTCAATTATGAGTCATCACCAATCTATTTTTGGTGGGTCGATTAGAAATTCAAGTAAAGTAATGGGAGATTTATTTTACTCCTGCAAACCAGAGATTGTGAGTTGGGGACTTGATTACGCTAGATTTCTCTAACGCCCTTTCGGTACTTTTTTTTTTATTTCGAAAAAAATATTTTGCAGGCAACTTGAATTAATTTTAATTTATTTCTCCTAACATGTGAAGTGATCATGCAAGTGCGCCAACCACCAATTTAACACCCATAAAGTAATAAATCAATTATGGGACTTACCTCATAGCAACGGAAGCATTGCAATGTTATATCAGAATCAAATCATCAGTTCTCAATATGATTTCTAATAAACACGCAAACATTCAATCTCTTTTAAGATTTTCTTTTATTTAAATAAAGTCTAGAAATTACGTGCAATGCAATGCAATGATGTACAAAATCTTTTAACTAAAATGACATGCAACATGCAACCTAACATGCGAACTATATGTCACGCGACATTTATTAAATGACCTAATCTAGTGATAGAAAAGATTAATGCAACTATTCTAACATTTACGCATCTAGATGACATGCATGACATGTGCATGATAATTTTTATGTTTTCTTTTATTTTTAATTAAATTTCGAAATTAAAATTACTCAATAATTACACATGCAATGGAAAAATTAACATCCTAAATTAATGTTTTTTGGGATTTTTATTTCAAAAATTGGAAAAATAAATAAATTTCCTATTCTAAACATACAAAATGACCCTAAAACAAGTAATATTCTAACATGAATCTAATCTAACTCAAATATATTTTTTTGGGTTTTCTTTTACGAAAATAAAATCGATTCAAACAACACAACAAATCAAGCAAGATATTATTAATATCCGTCTAATAAATTGACGAATCGTATCTCACGCATGAGATCAAATTGACCAATTTTTCACAAAATCGCAAATCGTATCTCGAGCGTGAGATCAGATCAGCAATTTTTCCATCCGATTGTGAGTCGTATTTCGGACGTGAAATCAAACTGTCAATCGTATACACGTTATGAAATTAGGAAGATTTCCTAATTTATAAGGCTACTTGAGATTACAGATATGATAACATATCGGGAATTTCAATTATGTGCATCAACGAATATTTCAAATAAGAAAACGAAATTTTCGGAAATCAAAATAGATAAAATTTTCACATAATTTCGAATATTGACTTCCGAATTCCGATCCTTGAACAGCTACTCACAACACAATATGGTGGTGCTGGGTGAGGCTCACGGTGGTGCTGACGATCAACGAATCTACAAAGTAGAAACTTCACAGGATGACTTGGTTCGGGGATGAGCTTGACAAGACAGCAGCTTGTCTCGGCGTGGAGCCAAAGAATGACTTGGAGCAGGAGAGATCGCTTGGATCTGCTGGACTATCTTTGGAAGCTCAATTATTGGGTGCATTTGGTTGGACTTTTGGGGAAAGCATTTGGAAAGATGCAAAGGACTGGGGTTTTCCAAAATGCAAACTGTGTTTGGTAAATTGTAGTTTGAAAGTTCATTGTAAAATACCTTTGAATAAAATAATGTTCGGAAGGATTACATTTACAAAGGACTTTGGTGATTAATTAAAAAAGAAAAAAATTATCAAATAAATAAATAAAAGAGTTCGCCGGCGGCCTCGAGCAACCGCCGAGACAATCGGCGAGGGCCACCTAAGGTCGGGCGACATCCGTCAAGGGTCGCCCGGGGTCGAGCAACCCTCGGCGACCCTTCGTGGAGGTCGCCCGACCCAGATCTAGGTCCACCGGAGGTCACAGGACCTCATGGCTACCCAAATCTAAGTCGCTGAAGGTCGCGCGACCTCACAACGATTAGTGCGACCCAGATCTATTTGTTGGAGATCGCGCAACCTCACGACGACCAAATTGGGGTCGCATCGGTCACCGCGAGGTCATGCGACCTTCGGTGACCCAGATTTGGGTCGTGCCTGAGGTCGTGCGATCCAAAGCTGGGTCGCAACAACACGACTCTCAAGCGGCTGTTGGGACTCGCGAGCGGTCGCCACGACTCACCAGAGTCACGCGACTGGCCAGTGACGATCGCCGCGACCTCGTCGACCTCAGCCGAGACCTCGCCGACCTCTCGAGCTCATCTATGATCAGCCACACTGTTGGAGAAAAAGATGAATAGTAGACATAAACAGTGACATGAGGCATTCCAAGAATGCTAAAACCAAGGCAGCCTAAGACCGGCCCTGGGCTTTTAACCTTGCAAATGTCAGCTTTGTCTTAATGGGACTTCCAAAGCAATTTCCAAACACCTTTATTTTGGCCCAAAGGCCTTTAGTCCCCCAAATCCCCTTGGAAAGCCGTTCCCAAACGCAGCCAATGTCAATTGATCAGGATTTGACTTGGCAATCCTGGAACACGATGGACTGAGGTAATGGGAGGTGCGACGGGGAGCAAGACAGGACAAAATCAGCCGCTGTTGGTGGCGCTCTGGCTGTCTTGGAACCAAGACTGATGATGAAATGTCAAACAAAGACTAAAATGCAACGTGGAAGCAAGGTCCAGCAGCTACAATTTGGGAGATATGGGCGTGCTTCTTCACGTTCCCCTTGGCACCATCTCTATTGCCACGCCGCAGGTTTGTCTCGATTGAAGCCCTTTACGATTCCTCTCTATTCTCTCTCGTGTGTCTATCAATGGCCGTGTATTCTATTAGCGTGGCCTCCCCTTTTTTCTTGACCAAGCGGTATTTTATAGGTGAATAGTATGATCTCATCAGGGAAAGAAAATTTCCGCATGAAATCTCTCATGACCATGCAATCTCTCTCATTTTGAGGCCCAAAAAATATGCCGTTCAATATATCCTCCAAGTGCAATATTCTTTTTTATTATTTTGATATTTCCTCCGAAATCTTCCAATCTACTGCGAAATATATCACTCAATGTATATATCGCATAAATATATAAAATATTTTACAAATATCAAATCGTCATACCTCATAAGTCATTTGTCGGTTATTAGAGAACAACGGGCTTTGGCCAATTCCCTCTCACCGCGGGCTTAATCCAACTCGTTAAATTTAAGCTCAGAACCATCAAGTCGGACCCATCCGTCGCCGGTCCAATGCAAATAAAAAAAATGCTCCTAAAACTATATGTTATGCAATTTCATTTAATATTTTTGTTTAGGGTTAAAAATTAATCCCTAATTTTTTAATGCGGTAAATAATTAATCGGGTTATCAAAATTTAGATGTTAATAGGGAAACAATCATTGGAACATGAGAGACACTTTCAGAACATGGGAAACAACTAGAACGTGAAAAGGTGGGATCCTAGGTTATGGACTACAAAAGAACCTGTCGGAAGAGAAGAAAGGCACCCACACGCCGGAAATATGCAGATATAAAGATTCAACAAGTAATTTGCGTCTCCTAGCCACTCATATACTGAATTCCAGCATTTCTAAGTTTGATCTTGTGCCTCTTGTTGTCAAACCAACTTTAGTCTCGCTTTGCATTCAACCCCAACCGAGTTTTTGTTCTTTTCTCGATTGTAACCATCTCATTATCAACACAAGGACTATCGTGTAATTCAAAAATTGTCGATCAAAACTGATATTCAAACGACACGATATTGTTGAGTCTTTGGCAGTTGAAACCTTTTTTGAGAAGAAACAAACATAAGTATTCATATGTAGATTTGCTTATAATGTTATTCATTGTTTTTTCTAGACTTTCAAGATATTCCGTTTAACGGGATGGACGTACCCAAATCATAGTTTCACTAAAAATAAAATAGGTATATGTCAGAGTGGAAAGAATTCCATTCATGTTTTATAAATCAAAACTAACCGTTGGGTGATAGGACGGCCGATTAAAACATCAAATTAACTCAAATACAACCTTTTATAGTTTGGATCTTTCGGAGTTGAAGGGTCTCAATTTGCTATTGTCCACAAGGTTGAACAATCTTCGAAGTTTCTCCCCTTCCCTTTACAGCTCAAGCTCTAATAGATAATTCGACACCAAACGTGAAAATCATTTGCTTTTTTTCAAAGGTCATGATTTTGTTAGACGTTTATTATTAAAGAAAGACCAGTGATGTCAAGTTGGTCATATACCAAGCACCCACTTTAACGCGAGAGAGAGAGAGAGAGAGAGAGAGAGAGAGAGAGGCGCAATAATCTCTCCCTTTTGCGACGCTTCGTCGCAAGGTATCAAGCCAGCAACAATGCTTCTCTTCTCCTTGCTCTTCCTCGCCGCCGCCGCCGCCACCAACTTCCTTTTTGTCCATCCAGAACCACTCACTCTGAGCCCAAGTCCAAGTCCACGCCCCAAAAGCATCTTCCTCCTCGCCGGACAGAGCAACATGGCGGGCCGGGGCGGCGTGGTCAACGACACATCCACTGGCTGGATCGCCAAGTGGGACGGCGTCGTCCCTCCCGAGTGCAGCCCCAACCCGTCGATACTCCGGCTCTCGGCAAACCTCACGTGGGTTGAGGCCCGGGAGCCGCTCCACGCGGACATCGACGTGAACAAGACGAACGGGATCGGCCCGGGTATGGCATTCGCCAACACCGTCCTGGGCCGGGATCGGAGTCTGGGCTTGGTGGGTTTGGTGCCGTGCGCAATCGGCGGGACGAGGATAAGCGAGTGGGAAAGAGGGACGTTTTTGTACGACCAATTGATGAGGCGGGCGCGAGCCGGGACGAATGACGGGGGGACAATCAAAGCGCTCTTGTGGTACCAAGGAGAGAGCGACACGGTGGAGGAAAGCGACGCCGTGCGGTACAAAGGGAGGCTGGAGAAGTTCTTTACGGATGTGAGGACTGACCTGCAGTCGCCCGAGCTCCCAATTTTCCAGGTGATTGAATTTCTCCTTTACGCTTCATTTCGGAATCAATTGCATCTTTCACTTTAGATTGTTCGAACAAATTATGATAAATTTCAAAATGAAAGTCGTTATTTGAATTAAGCAAACGGCGATCATCTCGATGTGGTACTTTTTTAGTCTATTTTTATTCCAGACTAGACAAATAATAGTTACATATAGTAATGGCTCGCAAAAGGTTCCGTGGGAATCCATGTGATGTGTTTCTTTTCTGCAGCTTTTTAAATAAAAAATAGAAAATAACAGGAAACGACGCATCAACGGTAGAAACCTAGTTCACCTCTGGTCCACGAGCGGCTTTCCTTTAAAAAAAGTTCAAAATAATCAAAACTCGGCCACCCACCTCATTAGATTAATGAACCGGCCATCAAGAAATAATGATATTCACACTAACCTCTTGAAAAAATGTACATTTTGGTTCCATTTTTTTTAATTCGCTTAAATGGATTACAATTTATTGCTTAATTGCATGTTTGCTCTGTGAATGGGGGCAGGTGGCTCTCGCATCAGGACAGGGACCTTTCACCGACACGGTGAGAAAGGTCCAGCTCGGGCTTGACTTTCCGAACGTGAGAACCGTCGACGCCAAGGGGCTGCCTCTCGGACCCGACCGGCTCCATCTAACCACCCCGGCCCAGGTCCGGCTTGGCCAGATGCTGGCCGACGCTTTCCTTCAGTCCATGGCTCGCTCCGCGTCGCTCGTGAGTGAAGCTTCCACGAGTGGTCCAAATTTGGTAATTCACGTTTTGGCGTTCTTCATGTGGAAACTTATTAGAGCAGTTTTGACGAGCAGAGGTGATTAACGATTTTCTGGATTGGAAGGTGATTAACGATTGATTGTTTTGGACTTGACCGAAAATTGCGAAAGAGCGTAGAGAAACGTGAGATGCAACTGTTGTTTAGATTAAAAATTTGACGGGGATATACATGAAAAATGAGAAATTTGCTATTTCAGTTCTAAATTTATCATACAAATTTCAATTTAATTCTAAGTCCTATTGTTCTTATGTTGTCTTGAGACTTTACATGAAATTATAATTTAGTGTTTCCAGCCAATCTTCTCTGAAAATACTAACACGGCGGTCTAATCATCCCTGGCCATCCTTGCATGTCGACAAATAATATCGAGTCAGCTTTTTTGATGAGTTGATAAACAGAGATTTCTTAAATTATATGATGATTGAGAGTAATGCTAGCTATATCTATGGTGTCACTAAATGTCCGTAGAACGAGACATCGTCATTTTTTTATAAGCAATAAATTAGGAAATCGCCATTGAGATTGTCATATTCGTTTGGGGACTAGTATGTTGCACCTAGCGCAGACACTCGAATTACCAAAGAAGGATGAGGTATATGCATTATACAAAAGAATAGTGACTGAGAATTACCAAGAACGGCACTAGTCTGTGGTTACTTGTCCGGGATGATAGCCGTGGTGGCAGGTGTTCTGGAGGTGATGGCCATCTTTCTTGAAGCGCCAATTACTGCGGGATGGCGAACCAAAAAAAAGAGAGAAAGTACGCTTAGGGTGTTATGTTATTTTTTTTAAGGAAAATGATATAAATGGTCCATGAATTTTAACACAGTGTGCAATATGGTCTAGGGGTGATCGGGTCCAAGGTGGATAGGGTCTAGACCTGAATCCTGTATCCGACCCTATTATAACCGGTTCTCTTTTTTTGGACCTTGTACCCGACCATGTTTGCATTAGACCATGTTCCCGACCCACCCTATTTTTCTGGTCCACAGGGTTAACCCTGTTTATATTTGAACCTATTTTGCATAAAAATTGTTGTATAGCACTCATATATAAGATAAAGCATTTACAATCTCGATCAACAAAAGCACATCCACCGTTGTAGCAAACAGTTAAAGATGCTTGTTTACCATATGAAACATAAATTTATATACACCGGATTTATGAAATAGTTCATGAAACTGTAATACTATGCTGCCACATTTTAATCCCCACGCAAGCCACTGGAACTAGCAGAAAATTTCTTACCACCATATTTCTGCAAAATAAATAGGATTGTAGCCATTAGGCAATTATACTAGTAGTAAAAGTTGCATAGCAATATGAAGGATTGGTATTTAAACAAATCATCCAAATGAGTTTTTGCCACAAACCTCTGTAAACCATTTGTAAACTATCTCTATTGCATAGTTCATAAGAATAATACATATACCAGCACCACAAAGAGATCTCACCTGCTTCCCAATGTTGAATGGTATATACTTGTACTTGATCATGTGTGCAAATTTGACGTCTCATTGTCATGATGAAAAGCACAAGCCAGTAAAAGAGCAATATGGGCCAAAAGACGGGAACATCAAACGTGGAGAAGAAGGTCATGAGGAATGCTATTAAAAATGCAATTGTTATGGAGTGCTTGAAAAACATAAAGAAACCAGTCAAGTAGTAACTCAACTTAGTGCACACATAATGACCAGGAAAGCACTTTCCAATTGGAGAAAAGCTTAATAGCTGGAGAAAAGGTTCATATCTGCGAATTAACCAAGCAACTCTCTCTCTTTGACCGTCAAGAGCTACTTCAACTATTATGACTATTGAGTCTACTTATATCAACATTGTCTTTGATGCGCTCGATCTTCTTCTCTTTCTTCGGCCTCGCATTCCACGTGGTACAAAATCTCTGACAAAAACCTAAAATTCATATATAAAGAAAAATCAACAAGAAACCACACTCTAGAGACATGCAAAAGTTATGATTTAATAAAGTCTATTTACTTACCACAAAATCAGAGTTTCCACAAAATGAAGTTTATTTTCCAATGATAATGTCCTTGGTAAGACAATCAAAATCTATTTAAAAATGAAGAAGAAGAAGAAGAAGAAGAAGAAGAAGAAGAAGATTAAATAAGGCATTCACTTAATAGATAGTTATGCGACTGAATTACAAGATAGAAAGAAATATATATAACTTACCCGCCTCAAACTTTTCCGCATTCTCGATGCACTCTTCAACATTAATTGACACATGAACAGCTCTCAACCAATCTTGAGTACAAATTAAACCTTCCACCACTCTAGGAGTCCAAGAACTTCGAAAGCCATCAAGTACACATCCCGATGTACTAAAAGCCAACTCTGAAGCAACGGTAGTCATAGGAATAGACAAAACATCTCGAGCCATCAAAGATAAGATTCTATACTTTGACCAAGTACTCTTCCACCACATCAAAAAATCAATATTAAGGATATCTTCACTTTCAGCTTCAAGATATTGATCAAGCTCAGATTTGTTTTCATAACACTATTTTCTTTGCATGGAGAAAGCTTTTGTGCCAAGCATGAATTTCACAATCGTTGTCATCAATATCAACATTGGAAGCACTACTACTGTTACTCACACTTGAATCACCAAATTTTTCTTTACTAGAAGAGCCAACAAAAGATCGCTCATAAGATTTATACAAATTCTCCAAGGCAACCTTCACTTTATCATGCACATCATCAATTTTTGCTTCATCATCATAAATTTGTTCAAAACGGAACTTTACATAATTCAACTTCTTTGTAGAATCCAATACAACCACAATCAATGCCATTATATTAACTTTATCCAAACTCTCATAATACTTGTCAAATTTCTCTTTCATTTTTAAACCCATAGCTTGAAGCTTTGGGTCTAAAGAATTCGATGCATTATTCAAATACTTATATAAATAGCTATCCCCTCAAAATAATCATTTGAAGTAACATATGAACTACCCGACATCCTTTTGGTTGTATCATAAAACCGTCTTAAAAATTTAGAAAAAATGATGGCATTTTCCCAATCTTCATCTTCAAGAGGATCATTGTCAATTTCCCTTAAGAAAAATAAATCTTCATCTTACATGCTTTTAAAAGTTTTCTTGAATTTTATGGCGGTGACTAACATCATGTAAGTGGAGTTCCATCTAGTGGCAACATCAAGATAGACCGAACCCTTGTATGCAATCTTCTCACTCTCAATGCAAGCTTTGAATGTCTTGGTTCTTGCCGGAGAACTCCTCACATACCTAACTATGTTTCGAATGCATGCAATATAATCACGCACCTCATTCAATATGTCTCTTACTATCAAGTTAAGTATATGAGCAGTGCATCTCATATGTAAAACATCGCCATTCAAAATCAAAAATCATTCTTCTGAAAATTTTTCTTTCAAATAACTAACGGCCACATCATTTGAACTTGCATTATTTACTGTTATTGTGGACACCTTCTTTTCTATTCTCCAATCATAAATGCATTTCTGCACCATTTTCTCAAACTCCTTACCCTTGTGACTATGTCTCATCACAAAATTGATTATTCTTTTTTGCAACTACCAATTTTCATCAATATAATGTGCAGTAAGACACAAATAGTTCAAGTTTTGAATGGAACTCCACATATCCGTTGTGAGTGCAATCCTAGATTTAAGCTTACCAAAGTAAGCTTTCAAATAAGTCATTTCACTTAGATATAACTTCATACAATCTCTTGCCATTGTAAATCGTGAAAGATGATGAAAAAGAGGTTGCAATTCAGTAACAAAATCACGAAAACCAACACGCTCAACCATGGAAAATGGCTATTCATCAATAATAATCATTCGAGCAAGCATATGCCCACAACGTTCTTGATCAAAATTCCATGTTGTTAAGACACTACCACCACTAGTAGTATTTTCCCCTACCTCGCTAACCACATCTTTGTCACGTGATGCAAACAACATTTGCTTTTTATCTACAAGATGATACTTTTTGCACTTTCTCAAGTGCTTCCACATAGTAGAGGTTCCATTATCAACATTATACGCATAATCCATCCCGCAATGAATGCACTTCACCTTAACTGTTTTCTATGTTTTCTCATCTATAATTTTCAAAAAATGATCATAACAATCTGATTGATTAGCTCGTTTTTTACCTGAAGGAGGATGAGAGTTAGGTACCCTCACCTTATTTGTCGCGCCCATGGTCATAGATTCCACTTCATCAGCTCCATGGAATGGCAATTCCATGAGCGAACTCATACACTTCCATTGATATGTCTTTATCTTGATCCATTGACTGAAAACTGAAAAAAAAAATTATATAACATTAGGATTCTACAAAAACATATTAGTTTTCATAGTAAATCAAATCTCTCAACATAACTTTGGAGACAAAGAGTAATTCATTCATCCCAAGAAGTCACTCGCCGAAGCTGTACATTTAATTTAAACAAATTGCTTGCTCCAACTGGCACAAGTTCTACCTATAGAGAATTAAAAAGGCTCCAAATGAGCAGCTATAGAAGCTATATTCTTTTTCATGTGAAGGCATCTTTTCTAGGCACTGAAGCCCTTCATTACTTTCTATACAACAAGCCTGCACCAATATGTTCTGAGAGACAACTTAAGAATTTAGTATGTGGTTGTATTTCTTGATAGTTTTACCAAATACACAAGAAAGAGCATAATCAATAGGAATTGGACAATAGAATAGTGGGGATTAGAGAGGAGCAAAGGCGCTAGTGGGACAGGTCAAAGGTTGGTCTAGCGGCGTCACATTCCAATCATTGTCCAACAACTACACATATTCATGCTCTAATCAGACACTTAACAATCAATCCCATTTCATCTCATTAGGTGTAGAAATTAGTTTAGCATTCATTAGCATAAATGGAGGGAACTACCCATAATAGAAATCAGTCATGCTCAATGATTTGCACTGATCTAACTGCAAATATGCCGGAGATGATACAAATCATGTTACATTAAGTTTCTCGTACAAAAGCGGCAGAGCGCATGCTGTGATGAGTAAATATTGTGCTCTCAAGTCACAGCAATGAATTCTTCATCTTGACAAAGCAGATAGTATCAAAGATTTAGTTGACGGGTAAAAAATCAAGTTAGTACAATGTAAGAAATGCAATGCATAGAGATGCTTCCACAAACTTTTTGATGCCCATCTTTTCATGTACCCTGACTCGACAATGATTAACCGCACATCACACCCAAAAGGGAAAATTTCAAAAGTGCATCATTCGATCTGAATTTTCTTTGCTTTGTCAAATTGTGCATCTACGGTCAATATGGTAGATTTGTGTTTTAGGTTTAACTTTACAAAGGAGTCAATCGTTCTGCCTGTTAGGTGAAGCTCTATGTTGTCATTTGTCATCACTGCAAGTGCAAAACGAAGTCAAAGCAAAATGATCACTCTCGACAAGAAAATCCAACATGCAAGAATCATGGCTTTTGAAATAACCAGTCAATAGTTAGGGAAAGTCCCAACACGTTCCTATGTTGGATTTCTTGCTGTCTTTCAATCACTTCATACACAGTTCCTATGTTGGATTACCCCACCCATTCACAATGACTTCCCATATGAACAAAAAAACGTAAACTTTTCCACCAATCTAAAAAGAAATCCAACTCAGGAAAGCACCCCCAAAGAAAACGAGAAGAACCCAGCTTCAATCCAAAAGAAAATTTTAGAAAACCGACGAAATTTGCGAGCTTACAAATGAGGAGCCAGCGATGGATGAAATAGAGCAACGAGAGCTAGCGATGGCGCGACGGGGAGCTGCCGATGGCGCCACTGGCAATGGCACAACAAGGAGCTGGCAATGGCGCAACGAGGAAGCAGATGAACATAGATGAGGAAGTAACATGACAGGGAGCTGGATCCGGTGGCAGAGCTCGGGAGGGGAGCTGGGAGCAAGGCTGGCAAGTAGCTAGGAACCGGGTTGACAGAGGCGGCATCACAATTTTGGCAGGCGCGGAGCAGGGAGAGGCGGAGTGGCGACATTGGGATCTCACGAGCTGCGAGTGTTGCGGGAGGAAGGCGACGGTGGGCGAGCGGAAGTAGTGTCAATGCTCGGATGGAACTAGGATCGGCGAAGGTCACAAGCTCGGGGAAGTTTGCGAGTGTGAGAGCCTAAGAGGTAAAGATAGAAACAAATTAGGGTTTTGGTCTTTTTGGGTTGGCTTACAAACTGGTTCCCAAACCAGTCCGGTCAATCCGGTTCCTGGGTGGGTAATCCCTCGGAACCAATTCCCAGACCAATTCAAACTGGTTTTGAATTTTGGAAACCGGTTCCCGACCCTATTTTCCCAATGGGCCGATTTGGGAACCGGGTTGACCCAGTCCGGTTGCACACCCTTAATATGGTCTCTAAACTTTTAATTGTTTAATGCGGTCCCTAAACTTTAGCTCCATGTGTAATGTTGTCCTTGAAATTTTATATTATTCAATGTGATCCCTAAACTTTTGGCACATATTTAAATTAATAATTGGACTACATCAAAATGATCAATGTTGTTCTTGAACTTATATCAATTAAAGGATAACATTGGATATTTGCATATAGCTTAAGGACTAATCAAAACATTCATGATTCTAGCCAAAAAAAAAAGTTTAAACATTTACCAAAAATATAAGAACCGCATTGAAGATCAACATTGGATGTTAGGTTAAAATTCATGGATCATATTAAAGAAATCGAAAGTTTAAAGATCACATTGCATATTAAACCAAAGTTTAAGAACCATTTGTATCATTATCTCTTTTTCTTACTATGACATGATTAAATAAAGAAACAAGTCAAAAGAGATGTGCTATGAAGAAGAAATAAGTGATTTAGTACTCTCAATGCCGGCTCAAAAGATCGATCATGTAGTGAAGTCAAAGAAAATGAAAGAAGAATAAGATTCAAATGCAAAAAAAAAAAAAAAAAAAAAAAAAAAGATCATTTTCATTCAATTGATGTTGGCGGTGAGTTTCGATTTAGGCAAACGCCTCCTTAAAACTGTGTTGACTTAACCATGGTTCACTTCATAAGTAAGGAATAAGTGCACTGGAATTCCTAAGATTTCTCACAAATGTGTAATTGAGTTATAAAATTTTAAAAATGGAAATCAAGTTTTAAAACTTGTCAAGTTAATTCAATCAAGTATTTATGTTAACTCTATCCAACTAGGTTAACAAAAATTGCCAATGGGTCTTATTTTATTACTTTCTTAAGACATGAGGTGACAATGTGTCATCCACCAAGTGTCATGTTAGAAAAATATTAGAAATTTTAAAAACATATATATAAAATAAATTTGATAAAAAAATGAAAGAGAAAAAATTTTGAAAAAAGGCATAAAACTTCAGACCTTACTAGTGGCGATCACCGCCGTCCATCATCAAAAAGAGTCGGCAGAGCTCGCCTAGGTCTCGTAATGGCCCAGCAACCCTCAATGGTCTCCAGCAAGGCCTCAACAGCCCATAATTGGGGGAGGCCACAACCCTCGCCCTATATCTGAACAGGGGTTTGAGCCAAACCCTCATTGGGGGCCATTGAGGCCGCATCCAAGGCTAGCGAGGGTTTGTTCTCCTTTTTGTGTGCTTAGTTTTAAAATAAATTATCCTTTTTTGACTAACTGAAGTAATTTGAAAAATGAAATAATAAAAAAAAATACCATGTAGGAGAGAGCGTAATAAATAAAAAGCCACATCAACATTTTTTTGTCAGTCTAGTTTAACAAAGTTAACACAATGATTTAATCAAACCAACTTAACAAATTTTAAAATTTGATTGTACTTTTTAAAATTTTTAGAACTCAATTGTACTTTGATGATAGGTTTTATGACTTCTGGTGCACTTATCCTCATAAATAAAAATTTCATAACTATCTTTAAATATCAAAAAAAAAAAAAAAAACAATCCACTTGCATTGCCCATACAATTGAATGTCATGGGCAAGTGTTGACCCTTATATTAGATAAGATATTACCTTTATAATGGTAATAATTTACTAAATTGTCAATCAAGTTGAGAATGGTATGAATTTGACTCATAATGAGAACTGGCATGTGCTACTTGACTATTGGGATATGGTGATCATGACCAGAAACTTGGGATAAACATTTGACAAATATGGAGCAACTGTGGGGATGCATGCTAATACGAAAGGCTATAATGATTAAAGCCACATTGTCGCGACCAAATTTTCGGGGTGTGAACCACCTAGGGTTTTAGCTAATGGATTGTTAAGCCTAGACTTAACTCGGACTCTCCCAAGCCCATACCAATTCGCGACTTAGATTTGAATTGTTAACATGCAAATTTTTTAATTAGGAGTCGCCACTAATCTATTTTTTGGTGGGTCGATTAGAAACTCAAATAAAGTAACGGGAGATTTACTTTATTCCTACGAACCAGAGATTTGGGTACGGGGACTTGGTTACGCTAAATTTCTCTAACGCCATTTCGGTACCATTTCTTTTATTTTGAAAAAATGTTTTTTGCAAGCAGCTTGGGTTTATTTTAAATCTATTTCCCTAACATGTGAGGTTATCATGCAGGTGCGCAAGCCACCAATTTAACACCCAAGAAAGCAATTAAATAATGCAGGACTTACCTCCAAAGCTACAAAAACATCTGCAATGTTAAATTAAAATCCATATCAACAACCCTAGATATGGTTTCTAATTAACAAGCAATTACTCAATTTTTGTTTTCCCTTTTTCAATGAAAATATAGTCCATATGCAATGCAATGCAATGCTTCTAATCTAATATGAAATGATATGGCATGGCAACATGTCCTAGACACATGAATAAAAATTTTATGATCTCTTAATAAACATGCAATTGTTAAATATGCAATTTAAATTAACCACAATGACTTAATTATAATGACGTGCAATGCAATGCAATGACGTACAAAATTATTTTAACTAAAATGACATGCAACATTGCAATTTAACATGCGAGCTATATGTCACGCGACATTTATTAAATGACCTAATCCAATGACGGACAATTTTTAATTAGAAATGAACCTAACAATAATCACTAACATGATATGCATTTCATGAGCCTAATTCTATATGACATGCAAATGACATTTTTTATTTTAAAAATGCAATCTATCCTAGAAATTGCAACTAATTTATCCTAAGACAAATTTTATGAAATTTGAAATGATCTAGCTAGATTAAGATTCTATTTAATTTAAACTAGGGATTAAGTGTCATATAAAATCCTAATTTAAACTAAGACATTATCTAAATCTAAAATGTAATTTATCTAAAAAAGATGATCTAAACTTAAAATGAAACATGCAATTCCAATCTAATATGCACAATGATTTTTTTTTTTTTTTTTGTGTTTTTCTTTAAGAAATTCGAAATTAAAACTAACACATAATTAAACATGCAATTCAAATACAAAAACTAACAACTTAAATGATTGCGATTTCTTTTTTTGGATTTTTTATTTAAAAATTCATAATAAGATTGCAATCCTAAATATGCAAGATGACAACAAACCTAATCCTAATTGAGATTTTTTTTTATTTTTTATTTTATGAAAATAAGATTCAACTCAACCAACTTGACGATAGCAAATCAAACAAAAGATAAGATTGATATCCAAAAATTGACGAATCATATCTCGCGCATGAGATCGGGTTGGCCAATTTTAAATTAAATCATGAATCGAATCTCGGGCTTGAGATTGGATTGTCGATTTTTGTAAGAAATTGCGAGTCGGATTTCGGGCACGAAAATCGGACTATCAATCCCTAGCTTGAGGGACTATTTCATGTCGGAATTCAACCATTCATTCAGGAATAATCCTACTAAAAAAACAAAGTAAATAAATGAAAATAACATTAAAAAAAAAAAGTAAAAAGAAAAAACTACCTAATTGATTTTCCTTTTTTTCTTTTTTCCAAAATAGGTCTCGGCAGCTTGTGCGTACTCAACTAAGAGCAGCTGGTCGGAGGTCCGGCAGGGGCAGTTGGTCGCCGACGTTTGGAGCCTTGGCGAGAGTGGACCGACAGCAGCAGTAGCGTCGCAGGGGGAGCGGCGAGAGAGAACCAGTGACGGAACAGAGACGGAGGTGCGGCGTACGGCTCTAGCGTCACGGGTCACTGTGGTGGCGAACGCGCGGCCGGCAGAGGGAAGCTCAGCGACCACGCGGTGGAAAATCGGCACGGAGATGCGACGGAGGCAGATCACGCAGGCACAGGAACGGCGATGGCATGGGTCGGCGTTCCGGCGCGGCTGAGTGGCAGTAGCTGAGGCGGTAGGTCGTCGCAGGGGAACGAGCGGCAGCGTCTGACGCGGATTGCAGGCGGAGTGACGATGGCCGGCGGAAGCAGCAGGGGCAGACGCAAAACAAAGTGGTGCTCGGAGTGGTGGTACCCGCGGGATCTGCTGTCGTGGACGGTTGGCGTTAGCGGCGGTGGTGGACGCTGGGCGGTGTAGGCGCGGCGAGGCCGGCAGGGCGACGGATCGACGCTGGGTCGCCGGTGAGGTGTAGCTCCGTTGCTGGGGTCGAACAGTGAGGCGAGAGCAGCCGTTGAAGAAGAGCCGGCCGGTTAATTACAGAGGTGGGGCAGCGAATTTGGGAAGACGATGAACAGTAAGGGTCAAATCACTCCCCCTTTTGTCTCTGTCTTCTCTCTCTGCCTTTTCTTTTACTTTTCACTTTTGCTTTTTCTTCTCTTCCTCCACCAAAAGAAACCCTAGCGAAAAGCCCCCTCCCTTTCCTCGTACGCATACGGTCTTTTATAAGGGAAGGAATTGGATTTTTTAACTTTTCTTCAAATCAGTATCCACAATATTTTTCGTGAAAATCAACTCATACCGATAAAGATTCGAGATTAAGATGAAATTTTTCTCTAAATCCAAATCTTTTAAAACCAAATCGCAATATTCTTTTACCCATCTGCCCTATCCAAAAAAGATTCATATCTCGGAAATTTTTTAAATATTATATTCCCATGAGATAATTTTTAATTATTAAAAAAAAACACGGGCTTGGGCCAACCTGTTCGCTTCATGGGCCTAATCCATTTAATTTGAATATATTTGCCACCGGTCCAATAAAATGCAAAAAATGCAAATAACAAAATGAATGCAACTTAAATCTATATGATATGCAATTAATCCCTAATTTCCTATGCAATAAATAAATAAACTAAATCGTCAAAATTTAGGTGTCAACAGCTGCCCCTCTTTGAAGGTGAGCTCGTAGAGATTGCATTCAAAAACAAATTGAAACCTAAATTTTGACCATGCACATGTACTGAATGACTTGATTTTTGATCTTTTTTCCGGAAAATGAATTCCATTTTAAAATGCAATTAATTTGATGCATGAAAATGCTAATGAAATGCATGATGTGAAAGGAAAGAGCATACCTACAATTACTTACCAGTCAGTGCGGTAGAGCATCTTGAGGTACATGATAAATCCATATTTACTCCACAAGTACCTAACTCTCACTCAGGTTCCTTGAAGAGTGTAACAGGTAATAGGTTGAGACATTGAGATTGAGAAGAACATTCACGTCCAAAGTAAAATGTTCAAAGAATTGAGACATCCAGATCTAGACTAAGATGCCAAGATTTTTTAACTCAAAATACCTAGATCCAGACTAAGGTATAATGAGAATGATCGAAAAACATTCACATCTAGAGTGAAATGTTCAACAAAAAGAATTAAGACATCCAGATCCAGACTGAGATGTCAAGAGTTTTGAATTCGAAATACCTAGATCCAGACTAAGGTATAACGAAAAGGATTGAAAAATAATTCACATCCAAAGTGAAATGTTTAAATGAAAATAATCAAGACATCCGGGTTCAGACTGAGATGTCATGATTTTTTTGAATCTCGAAATACTTAGATCCAAACTAAAGTATAGCGAGAAAAGAACATTCACATCCAGAGTGAAATGTTCAATGAAAAGAATCAAGACATCCGGGTCCAGATAGAGATGTCATGATTTTTGAAAGCTCGAAATACCAAGATCCAGACTAAGATATAACGAGGAAATCGAAGAACATTCACATTCAGAGTGAAATGTTCAATGAAAAGAATCAAGACATCCAGGTCCAGACAAAGATGTCATGATTTTTGAAAACTCGAAATACCTAGATCCAGACCAAGATATAACGAGGAAGATTGAAGAACATTCACATCCAACGTGAAATGTTCAACAAAAAGAATGAAGACATCCAAATCCAAACTGAGATGTCTAATTTTTGGAAAATGATAAAGAAACTTATCTGGAATATCTTACCTTCAAGGAGGGTAGAGTGATCCAAAGTAGTTAATGTTACATATCCAGGACTCGTACCTTTCTACGGTCGCCTAGCATTGCAACATTGATTATCCGACCAGGACTCGAACTTCTCTTCGATTGCCTGAATCTGAGGAAAACTTCTGGGGGACAACTCCGTCGAGTTGAGTGTCGATGCATTTGAGAGAGAAATACCTGTACAATGACAAATATTTAAGGTATGGATGGAGATATTCTTACCTGGTATCATCTCTGTTCCTGGGGAAATGTCTCCTACAAAACATGGTCATAGGAGAAGCAATATGCATTTGTGATCACAAACATACATTAATTTAAGGGAGGTTCATGCACTATGATTTATATCAAGCTTGCATCACCTAATTTCCATTGGGAAAGATTTCACAAAAAATGTTCCAATCTGAACACATGAGTGTCATGAATGTGCCAAATGAGGGACCTCTTGGTCTGAAAGGACTTTTCACTCATCCTCATTAAAAGGGCCATTTTATCCTGACCTTTGATGCAGGATTTTGACACTCACTTCATCTCACCATCGTCATGCCGAACAAGGGTCTGAGTAATCTCGCAAGTGATACGAACTTACCAATATGAGAGGTCTTTAACAGGGACCGTAATGCGGGCTTGGTCAATGGCTTAGCAAAGGAGACTCTTTGAGTCGAGGCTATTAAAAAATGAATGATATTTCACAATCATCTTGGGGTTTACAAGCCAAGAAACATGATAAATGAAGCAGAAATTATCTTACTCGCACTTCTTCAAGCGATGCTTCCAAACATATGAACTTTTACGTTAATTCAAGTGCCCTAATCTGAAGAGATTTTGTAAGGGACGTAACGTAGGTTGGGTTCATGGGTTGAGAAACGAAAGTATAGGATTGGCAAAGATGGGTTCAAAATATAGGATTGGCAAAGATCATGGCCAAAAGCGCGGCAAAAGTTGTTAGCAGACGTGGAGAAGTTACCAGCAATATGTCACGGGCCGATCGATTGGGATTGTGATCGTGCGGTGACTCAGGCACTTTTGGATCACATAAGCCAAGCATTGCTCGATCAATCGCACACTCGCTCACTTTACCCGAATCATAGAGAGAGAAAATTTAGAGAGATGAGCTCTAGAAAGAAATAAGCTTTGATATTACTGAAATGATTGGATGGTTACAAATGAGGGGAAGGGTACCCCTTCTTATACTGCCCTCAGATTACATCCGCTGATGGAGTTTTTATCCGACGGACAAGATCTCACCGCGATATTTACTGACACTAATGATAGCTACCAACTACCGACATTAATGGTTAGAGACTTCTAGAATGTGGCTCAATTACCCTATTGCCCACCCTTGGAAAGTTTCAGAAGGAGTCTTGTCGAGAATCCAAGCGATCGCAAGAGGCTCTCTGCAGCAAGGCATGGCCTTTTAGCTCTGGAAACCTCTTGGCCGTGACATTCTCCCCCACTCATTTGAGCGACGCTCTCATCGCTCACAACTCAATGGGCGGCCTTCTTAGCACGAGTATAGGCTTTCCACCTTTGGTTTTGCTTGGTTCGGACGCTCACGAACGATGGACCACAACCTTCCATCTTCAACTTGGGCTTGGGCATGGCACGCGACGAGTACTCAACCTCGAGGAAGAGCACTTGGATCGGCATGTCGCGAGTTGGAGTAGGATCCAACTTTACCTTCGGCTTCTCCATGGGGGGCGGCTTGTGCATGCGTTTCTTGGCCTTCAAGCTCTTGTCAAGGCGTCAAATCGTGGCGATGGTCCCAGTGTCAACCACCACTTTCATCATGGGGATCATCACCAGGCATTTTGGATTAAGGATCATGATGCACTTGGTCCTCATGTTGATCATAGATCTCACGCTATGGAAGAATTGCATGCCCAGAATGAGATCATAATTGTCGAGAGAAATTACCTCGAATGCCAGCTTGCCCTTCCATCCGCCAATTTGGACATCCATATCGAGAGTTGATCCAACGCCATAGAAGCCATCCGAGTTGATGGGTTTGAATGTCTTCTCAATCGGCTCCACGCGAAGTCCCAAGGCTTTCGCCACCTCGGTCGACATGAACATGTTTGAGGCTCTAGTGTCAACCAAGGCCCAAGGCACTCGGCCACACACTTTGGCCTCCACGAAGAACGTGTCCGTGTTCGGTGTAGCTTCTTCTTCTTTGGACGGTGATCGAGCTTGGACAGTGTTGACAACCTTCACAGCTCCAAGCCGGATTTGCCGCTTCTCTTCTTTGGGCTCCTCCTCCACCTCTTCGATGGCCAAGAGGGCATTGATCTTGTCCTTCTTTAGGCACTTTTGGGTCCAATGTGGACCTTTGCAAATGAAGCAAGGAGAAGGCGGGGGTTGATCAAACTTACTCATCGTACAGTTCGTTGGTCAACCCTTTTAGAAGGACGGCTTGGAAGTTCCTTCCCCCCATGTTTTGACTTGGCCGCCTTGATCATGTGTGCCTCGGGGAGTGCTTCCTTCTTCCTTAGAGGATCGATCCAAACCTCCAATCTCTTGCTCGATTCTTTGGTTCGGCTTTGGTGAGGTCAACAAAGGACTCGGCCACGCTTAGCGCTCTTGCAAGACTGCTCATGTCCCATCACTTTAGCTCAAGTTATTCCCACGGCTTCAATCCATCCATGAACGCTCCGAGAGCCTCCTCCTCTCCTAGATTGCGGATTTGGAGTTTGAGTTCCGTGAACTCTTTCACGTACTCTCGGATCATGCCCCTTTGTTCGAGGCAGTGGAGCTTGCTACGGGCCTCTTGTTGAGCAAACTTAGGGAAGTAGTCTCGGAACTCCCTCACGAAGTCATCCCATGTATCCACGGGATCGGCACCGCGCTTCATCTCGTCACACCTATTGTGCCACCAAAGCATTGCGATATTAGAAAGGAACATCGAAGCGGTTCTTACCTTGATCGACTCATCTTGAATGTTCACGGTGCCAAAATATTGCTCCATACTCCAAACGATGTTGTCCACCTCCTTGGTAGATTGATCGCCTTTGAACTCTTTAGGCTTCGGCACCTCGAGCTTGGGCATCGCTTGTGTAGGCATCGACCCATTAGTGATGCTTAGTTTGCATAGGGCAAGCTTGGTCTTGAGCTCTTGGATCTCTACCTTCATGGCTTCAACCTCATCTCTATGAGGGCTTTCTTTCTCGATCACTTGAACGTGCTCCTTCAACACATTAATCAATGCTTCAAGGGCTTCAACCTTATTGTGCAACGGAGCTGTAGCTTGGTTGATGCCGATTGTGAAGTCTTTGCAAAGTGAGACCTCAACCTCCATGATACGGTCTCTCACATCGTCAAGTCCCTCCATGAACTTGACCATGGCACTCCGAACCTTCGCGAGCTTCTCATCCAACGCAGCTATGGCATCCATCGAGGCTTCTCTTTTCTTTGTTCGGCTGTAAGTCTCCTTGACTTGAACGACCTCTCCATTAATGACAGCTTCTTGGCTCGACATTCTCTTGAACAGTTGGTGCTCCTCGATCTCTTGAAACGGATCTCTCCTTTGCTTTGATACCACTTGTCACAAGCCAATCAATTGGGATCATGACCGTGCGGCGACTCAGGCACTTTTGGATCACCTAGGCCAAGCCTTACTCGCTCGATCACACACTCGCTCGCTTTACCCGGATCATAGAGAGAGAAAGTTTAGAGAGAGGAGCTTTGAAAAGAAATGAGCTTTGATATTACTGAAAGGATTGGATGGTTACAAATGAGGGGGATGGCACCCCTTCTTATACTTGAGGCCCTCAAATTACATCCGTTGATTGACTTTTTATCCAGCGGACGAGATCACACCGCCATATCTACCGACACTAATGACAGCTACCAACTACTAACATTAATGGCTAGAGACTTCTAGAATGCTACTCAATTACCGTATTTCCCACCCTTGGAAAGTTCCGGAAGGAGTCTTGTCAGGAATCCAAGTGATCACAGGAGGCCCTCTGTAGCAAGGCACGGCCCTTTAGCTCCGGAAACCTCTTGGCCGTGACAAATGCCTGTAATACTTGGATTTTTGACCGAGTGAAAAAGGTAGTGGGACCCACCTAAAAAAAATAAAAGACAAAAAAAGGTTGAAAAGGCAACAAAAGTAGGTGAAGTGGACGGTTAACTTAAGAGAGAGAGACCAAGAGCCCATGGGGGAGGGGAGAAGAAGAGAGGGGAAGAAAGAAGAGAGGAGAAGAAATAAGGAAAAGAGAGTGCTTTGCGCAGACACACCTCGAGGAACTCGCAAAACCTATTCAACTTCAATTCGCAACATCTGGTAAGTGATCGCATCCTCCGTTCATCTATTCAAAGTAGAGTTTGGAAATAGGGCAAAATTGAGTTGTAAAGTCTAATATTTGAGTTGTAGAGTTTCTAGATTTCCTAGAAATGGTGATTTATGGTTTCATGGAGCTAGGGTTTGTCAAGAAATGTTTTTGAGCAACGGTTGTGTAGGAATGAGATTTTAGGGTTTCACATTTGAGTTTAATGTTGCATTTAGGTTTGATAATCAGTTTAGGTGAGCAATTTATTATCGCGTAGAAGTCGTTTTATTAGCGTTTAAGTGTGAGCTAGCCAATTTGTAATTGCCATAGTATTTTATTTGGTTTTAATATCGATTCTTGTTTAATTGTTAGGATTACAAGATCCTTGGCTCGTTCAGTTATACATTGTTTGGTTTAGGCATTCTCAAGTGAGTGTTACTATCTTTTCTTTGAATATGTAAATTTATGTCTTGAAAATTATAGAGATTTGATACATTATAAGTTATTAAAAGCATGTTTTTGTTGCATAAAATCAAGATCAGACATTTACTACGATTTGATAATTGTGAATGGTTTGTCAAATATTTTTGGAAAGATGTGCAAACGGTTATATGTATATATATGTTGATTCGTGAACCTGGTTGGTTCATAAAATGGTTTAGGCAATGCATAGTAATATATGAAATGGTTTCTGAATTTGGCTTTGTAGATTGTGAATCAGTGTTGATGCTCAATATCACTATGAGCCTAATGAGGGACTTATAGGGTCAGCCACTAACAACATAGTGGAGACCTTATCAAGAAGAGGAGCTTGGTCACTTAGCACGAAGCATTATGCATAACCATGATTAGATATTTAAGTAAGAGTTTGGTCAATGGATGGACCATTGATATGTGAATGAGATTAGTCGATGGAATGGATCATTGACGTATGTTTTGATGAAATTGATCAATAGAGTGGACCATTGATATTTGTTATAATATTATTGCTTAATGAATATTTTCAATACATATATGATTATGTTAAAGCGATGTAACTCACTCTTATCTTGTACATAAATTATATACTAGATTTAAAACAATTTAGTTTTGATATTGTTTTGTAAAAAGTGCATAGTGAATATTCGATTCGCTTAGAAAATATTCATTACTCACTAGGTTAGGATTGTTCATTCCATTCATCTTTCATGTTGTTCAGATCATTAGAGTGAGAGCACTATCGATGGGAATTTCGGAGTTGGATTTGGATTTTGATGGTTAAAGGCTAAGTCTTTAGAGTGGAAAGGTGGCCATATCATTGCCCCCATCCCTATAGGATTCAAGGTGTGATATCTTGTGTTATCAAAGCTTAGATTGTAATCTTTTAGGCCTAGATTTATAGGGACATCAAGAGGTTTTGTTATAGTTTATAGCACTTTAGTCTTTTGTTAGGTACTAGAATGTATGTCACTTTTGGAGTCGAGGCGCATGCCATGATGCTTAAGAGTATGGAAAACCTTGTGAATGCTATGAAGTCACCTAGTATGTCGAAGGGCAATTCAAATAGTGAACAACAGTTTAAGGTGAGATTGCCACTAAAAAATCTAAAGGCCAAAAAGGTTAAGGCTAAGGAGCAAGAGAAGCCCCAAAGCTGATTAAGTGAGAGGTCAAGGAGTGCAGAGACCAAGAGACACAGGGAGTTGTCAGTTGAGAGTGGAAGCAAAAGTGAAATGAAGAAATGAGAGTTAGAACGGAAAGTGGCCGGTGAACTTGGATTGACTCCCAAAGTTGTGAATGGAGGGACCCAAAAAAGAAAGTTGTTGAGATGAGAGCTTGAGAAAGAGGCAAAACGTGAATACCCTCATTTGTTTAAAGGTTAGTGCAAATTTCAACAAACAAAATTTCTTTTAAGGACAGCATAATGTAATACTTGGGATCTTTGACTAGGTCAAAAAGGTGGTGGACCCATTTTAAACAAAGAAAAGAAAAATAAAAGGTTGAAAAGGTAACAAAAATGAGGGAAGTGAACGCTGAATTTGAGAGAGAGAGAGAGAGAGAGAGAGAGAGAGAGAGAGAGACTAAGAGATGGTGGGGAAAGGAAAAGAAGAGAAAGGGAAAGAAAGAAAGGAAGAACAAGCTTTTAAAAAAGAAAAAAGGAAACAGAAAAGAGAGACGGCTTTGAGCATACATGCCATGGGGTCCTTGTCAAGGCGATTCAACTCTGATTCGCAACATTCAATAAGTAATCGTGTCATGCGTTCACCTATCATAGTAATTTTCAAAATTATGGCTTAAATTTGAAGTTTTATGAAAATTGAGTTGCCAAGTCCAATTTTTGAGTTGTGTAGTTTCGGAATTTCATGAAAATTATGGTTTACGGCGTCATGGAGCCATAGGGTTTGTTGAGAATCGTTTTCAAGCAACAGTCAAAGCAAGATTTTAGGTTTTCATGTTGAGTATCACGTTGCGTTTAAATTTGATGAATGGACTCGTTTTGTTAGCGTTTAAGCATAGATTAACCAATTCATAGTCGTTGTAGTATTTTATTTGGTTTTAACATCGATTCTCATTTAATTGTTAGGATTACAAGTTCTTGGCTTGTTTGGCCAAGCGTTGTTTGGTTTGGGTATTCTTGGGTGAGTGGTATTACCTTCTTTGAATTTGTAAAAACTTGTCTTGAAAGTTATAGAAATTTGATATACTATATTTTATCAATGTTTTTGTTGCACAAAATCTAGATCGGGCATTTACTACGATTTGATATTTATAAACAGTTTGTCAAATGTCTTTGGAAATTGTCACTAAAAGTTATATGTATATATATATGTTGATTTGTGAATCTAGTTTATGAAATGGTTTGGGAAATACATTGTGACATATAAAATGATTTTTGAATTTGTTTTATGGATTGTAGAGAATATTATTGCAGAT
Source organism: Eucalyptus sideroxylon (assembly GCA_014182405.2). NCBI lineage: Eukaryota > Viridiplantae > Streptophyta > Magnoliopsida > Myrtales > Myrtaceae > Eucalyptus > Eucalyptus sideroxylon. Next base: position 33,406,976 of record CM024553.2, read on the forward strand.
CGATATTGATGCTTAATATAGTTAAATTATAAATTCATATACATTATACGAAATCATAAGAATCTTATCAATTACTAGACCTGTCAAAATGGATCATAAACCTAATTTTCATCCTTATTTGATGGGTGGGTTGTTATAGGTGTTAGTTATATTCATTAAATGTGTAATGTACATTAATAATGTGATCGATTGGCTTGAACTTACTAATGTATTTGTGAAAGTATGCACTTTTGAGACTTTTCCACAACTTGAAATGTTGATAGATTGTCCAATTGGAATTGGAATTTTGAGAAGAAAAAATGCTCTTCTATTGGTTGTTTTATTTTTTATTTTTTTGAAAAATAAATTATTTGGAAAATATTTCCTAAAAACAATGGCTTGTATCTTTTGAAATAAATAATCAATTAAAAATATTTTCATTATCGACAACAATTTATATCTAAATATTTTTATGAATGATATAATATTTTTCATTTATTCATTTTTGTTAGTAAAGTAAGCAATCATTTTTAGGAAAAATACATTTTAAATTATTCATTTTTCCCAAAGCAATTAAGACCTTAATTCTCATTGCCCTTCGTATCATTTCTTTCGCTTATTATTCATGAACACTAATCTCCATCTTCATTAGAATGGTGATTTAACTCCTACAAATTTTCGTCAAAAACGTTCTACAGTCATCTCCATCTTAACTAGTATGCACTTCTAAGAAAAGAAAGTGGAAAAATCAAAGCCGAGAACTGACTGGGGTAGGTCTACAACCGGCCTGGGAAGTTCCCGACTTGACTCAAGAATTTGCCGTCCTTATCTCTTTATTCCATTAAAAAGCACGAAAATACATGGGACTTGATTCCTTTGGCAATTGAGGTCAAGAAGTACTGGTGACCAAATTGAATATACTTTTGTCAGATGTCACAAGTAATGGCTAGGAAGTTCACAAAGAAACAAGAGCAGAGACAGCAAGCTACTCCATCTAATTTATCCCCACCACACCCCCCGCCCCACTCTTTCCCCGAAATTTCGAATCTTACCAACTTCGGGCCTTTAGTACGAAAATTCACGAATCACAATGAAGCCTTCGAGTTTAGTACTGGCCATGTCGGTAAATGCTATGTTTTCTTGGCGCGTGAGAAGTTTCGTCCATCCAGCAGCGCAACCACCGCAATTTTTAAAGCTATGTTGACCTTGACCGCTGACCAACCTTTTGTTAGCTCTTTTCATTTCAATATGAGAGAACCAATTTATAATTTTCCCAAATAATCGTCCATCGTAAATCAATTACACGCATCAAATGTAAAGATTATATATATAATACAGTATACTTGATAGTTAAAAATAGGAAAGGTATAAACTTTGAGTTTTTTTTTTTTTGTCGATAAAACTTTCATCTTTGAACTCGAGCAATATCATCATTTTGCCTCCAAAAAACAACTTATGTCATGCGACACCATTAGAACAAAAAGATGTATACGCTCTTAAACGGATAATAAATCTTCTAATTTTGATACGAAATAACGTCCTCTTGATATCCTACATATGTGATATCCCCACATGAGGTTTTCGCTTATATTTCTCCTTTCTGACGCAAAATTTACCTTTTGAGTGAGAAAATCGGTATCATTTTTCCTATTTTGCCCGTGCCATCCTCATGCAACGGCAAATCATATGTGAAGAATCACAATTGCCCAGTTTAGGTTTTTTTTTTTTTTTTTTCACCTTATAAATCTTCATAAACTACTCATATAGAAGGAAAATTAATTCCCATTTTGGTCAAAATTATTTTCATTACGTGAAAAGGAAAGGCGTAGAAAGATTGTGGAATGCATCTTTTTATAGATTTCAAAATAATTATTAGGTTCACCATCAATACATTACACAATTACTATCGAGAATATTTATATTTTTTATATCGAGAATGGACTTATCAAAAAAACCTAGAAATAAAATCGCATAACTTCTATGGATGGTTTAAATTTATTTATTTATTTATTTTGATCAAATATACATAGTTTACATCAAAAAAAGAAAGAAAATGGAAAATGATATTAAAAATGTCAAAAGTTATGTATGACATTCACGTTAGTGTCAAAAAATTTCGCCTACTCATTTAAGTACCAAATCAGAGAATGATCACTTAAATGCTTCCGACAAGAAATTATTATTAGAAAAATTACATTACTTTTATAATTAAAAATTTTGTTTAAGATGGCATTTTTAGTAGTGATCATTTTTTCATTGATATTGGCACTGAAATGATCAATTGTTAACAATTACGGCTACAGAAGTGATCATGTTTTAATTACGATCGACACTACACGATATCATTTAGGGATTATACATTGATTAGACATTCCAACAAGGTACGTAGGATTAAGAAATTAACAAAACATGAACACATCAAATTTCCGACGACTTAAACTGTAGTCAGCACTCAAGTGATTCTTTTTTTAAATGGCACTTCGACTAATTGGAAAAACACTTTTAGTATCAAAGCCAGCGCCGTACATTAAATTTCACTTTCTCTAGTGTTCTTCTGCCGAAAGAAAGAAAGATGGGGATACACTGGAATCAAATGGTCAACGCAACACCATCGTCAACAACTACCCCTGAGTAGAAAAAGAGCCAAAAAAAGAAAAAAAAGTTACAGACAAAATCCCCCCACTGCTTCGCCAATCCCAGACAACTGGAAGAGAGAGCAGAAGTACACTTCGCAAAATGGCGGCTGTATCTTCATGGAATCTCGTGTTCACCCGACCCCCCAAGCAGCGCTCTCTCTCCTCCTCCTCATCCTCCTCCTCCCTCTCGTGGGCTCGCTCTCTCCCGTCCTTCCCCTCCAAATCCCATCTCCGCTTCGCCCCCGGGGCCAGCCGTGCCGCGTCCCCGACGGTCCTCTCACTCCTGGACGGGAAGCCCACCGTCCTCGTCACCAAGAAGCTCGGCGAGGCGGGTCTCGACCTCCTCAAGACCTTCGCCAACGTCGAGTGCTCCTACAACCTGAGCCCCGAGGAGCTGTGCACCAAGATCTCGCTCTGCGACGCCCTCATCGTCAGGAGCATCACCAGGGTCACCCGCAAGGTCTTCGAGTCGTTCGGCGGCCGGCTCAAGGTCATGGGCCACACCGTAGTGGGGATCAACAACCTCGACGTCTTGGCCGCCAAGGAGCATGGGTGCCTCGTGGTCAATGCGCCCACGGCAAACACCATTGCCGTCGTGGAGCACGGGATTGCCTTGCTCGCTTCCATGGCGCGGAACATCGCCCAGGCAGATGCTTCGGTGAAAGCAGGTGCGTGTTCTTTTGGTGCTTTATGGGTAGTGTTAAGCTCGCGAGGCCTTGGATTCATTACGGAGGTGTGCCATTTCTAAGTCATTCGAAATGGGGATCACCTTCACCTCAGAAAAATATGAAATTTAAGTATCTTTTAAATCAAGATGTTTAAAACAATTTTCATGAAGGAAGTTTCTTTAAATTCGCACCACAAAAATTTATGTAAAATTGGCAAGTAATGCAAGTCCAATAAATTCAAAAATCAAAGGTCGCAACCTTAATTGGGAAAATGAGGCATCCTACTTGGTCAAGAAGTATTAATTGTCGGGCATCCTTATCTCTCAAGTTTACAATTAGGCCCTAGGTTAGCTTGGACACTTCATCTCGGCATTAAATAATTAGAAACCAAAATGTATCTAATGTGCAATTAGCTTGTCCAAGAAGATTTGACTTACTTGCTCTTTCTTCCAATGGATGTGTAGTCCATTTCTTGACCTCCAAGATATACTTAGTTTAGGGTTATAACTAGGCTAGGCTATAGGACACATAAGCCTTTACATTCATCATCCTCATGTAATGCTTTTTAAACTTATTCACACTTATTTTCTAGGAGGATTTGACTAGTCCAATGCCTATCTAGCTTAGCCTCCTAGTTGGGATCAAAATAAGGATCGAAATCAAGGATGTTACACTAGCCCTTGTTTAAGTTATATTTTTGTATGCTTATTGAAGTTTAATTAGAGATTATATACATGTATGCAACACCAACCGGAGAATGGCCAAAAAGAATTTCCTATTTATTAGAGATTGAGGAAAAAGAGCACTAAATTTAAATTCCGTATTTTTAACTGATTTGAATAGGTAGTATTTTTACTTGCATTTTTCCCTACCATTGACAGCAAGTTGTAAATGTATGAGAATCGGTCTAACACTTTGATGTGCCATGTTTCACAAGCGGAAAGAATTTTCTTTAAATTACATCATTCAACTTCACCCAAAAAAAAAAAAAAAACCCTTCTTGACAGTTTAGCCAATATGGCTCCAAACATCAAGGAGTTATCCACGATAAAGAAACATCTAGAAAAGTACTTTGTTGATGCATTTCTAGAATTTCATCAAAGAATAATGCTTTTTTCCAGGCAAAGTAGTTACGTTAGTTTAGTTTCTCCGCTTTGTTGACCATTATAACATCGCAATCTATTTCTCCATAATGATCAATAAGTCTTTGCAAAATAATAAAACAAGTAGTGATGTGAGTTGTATGGACCAATAAGTATATTATTCTTAGTGAAACATTGTTAATCGATAAGTCCATTTGCATGTTCAAAGCGAGAGGGTCGGTAGACTGAATCATTTGAGGAAGACTTGATAAAACAACTCCATATATCCACTCGTCACCTTTCAATTCCCACTTGAAAGTCCAATTGTCTGGCTCCCAATCCCACAACCATGATAATAATATAAAATAATAATATAAATTTAAAATATTCCCACGTTAGGTCGAGATAATTGATAAGCAAGAGGTGGGAGTGTTATTTCATATATCACCTAACATGACTTCTTGACGTCCTATCCGAAAGGAAATTGTCTAATTAATCTTAAACCTATTTCACGGATACCAATTCCATCCTAAACTTTTTAATTTTACCAATTTAGTCCTCAACATTTACACACAAAAAAATTTGGTAAAAAACATTTACACAAAATTTCAATATAGTCATTTCGATTAATTTTTTCTGAAAATCATTGATGTGATGGTGTGTCACATAAAATAACCATCAAATCAAACTATCACTTTAGTGATTTCCGGCGAAAATTGATAGGAATAATTACATTGGAATTTCATACAAAGATTTTATGATTATATTGACAAAATTGAAAAGTTTAGAATCATATTATCATCAAAACAATAAATTTAAGACAAATTGGATAATTTTATCCGACATAGGGCATTGGGACAACCCTTTTACAGATGAATTGAATACTCAGGCAACGGGGAAGGAATATCCCCAATATTATTGACATGGTTCTTTACTCCATGGTCTCGAATTTTTTTTCTCTATAAGTACGTCTCGTTTGTTCTTGGTCCATTCAAACATGTAAGAGCCTAAAAGCAAAGAAAAGCCAACCCTAAATAACCTAAACAAGCTGTCATGGCCTCCTTTCCAAAACAACCCTCAAATCGAATTTTTGTTTCTTTCCTGAGAGTTTAATCTACCTAAACCTAAACTAAACCTGAACCACATGCATGCTATCTAAAAGAAACTAAACTGAATCGAGTACTAAGATCTAACACCTAAGTAAGACCTATTTTTCTAACTATTTCCTAATTTTTGTTTTTATTTTTATTATATATTATGAAAAAAAAAAAAGAGGGCACGGGCCAGGGCCCTTGGGCCCGGTCCAAATATTGATCGTACTTGGACATCACGGGTTCTAGGCCGTGGAAACAGTTGGGCTCTTATATCTGGCCCTCTCAATTTAACTAAATCCAACCCACTCAAAAATAGACTGAGCCCAAACATTTATAAACTAAGTCAAACCCAAACTGTTTCTGAACTAAATCAAGCCTAAACTCACTAAAACCAGAGCAAACCCAAATTTACTAAAATTCAACTTAAGCCCATTTATTATTTTCTTATTCTCTATTTTTGTATTATTTTTTATTCTCTTTTCTCTCTGTTTTCCCCTTTTTTTTCCCTTCACATATGTATATTATGTCAAGCTTAAGAAACAAAACACTAAAATTACTGACAAATCTCCACCCAAATCAAAACCGTTAATCGGGTGGGTTTAACATTAGGGCCCACATAATCAATAGTCTAAATGATGCTTAGCAAACCATGTAGTGTAAGCCCGATGACATCAAGAAGGGAATCAAGTCGAGTTATTGTGTACTACTCTAATAGAAAGTCTGATCAATTAAACAGTTTAGGCTTTTCTTGTGTGCATAGGAATATCCTCTAGGTATGCTCTTGACTTCTACATTCAATAGTGAACAAAGAACACTGCAAGTGTCACAACTTGGCATGGGGGACATATAAGTGCCAAAACTTCCAAAAGGTATATTTATATATCACCTTTTTTGAAAATTGGGCACTCATGTGCCAACTTCGACGAGGCTTGCCAAAAATCCAATGTGCCGTCTACGTGGCTCGCCATTGGCACTTAAGTGTACATTTTGAAAGTTTTGACACTTATATGTTCCCCGTACCAAATTGTGGCACTTAGGGTGTTCTCCTACCCCAAATTATCAGAGTGCACAGGTCCCTTAAGAAATCTCTATATTGTGTGTAGTTATATTTGTACAAATTTATCCCGCAATTCAGAATTTGTATATTCCAATAATGTTAGCCATGTGTTTGATTAAATTTAGATTACCATGAAAACAAGGAATCTAGAGACTCAAAACAAATGTTGATGCCAAACCACCCAAAAGTCCAAAAGAAAGTTTAAAAAACTGATCAAAACAAGCTCGACCCATTGCCGTTTGCATACATAAGATTAATGATCATTGTCAGGTCCGTGAGCCTTTAATTTTCATCCATGCGTGTTATTAAGTGGAATCCTATATATTCATTATTGGTCCGCTTCCAAAAATATTAATTGACCCGACATCTCACAGTATAGAATTAGACCCTCCTTATTTCATCTCTTACTCTTTCTATTTTGCTCATTCGTCTTACAGGTTATTAGACGTCGGGCATGGTCCTGTCTATGCATCTCACATTTCACATGCAACGTCTTGCTTAGATGTGAGATGAAGTATAATCCAGCTCCGGAGTCAAGCCCCAAATGATATATCTAAAGTAACCGGACTAAACGACGACTATTTATAGTCGTGGGTATCAATTCTTCTACACAGTGTTTTGCGGAGTGGAGGAGTCTTCTCCAAAAACGCAATCAATTCAAGTGGATGTGAACTCTTGGGTGGTTCTCTATTTCATCACATTGGATCTCGTACAAACTTTGAGGGATAATTTCCATAACCAATGTTAATTTTTCAACGTTGTTGACTTGCATCCTGGTCCTTACTCTAAAGAAGACTGACGAGTCTTTTTCATCTTGGTCCTTACTCTAAAGAAGACTGACGAGTCTTTGCAAATAGAGGGTGGTGCATAACAGATGTTCAGTGTTAAAACTTGTGACGTGAGATGTGTGAAAAAAATTCACAAGAAGTATCTTTCTTTGTTGATAATTGTTGGTATTTACTAGTCAAGTCCAATCTACATCTCGCATTGCACATGTCACGCCTTACTTAGACAAGAGATGGCTTATGATCTAGCTCAATCCACGTGGCTCAGGCCCCAAATGAAATATCTGAAGTAGCCGGACAAAAGGACGACTATTTATAGTCATGGGTATCAATTATTCTACACCGTGTTTTGCGGAGTGGAGGAATCTTCTCCAAAACCACCATTGATTTAAGTGGATGTTATAACATCCCAAGCCTCACTGTGTAATATTGTCCGCTTTGGGTCACCCGCCTTGGCGCGGACGAACTGCCATCCCAGCCACGGTCTCTTCCCTCACGGCTTTAAAACGCGTTACACAGGTGAGAGGGACCCAAGCCTTATAAGCTAACCAAGATCTCCCTCCCTAGGCGATGTGGGACAAAAGAGAAGGTTGTTACACTCTCCACCTCTTAACAGAATAGCGTCCTCGCTATGGCCCCACGGGCGTCAGAACAGCATTCGAGCTGTGGTCCCACACGCGGTCGGGAGTCGGCTCTGATACCACTTGTAACATCCCGAGTCCCACTGTGTAATATTGTCCGCTTTGGGTCACCCGCCCTAGCGCGGACGAACCGCCATCCCAGCCACGGTCTCTTCCCTCACGGCTTTAAAACGCGTTACACAGGTGAGAGGGACCCAAGCCTTATAAGCTAACCAAGATCTCCCTCCCTAGGCGATGTGGGACAAGAGAGGAGGTTGTTACACATGGCGGTTCGTCCGCGCCAAGGCGGGTGACGCAAAGCGGACAATATTACACAGTGGGGCTCGGGATGTTACAAGTGGTATCAGAGCCGACTCCCGACCGCGTGTGGGACCACAGCTCGAATGATGTTCTAACGCCCGTGGGGCCCATAGCGAGGACGCTATTCTGTTAAGAGGTGGAGAGTGTAACAACCTCCTCTCTTGTCCCACATCACCTAGGGAGGGAGATCTTGGTTAGCTTATAAGGCTTGGGTCCCTCTCACCTGTGTAACGCGTTTTAAAGCCGTGAGGGAAGAGACCGTGGCTGGGATGGCGGTTCGTCCGCGCCAGGGCGGGTGACGCGCCAGGGCGGGTGACCCAAAGCGGACAATATTACACAGTGGGACCCGGGATGTTACAGATGTGAACTCTTGGGTCGCTCTCTCTTCCATCACATCGGATGTCCTATGAACTTTGAGGGGAACTTTCCATAACCAATGTTAAGTTGTCAGTATTGTTGACTTGCATCCTAGTCCTTACTCTAAAGAAGACTAATGAGTTTTTGAAAAAGAGGGCCATGCATATCAGATGTTCGGTGTTACAACTTGTGATGTGAGACGTGTGGATCACAATTCACAAGAAGTATCTTTCATTGTTGATGATCATTGGTTTACTAGTCAAGTCCCATCTACATCTTGCAAATCACATGTAACACCTTACTTAGACGAGAGATGGAGTATGATCTAGTTCAATCCACATGGCTCAAGTCCCAAATGAAATATCTAAAGTCACCGGACAAAATGACGACTATTTGTAGTCATGGGTATTAATTCTTCTACACCGTGTTTTGCAGAGTAGAGGAACCTTCTCCAAAACCGCCATCCATTCAAGTGGGATGTGAACTCTTGGGTCGCTTTGGCAGGAATACTGTGGGAGGAAGGAGAAGCTTACCTAAGTTGCTTTCATAGTATTTTAAAGTGTGAATTATTTTTGTTATTAAATGTTGATCTACATGTGGTAGTCTAATTATTGCCGATGGCTGCATGTCATGACAAGTAGCTAGTTCATGAGATGTCATGTCAAACCACCCTTACTAGCCAATAAGCTCTTGACCTTAGTGATTCCAGTATCATCTCTTTCAACAGAATAGCTTTTACATGGCGTGCATCCTTTTGTCGGATTTACGCAACTCTACTTATCATCTCCATATCGTCTTGCCTTAGCCATATTTGTCAGGAAGCACGAATGATCAATAGTCCAGACGAGCTTGGTATAACATGCAATGCATCTTGAAGAGAATGAAGTCAAGTCATTATGGAATGCTCCATAAGATGAAGGAATCAATTAAAGCAATAAGGACTTTTCTTGTGCCTGCAGGTGCAAGGAAAGTCCTTTAGTAATGAACACTCTCGACTTCCAAGTCCAACGACTCAATTTGCAGAATACCCAAGTCCGAATATTGAACTTTCTATCCAGTGTGAACTTAATTCATACAAATCTATCGAGAAATTTCGAATTCATGAATTTACAATAATGTCCTCCTTGTATCGAGCAAGTCATTATGGAATGGTCCACAAGAAGATGGGATCAATTAAAGCAACTGGGACTTTTCTTGCGTGCAACATAAGAAAAGTCCTTTAGCAACGGATGCTCTTGACTTCCACATCCAACAGCTCGATTTGTCAAATATGCAGGTCCCAATGCTGAACTCTCCATCGAGTGTGAACTTATATTCATACTAATCTATCAAGCAATTTCGAATTCATAGATTTACAATAATGTCGTCCTTGTATGTAATAAAGCTATGTTACTGTGAATCGATAAATGAAAACAAGGGATAAGAGACGCAAGACATATGTGGATCCTAAAAGGCCCAAAAGTCGTAAAAAGAAAGAAAAAAGAAAAATCTAAACTAATTAAAACAAAGCTCTCGATGCTTACTTGAGACCATATAGGTGATAGAAGCCATTGCAGTTCGCATAAATGTTCGATCATTATCGTGTCCATCCGGCTTTAATGTTTCTCCATGCTACATATTCATATCAGTCCGATTCCAAGCAGCTTTGTGTCTTTGAGAAAAGATAATTTGTCTAACCCGATATCCCAACAAAGGTCACCATTATAGATTTGAAACTCCTTACTTTTAGCTCTTTCTATTTCTATTTCGCTTGTTTTCTTTCCGTCGATATTTATTTGACACGGTTACGTAACACGCTACTCACGTGAGAGGCCCAGGAAAATGGAGTAGATGGTTAATTCCTCCATTGACGTCGTCGGTCCATGCTTGGGAATTAGTCCAGTCTTCTTCAATACCGCGTTTCTTTTCTTTTGGTCCGAAATGCGCTCTCAGTGCGTGGAGGATTCTCCTCCAAAATCACCATTACTTCTGGTGGGATGCGAACTTTTTGTCACTTTCTATTACATCACATCTTTCATTGCCGACAGAAATTTTCTTGACCATGTTAATTACATTTTTCAAACAAAAACATGTAATGGTGATCATCTTATGATCAGTTAAGATTTACCCAGTTGAGCCTATAACACACCACGCCAAAATATATTTTTCTTGATGATGTCTGATAACGATCTCTACACGAAAACAAAGAGAAAATATAGCTCAAAACACTCATTAGTATTTCTGGAAAAGAAAAAGAAAACCGAAAATAAGACTTCATTGTGCATTTGTTGAATTTCATGCTTTTTTGGCAACGGATTCATTATTTATTAAAGCAGGTTGGGATTTTATTTCTGCAGTATTAAGTTCTCGCTTTGTGGACTTACATCCCAATCCTTACTCTACCAAAGACATATAAGTCTTTGCAAATAAAGGGCCATACATATTAAATATACGATGTGCATTGTGTATATTACCAAAAAATATAAAGGGAATAGCGACCGTAACAAATGAGAATTCAAAAAGTAATTGCATAATATTGATAATTTAGGGAAAAATGTGTATTACGTCTCACATTATCAGGTAACACTTAGCCCCAAGTACTCAAGGACTTAGAAGTCGCTTCCACAAGATTCGCATCACCGTGTAAAACTTAGCCCTTGACCAACGCATATCAATAATAAAGGCTCTTGCAGTGGCTGCCACGAAATTACGTTATCGTATAGCACTTAGTTATTGACCAACGTATATCAATAGCACAAGATTGTAGAGGTTGCACCCACATAATTTAAGTTGCCATATAGCACCTAGCCAAGGGCTAGGTGACTCTCATGAAGTTATGTTATCATGTAGCATTTAGTCTTTAACCAACATATATCAATAGTACAAAGTTCTAGAGGTTGCTCCCACGTAACTCAAGTCACCATGTAGCACTTAACTCTTGATTCCAAAGCCCTATAAGTGCCTCACACGAAGTTACGTTATCATGTAATACTTAGTCCTTTACCAGTTCATATCACAATTGATTTCACAAGCCAAAACATAGCCTTTCACAAATCAATTTTTTCCACAAAATCGATCTAGAATCCATATCATAAATCGGTTTTACATACCAAATCAAATTACATTTCATAAATCATACTTAAGGTCAATGTAATTATTTCACAAAAAGGTTTCACAACCCAAAATATTTCATCTTTCCCAACTCTGTTTATCAAACGTAATATATAAAGTGAGGTAACAACTACTCCTTTTAAGATACTAACCAAAACAGATTTGCTTTATAATCATAAGTAATTGAACAAAACAACTATACAAATCAACATTTAATAACCATAGGAAAATAGTTAAATAGGATAGAATTAACCATTCAGAATCCTACCCAACAAATTAAACCACAAGTAGAAACATTCAATACATACACACACACACACACACACACACACACACACACACATATTTCACCGAATATTTCTCACACCATTTCGAAATTCATTTCATAAATCGATAACATTTCGAAACATCTTTCATTTAACATTTCCTAAATCATTTTAGAACTTGTTCCATAGATCAAGTCACAACATGATACATATAGATAAATTTTGACAATACTTTCTATAACACGTTTCTCAAATCATTCTCAAATAATCAAAAAGCAATAAATGCATGATGATGATTTTTATGCAATAAAAATGTTGTTTTATAACTCATAATATCATTTTCAAACATGAGGTCACAAACTTGAAGAAATGATAGCACCACTCACCTCAGAATGCCTACGATCAAATAACGAGTATTACTCGAACCATCGAACTCATAATCCTATCAAGTAGGTGAAAAATAACATTAAAATTAAGTAAAACACTACCTTAACTACAACTTAACTAAACTAAACTTAAGCACTAACTACCCGAGGTCCCCCCTCTCTCTCTATAGACCAAGTTAATTTTCTTTTTCTTTTTTTAAATGGGGCTCACACGAGTTGACCAGGTCAAAAAAAGCAACTCTTACAGACAAACATGGAGTGACGGTTGGAATGCAGACCAATTCAAAAGGCCAAAATGGTTAAAAAGCCATAGAAAGGGTTGAGCACGGTCATTTGTAGCTTAAACCTCAACTCTCGGAATACAGGATTGGTAGTAATCGTGAGCAGAAGCTGCTTGCAGGCGTGGAGAAGTTATTGGCCATGTCAGTCCAGCTTAGTTACAGGAACATGCTAAATGTTGGAAACAATCATTGGAACATGAGAGACACTTTCAGAACATGAGAAACAACTAGAACGTGAAAATGTGGGATTCTAGAGGTTAAGGACTACAAAAGAACCTGCCGGAAGAGAAGAAAGGCACCCACACGCAAGAAAAATGCAGATAAATCTGTGTCTCCTAGCCACTCATACACTGATTTCCAGTATTTCTAAGTTTGATCTTTTGCTTCTTGTTGTCAAACCAACTTTAGTCTCGCTTTGTATTTAACCCTAATGGAGTTTTTTTTCTTTTCTTGATTGTCACCATCTCATTATTAACACAAGGACTGTCGTGTAATTCAGAAATCGTCGATCAAAACTGTTATTCAAATGACAGAATATAGTTGAGTCTTTGGCAGTCGAAACCTTTTTCGAGAAGAAACAAACATAAGTATTCATATGTAGATTCGTTTATAATGTTATCTATTATTTTTTCTAGACTTTCAAAACATTCTTTTAATGGGACGGATGTACCCAAATCATAGTTTCACTAAAAATAAAATAGGTATATGTCAGAGTGGAAAGAACTCCATTCATGTTTTATAAATCAAACCTAACCGTTGGATGCTAGGACGGCCGAGCTAAAACATCAAATTAACTCGAATACAACCTTTTAATGTTTGAATCTTTCCGAGTTTTTTTTTTTTTGTCGGTTCTATTATATTCCTACTCTAACACTCACTCTCAGACTTTTGTCATGTCTCTTTGCAGAGCGTAGGAGTCGAAACTCACTCCTGAAACTAAATCATCCCCATCCAACCCCCCTAAGAAGGTGGGGATTCGAACCCCCCATTTCCCCCTTTCAAGTTGGAATGATGGCCACTAGAGCAAACCCCAGTAATTTATCTTTCCGAGTTAAAGGGTCTCAATTTGCTACCGTCCACAAAGTTGAACAATCTTCAAAGTTTCTCCCCTTCCCTTTACAACTCAAGCTCTAATAGATAATTCAACACCAAACGTGAAAATCATTTGCTTTTTTTCAAAGGTCATGATTTTGTTTGACGTTTATTATTAAAGAAAGACCAGTGATGCCAAGTTGCTCATGTTGGGAAAATATGGTTTTAAATTTGGTAGAACAATGAAGTCGGATCTTTAGAGTAATCAAATCGAACTTTGAGGCGTGATATCACTTTCTTTAAGGATTTATTTGCCCCCACAAAGTTGCTAATGGTCACCGGCAAATTTCCTTCAAGATATAACAAAGTCTAAAATGAGAATATTAAATAGTAATTATAGTATTTCTCTAGAGTCTCTTATAGGAAACAATTAGAAACAATAGCTATAATTTCTTTCGAAAGAAAACGAAAAAAAAAAAATGGAAGAAGATGTGTGTATGATCTCAAAACAAATGTACTTATCTTTTTATTTCGAATAGAGGCAACCCTTCAAAAAGTTACAAAAAGAACGAAGGCAACCATTCAAGAATTGTTGCAAAATGAACAAATACATCTCAAAGGTTACGTTGAAAAGACATAAAAATTTTGAAATTAAATAATAATAAATAATCGTAACTTTTCGTCAACAGTCGTACTGTTTTAACAAGATTTATAATTAATTTTTTATATAAATAAATCCGAATTTTCAATAAATAAAAATAATGATCATTGGTTAGTGTCGAATCTCGTCCATGTGCGCACTCACATCTTTTCAATGTGGGCAAGGCACCTCTTCATTTGTTTTATAAATAAACTACCAACAATCCCCCAATTTTGTTTGTAAAACAAAAGAGGAAATAAAACGTTAGAAATATACAGCCAAAATTTCCGTGAGATTAATTTACCTACATAAAGGTCTCTTTCGAGTTAAACATTTACTTAGTGCAAATATCTCAAAACTCTATCAAAGTAACAAGTAGCTCGGCTTTAAACTTATACTTTTATATAATAGAACCGGACATACCGCACATATATTAACCTCTTGTTTCTGCGAGAAATTCTATATTACTCCGCATTATTATGGCCTTTTGTTTGATCTTGTTTCATGAGCTTTCTAGAAAGCAACCCTAACTTTCGTAAGAAACGGCACCACTTCTAAGCTCATATAGGTGAAGTATCGACCATGTGTTTCTATTACTATCAACATATTACAAGTTTGTACTATACTTCATTAAGAATTCAATCCAACCTACAAAACGTAACAGACGATACTAACTTCTCATATCAAGATTACGTCAGTATCAAACAATCACATTCAGTAACTTGTTTTTACCCGTTAAACCTTGTAACTAGTGATATTCTAGAAAAATGTCGGGTTACCATTACTAGTGATTTTAATTAAAGGGTTTCAGCCCTGTTTTTTATGAGGTCATTATCACCATGTCTCTTGGTAAAGCCTTTGTCAAGGAATTGACTAGATTATTACTTGACCTCACGTTAACATTTATTATGGTACCATCTATAATTAATTGTCTCACATAGTCATGTCTTAGACTAATATGTATAGATTTACCATTATAGGTGCTACGATAAGCTCTTGCCAAAGTAGCTTGACTATCACAGTGAATAGAAATAAGAGGCATAGGATTAGGTCATAATTTGATATTCAACAACAAATTCCTAATCCATTTGGCCTCATTGTCGCTAAAGCAATGAATTTAGATTCTATCATCAAGTAAGTTATGTACATTTGTTTCTTGCTCGTCCAAGAAAAAACACATTCACGCAATGTGAAAATCCATCTAAAAGTTTCATCTCTCACACTTGTAATCCAACTAACATTGGTGTATAATTCCAATACAACTGAATAATTATTATAGAACAATCACAAATTTGTAGTCTTCTTAAGATAACCCAACGTTCTATACTCAGATTACTAATATACTTACTCAACTTGCACAATATCAAGTCTAATATAATGCTTTGCATACATTAAAGACATTATAGCACTAACATATTTAAATTATGCTATTGTTCTACCAGTATTATAATTTAATTTAATACTGAATCAAATGGAGTACACATCTCTTTGAAGCCAAGATGTTTAAATTTATTTAACATCTTTTCCATGTCATCACTTTGGCTTAAAGAATAACCCCCACTATTTTATTTTTTTAAATTTTAACACCCAATAAGTTATCTACTGCACTCAAATCTTTCATTTTAAAATGAAAGTTAGATACTTTTTTGTCTTAATGACTCTAGTCACATTGGCTCCACAGTCTCCTTTAGATACCCCCACTTCAAGAATATTTCAAGAGGCAATTAATCGAAATTATGCATCATCAAATTTTCATCCTCGATGAAATACATACATCAAAATAGAAAACCAATGCAATTCTACTCTCTTGGCTCATTTATGCTATTCCTTAAAATCAAATCTATGAGGGCACGGACAACAAAGAGAACGCATTAGAACCAAACAAGGGACACCCAATAAACCCATTCGGTATCTCCAGATTGCCTCCATAAATAGAGCAATACATATCAGCTCATGCATGTAACAACATTCTCTAACAATTTAGTAAACGTGAGCGAATTGATTATCGAGGTATCAAAAGTGCATAAACCGGAATTAAGATAGGCAAAAAAAGAAGATACCGGCAATTCTAGGAATGGAATCAACAACATCATATAATCCGAAACCTTCTAAAAGGTATGATTAGAGCCATATCTCATTTCTTCATGATATTAAATTTCTGGAAGCTCTCATATCATCCTTCTCAGGACCCCACTGATCGTACCATTGTGTTACAAATGCAACCGGAAAAACTCTGAGTTGAGCACCGTCAAGTGGCTAACTTTGGCTAATACCCCTGGGACTGACCGATAACATTATCTTTCTCTTCTAGATTTTGAAATATTCCCAAAGCATCGTCCAGGAATCCCAGTTTTGAGTAAGAATCAACCACAGCTCCACCTGTATCATGGATCAGCCTTTCGATGGCTTCTTATACGAGAATACCAGCAAGAAGCCATATCATTTGAATAGACACAAGAGAACCAAGAATCTCAATCCCGTAGAAACCATAGGATTGACAAGGTGTTGCCTCCCATCCTGAAGCCCACAGAGAGAATAAGGATATAGCAAATGCAGCAACGTCTGACAATAGATGAGCTGCATCTGTTAGAATTGCTAGACTGTTCGCTTTGATGCCTCCAACAACCTCTACGGCCATGAATACTATGCAGAGGACAACTGCCACCAAAAGTTTCCTCATAGATGCTGACCGCTCCTTTTCATCTTGAGAACTGGCACTAGAATCTTTAAATCCACAGGGTGCCTCACCACAAATTTTCATCCTGCCTGCGCCTGTTTCTGCTGGCACTTCCCCACAAACTTCAATTATATGTCCACTTTCACCACTCCGAGCTTCCATCTTGGCGATATCAGGCGGCTCCGCAACAGAAGCCAGCGAGCAACTGCCGTCTCCTCTTTTGCTCATGTGGATCTCACATTCGGTTCACGAAAATCATGGACTCCTCCCAAGAGAAGCGTTTCTGCGACGTGTATTAACGGACAGTCTCGATGAACGATCTCACCCGTTGAAATATTTAGTCACGAGAATTCGAAAACAAAACCATCATGATTGTTGGTGAGCGACTAGAGTGGCACCGGCGAAACTAGACTAAAACGGACAAGGCACCGAAGGGCCTTGTTAGAAGTCGCCAAGTCCGTGAACTGACCTTGTTAATAGATTGGCAATTGGATTGATGACAAACGCTTCAATTATCATTGATGATCGGAGTCATGGCCAACGGAAAGGTCTCGATCGAGATCCAGTAAACTTTTACGTGCTGGTGTCGTATAGTACTGTTCCAAATTGCTTCTCGCGACCTCCAGCGGCCTTTCTTGCACCTTCTGCTCCCTCAAGAGCCTCCAACAGATCTCCTTTTTTGCCTGCATTTGTCTATATATGGTGTTCCCACAATAGTAATGATATCTAAATCGCCGCTCATACGAAGGAAGAGCCTTCAGAGCAGGATTAGAAGCATCGTCCAAAGGATGGTGGTCATCCGAGGAAGACAGCATTGCAGGGTCTGTGATTTCGACGATGTCCACTTGCTCTGGTGGAGGACATAAAGAATTATTATGCAGCCTTGCTTTGTTGAATATGAACACCCCTAACTCGTTCTGCTTCATCCACTTGACTTCATTGTTGCAAAATAAATCCTTTAAATTGTTGCGAAAATATAGCTTCGAATTGGGTAGAACAATGAAGTCAGATCTTTAGAGTAATCAAGTTGGATTTTGAGATGTAATATTACTTTTTTTAAGGATTTATTTACCTCACAAAATTGCTAATGGTCACCAGTAAATTTCCTCCAAGATATAACAAAGTCTACTAGATAACAATTCTAGTATTTCTCCAGAACTCATGAAAAACAATTAGA
The DNA here is from genome assembly GCA_014182405.2 of Eucalyptus sideroxylon. Classification (NCBI taxonomy): domain Eukaryota; kingdom Viridiplantae; phylum Streptophyta; class Magnoliopsida; order Myrtales; family Myrtaceae; genus Eucalyptus; species Eucalyptus sideroxylon. The sequence goes on from CM024553.2 coordinate 33,425,124, forward strand.
AACAATAGCTATAGTTTCTTTTGAAAGAAAACGAAAAAAAAAATGGAAGAATATGTGTATTTGATCTCAAAACAAATGTACTTATCTTTTTTTTTTTTCAAATAAAGGCAACCATTTGCAAAAAGAACAAAGACAACCTTTTGGGAAATGTTGCAAAATGAACAAGTATATCTTAAAAGTTAAGTTGAAAAGACATAAAAAAATTCAAAATTAAATAATAATAAGTAATAAATAATCGTAACTTTTCATTAACAGTCATATTGTTTTAACAAGATTTATAATTAATTTTTTATAAAAATAAATCTGAATTTTTAATAAATAAAAATAATGATCGTCGGTTAGTGGCAAATCCCATCCACATGCGCACTCACATTTTTTTGATGTGGAACAAGGCACCTCTCCATTTATTTTATAAACAAACTATCAACTGCTCATAACCACCCGCCACAGTAGCTCTGCTGGATAAGGCTTCGTTGATCCTTGCCCCAAGAAAACCCCCGAGTCAAAAAAAAAAAAAAAACACAAAATACCAACTGCTCATATATAACAAGCCAAGCACCCTCTTTAACATGAGAGAGAGAGAGAGAGAGAGAGAGAGAGAGAGAGGCGCAATAATCTCTCCCTTTCACGACACTCCGTCAGAAAGTACCAAGCCAGCAACAATGCTTATCTTCTTCTTGCTCTTCCTCGCCGCCGCCGCCGCCACCGCCACCACCAACTCCCTCTTTGTCCATCCAGAACCACTCACTCCGAGCCCGAGCCCAAGTCCAAGTCAACGCCCCAAAAGCATCTTCCTCCTCGCTGGGCAGAGTAACATGGCGGGCCAAGGTGGCGTGGTCAACGACGCATCCACCGGCTGGATCAACAAGTGGGACGGCGTCATCCCTCCCGAGTGCAGCCCCAACCCGTTGATAATCCGCTTCGCAGCGAACCTCACGTGGGTCGAGGCCCGGGAGCCGCTCCATGCAGACATCGGCGTGAACCAGACGAACGGGATCGGCCCGGGTATGGCATTCGCCAACACCGTCGTGGGCCAGGATCGGGGTCTGGGCTTGGTGGGGTTGGTGCCGTGCGCAATCGGCGGGACGAGGATAAGCGAGTGGGAGAGAGGGACGTTTTTGTACGACCAATTGATGAGGCGGGCGCGAGCCGGGACGAAAGACGGGGGGACAATCAAAGCGCTCTTGTGGTACCAAGGAGAGAGCGACACGGTGGAGGAAAGCGACGCCGTGCAGTACAAAGGGAGGCTGGAGAAGTTCTTTACGGATGTGAGGACTGACCTGCAGTCGCCCGAGCTCCCAATTTTCCAGGTGATTGAATTTTCCTTCACGCTTCATTTCGGAATCAATTGCATCTTTCACTTTAGATTGTTCGAACAAATTATGATAAATTTCTAAATGAAAGTCGTTATTATAATTAAGCAAACGGCGATCATCTCGATGTGGTACTTTCTTAGTCTTTTTTTATTCAAAACCAGACAAATAATAGTTACATGTAGTAATGGCTCGCAAAAGGGTCCGTAGGAATCCATGTGGTGTGTTTCTTTTCTGCAGCTTTTTAGATAAAAATTAGATAATAACAAGAAACGACTCATCAACGGTAGAAACCTAGGATTATCTACGGGGTTGGGGCATTCACCTCAGGTCCACGAGCGGCTTTTCCTCTAATATATGTTCAAGATAATCAAAATTCTACCACCTATCTCATTAGATTAATGAACCGGACATCAAGAAATAGTGATATTCACACTAACCTCTCTGAAAAAATGTACATTTTGGTTCCATTATTTTTAATTCGCTTAAATGGATAACAATTTATTGCTTAATTGCATGTTTGCTCTGTGAATGGGGGCAGGTGGCTATCGCATCAGGACTGGGACCTTTCACCGACACGGTGAGAAAGGTCCAGCTCGGGCTTGACCTTCCGAACGTGCGAACCGTCGACGCCAAGGGGCTACCTTTCGGACCCGACCAGCTCCATCTAGCCACCCCGGCCCAGGTCCGGCTTGGCCAGATGCTGGCCGACGCTTTCCTTCAGTCCATGGCTCGCTCCCCGTCGCCCGTGAGTGAAGCTCTCTCCCCGTCGCTCGTGAGTGAAGCTTCCACGAGTGGTCCAAATTTGGTAATTCACGTTTTGGCGTTCTTCATGTGGAAACTTATTAGAGCAGTTTTGATGAGCAGAGGTGATTAACGATTTTCTGGATTGGAAGGTGATTGACGATTGATTGTTTTGGACTTGACCGAAAATTGCGAAAGAGCGTAGAGAAACGTGAGATGCAACTGTTGTTTAGATTAAAAATTTGACGGGGATATACATGAAAAATGAGAAATTTGCTATTTCAGTCCTAAATTTATCATACAAATTTCAATTTACTTCTAAGTCCTTCTATTGTTCTTATGTTGTCTTGAGACTTTGCATGAAATTATAATTTAGTGTTTCCAGCCAATCTTCTCTGAAAATACTAACACGGTGGTCTAATCATCCCTGGCCATCCTTGCATGTTGACAAATAATATCAAGTCGGCTTTTTTGATGAGCCAATAAACAGAGATTTCTTAAATTATATGATGATTGAGAGTAATGCTAGCTATATCTATGGTGTCACTAAATGTCTGTAGAACGAGACATCGTCATTTTTTTTATAAGCAATAAATTAGGAAATCGCCATTGAGATTGTCATATTCGTTTGGGGACTAGTATGTTGCACCTAGCGCAGACACTCGAATTACCAAAGAAGGATGAGGTATATGCATTATACAAAAGAATAGTGACTGGGAATTACCAAGAACGGCATTAGTTTGTGGTTACTTGTCCGGGATGATAGCCGTGGTGGCAGTTGTTCCGGAGGTGATGGCCATCTTTCTTGAAGCGCCAATTACTGCAGGATGGCGAACCAAAAAAAGAGAGAGAAAGCACACTTAAGCTACGTTTGGTCATCTGGCTTTCTAATCAGGATACAACTAGATATGATAGAATATGAAATCCTTGGATTTTTTTATATCCTATCTATTGTTTTGTGAATCGCAGTATTAAAGTCAGATATGTTAACATTATCTCATGTACATTTTTTTTATATAAACGGCATATGATTATAAATGAACTTAAATTTATAAACGGAGATGGTGAAAATCTCTCGTAACACTATTCCTTAATTTATTTTTATTTTATTTTTCCTCTTTTTTATATTATTTTCTTTATTATTTCTTTTTTCCCCTTTCATCATTCTTTAATAAATTTTTATCAAATAGTAAAATGTACTAACATACCTAAAATACAAAAATACCTAAAATATATAATAAATATAAATATTTAACTTATAGATTGAATGTTTGTTATAAGATAGAATTAAAGTTGAATATTTAAATTAAAATAGGATTAATTAAAAAATTATTTTTATTTTTATTTTATTAAATTAGAATTCAAATATTATTTATATTGAAATATAATTTCAATTTTTTTAATTTAATAATTTTTTTATTCGAGAAAAATAACTTTCCTATCATGAACATTAGACATCCTATCTATCTTTATCCAACCTCCCCCATAGGATAATTTTATCCTGTCTATATCCCCTTATATCTGACTTTATCTTGTCCTAAGTGAGCACCAAATGTAGGATAGAATAAATCATATCCTATCCCAAATTTTATCCCGACTGTCAAACGCAGCCTTAGAGTTTTATGTTATTTTTCTTAAGGAAAATGATATAAATGGTCCATGAATTTTGACACATTGTGCAATGTGATCTTTGAATTTTTAATTGTTTGATGCGGTCCCTAAACTTTGGCTCCATGTGTAATGTTGTCCTTGAACTTTTATATTATTCAATGTGGTCTCTAAACTTTTGAGATATATTCAAATTAATCATTGGACTACATCAAAATGATCAATGTTGTTCTTGAACTTAAATTAATTAAAGGATAACATTGGATATTTTCATATAGCCTAACGATTAGTTTAAACATTCACGATTCTACCCACACAAAAAAAAAAATTAAACATTTACCAAAAATATAAGAACCGCATTGAAGATCAACACTATACATTAGGTTAAAATTCATGGATCATATTAAAGAAATCAAAAGTTCAGATATCACATTGCATATTAAGAAAAATTTGAAGAACCATTTGTATTATTATCTCTTTTTCTTACGGTCACATGATTAAATGAAGAAACAAGTCAAAAGAGATGTGCTACGAAGAAGAAATAAGTGATTTAGTACTCTCAATGCTGGCTCAAAAGATCGTTCATGTAGTGAAGTCAAAGAAAATGAAAGAAGAATAAGATGCAAATGCAAAAACAAAAAAGATCATTTTGATTCAATTGATGTTGGCGGCAAGTTTCAATTCAGGCAAATGCCTCCTTATAACTGTGTTGACTAACCATGTACACTTCATAAGTAAGGAATAAGTGCACTGGAATTCCTAAAATTTCTCACAAATTGGTAATTGAGTTATAAAATTTTAAAAATTGCAACCAAGTCCTAAAATTTATTGAATTAATTCAATCAAGTATTTATGTTAACTCTATCCAACTAGGTTAACGAAAACTATCAATGGGTCTTATTTTATTACTTTCTTAAGACAGGAGGTTACAATGTGTCATCCAACAAGCGCCATGTTAGAAAAATATTAGAAATTTTTAAAAAATATATAAAATAAATCCAATTAAAAAATGAAAGAGAAAAAATTCTGAAAAAAAAAAAAAAAAAAAAAAAAAACCACAAAACTTGAGACCTTGAGACCTTACCAGTGGTGATCACCGCCATCCATCATCAAAAAGAGTCGGTAGAGCTCGCCTAGGCCTCGCCAATGGCCAGCAACCCTCGATGGTCTCCAACAAGGTCTTGGCAGCCCATAACTAGGGGAGGGCACAACCCTCACCCTATATCTGAACAAGGGTTTGGCCCTCCACTAGATCTAGGTAGCCAAGCCCTCATTGGGGGCCACTGAGGCCTCGTCCAAGGCCAGCGATTGCTTGTTCTCCTTTTTGTGTGCTTGGTTTTTAAATAAATTATCCTTTTTCGATTTATTTAATCTAACTTAAGTACTTTGAAATATAAAATAATGAAAAAAAATGCCATGTAGGAGAGAATATAATAAATCAAAAGTCACATCAACATTTTTTTTGTCAATCTAGTTGAACAGAGTTAACGAAATAATTTAATTGAACCGATTTAATAAGTTTTAGGATTTGATTGCACTTTTTGAAATGTTTAGGAGTCAATTGTACTTTTATAACAAGTTTTATGACTTCTAGTGCACTTATCCCCATAAATAAAAATTTCATAGCTATCTTTTCAGTATCAAAAAAAAAAAAAAATCCACTTGCATTGCCCATGCAATTGAATGTCATGGGCAAGTGTTGACCCTTCTTTTAGATAAGAAATTACCTTTATAATGATAATAATTTACTGAATATGTCAATCAAGTTGAGAATGGTATGAATTCGACTCATAATGAGAATTGGCATGTGCTACTTTGACTCCTGGGATATGGTGATCATGACCAGAAACTTGGGATAAGCATTTGACAAATATGTAGCAACGGTGGGAATGCATGCCAAAGAAAAGGCTATAATGATTAAAGCCATATTAAAAGGTGAGCACGGTTACTTTTAGTTTAAATCACAACCCTCAAAATATAGGATTGGCAAAGATTATTGCGAAAGCAAGCGATCGAACAATAATATAGATAGAAGAAAAAAATAAATTGGATGCCAGATTTATGTGACTCGGTCATAAAGACCTACGTTCATAAGAAGAGCAGCGACAAATTTCACTATAGATAAAGCGATACAAGGAGATTACACAATCGAGTCACTCAAACACTCTCTCGGTGCTTCCCAAACCCCAATTACACCCAATAACGCACGCAATGTTTAGCTCCAAAATTTCTCCAGAAATAATCTCTCAATCTCACGAAAAAATTACACGCAAATCTTACCACAAGATTTGATCGACTTCAACACTAAACTTTTTGGATGTAATCCACGAGTAAGCTTCGCAGCACGAACAACACAAAGACCTAATGCCAAGCACCCAGCACCTATGGCAAACAGAACACCCACGGCACTCAAAATAAAACGGCACTTCAATATGTATGCTTTGCTAAAGAGAGTCCCACAAGCATAAAATTATTTATATTGCACCAAGAGAAGACAGACCGATTTCTATTCGGAAAGAAATTCGCATGATTCGGTCAAACCCTACAAATTTGACTCTTTCCTCTGTTTTTATCTCGCTAACTTCAGCCTGAAATATATTTCTGTATATTTTAAGTAAATCCAAGTCCAAGTCAATGTTTGGACTTTCCGATTTTAGGCCAAACTCCCTAATATAAATTCGGAATTTTGGGAAGATGATCTTCGGATCTTCTTTGCTCAATTCAAATGTCTGTAAAATATCCAATTCAGAATATTCAGAATTTCGTATTTGGCTCAAACTTGAGACATATTTTAACAAAGATCATGCCCAAAAGCATGGCAGAAGCTGGTAGCAGATGTGGAGAAGTTACCGGTAATGCCTGCAATACTTGGAATTTTGACCGGGTGAAAAAGGTAGTGGGACCCACCTAAAAAAGGAAAAGACAAAAAAGGTTAAGAAGGCAACAAAAATAGGTGAAGTGTACGGTTAGCTTAAGAGAGAGAGAGACCAAGAGCCCGTGGGGGAGAGGAAAAGAAGAGAGGGGAAGAAAGAAGGGAAGAATAAGAAATATAAGGAAAAGAGAAAGTGCTTTGCGCAGACACACCTCAAGGACCTCACGAAGCCTATTCAACTCCAATTCGCAACATTTAGGAAGTGATCACGTCCTCCGTTCATCTATTCAGAGTAGAGTTCGGAATTAGGGCAAAATTGAGTTGCAAAGTTTAATTTTTGAGTTGTAGAGTTTCGAGATTTCATGAAAATGGTGATTTATGGTGTCATTGAGCAAGGGTTTGTCAAGAGATGTTTTTGAGCAACGGTTGTGTAGGAATGAGATTTTAGGGTTTCACATTAGAGGCTAATGTTGCATTTAGGTTTGATAATAGCTTCAGGTGAGCAATTTATTATCGCGTAGGAGTCGTTTTATTAGCGTTTAAGTGTAAGTTGGCTGATTCGTAATTGCCATAGTATGTTATTTGGTTTTAATATCAATTCTTGTTTAATTGTTAGGATTACAATATCATTGGCTCGTTCAGTTATACATTGTTTAGTTTAGGAATTCCCAAGTGAGTGTTACTATCTCTTCTTTGAATATGTAAATTTATGTCTTGAAAATTATAGAGATTTGATATATTATAAATTATTAAAATCATGTTTTTGTTGCATAAAATCAAGATCGGACATTTACTATGATTTGATATTTGTGAATGGTTTGTCGAATATTTTTGGAAAGATGTCGCGAACAGGTTATGTCACGCCTAGATCCTCGAGCGCATTCCTTAAGCGCATGCCCATCCCTCTCTGGTTAATAAAATTTTGTGACTTCCCAAGACGAGTCACCAACCCTTTCTTTTTATTGCACATGCGAAAGTGAATAATAAATCCCCTGACGGTAACCATCTCAGGATAGAAAAGTAGGACAACAAATTCACAAACAAACATGTCATTATAAATATACTAAGTCATGTACAAAGTCTATGGCCAAAAGACTACAAAATACTGGTTCTCCAAAAATGAAGATATTGTCCTATGACATACTAGTTTGATACAAACGCCAATCCTTCTGACTCCACCTCCATAAACTCTGGGGCTTTGGTCCTCCACGACCACCTTCTAAGGACCTGAAAATAGTTATACAATAACCAGTGAGACAATATCTCAGCAAGTCTATGCTCTAAACCCCGATTAGGAGGGAAATACGCCTAGAGGCGTCCTAACCACTCAATCACACAATCATAAAAACTTACCTCGCCTCAGGTCCACCCTACAGGTCAGTAAATTTAAATACTTGACCAAACAATTCAATTCAATTCAATCAAATCAAAATGAGTCATCGATCAATCGATCTAATCGACTCCATACCACCAAGACCATCTATTGTCAATCTTCAACCATCGGTCAGTCAAATTATTCGACTCCACACAATCGATACCATTCATGAACTTTATCAATTCGAACATTGCTCACCTAAGCTGAAATAGATATAATCATATATCATTGCTCCCCAAAGCTGATGTCTAAAATTTTGCTCACCAAAGCTGCTAATAACATTTGCTCACCGAAGCTACTAGATAACTATAATGCTCGCCAAAGCTGATATCTATAGTGCTCACCAAAGCTGCTAAAATATTATTGATCACTGAAGCTACTAGAGATCTATAATGGCTTTAATGCTCCGTGAAGCTAAACTACGATACATTACTCCTGGCCAAGGATCTTGTGCTTTACACATCGATTCCTCAATCACATATCCAACTTGGCCTAATTCCATTATATTAAAGTGCATCTGATAAAAATAATCGTGTGTGGGTACACGGTCGGCCTAAGCCAAAAATATAATATCTTTACTTTAGAAAATCCTACTATTTATACAAAGTCTGGAAACATTTTTGGAGTTGTAAACCGATGCCCCGGTAATTTATAAGTAATTATTGAAATTATACAATTTTGGGATAATTACCCAAAATCACAACTTAAATTCAAATTGCACAATATAGCACTCAATTAAATAAATCAATCACACCATTACAATTAGCACAAAATTCCAGTCACCGGCTATCCCGATCTAATTTCCGAAAAAATAATTAATAATTAATTAATTTCTAAAATTAATTAAATAATTCAATTTAAATTCTAAAAATACCAACCTAGGCCAAAATCACTAAATTAAGTTCCGAACCCTTCTAGATAAATAATACAGTTTCTCTAGGCCTCACTTAATCTAATCTAACCACCTAACATGCATAATTGCATAATAAAAGTACTAATTTAATCTAACTAACCACCTAATTTCTAATTAAATTAAACTAAACACCCCTTAGACGTCATTAGCCTACTTAGAAGAGTTTAGTACATAAATTCACCAGTTTATTGCAGAAACTGGTTCACCGCGACGACGGCCAAAATCCAAATTTCCGACAGCATCGACAAACACTCAAATCGGGCCAAGAAACCTTGCAAGCCCACAGCAAAAGCTGGACTTGACTTCAGGCTTGGGCTTGGCCGCGGGCTGGGCCTGCTTCACGAGCCCAAGATGGGCTAAACGGCTGAAGACACAAGCTTCAAGATGCGAGCTGCTGGGCTTTGCTCGGGCTGAGGAAATTCACGACCAAAGCTGAGCTGAGCTTGGGCCGAATTTCACGAAATTGCTGGGCTGCTGCAGGTTTGGGACGAAGACGCGTTGCTGGAGAAGACCACGCGTGGAGATGGTTTCGCTGGAGACGTGAAGAAGTTGCTGCAGGGGTGTCTTCGATCGTTGCTGGACGTGGCCGCGTGGAGAGGAGAAGGTGCGGGCACGGCAGCAAGCTGACGATACAAAGAAGATGGAAATTGGCTCGGTTTATTGCTGGCAGGTGTAGTCAACTATGGGGAAAAGGATTCCTTCGGTTGACCAAGTGAAGACGTGGCCTGCAGAGGAGAGTTCAGAGGGGGTGTGGGCGTGTGGGAAGGAGATTTCGGTGGAGATGGCCTGCTCAATGAAGATGGAGAGAAAACCTGCTCAATGAAGATGGAGAGAAAGCAGCCGTCGGTAGGGGAAAGAGATAGCAGCAAAAAGACACGTTGTTGTTGTGTAGAACTTGTTTTGTTAGCGTTTAAGCGTAGATTAACCAATTCATAGTTGTTGTAGTATTTTATTTGGTTTTAACATCGATTCTCGTTTAATTGTTAGGATTACAAGATTCTTGGCTTGTTTGGCCAAGCGTTGTTTGGTTTGGGTATTCCTCGGTGAGTGGTATTACCTTCTTTGAATTTGTAAAAACATGTCTTGAAAGTTATAGAGATTTGATATACTATATTTTATTAATGTTTTTGTTGCACAAAATCTAGATCGGGCATTTACTACGATTTGATATTTAGAAATGGTTAGTCAAATGTTTTTGGAAAATTATCGCTAAAAGTTATATATATATGTTGATTCGTGAACCAAGTTTATGAAATGATTTGGGAAATACATTGTGACATAAAATGATTTTTGAATTTGGCTTTGTGGATTGTAGAGAATATTATTGTGGATCGGTATTGATGTTTAATATAGTTAAACTATAAATTTATATACTTATCAATTATTAGACCTGTCAAAATGAGTCATAAACCTATTTTTCATCCTTATTTGATGGGTGGGTTGTTATAGGAGTTAGTTATATTCATTAAATATGTAATGTACATTAATAATGTTATTAGATTGGCTTGAACTTACTAATGTATTTGTGAAAGTATGCACTTTTGAGACTTTTCCACAACTTGATATGTTGATAGATTGTCCCATTGAAATTGAAATTTTGAGAAGAAAAAATGCTCTCTATTGGTAGTTTTATTTATTTTCTTTTAAAAATAAATTATTTGGAAAATATTTCCTAAAAACAATGGCTTGTATCTTTTGAAATATTTAATCAATAAAAAAAAATTCATTATCGACAACAATTTATATCTAAATATTTTTATGAACGATATAATATTTTTCATTTATTCATTTTTGTTAGTAACATAAGCAATCATTTTTAGGAAAAATACATTTTAAATTATTCATTTTTCCCAAAACAATTTAAACCTTAATTCCCATTGCCCTTCCTATCATTTCTTTGGCTTATTATTCATGAACACTAATCTCCATCTTCATTAGAATGGCGATTTAACTCCTACAAAATTTCGTCAGAAACGTTCTACGATCATCTCCATCTTAATTAGTATGCACTTCTGAGAACCGAAAATTGAAAAATCAAAGCCGAGAACTGACTCGGGTAGGTCTACAACTGGCCTGGGAAGTTCCCGACTTGACTCAAGAACCTGCCGTCCTTATCTCTTTATTCCATTAAAAAGCAGGAAAATACATGGGACTTGATTTCCTTTGGCCATTGAGGTCAAGAAGTACAGTGACCGAATTGAATATACTTTTGTCAGATGTAACAAGTAATGGCTAGGAAGTTCACAAAGAAACAAGAGCAGAGACAGCAAGCTACTCCATCTAATTTATCCCCACCCCACCCCCCTCCCTCTTTCCCCGAAATTTCGATTCTTACCAACTTCGGACCTTTAGTACTAAAATTCACGAATCACAATGAAGATTCCTTCGAGTTTAGTACTGACCATGTCGGTAAATGCTATGTTTTCTTGGCGCATGAGAAGTTTCGTGCATCTAGCAGCGCAACCACCACAATTTTTAAGCTTTTGACCTTGACCGCTGGCCAACCTTTCGTTAGCTCTTTTAATTTCAATATGAGAGAACCAATTTATAATTTTCCCAAATAATCGTCCGTCGTAAATCAATTACATGCATCAAATGTAAAGAATATATATAATGTAGTATACTCGATAGTTAAAGATAGGAAAGGTATAAACTTTGAGTTTTTTTGGTCGATAAAACTTTGATCTTTGAACTCGAGTAATATCATCATTTTGCCTCCAAAAAACAAACTTTGGATATCATGTGACACCATTAGAACGAAAAGATGTATACGCTCTTAAACGGACAATAAATCTTCTAATTCTGATATGAAATAACGTCCTCTTGATGTCCTATATATGTGATATCCCTGCATGAGGTTTTCGCTTATATTTCTCCTTTAAGACGCAGAATTTACCTTTTGAGGGAGAAAATCGGTATCATTTTTCCTAATTTGCCCGTGCCATCCTCATGCAAGGGAAAATCATATGTGAAGAATCACAATTGCCCAATTTAGGTTTTTTTTTTTTTTTCACCTTATAAATCTTCATAAACTACTCATATACAAGGAAAATTAATTCCCATTTTGGTCAAAATTATTTTCCTTACGTGAAAAGGAAAGGCGTAGAAAGATTGTGGAAGGCATCTTTTTATAGATTTCAAAATAATTATTAGGTTCACCATCAATACATTACACAATTACTATTGAGAATATTTTATATTTTTTATATCGAGAATGGACTTATCAAAAAACCTAGAAATAAAATCGCATAACTTCTATGGATGGTTTAAATTTATTTGTTTATTTATTTTGATCAAATATACATAGTTTACATCAAAAAAAAAATGGAAAATGACATTAAAAGTGTCAAAAGTTATGTACAACGTTCACGTTAGTGTCAAAAAATTTCGCCTACTCACTTAAGTACCAAATCAGAGAAAAATGATCACTTAAGTGCTTCCGACAAGAAATTCCGTTTAGAAAAATTATGTAACTTTTATAATTAAAAAATTTATGTAAGATGGCATTTTTTTTAGTAGTGATCACTTTTTCATTGATATTGGCACTGAAATGATCAATTGTTAACAACAACGGGTAAGGAAGTGATCATGTTTTTAATTATGATCGGCACTACACAATATCGTTTAGGGGTTATACATTGATTGGACATTCTAACAAGGTACGTATGATTGAGAAATTAATAAAACATGATCACATCAAATTTCCGACGACTCAAACTGTAGTCAGCACTCAAGTGATTCTTTTTTTAAATGGCATTTCAACTAATTCAAAAAACACTTTTAGTAATAGAGTGAGCCCCATACATTAAATTTGACTTTCTCTAGTGTTCTTCTGCCGAAAGAAAGGAAGATGGGGATACACTGGAATCAAATGGTCAACGCAACACCATCCTCAACAACTACCCCTGAGTTGAAAAAGAGTCCAAAAAAAAAAAAAAAAAGTTACAGACAAAATCCCCCCACTGGTTCGCCAATCCCAGACAAATGGAAGAGAGAGCTGAAGTACACCGAGCAAAATGGCGGCTGTATCTTCATGGAATCTCGTGTTCACCCAACCCTCCAAGCAGCGCTCTCTCTCCTCGTCGTCCTCCTCCCTCTCGTGGGCTCGCTCTCTCCCGTCCTTCCCCTCCGAATCCCATCTCCGCTTCACCGCCGGGGCCAGCCGTGCCGCATCCTCGACGGTCCTCTCGCTCCTGGACGCGAAACCCACCGTCCTCGTCACCGAGAAGCTCAGCGACGCGGGCCTCCACCTCCTCAAGGCCTTCGCCAACATCGACTGCTCCTACAACCTGAGCCCTGAGGATCTGTGCACCAAGATCTCGCTCTGCGACGCCCTCATCGTCAGGAGCGGCACCAGGGTCACCAGCGAGGTCTTCAAGTCGTCCGGCAGCCGGCTCAAGGTCGTGGGCCGCGCTGGAGTGGGGATCAACAACGTTGACGTCTTGGCCGCCACGGAGCATGAGTGCCTCGTGGTCAATGCGCCCACGGCAAACACCATTGCCGTCGTGGAGCACGGGATTGCCTTGCTCGCTTCCATGGCGCGGAACATCGTCCAGGCAGATGCTTCGGTGAAAGCAGGTGCGTGTTCTTTTGGTGCTTTATGGGTAGTTTTAAGCTCGCGAGGCCTTGGATTCAGTATGGAGGTGTGCCATTTTTAAGTCTCATTCAGTGTGGGGATCGCCATTTCATCTCAGAAAAATATGAAATTTAAGTATCTTTTAGATCAAGACGTTTAGAACAATTTTCATGAATGAAGTTTTTTTAAATTCACACCACAAAAATCTATGTAAAATTGGCAAGTAGCGCAAGTCCAATAAATTCAAAAATCAAAGGTGGCAACCTTAATTGGGAAAAGGAAGCATCCTACTTGGTCAAGAAATATTAATTGCCATGCATCCTTATCTCCCAAGTTTACAACTAGGCCCTAGGTTAGCTTGGACACTTCATATCGGCATTAAATAACTAGAAACCAAATGTATCTAATGTGCAATTAGCTTGTCCAAGAAGGTTTGACTTGCTCGCTCTTTCTTCCAATGGATGTGTAGTCCATTTCTTGGCCTCCAAGATCTCCTATTAGCTTAGGGTTATAACTAGGCTAGGTATAGGACACATAAGCCTTTACATTCATCATCCTCATGTAATGCTTTTTACACTTATTCACACTTATTTTCTAGGAGGATTTGACTACTCCAATGCCTATCTAGCTTAGCCTCCTAGTTGGGACCAAAATAAGGATCGAAATCGAGGATATAACACTAGCCCTTGTTTAAGTCATATTTTCATATGCTTATTGAAGTTTACTTAGAGATTATATACATGTATGCAACACCAACCGGAGAATGGCCAAACAGAATTTCCTATTTATTAGAGATTGAGGAAAAAGAGCACTAAATTTGAATTCTGTATTTTTAACTGATTTGAATAGGTAGTATTTTTACTTGCATTTTGCCCTACCATTGACAGCAAGTTGCAAATGTATGAGAATCGGTCTAACACTTTGACGTGCCATGTTTCACAAGCGGAAAGAATTTTCTTTAAATTACATCATTCAACTTCACCCAAAAAAAAAAAAAAAAAAAAAAACCTTCTTGACAATTTAGCCAATATGGGGAAAAGTGCCAAAAAAGTCCTAAACATTTTGTCTTTGTGCCGATTTAGTCCTAAACCTTTGTACGTTGTGCCAATTCAGTCAATTTTGGCCGGATTTTGCTGACTGGACGCCGACCGGCTGACGTGGCCTGACCGGCGCTGACATGGACACATTTTAATAATATTTTAATATTTTTGAAATTTTTTCTTTTTTTTTTTAAATTTATTTTTCTTTTTCTTTTTATCTTTTTTTTTTTGTTCTCCTCTTCTTCCTCCAGCCGGTCGCCGGACCTCGGCTACCGGCTAGAGGCGACGGCCGGCCAGGGCGAGGCCGCCCTCGCCGGCCATGGGCAAGGCTCGCCCTCGCCCGATCCGGCGAGGTCGAGCCTCGCCGGCCATGGGCGAGGCTCGCCCTCGCCGAATCTAGCGAGGTCGAGCCTCGCCGGCCATGGGCGAGGCTCGACCCTCGTCGGATCTAGCGAGGGTCGAGCCTCATCGGCTGGCGAGTGGGAGGCCCGAGAGCGAGATCTGAACTGTGAGAGAGAAAAAAAGCCCTGGGGGAGGGCAGATCCGAAGAGAGAGGGAGACCCCAGCCGCATGAGGCCTCCGCCGCCCGACGCCTCCTGTTGCTGCCGCGGCCTCACCTGTTGCCTCCTCGTCGACCAGCCACAAGCCCCGCCGTGCCGAGCTCGCTTCGCCGTTACCCCGATGCAGATCTGCCGCCATTCTTACGCCAGAGCCCGACGCAAGCTACCGTTGTTCCTCCCCGACGTCGGGCACGCCGTCCCGCCCGCCGCCGCCGCGAGGCTCGCCAGATCCAGCGAGGGCGAGCCTTGCCGCCCAGAGAGAGGCTCGACCCTCGCCTGCAAGGTGGCCGGCTAGCGATCGCCTAGAAGGGGGAAGAAAAAGAAAAAGAAAAAAAAAAAAAAAAAATTCAAGAAAAAGAAAAAAATTTAAAATATTAAAATATTATTAAATTATGTCAACGTCAGCGCCGATTAGGCCACGTCAGCTGGTCGGTGTCCAGTCAGCAAAATTCGGCCAAAATTGGCTGGAAATGACTGAATTGGCACAACGTACAAAGGTTTAGGACTAAATCGGCACCGAAAAAAGGTTTATGACTAAATCGGCACAAAAACCAAAGGTTTAGGACTTTTTTGGCACTTTTCCCAGCCAATATGGCTCCAAACATCAAGGAGTTATCCACGATAAAGAAACATCTAGAAAAGTACTTTGTTGATGCATTTCTAGAATTTCATCAAAGAATAATGCTTTTTTCCAGGCAAAGTAGTTACGTTAGTTTAGTTTCTCCGCTTTGTTGACCATTATTACATCGCAATCTATTTCTCCATAATGATCAATAAGTCTTTGCAAAATAATAAAACAAGTAGTGATGTGAGTTGTATGGACCAATAAGTATATTATTCTTAGTGAAACATTGTTAAACGACAAGTCCATTTGCATATTCAAAGCGAGAGGGTCGGTAGACTGAATCATTTGAGGAAGACTTGATAAAACAACTCCATATATCCACTCGTCACCTTTCAATTCCCACTCGAAAGTCCAATTGTCTGGCTCCCAATCCCACAACCATGATAATAATATAAAATAATAATATAAATTTAAAATATTCCCACGTTAGGTCGAGATAATTGATAAGCAAGAGGTGGGAGTGTTATTTCATATATCACCTAACATGGCTTCTTGACGTCCTATCCAAAAGGAAATTGTCCAATTAATCTTAAACCTATTTCACGGATACCAATTTTATCCTAAACTTTTTAATTTTACCAATTTAATCCTCAACATTTACACAAAATTTCAATATAGTCGTTTCGATTAATTTTTTTCTGAAAATCATTGATGTGATGGTGTGTCACATAGAATAACCATCAAATTAAACTATCACTTTAGTGATTTCCGGCAAAAATGGATAGGAATAATTACATTGGAATTTCATACAAAGAATTTATGATTATATTGACAAATTGAGAAGTTTATAATCATATTATCATCAAACAATAAGTTTAAGACAAATTGGATAATTTTATCCGACATAGGGCACTGGGACAACCCTTTTACAGATGAATTGAATACTCAAGCAACAGGGAAGGAATATCCCCAATATTATTGACATGGTTCTTTACTCCATGGTCTCGAATTTTTTTTCTCTATAAGTACGTCTCGTTTGTTCTTGGTCCATTCAAACATGTAAGAGCCTAAAAGCAAAGAAAAGCCGACCCTGAATAACCTAAACAAGCTGTCATGGCCTCATTTCCAAAACAATCCTCAAATCGAATTTTTGTTTCTTTCCTGAGAGTTTAATCTACCTAAACCTAAACTAAACCTGAACTACACGCATGCTATCTAGAAGAAACTAAACTGAATCAAGTACTAAGATCTAACACCTAAGCAAGACCTATTTTTCTAACTATTTCCTAATGTTTGTTTTAATTTGTATTATATATTATGAAAAAAAAAAAAAAAGAGGGCACGGGCCAGGGCCCTTGGGCCCGGTCCAAATATTGACCGTACTTGGACATCGTGGGTTCTAGGCCGTGGAAACAGTTGGGCTCTTATATCTGGCCCTCTCAATTTAACTAAATCCAAACTGTTTCTGAACTAAATCAAGCCTAAACTCACTAAAACCAAAGCAAACCCAAATTTACTAAAATTCAACTTAAGCCCATTTATTATTTTCTTTTTCTCTATTTTTGTGTTATTTTTTATTCTCTTTTCTCTCTGTTTTCCCCTTTTTTTCCCTTCACAGATCTATATTATGTCAAGCTTAAGAAACAAAACACTAAAATTACTGACAAATCTCCACCCAAATCAAAACCGTTAATCGGGTGGGTTTAACATTAGGGCCCACATAATCAATAGTCTAAATGATGCTTAGCAAACCATGTAGTGTAAGCCCGATGACATCAAGAAGGGAATCAAGTCGAGTTATTGTGTACTACTCTAATAGAAAGTCTAATCAATTAAACAGTTTAGGCTTTTCTTGTGTGCATAGGAATATCCTCGACTTCTACATTCAATACTGGGCAACGAACACCGCAAGCGCAACTTGGCATGGGGGACATATAAGTGCCAAAACTTCCAGAAGGTATATTTATATATCACCTTTTTTGAAAATTGGCAACTCATGTGCCAACTCTAACGAGGCTTGCCAAAAATCCAATGTGCTGTATACGTGGCTCGCCATTGGCACTTAAGTGTACATTTTGAAAGTTTTGGCACTTATAAGTCTCCCTATGGCAAATTGTGGCACTTAGGGTGTTCTCCTACCCCAAATTAGCAAAGTGCACAGGTCCCTTAAGAAATCTCTATCTTGTGTGTAGTCATATTTGTACAAATTTATCCCGCAATTCGGAATTTGTATATTCCAATAATGTTAGCCATGTGTTTGATTAAATTTAGATTACCATGAAAACGAGGAATCTAGAGACTCAAAACAAATGTTGATGCCAAACCACCCAAAAGTCCAAAAGAAAGTTTAAAAAATTGATCAAAACAAGCTCGACCCATTGCCGTTTGCATACATAAGATTAATGATCATTGTCAGGTCCGTGAGCCTTTAATTTTCATCCATGCGTGTTATTAAGTGGAATCTTGTATATTCATTATCCGCTTCCAAAAATATTAACTGACCCGACATCTCACAGTATAGAATTTGACACTCCTTATTTCATCTCTTACTCTTTCTATTTTGCTCGTTCCTCTTACAGGTTATTAGACGTTGGGCATGGTCATGTCTATGCATCTCACATTTCACATGCAACGTCTTGCTTAGATGTGAGATGAAGTATAATCCAGCTCCGGAGTCAAGCCCCAAATGATATATCTAAAGTAACCGGACTAAACGACGACTATTTATAGTCGTGGGTATCAATTCTTCTACACCGTGTTTTGTGGAGTGGAGGAGTCTTCTCCAAAAATGCCATCGATTCAAGTGGATGTGAACTCTTGGGTCACTCTCTCTTTCATCACATTGGATCTCATATGAACTTTGAGGGATAATTTCCATAACCAATGTTAATTTTTCAACGTTGTTGACTTGCATCCTGATCCTTACTCTAAAGAAGACTGACGAGTCTTTGCAAATAGAGGGCGACGCATAACAAATGTTCGGTGTTACAACTTGTAATGTGAGATGTGTGAACAAAATCCACAAGAAGTATCTTTCTTTGTTGCTAATTGTTAGTATTTACTAGTCAAGTCCCATCTACATCTCACATTGCACATGTCACGCCTTACTTAGACAAGAGATGGCTTATGAGCTAGCTCAATCCACGTGGCTCAAGCCCCAAATGAAATATCTGAAGTAGCTAGACAAAAGGACAACTATTTATAGTCATAGGTATTAATTTTTCTACACCGTGTTTTGTGGAGTGGAGGAAGTCAAGTCATTATGGAATGCTCCATAAGATGGAGGAATCAATTAAAGCAATAAGGACTTTTCTTGTGCCTGCAGGTGCAAGGAAAGTCCTTTAGTAGGTGCAAGGAAAGTCCTTTAGTAATGAACACTCTCGACTTCCAAGTCCAACGACTCAATTTGCAGAATACCCAAGTTTGAATACTAAACTTTCTATCCAATGTAAACTTAATTCATACAAATCTATAGAGCAATTTCGAATTCATGAATTTACAATAATGTCGTCCTTGTATCCAGCAAGTCATTATGGAACTAGGACCTTTCTTGCATGCAGGCATAAGAAAAGTCCTTTAGCAATGGATGCTCTTGACTTCCACATCCAACAGCTCGATTTGTCGAATATGCGGGTCCCAATGCTGAACTCTCCATTGAGTGTGAACTTATATTCATAATAATCTATCAAGCAATTTCGAATTCATAGATTTACAATAATGACGTCCTTGTATGTAATAAAGCTATGTTACTGTGAATTGATAAATGAAAACAAGGGATAAGAGACACAAGACATATGTGGATCCTAAAAGCCAAAAGTCGTAAAAAGAAAGAAAAAAGAAAAAGCTAAACTAATTAAAACAAAGCTCTCAATGCTTACTTGAGACCATATAAGTGATAGAAGCCATAGCAGTTCACATAAATGTTCTTTCATTATCGTGTCCATCCGGCTTTAATGTTTCTCCATGCTACATATTCATATCGGTTCCAAGCAGTTTTGTGTCTTTGAGAAAAGATCATTTGTCTAACCCGATATCCCAACAAAGGTTACCATTATAGATTTGAAACTCCTTACTTTAGCTCTTTCTATTTCTATTTCCCTTGTTTTCTTTCCGTCGATATTTATTTGACACGGTTACGTAACACGCTACTCACGTGAGAGACCAAGGAAAATGGAATAGATGGTTAATTCCTCCGTTGACGTCGTCGGTCCATGCTTGGGAATTAGTCCAGTCTTCTTCAATACCGCGTTTCTTTTCTTTTGGTCCGAAATGCGCTCTCAGTGCGTGGAGGATTCTCCTCCAAAATCACCATTACTTCTGGCGGGATGTGAACTTTTTGTCACTTTCTATTACATCACATCTTTCATTGCCGACAGAAATTTTCTTGACCATGTTAATTACATTTTTCAAACAAAAACATGTAATGGTGATCATCTTATGATCAGTTAAATTTTACCCAGTTGAGCCTATAACACACCACGCCAAAATATATTTTTCTTGATGATGTCTGATAACGATCTCTACACGAAAACAAAGAGAAAATATAGCTCAAAACACTCATTAGTATTTCTGGAAAAGAAAAAGAAAACCGAAAATAAGACTTCATTGGGCATTTGTTGAATTTCATGCTTTTTTGGCAACGGATTCATTATTTATTAAAGCAGGTTGGGATTTTATTTCTGCAGTATTAAGTTATCGCTTTGTGGACTTACATCCCAATCCTTACTCTACCAAAGACTTATAAGTCTTTGCAAATAAAGGGCCATACATATTAAATATACGATTGGCAATTGGATTGATGAAAAACGCTTCAATTATCATTGACGATTGGAGTCATGGCCAACGGAAAGGTCTCGATCGAGATCCAGTAAGCTTTTACGTGTTGGTGTCGTATAGTACTGTTCCAAATTGCTTCTCGCGACCTCCAGCGGCCTTTCTTGCACCTTCTGCTCCCTCAAGAGCCTCCAACAGATCTCATTTTCTGCCTGCATTTGTCTATATATGGTGTTCCCACAATAGTAATGATATCTAAATCGCCGCTCATACGAAGGAAGAGCCTTCAGAGCAGGATTAGAAGCATCGTCCAGAGGATGGTGGTCATCCGAGGAAGACAGCATTGCAGGGTGATTTCGACAATGTCCACTTGCTCCGGTGGAGGACGTAAAGAATTATTATGCAGCCTTGCTTTGTTGAATATGAACACCTCTAACTCATTCTGCACGCTTCATCCATTGACTTCATTGTTGCAAAATAAATCCTTAAAATTGTTGGGAAAATATGATTTCGAATTGGGTATAATAATGAAGTCAGATCTTTAGAGTAATCAAGTTGGATTATGATATCACTTTTTTTTAAGAATTTATTTGCCCCACAAAGTTGCTAATGGTCACCGGCAAATTTCTTCTAGGATACAACAAACTCTCAAATGAGAATACTAAATAACAATTATAGTATTTCTCCAGAATCTCTCATAGGAAACAATTAGAAACAATGGTTGTAGTTTCTCTTGAAAGAAAACGGAAAAAAAAAAATGAAAGAAGATGTGTGTTTGATCTCAAAACAAATGTACTTATCTTTTTTTTTTCGAATAGAGGCAACCTTTCAAAAGATGCAAAAAGAACAAATGCAACATTTTGAGAAAGGTTACAAAATAAACAAGTACATCTCAAACATTACGTTGAAAAAACATTAAAAAAATTTCATAATTAAATAATAATAAATAATAAATAGTAACTTTTCGTCAACAGTCGCACTGTTTTAACAAAATTTATAATTATTTTTTTATAGAAATAAATCAGAATTTTCAATAAATAAAAATAATGATCATCGATTAGTGGCAAATCTCATCCACGTGCGCACTCATATCTTTTCGATGTGGAGCAAGGCACATCTTTATTTGTTTTATAAACAAACTACCAACTGCTCATATATAACAAGACAAGCACCCTCTATAACACGAGAGAGAGAGAGAGAGAGAGAGAGAGAGAGAGAGAGAGAGAGAGAGAGAGGTGCAATAATCTCTCCCTTTCGCAACGCTCTGTCGCAAAGTACCAAGCCAACAACAATGCTTCTCTTCTTCTTGCTCTTCCTCGCCGCCGCCGCCAACTCCCTCTTTGTCCATCCAGAACCACTCACTCCGAGCCCAAGTCCAAGTCAATGCCCCAAAAGCATCTTCCTCCTTGCCGGGCAGAGTAACATGGCGGGCCGAGGCGGCGTGGTCAACGACACATCCACCGGCTGGATCAACAGGTGGGACGGCATCGTCCCTCCCGAGTGCAGCCCCAACCCGTTGATAATCCAGCTCGCGGCGAACCTCACGTGGGTCGAGGCCCAGGAGCCGCTCCACGTGGACATCGACGGGAACAAGACGAACGGGATCGGCCCGGGTATGGCATTCGCCAACACCGTCCTGGGCCAGGATCGGGGTCTGGGCTTGGTGGGGTTGGTGCCGTGCGCAATCGGCGGGACGAGGATAACCGAGTGGGAAAGAGGGACGTTTTTGTACGACCAATTGATGAGGCGGGCGCGAGCCGGGACGAAGGACGGGGGGACAATCAAAGCGCTCTTGTGGTACCAAGGAGAGAGCGACACGGTGGAGGAAAGCGACGCCGTGCAGTACAAAGGGAGGCTGGAGAAGTTCTTTACGGATGTGAGGACTGACCTGCAGTCGCCCGAGCTCCCAATTTTCCAGGTGATTGAATTTCTCCTTTACGCTTCATTTCGGAATCAATTGAATCTTTCACTTTAGATTGTTCGCACAAATTATGATAAATTTCTAAATGAAAGTCGTTATTTAAATTAAGCAAACGGCGATCATCTCGATGTAGTACTTTCTTAGTCTTTTTTTATTCAAAAACCAGACAAATAATAGTTACATATAGTAATGGCTCGCAAAAGGGTCCATAGGAATCCATGTGGTGTGTTTCTTTTATGCAGCTTTTTAGATAAAAATTAGAGAGATGCGGATCCCTTGAGTGCCATAACTTTACACAAATTGACATTTAAGTACCATAACTTACAAAAGGTACACTTAAGTGCCAAAATCGGAGCAAAATGGCTCACTTGAGTGCCAATCCGGCCAAAATCCGACCAATTTGCATACGTGACATTTTTCCGACGAAGCGAGTGCAAAATAACACCGTTTTGCACGCCGACATGGCCAAAAAATGCAAAAATGCATCATTTTAGGCTGACATGGTAAAAAATAATATATAAATTTAATTTAATTTAATTTAAATTTAAATTTAAAAAATAATAATTTAAAAAAATTAAAAAAATTAAAAAGAAAAAAAGAAAATGGGGGAGGCGGCCGAGGGTGCCGCCGCCTCCCCCGTCGCCAGGAAGGGCCGACAATGGAGGGGGAGGGTCGGCTGGGGTCGTCGGGCCCTAGCCGGGACCGGCGACCCCAGCCGACCCCGGTGGCGAGGGCTCGCGAGCCCTCACCCCGGATCCGACAAGGGTCGGCGACCCTCGCCCGACCAAGCCAAGGGCCACCGCCGCTAAGGCAACCCCTAACGAGCAACGGCCCTTGGCCCGATGAGGCAAGGGCCGTCAACCCTCGCGAATCTAGGCAAGGATCTCGACCAAGGGGGAAGGAGGAAGAGGGAAACACCGGCGGGCGGGAGGAGGAGGAAGAAAAAAAAAGAAGGGGGTGAGGGGAAGGAGGAGGAGGGAGGCAACCGGCAACAAGGGCCAAGGCCACCGAGCCCTGGCCGAGGGCTGGTGACCCTAGCCAACCCTCCCCACCTTCCGACGACCGTGAGGAGGCGGCGGCGGCGAGGGCTTTGCCCTCGCCGCCAGCTACCTTCCTCCTCCTCCGTTTCTGATTTTTTTTTAAATAAATATAAATTATATTATTATTTTTATTTTAAATTTAAATTTAATTTAATTAATTTTTATATTATATTATATTAAAATTCAAATTATGCCAAAACGACGTCGTTTTGGCCGATTTAAGGATTCTATTCTGGCCAACACTCAAAATGATGTCGTTTGGGGTGAAGTAGAGCTGACTCAGCTCTTCGACGAGCCACTTCGGCGAGAAATATTAATATTTAAATGTCACGAATGATTTTCGCCAAAGGTGGCACTCAAGTGTCCCACCTTTCTTCAAATGTGCCACTTAAGTGTACCTTTCGTAAGTTATGGCATTTAAGTGTCTCTTTGTGCAAAGTTATGACACTTGTAATATACTTTTCTCAAAAATTAGATAATAACAAGAAATGACACATCAATGGTAGAAACCTAGGATTATTTACGGGGTTGGGGCATTCACCTCAGGTCCACGAGCGGCTTTTCCTTTAAAATATGTTCAAGATAATCAAAATTCTACCACCCATCTCATTAGATTAATGAACCGGACATCAAGAAATAGTGATATTCACACTAACCTCTCGGAAAAAAATGTACATTTTGGTTCCATTATTTTTAATTCGCTTAAATGGATTACAATTTATTGCTTAATTGCATGTTTGCTCTGTGAATGGGGGCAGGTGGCTATCGCATCAGGACAGGGACCTTTCACCGACACGGTGAGAAAGGTCCAGCTCGGGCTTGACCTTCCGAACGTGCGAACCATCGACGCCAAGGGGCTGCCTCTCGGACCCGACCGGCTCCATCTAACCACCCCGGCCCAGGTCCGGCTTGGCCAGATGCTGGCCGACGCTTTCCTTCAGTCCATGGCTCGCTCCCCGTCGCCCGTGACTGAAGCTCGCTCCCCGTCGCTCGTGAGTGAAGCTTCCACGAGTGGTCCAAATTTGGTAATTCACGTTTTGGCGTTCTTCATGTGGAAACTTATTAGAGCAGTTTTGATGAGCAGAGGTGATTAACGATTTTCTGGATTGGAAGGTGATTGACGATTGATTGTTTTGGACTTGACCGAAAATTGCGAAAGAGCGTAGAGAAACGTGAGATGCAACTGTTGTTTAGATTAAAAATTTGACGGGGATATACATGAAAAATGAGAAATTTGATATTTCAGTCCTAAATTTATCATACAAATCTCAATTTAATTCTAAGTCCTATTGTTCTTTTGTTGTCTTGAGACTTTGCATGAAATTATAATTTAGTGTTTCCAGCCAATCTTCTCTGAAAACACTAACACGGCAGTCTAATCATCCCTGGCCATCCTTGCATGTCGACAAATAATATCAAGTCAGCTTTTTTGATGAGTCGATAAACAGAGATTTCTTAAATTATATGATGATTGAGAGTAATGCTAGCTATATCTATGGTGTCACTAAACGTCCGTAGAACGAGACATCGTCGTTTTTTTTATAAGCAATAAATTAGGAAATCGCCATTGAGATTTTCATATTCGTCTGGGGACTAGTATGTTGCACCTAGCGCAGACACTCGAATTACGAAAGAAGGATGAGGTATATGCATTATACAAAAGAATAGGGACTGGGAATTACCAAGAACGGCATTAGTTTGTGGTTACTTGTCCGGGATGATAGCCGTGGTGGCAGCTGTTCTGGAGGTGATGGCCATCTTTCTTGAAGCGCCAATTACTGCGGGATGGCGAACCAAAAAAGAGAGAGAAAGCACGCTTAGGGTTTTATGTTATTTTTCTTAAGGAAAATGATATAAATGGTCTATGAATTTTGACACAATGTGCAATGTGATCTTTGAATTTTTAATTATTTAATGCAGTCCCTAAACTTTGGCTCTATGTGTAATGTTGTCCTTGAACTATTATATTATTCAATGTGGTGTCTAAACTTTTGATATATATTCAAATTAATCATTGGACTGTGTCAAGATGATCAATGTTGTTCTTGAACTTAAATTAATTAAAGTATAACATTGGATATTTTCATATAGCCTAAGGACTAGTTTAAACATTCACAATTCTAGCCAAAAAAAAAAAAGTTTAAACATTTACCAAAAATATAAGAACTGCATTGAAGATCAACACTATACGTTAGGTTAAAATTCATGGATCATATTAAAGAAATCAAAAGTTCAGATATCACATTGCATATTAAGCCAAAGTTGAAGAACCATTTGTATTATTATCTCTTTTTCTTATAGTCACATGATTAAATGAAGAAACAAATCAAAAGAGATGTGCTACGAAGAAGAAATAAGTGATTTAGTTCTCTCAATGCCGGCTCAAAAGATCGATCATGTAGTAAAGTCAAAGAAAATGAAAGAAGAATAAGATGCAAAAAAAAAAAAAAAAAAAAAAAAAAAAGATCATTTTGATTCAATTGATGTTGGTGGCGAGTTTCAATTCAGGCAAATGCCTCCTTATAACTGTGTTGACTAACCATGGTACACTTCATAAGTAAGGAATAAATGCACTAGAATTCCTAAAATTTCTCACAAATAGGTAATTGAGTTACAATATTTTAAAAATTGCAATCAAGTCATAAAACTTATTGAATTAATTTAATCAAATATATATGTTAACTCTACCCAACTAGGTTAACGAAAACTGCCAATGGGTCTTATTTTATTACTTTCTTAAGACAGGAGGTGACAATGTGTCATCCACCAAGTGCCATGTTAGAAAAATATTAGAAATTTTAAGAAAAATATATAAAATAAAGTTGATTAAAAAATGAAAGAGAAAAAATTCTGAAAATAAAAAAATTAAAAAAAAAACCATAAAACTTGAGACCTTACCGGTGGCAATCACCGCTGTCCATCATCAAAAAGAGTTGGTAGAGCTCGCCTAGGCCTCACCAATGGCCAGCAACCCTCGATCATCTCCAACGAGGTCTTGGCGGCCTATAACTGGGGGAGGGCACAACCCTCGACCTATATCTGAACGGGGGTTTGGCCCTCCACTAGATCTAGGCAGCCAAGCCCTCATTGGGGGCCATTGAGGCCTCGTCCAAGGCCGGCGAGGGCTTGTTTTCCTTTTTGCGTGCTTGGTTTTTAAATAAATTATCCTTTTCTGATTTATTTAATCTAACTTAAGTACTTTGAAAAATAAAATAATGAAAAAAATACCATGTAGGAGAGAATATAATAAATAAAAAGCCACATCAACATTTTTTTGTCAGTCTAGTTGAACAAAGTTAACGAAATAATTTAATTGAACCGATTTAACAAATTTTAGGATTTGATTGCACTTTTTAAAAATTTTAGGAGTCAAATATATTTTTATGACAAGTTTTATGACTTCTAGCACTTATCCCCATAAATAAAAATTCCATAGCTATCTTTTCAGTTTCAAAAAAAAAAAAAAAAATCCACTTGCATTGCCCATACAATTGAATGTCATGGGCAAGTGTTGACCCTTCTTTTAGATAAGAAATTACCTTTATAATGATAATAATTTACTGAATATGTCAATCAAGTTGAGAATGGTATGAATTCGACTCATAATGAGAATTGGCATGTGCTACTTTGACTCCTAGGATATGGTGATCATGACCAGAAACTTGGAATAAGCATTTGACAAATATGTAGCAACGGTGGGAATGCATGCCAATAGAAAAGGCTATAATGATTAAAGCCATATTAAAAGGTGAGAACGATTACTTTTAGTTTAAATCTCAACCCTCAAAATATAGGATTGGCAAAGATTGTTGCAAAATCAAGCGATCAAACAATAGTATAGATAGAAGAAGAAAATAAATTGCATACCAGATTTACGTAATTCAGTCATAAAGACCTACGTCCATAGGGAGATCAGCGACGAATTTCACTATAGATAAAGCGATACAAGGAGATTACATACTCGAGTCACTCAAACACTTTTTCGGTGTTTCCCAAGCCCCAATTACACCCAATAACGCACACAATGTTCAGCCCCGAAATTCCTCAAGAAATAATCTTTCAATCTCACAAAAGAATTACACGCAAATCTTACCACAAGATTTGATCGGCTTCAACATTAAACTTTTTGGATGTAATCCACAAGTAAGCTCCGCAGCACGAACAACACGAAGACCCAATGCCAAGCACCCGGCACCTATGGACGTCTCTCACAAATAGAACAACCACAATACTCAAAGTAAAACGGCCCTTCAATATGTGTGCTTTGCTAAAGAAAGTCCCACAAGCAGAAAATTTGACTCCTATTTCAGGCCAAACTCCTAATATAGATTCAGAATTTTGGGGAGATAATCTTCGGATCTTCTTTGCTCAATTCAAACATCCGTAAAATATCCAATTCGAAATATTCAAAATTTCGTATTGAGCTCAAACTTGAGACATATTTTAACAAAGATCATGGCCAAAAGCATGGCAGAAGCTATTAGTAGACGTGGAAAAGTTACCGGTAATGCTTGTAATACTTGGAATTTTGACTGGGTGAAAAAGGTGGTGGGACCCACCTAAAAAATGAAAAGACAAAAAATTTTAAGAAGGCAACAAAAATAGGTGAAGTGTACGGTTAGCTTAAGAGAGAGAGACCAAGAGCCCGTGGGGGAGAGGAAAAGAAGAGAGGGGAAGAAAGAAGGGAAGAATAAGAAATATAAGGAAAAGAGAAAGTGCTTTGCGCAAACACACCTCGAGGACCTCGCGAAGCCTATTCAACTCCAATTCGCAACATTTAGTAAGTGATCACGTCCTCCGTTCATCTATTCAAAGTAGAGTTCGGAACTATAGAAAAATTGAGTTGCGAAGTATAATTTTTGAGTTGTAAAGTTTCGAGATTTCATGAAAATTGTGATTTATAGTGTCATTGAGCTAGAATTTGTCGAGAGATATTTTTGAGCAACAGTTGTGTAGGCATGAGATTTTATACAATAACCAGTGAAACAATGTCTCAGCAAGTCTATGCTCTAAACCCTGATTATGAGGGAAATATGCTTAGAGGCGTCCTAATCACTCAATCACGCAATCATAGGGACTTACCTCACCTTAGGTCCACCTTGCAGGTCAGTAAAATCAAATACTCGACCAAACAATTCAATTCAATCCAATCCAATCAAATCAAAATGAGTCATCGATCAATTGATCTAATCGACTCCATACCACCAAGACCATCTATTGGTCAATGTATTCAACCATCAGTCAATCGAATTATTCGACTCCACACAATCGATACCATTCATGAACTTTATCGATTTGAACATTAATCACCTAAGCTGAAATAGATATAATCATATATCATTGCTCCCCAAAGCTGATGTCTAAAATTTTGCTCACCAAAGCTACTAGATCACTATAATGCCCGCCGAAGCTGATATTTACAGTGCTCACCGAAGTTACTAAAGTATTATTGCTCACTGAAGCTGCTAGAGATCTATAATGGCTTTAATGCTCCTCGAAGCTGAACTACGATACATTACTTCTAGTCAAGGATCTTGTGCTTTACACATCGATTCCTCAATCGCATATCCAACTTGGCCTAATTCCATCATATTAAAGTGTACCCGATAAAAATAAAAATAAAAATCGTGTGTTGGTACACAGTCGGCTTGAGCCAAAAACATAATATCTTTACTTTAGAAAATCTCACTATTTATACAGAGTCTGAAAATATTTTTGGCGTTGTAAACCGATGCCCCGGTAATTTATAAGTAATTACTGAAATTATACAATTTTGGGATAATTACCCAAAATCACAACTTAAATTCAAATTGCACAATATAGCACTAAATTAAATAAATCAATCACACCATTATAATCAGCATAAAATTCCAGTCACCAACTATCCCAATCTAATTTTTGGAAAAATAATTAATAATTAATTTATTTATAAAATTAATTAAATAATTCAATTTAAATTCTAAAAATACCAACCTAGGCCAAAATCACTAAGTTAAGTACCGATATGGGCCCGGAAAATTCCTAAACCCTTCTAGATAAATAATACAATTTCTCTAAGTCTCACTTAATCTAATCTAACCACCTAACATGCATAATTGCATAATAAAAGTACTAATTTAATCTAACTAACCACATAATTCCTAATTAAATTAAATTAAACACCCCTTAGACATCATTAGCCTACTGAGAAGAGTTTAGTGCATAAACTCACTGGTTTATTGCTGAAACCGGTTCACCGCAACGGCAGCGCGATGGTGGCCGAAATCCAAATTTTCGGCGACATCGACGGACACTTGAACCGGGCCAAGAAACCTTGCAAGCCCACAGAAAAAGCTGGACTTGACTTCAGGCTTGGGCTTGGCCGCGGGCTGGGCCTGCTTCGCGAGCCCAAGATGGGCTGAATGGATGAAGACACGGGCTTCAAGATGCGAGCTCCTGGGCTTCGCTCAGGCTGAGGAAATTCACGACCAAAGCTAAGCTAGGCTTGGGCCGAATTTCACGGAATTGCTGGGCTACTGCAAGTTTGGGCCGAAGACGCATTGCTAGAGAAGACCACGCGTGGAGACGGTTTCGCTGGAGACATGAAGAAGTTGCTGCAAGAGGGGTCTTCGATCGTTGTTGGACATAGCCGCATGGAGAGGAGAAGGTGCAGGCATGGCAGTACGCTGACGATACGAAGAAGATGGAAATTGGCTCGGCTTATTGCTGGCAAGTGCAGTCAACTATGGGGAAAAGGATTCCTTCAGTTGACCAAGTGAAGATGTGGCCTACAGAGGAGAGTTCGGAGGGGATGTAGGCGTGTGGCAAGGAGATTTCGGTGGAGATGGCCTGCTCAATGAAGATGGAGAGAAAGTAGCCGTCGGTGGGGGAAAGAGACAGCACCAAGAAGACACGTTGATGGAGGAGGCAGCGAAGGAAGGAAATGAAATAAACGAAAACAGAAAGGGTCTTCGGCTGAAGTAGGAGTCGTCCGTGCAAGAAGATGGAGCCAGCTTGGACGGTCAAGAAGATTAAAAGAAACAAAGGCCAAAATTCAAGACTTATCCAAACAAATTAAAGGATTGGTCCCCTTAGGCTTGCATAAATATCTCAATTTCCCCCTAATACTTTCTTGTTTAATTTCCACCAAATAATCCAATTTTGGTGCCAAAATGTAGCCCTTCTCTTTCGATCCGAATTTCTCTTAGTTTAGAATTCAATTTCATCCTCAATTTCTCAAGTTCAAAGTCCAATTTCGCCGAAAAAAATCCCACATATTTCCACAAAATTCCCATCACCCAGTAGCTCAACTTAGAAGTTGAAATTCCCTTCAAATGAGCTCAACCGAATTTCCGCTCGTTTTCTGAATCATCCAAATCGATTTTCCGTAAAAATCTCGGAATCTCCTAAAAATTTTCGGAAAGTGAGTCAATGTTTCTAAAATGAATCGTGATACGACAGAACTTTCAATTTCTAAAATCGAGTTCAATTTCACGATTAATTTCAATCTGACGTGATTTTAGCGCATCTCAATCTATCAGGTAGCTTTTATGAATTTTTAATACAATTAACCCGTGGTCGATTATTTTCGAGCCACAACGTACATCTTTGACACATTGGTGACTCTCGGTTATCGTTAAAATCTCGATATTTCAAATACGGACACAAGGTAAGAAAATGACAGAAAAATCAATCTAATGCCATTCGACAGAAATTTTACAATTAGGTGGAATCATCCACGTACTAATCACATACCTCTATCAAATCGACCTATCTGCGGTCTCTAATCAATTTTGACGGTGTCATAATGACCCTTGCAAATTAGCACGGTCGAGCGATCGATTCCAAGTAGAATTCTCAAGGTTATTGCATTTAGATTCCTTAATGGCTTCACCTGATAAGCTAGTTAACTCGTAAGTGACCAACTCAGAAAAAAAAAAAAAAGGCTATAGGCACATCAATGAAAAGCCAATTTCATCTCATCGAAATTAGACTCAAAAATCAAGATGTCATAGGTTATATATATACCCCTAGGGTCGATTGTCCGTCTAGTGAGTTAACACTGAGACTTTCTCTCCTTCACCCACCAGTCAAGTCAGGGCTAGTCATAGTGACAAAAATGCTGTTTCAACTCAATCTCTGTCAAGTTCTATTGTTTTGGCTAATGAAGAAGTTTCATCGATTGCTACTTTCCTCGATGAGGGACCACCTAGATCGGATTAGAAAGCAGTGGACTACTCCCAGTTATCGACTTCAAGCGGGGAAAGCTAATTCAGTAGTTGATTTGGGAACGAGTCGAGCATTTGAAACAGGAGAATAAAGGCTTTTGAAATATATCATCTATCGGTTGAAAGAACCTTCTTCGTGGAAGATGATATATTAAAAATCCCAAAAGCCATTTTTAGAGGTATTGAATCGAGGCAGGGAATGAGGGAAGGACAAAAGTATACGGAACGAGAAGTGAAGGTGGGGGGCAGCACCTATTGAAAACTGTGTGTGTGTGTGTGTGTGTGTGTGTGTGTGTGTGTGTGTTGATTTGTGAACCTAGTTTATAAAATGGTTTAGGCAACATATAGTGATACATGAAATGGTTTATGAATTTGGCTTTGTAGATTGTGAATCAGTGTCGATGCTCAATATCATTATGAGCCTAATGAAGGACTTATAAGGCCAACCGCTGACAACATAGGTGGAGACTTTACTAAGAAAATGAGCTTGGTCGCTTAGCACAAAGCGTTATGCATGACCAAGGTTAGATATTTAAGTAAGAGTTTGGTCAATGGATGGACTATTGATATGTGAATGAGATTGGTTGATGGAATGGATCATTGACGTGTGTTTTGATGAGATTGATCAGTAGAGTGGGCTATTGATATTTGTTATGATATTATTGATTAATGAATGTTTTCAATACATATATGATTATGTTAAAGCAATATAACTCACTCTTATCTTGTACATATATTATATACTAGAATTGAAACAAGTGAGTTTTGATATTGTTTTGTAAAGATGCATAGTGAATATTCCATTCGCTTAGAAAAGATGTATTACTCACTAGGTTAGGGTTGTTCATTCCATTCATCTTTCATGTTATTCATATCATCAGAGCGAGAGCACTATCGATGGGAATTTTGGAGTTTGATTTGGATTCTAATAATTAAAGGCTAAAGGCGTGTTTAGTAACGATTCTGTTTTCGGGAGTAGATTCTGATCAAAAACGATTTTTTTTATTTTGTTTCCGGGAACAGATTCTAAACATTTTAAGCCGTTTGATAACTGTCCAAAATTTCTAATTTTGGAATATAATTGTATTTGGTACCGTGCTCATTAATTCTGTTCTAAATCAATTTCTTTTAATTTTTAAATAATTTTTATACTTTTTTCTTTTCTTTTTTTCCTTTTTTCCTTTTTTTTCTTTTCTTTTTTTTCTTTTTTCTCTTATTCTTCTTCTTCTTCAGGCCGGTCGCCGAACCGGCAACCGACTGCACGAGGGCTAGCAACCTCACCGAAGCATCGCCCCTAGGCGAGGCCGGCCCTCATCGGCCAACCCTCGTCGGCAGCTAAGCGAGGCTCGCCCGCCCTCGCCCGGCCCTTGGGGGCGAGGCCGCCGGCCACCGACGAGGCCGGGCGCCCGCAACCCCACGAGGCTCGCCCAGGGCTTGGCCTCGCCGGGGCTAAGCAAGGTTGAGCCTCGTCGGGCCGGGTGAGGCCCGCCTAGCCATTAGCAAGGCTAGGCAAGCCTCGCCGGTGGCTGGGCTTGCCTTTGGCGAGCTCGCCAGACTGGTTGCCAGTAACCAGTGAACAGCGGTGACGAATGGCGGTGGATGGCAGTAGACGGCAACGACGAGCAGTGGCGGATAATGGCAAACGACAATAAAGGAGGGGAGAGAAGGGTTCCACTGTTTTTATTCTTTTTTTTATTCCTAGAACAATAATCAATTTTTTTACTCTTGATTCTACTCCAAATATGTTCTCGGGAATAAAAATTTTACCAAAAGCAATTATGCTCCCAAACTGATCCAGGAACAAAAAATCAGAATCATGCACTGTTTGAATGGTTACCAAACAATGCCTAAGTCTTTCAAGTAGAAAGGTGGCCATATCATTGCCCCCATCCCCGTAGGATTCAAGGTGTGATATCTTTTTTTTTTTCCTTTTTTTCTTTTCTTTTTTTCCTTTTTTCCTTTTTTTTTTTTTTTTTTTTTCTCATACTCTTCTTCTTCTTCAGGCTAGTCGTTGAACCGGCGACCAGCCAGACGAGGGCCAGCAACCTTATCGAAGCATCGCTGGCCCTCGACGAGGCCCACCTAGCCACCGACGAGGCTGGGCGATCCTTGCCAGGGCTGGGCAAGGCCTGCCTGGCCACTAGTGGGGCTAGGCGAGTCTCGTCGGTGGTTGGGCTTGCCTCTGGCAAGCTTGCCGAATCTCGCCCTGGCCTAGCAAGCCTCCAACAAGCTCGTCAAACTGGTTGCCAGCGACCGGCAAACAACGGCGGCGAACAGCGGTGGACAATGGCAAACGACAGCGACAGGCAATGGCAGATAGTGGTGAATGGCAACAAAGTAGGGAAGAGAAGGGTTCCACTTTTTTATTCTTTTTTTTGTTCCCGGAACAAGAATCAATTTTTTTTTATTATTCTTGATTCTACTCCAAATCTGTTCTTAGGAATAAAAATTTTACCAAATGCGATTATGTTCCCAAACTGATCCCGGGAACAAAAAATCAGAACCAGGCACTGTTTGGATGGTTCCAAACAGTGCCTGAGTCTTTCGAGTGGAAAGGTGGCCATATTGGGTGCGTTTGTTTGCACTGTGTTTCTGTTCCCAGGAACAGAAATTTCTGTTTTTTTGTTCCTGAGAACAAAAAAGGAACAGAAATGCGTTTGCGTGCGTTTTTTTCCTTTTTTTCTTTGTTCCTAGGAACAAAAAAGAAACAGAAATAAGAAACAACAAATTTGTGTTTCTTATTTCTGAAACACATTTGAGAAACAAAAAAGGAACAAAAAGGGAACAGTTCTCCTGCAAGCCTCTCCTCCTCGCAAGCGTCTCCACCGTCGTCTTCTTCGGCGCCTCCCACTCTCCAGCGCCGACAGCCGCCTCTGTCTCGAGACCATCAGGCTTCTCCATCGTCATCCTCTCCGGCGCCAACAGCCGCTGCGAGCGTCTCCACCTGCGAGCGGGTGACGGAGCTGGGTCGCAGTCGGCCGGGCGGCGGCGGCGATGCGGTGCGAGGCTTGGCCGTGGGGTCTCGAGCGGCGGACGTCTAGGAGCGGAGCGGCGAGGACGGCCGGTCGGGTCGTGGGCTAGCGCGGGGTCGATGATCAAGCGGATCTCGAAGTCATGGGTCACGGCGCGGTGAGATCTAATGCGGTGGTGGCGAACGAAGGCTCGAGACCTGCAGATGCGTCGATCGGGGGTGAGGCGGAGGAGCGGTCGCCGATGCGGTGGCGGTGAGGAGGCGTTGAGCGCGGTCGCCGATGCGGTGGAGGGAGACGACGGTGTGGCTCTGGGTCACCGTCGGCCCGGCGCGGCGAGGCCGACCTCACGCCTGGCTGGGCGAGCTCGATCTCGCCCAGATCCAGCGAGGCCGAGCTCGCCCGGCGGCCGGCAAGCCTCGCAGGTGGGCCGGGCGAGGCCGCCGGCCCTCGTCGGCCGGTCGCCGGCCATGGCCGAGGCGCGACCGACCAAAAGTAGAAAAAAAGGAAAAAGGAAAAGAAAAAAGAAAAAGGAAAAATAAGAAAGAAAATAGAAAATAAAAATAAAAATATTAAAAAATAAAAAAAAAAAAAAAAATTATACAAACTTACCAAACGTGTTTCTATTCTTTTTATATTTCGGAACAGTTTACCAAACGCGTTTTTTTGTTCAAAAATTGTTCCTTGGAACAGAAACACTTTTTTTTATTTTTGTTCCCAGAAACAATTTTTAAACAGAAACGTTACCAAACGCACCCATTATTGCCCCCATCCCTATAAGATTCAAGGTGTGATATCTTGTTTTTTTTTCCTTTTTTCCTTTTTTTCTTTTATTTTTTTCTTTTTCCTCCTATTCTTCTTCTTCTTCTTCAGGCCGGTCACCGGCCATATGAGGGCCAGCGACCTCACCGAAGCGTCACCGGCCCTTGTCGGCCGAGTCTCACCAGCAACTGGGCAAGCCTTGCCAAGGTTGGGTGAGCCTCGCCGGACCTCGCCCTGGCCTGGCAAGCCTCCGACAAGCTTGCCGGACTAGTTGCCGACGACCAGTGAATGGCGGTGAACGACAACAAGGAGGGGAGAACAAATTTTTTTTTATTCTTGATTCTATTCCAAATCTATTCTCGAGAACAAAAATTTTACGAAACGCGATTCTGTTCCCAAACTTATCCCGGGAACCAAAAATCAGAATCAGGCATTGTTTAG
Organism: Eucalyptus sideroxylon; assembly: GCA_014182405.2. Lineage (NCBI taxonomy): Eukaryota > Viridiplantae > Streptophyta > Magnoliopsida > Myrtales > Myrtaceae > Eucalyptus > Eucalyptus sideroxylon. Next base: position 33,460,803 of record CM024553.2, read on the forward strand.
ACGGTTACCAAACAGTGCCTAAGTCTTTTGAGTGGAAAGGTGTCCATATCATTGCCCCATCCCTGTAGGATTCAGGGTGTGATATCTTGTGTTATCAAAGCTTAGATTGTAATCGTTTAGGCATAGATTTATTGGGACGTTAAGAGGTTTTGTTATAGTTTATAGCACTTTAGTCTTTTGTTAGGTACTAGGATGTATGTCTCTTTTGGGGTCGAGGCACATGCCATGATGCTTAAGAGTATGGAAAACCTTGTAAATGCTATGAAGTCACCTAGTATGACGAAAGGCAATTCAAATAGTGAACAACAGTTTAAGGTAAGGTTGCCACTGAAAAATCTAGAGGCTGAATAGGTGAAGGCTAAGGAGAAGGAGAAGCCCCCAAGCTAATTAAGTGAGAGGTCAAGGAGTGTAGAGACCAAGAGACACAAGGAGTTGTCAATTGAGAGTGGAAGCAGAAGTGTAATGAAGAAAGGAGAGTTAGAATAGGAAGTGGCTAGTGAACTTGGAATGGCTCCTAAAGTTGTGAATGGAGGGACCCAAAAAAAAAGTCGTTGAGATGGGAGCTTGAGAAAGAGGCAAAATGTGAATACCCTCATTTGTTTAAAGGTTAAGGTAAGTGTAAATTTCAGCTAACAAAATTTCTTTTAATGAAGGCATAATGTAATACCTGGGATCTTTCACTAGGTCAAAAAGGTGGTGGGACCCAGCTTAAAAAAAGAAAAGAAAAAGAAAAGGTTGAAAAGGCCACAAAAATGTGGGAAGTGGACGCTAATTTGAGAGAGAGAGAGAGAGACTAAGAGATGGTGGGGAGAGGAAAAGAAGAGAAAAGGAAAGAAAGAAAGGAAGAACAAAATTGAAAAAAAAAAAAAAAAGAGAGAGAGAGAGGGCTTCGAGCATACATGCCATGGGATCCTTGTCAAGGCGATTCAACTCCGATTCATAACATCCGATAAGTGATCATGTCCTCCGTTCACCTATCATAGTAATTTTCGAATTATGGCTTAAATTCAAAGTTTCATGAAAATTGATTACAAAGTCCGATTTTTGAGTTGCGAAGTTTTGGAATTTCATGAAAATTGTGGTTTATGGCGTCATGGAGCCATAGGGTTTGTTAATAGTCATTTTCAAGCAACAGATTTGTTAGAGCGAGATTTTAGGTTTTCACGTCAAGTTTCACGTTGTGTTTAAATTTGATAATCGCTTCAGACAAGCAATTTGTTGTCGTGTAGGACTCGTTTTGTTAGTGTTTAAGCGTAGATTAACCAATTCATAGTTGTTGTAGTATTTTATTTGGTTTTAACATCGATTCTCGTTTAATTGTTAGGATTACAAGATTCTTGGCTTGTTTGGCCAAGCGTTGTTTGGTTTGGGTATTCCTCGGTGAGTGGTATTACCTTCTTTGAATTTGTAAAAACACGTCTTGAAAGTTATAGAGATTTGATATACTATATTTTATTAATGTTTTTGTTGCACAAAATCTAGATCGGGCATTTACTACGATTTGATATTTAGAAACGGTTAGTCAAATGTTTTTGGAAAATTATCGCTAAAAGTTATATATATATATATATGTTGATTCGTGAACCAAGTTTATGAAATGATTTGGGAAATACATTGTGACATGTAAAATGATTTTTGAATTTGGCTTTGTGGATTGTAGAGAATATTATTGTGGATCGGTATTGATGTTTAATATAGTTAAATTATAAATTCATATACATTATATGAAATCACAAGAATCTTATCAATTATTAGACCTATCAAAATGGGTCATAAACCTATTTTTCATCCTTATTTGATGGGTGGGTTGTTATAGGTGTTAGTTATATTCATTAAATGTGTAATGTACATTAATAATGTGATTAGATTGGCTTGAACTTACTAATGTATTTGTGAAAGTATGCACTTTTGAGACTTTTCCACAACTTGACATGTTGATAGATTGTCCCATTGGAATTAAAATTTTGAGAAGAAAAAATGCTCTCTATTGGTAGTTTTATTTATTTTCTTTTAAAAATAAATTATTTGGAAAATATTCCCTAAAAACAATGGCTTGTATCTTTTGAAATATTTAATCAATAAAAAAATTCATTATCAACAACAATTTATATCTGAATATTTTATTGAATGATATAATATTTTTCATTTATTCATCTTTGTTGGTAACATAAGCAATCATTTTTTAGGAAAAATACATTTTAAATTATTCATTTTTCCCAAAACAATTTAAACCTTAATTCTCATTGCCCTTCCTATTATTTCTTTGGCTTATTATTCATGAACACTAATCTCCATCTTCATTAGAATGGAGATTTAACTCCTACAAAATTTCGTCAGAAACGTTCTACGAACATCTCCATCTTAATTAGTATGCACTTCTGAGAACCGAAAATTGAAAAATCAAAGCCGAGAACTGACTCGGGTAGGTCTACAACCGGCCTGGGAAGTTCCCGACTTGACTCAAGAACCTGCCGTCCTTATCTCTTTATTCCATTAAAAAGCAGGAAAATACATGGGACTTGATTTCCTTTGGCCATTGAGGTCAAGAAGTACAGTGACCGAATTGAATATACTTTTGTCAGATGTAACAAGTAATGGCTAGGAAGTTCACAAAGAAACAAGAGCAGAGACAGCAAGCTACTCCATCTAATTTATCCCCACCCCCGCCCCCCCCCCTCTTTCCCCGAAATTTCGATTCTTACCAACTTCGGGCCTTTTAGTACTAAAATTCACGAATCACAATGAAGATTCCGTCGAGTTTAGTACTGGCCATGTCGGTAAATGCTATGTTTTCTTGGCGCATGAGAAGTTTCGTGCATCCAGCAGCGCAACCACCACAATTTTTAAAGCTATGTTGACCTTGACCGCTGACCAACCTTTTGTTAGCTCTTTTCATTGCAATATGAGAGAACCAATTTACAATTCTCCCAAATAATCGTCCATCGTAAATCAATTACATGTGTCAATTTTAAAGATTATGTATAATGTAGTATACACGATAGTTAAAAATAGGAAAGGTATAAACTTTGAGTTTTTTTTGGTCGATAAAACTTTGATCTTTGAACTCGAGCAATATCATCATTATGCCTCCAAAAAACAAACTTTAGATGTCATGTGACACCATTAGAACAAAAAGATGTATACGCTCTTAAACGGATAATAAATCTTCTAATTATGATACGAAATAACATCCTCTTGATGTCCTACATATGTGATATCCCTGCATGAGGTTTTGGCTTATATTTCTCGTTTCAGATGCAGAATTTACCTTTTGAGTGAGAAATTCGGTATCATTTTTCCTAATTTGCCCGTGCCATCCTCATGCAAGGGCAAATCATATGTGAAGAATCACAATTGCTCAATTTAGGTTTTTTTTTTCACCTTATAAATTTTCATAAACTACTCATATACAAGGAAAATTAATTCCCATTTTGGTCAAAATTATTTTCCTTACGTGAAAAGGAAAGGCGTAGAAAGATTGTGGAATGCATCTTTTTATAGATTTCAAAATAATTGTTAGGTTCACCATCAAGACATTACACATTTACTATCGAGAATATTTATAGTTTTTATAACGAGAATAGACTTATCAAAAAACCTAGAAATAAAATCGCACAATTTCTATGGATGGTTTAAATTTATTTGTTTATTTATTTTGATCAAATATACATAGTTTACATCAAAAAAAAAGGAAAAAATAACATTAAAAGTGTCAAAAGTTATGTACGACATTCACGTTAATGTCAACAATTTTCGTCGGCTCACTTAAGTACCAAATGCTTCCGACAAAAAATTCCAATTAGAAAAATTATGTAACTTTTATAATTAAAAATTGTATTTAAGATGGCATTTTTTAGTAGTGATCACTTTTTCATTGATATTGGCACTGAAATGATCAATTGTTACCAATGACAGGTACATAAGTGATCATGTTTTAATTACGACTAGCACTACACGATATCGTTTAGGGGTTATATATTGATTGGACATCTCAACAAGGTACATAGAATTGAGAAATTAATAAGATATGATCACATTAAATTTCTGACGACTCAAATTGTAATTAGCACTTTAGTGATTCTTTTTTTAAATGGCACTTTTACTAATTCGAAAAATGCTTTTAGTATTAAATTGAGCACCATACATTAAATTTGACTTTCGCTGGTGTTCTTCTGCCGAAAGAAAGAAAGACGGGGATACACTGGAATCAAATGGTCAACGCAATACGATGGTCAACAACTACCCCTGAGTACAAAAAAAGTCAAAAAAAGAAAATGTTACAGACAAAATCCCCCCACTACTTTGCCAATCCCAGACAACTGGAAGAGGGAGCAGACGTACACTTCGCAAAATGGCGGCTGTATCTTCATGGAATCTCGTGTTCACCCGACCCTCCAAGCAGCGCTCTCTCTCCTCCTCATCTTCCTCATCCTCCTCCCTCTCGTGGGCTCGCTCTCTCCCGTCCTTCCCATCCAAATCCCATCTCCGCTTCGTCCCCGGGGCCAGCCGTGCCGCGTCCCCGTCGGTCCTCTCGCTCCTGGACGCGAAGCCCACCGTCCTCGTCACCGAGAAGCTCGGCGAGGCGGGCCTCGACCTCCTCAGGGCCTTCGCCAACGTCGACTGCTCCTACAACCTGAGCCCCGAGGAGCTGTGCACCAAGATCTCGCTCTGCGACGCCCTCATCGTCAGGAGCGGCACCAGGGTCACCCGCGAGGTCTTCGAGTCGTCCAGCGGCCGCCTCAAGGTCGTGGGCCGCGCCGGCGTGGGGATCGACAACGTCGACATCTCGGCCGCCACGGAGCATGGCTGCCTCGTGGTCAATGCGCCCGCGGCGAACACCATCGCCGCCGCCGAGCACGGGATTGCCTTGCTCGCTTCCATGGCGCGGAACATCGCCCAGGCGGACGCTTCGGTGAAAGCGGGTGCGTGTTCTTTTGGTGCTTTCTGGGTAGTGTTAATTTTTCACGGGTCTCGTTGTGGCATTTCTTCGAGCAGCCTGGGTGCGATGTGGGCGATTTTGAAGCGTTTGAAATTGTTGGCTGCGCAGGCCGTTTGTTTCTGTTTGTTAAATCGTCGATGGTATGGTCGGTCGTGTCTCTTAGCGATTTGGTGATAGGCAGTGTTGAATTGGGTTGAAGCTTGCTGAAACTTTTCGCTCAGTTACAGAGATTGCATAGCGTATATTGGAGGTTCACGAACGGAAGACAAATCTTTGAAATGCTTGAACGGAGCCTATTTTGTTTTGCAATCTGTAAGCTTTCGGTATCATATCGAATGTTTATTATGGACATGTGAGCCTATAACATGGTAATTGGATTCTCATGCCGTGAATGCCGTATGCTGTTTCTTATGAAAATGTCTGGCCTCTCACTGTCTGGGTCACTTTCTTTTTTAAGGAAAGTGGCAGAGGAACAAGTATATCGGTGTTTCGCTGGTGGCGAAGACCCTTGCAATTATGGGGTTTGGGAAGGTTGGATCAGAGGTTGCTAGGCGGGCCAAGGGTCTCGGCATGCACGTGATTGTACACGATCCGTACGCTCCTGCTGATCGCGCGCGTGCAATCGGAGTGGAAATGGTGAGCTTCGATGAAGCAATCTCGACTGCAGATTTCATCTCCCTGCACATGCCTCTTACCCCAGCTACATCCAAGGTGTTAAATGACAACGTTTTTGCTAAGATGAAGAAGGGTATCCGAATTGTCAATGTTGCTCGAGGTGGTGTGATCGATGAAGAAGCTCTTCTAAGGGCTCTAGATTCTGGAATTGTTGCTCAGGTTCTGATCTTCTTTGTTCTGTTTGCATAATTTTTATGATCAATTCATACAATTGGTGAAGGAACAATAGTTCTCGTTTTTGTGCAGGCTGCACTTGATGTTTTCACGGAAGAGCCTCCTCCCCAAGACAGTAAGCTAGTGCGGCATGAGAATGTGACTGTCACACCTCATCTCGGTGCTAGTACAACTGAGGCCCAGGTAAGCTTGGCTGACATACTGTTGGTAAGTTCTGTTCTTTCCAGGCTGGGTTAGTTTTCCAACCGTGAGTTTCTTTGTGGATGTAATCAGGAAGGTGTGGCCATTGAAATTGCAGATGCAGTTATTAGGGCCTTGAAGGGTGAGCTTGCAGCTACTGCTGTTAATGCACCCATGGTGCCTGCCGAGGTTGGATATCAAATTTTATTTTTACACTTTTGTTGTGCTGCATTTTGCAATGACCTTTAGTTATTTTGCTCCAATGACTCCTTCCTCATATAGTACAGGATAACTTCATCATCCTCAACTGCTTGGTTTCACAATTGTTTTAATCAACTGACATGGATTGACCAGTTTCAGAGCATGATGTTCACTTTAGTGCTGTCTCTGAATTCATGAACAATTTACAAGCATAACCATGTGTTTGGTGCATGCTGCAGGAATTGCTCTTTCATTAAATTGTTGCCATACTATTCATCTCATAGTTACTTATTTTCAATGAGAATTGTCAAACCTGACATGTTATAGAGAAGTGCCTCTTAGTGAGAACAATACAAACACCGCACTCGAAACTAAAAAGTCATTTTCATTTCCCAGGGTCTCACTATGTCTATTAGCTAGACTCATTATTAGGTCTTCGTTGTTCATTCCATTTGTTCCAGACACAGGCATCAGTTGTTCTAGTGCAGTGTTATGTAACCCACTCACATGCTTTGATCAGAGCGAAGCTCAAGCTCACTCATGTTGCTCACAGGTTATATCGGAGCTCACTCCTTATGTTGATCTAGCAGAAAAGCTTGGAAGACTAGCCACACAGCTCGTTGCAGGTGGAAGTGGCATAAAATCAGTAAAGATTGGATTTGCTTCAGCCAGAGGTCCAGATGATCTTGACACCAGGCTGCTCCGTGCTATGGTCACCAAGGGTCTAATTGAGCCTATATCCAGCGTCTTTGTAAATTTGGTCAATGCTGACTTCACCGCCAAACAAAGAGGACTCCGGATCACAGAGGAGAGAATTGTGTTGGACGGATCACCTGAGAACCCCCTTGAATACATCCAGGTCCAGATTGCCAATGTCGAGTCAAAATTCGCCAGCGCTATGTCAGAGTCTGGAGAGATCAGCGTGGAAGGGAAGGTGAAGGATGGGAAACCGCATCTCACCAAGGTTGGGTCATTCGGCGTAGACGTGAGCTTGGAAGGAAGTTTGATTCTGTGCAGGCAGATCGATCAGCCTGGCATGATTGGGAAGGTGGGTGGTATATTGGGTGAGGAGAATGTCAACGTGAATTATATGAGTGTTGGGAGGACGGCTCCAGGGAAGCAGGCCATTATGACAATCGGTGTGGATGAGGAGCCAAGCAGGGAAACCCTAATGGCTATTGGAGAAATTCCCGCCATCGAAGAGTTTGTTTTCTTGAAATTGTAGGAGATAGAAAATCGAGATGTTTGTCTCTGCTGCTGAATTCTTGAAGATATGGCTTTTGTGTGATAAGTGTTATAAATATCATTGTAGTTCATTATTGGCTGTTGCAATTGACATAGATTTATATGGCGTCGATGATAGTTTTGATTAAACTGTCATCTGGTATGTGTTTAGGTACTATACAGTATGCCGGTATATATACATCTTCAGGTGAAAATATGTTTCCCGACGCATCCAACGAAGGTTATTTTTTCAGTTTCATAGTTGTGCTTCCTGTTTATAAAAATGTCCATGCTGCAACTGTGGAAAACGCGGTTGCTGCATACAGAATTCTCATGCCAGTTCCTTCTTTTTCGCGATAATATGTCTTCACTCGTGTAGTTTACCTGGGCGTGTAAAAAGGATCGCTTCAGGAATCTGCACGAGTCTGCTTTTTGCAGAATTTCGCTAATGTCCAAACCCCAATTTGCCTCCACTTTGTATGAACTGGTCAGTCACTGAGAAGAAGTTCGACGAGAATCGGTTTGCCACATTGTGGAAATGACATTACACAAGAAGAGCCTTGACATGGCCATGCCCTGCAATTTTCTTAACACGCTTTACATTTTTTCTGTAGCTACTAGGCGTTCGATCCTATGCTACAGTCTCATACGCCATGTCTTCACGGAAAGTGCGCAAGTAAACACAGGAGAGAGCTTGAAAGCTGAGACCGCACATGCCGAGAGACTCTTAATTTTTGGGAGCTTCTTCGAGTCGAGGATAGAAGCCTTCAAACATCCATTACTGTCGACCAACACTGAAATAACGACACTTAAAAAAAGGAAACAGACTAAACAGTTGCATCACCAACAACACATCGGTCCCTAACAACAGAGCCGGAGAGATGACAACAAAAGAGCTCCACCACCCAGAGCTCACTACCAAATCCCGACCTCGACAAATCCGTCTTCGGTCGCAAATCCCCTGAACATCCCGTTCGTGTTGAAGCCGCAGGCCACTTCCCCATTCCGGGACACGGCTATCATCCCTGCCTTCCCTTCATCAAGCCTCTCCTTCACCACGAAGTCGACTGCTGCTTGGAGGCCCAGGCCCTTGTACTCCATCACGGCCGCCACATCGCGGGCCAGGGTCCCGCGTATGATGGCCTCCCCCTCACCGGTGCACGAGACCCCACAGAGGCCGCACGCGTAGGTCCCGGCCCCTATCAGGGGCGAGTCCCCGATGCGGCCGCACATCTTGTTCATGAGGCCGCCAGTGGAGGTGGCCGCCGCGCACCTCCCCTGCGCGTCCACCACGACGCATCCGACCGTCTCCGGTGCGTAGACGCTGATAGGAAGGCCATTCATCTGCAGGGGATTCTCCACGCTGGCGCCGCACGTGTCCGAGAGGACGGTTGGGATTCTGTAGTCAAACTGTTCGATCCAGCCAAAAACAAAAAAAAAAAAAAATAGGCACCCGTGATTAGTCTATTGCCCAGAGTGAGACGCAGCACAACTGGGGCTTAAAAATCATCAAATTCAAAGGAGATTGAGAATGAAACTTCACCATGATTGTGTTTGCTTCTTTGGCTAATTTCAACATTCCCTTGTTGTCTTCAGTGATGAAATAGTCATTGTCCACCACCTCAGCACCCTGTACGAATCAAGAATCAAAGAATCTCAAAAAAGGGTAGGCGAGACAGCAGTAATCATCTCACGATTCTCGTGCAAATTAGCAACCGTGGCGCACTCTGTACACAACAATCGAGACTCTTCGACAAAAACCAAGCACCGCACCAATCTTGACAAGGACCGCAACAACCGACAAAATCAAAACGTAATCAACTTGAAAAGTAGGACTGAGAAACCATCTAAGGTAAAGCATTGTAAAAAAACCCTAATAACAAGAGGGGGAGAACCCGGTTCAACCGAGGCAGGCACGCTGGGGAAAAAGACACGACCCGCCGGGTCAGAGGTTCATGCACCAGTTAAAGCACGTGGATGGCTAAACGTTGAAAGAGCCACGCCATTGACGTCCTTTCGTCTCTCGTGGCTGGCGTTGGGTCCCAACCGCCGACCATGCCAACACGTTTCATTCACCATCCGTTCGAGAAAAGATGGTTTTGTTTTCGAATTCTCGCGACTAAATATTTCAACGGGTGAGATTCATCGAGACCGTCCGTTAATACATGCCGCAGAAACGCTTCTCTCGAGAGGAGTTCATGATTTTCGTGACCCGAATGCGAGACCCACATGAGCGAAAAAGGAGAAGCAGAAGTCTATGGGAGTAGGCAGAAAGTACAGACGTGGCGGCGGGCGAACTCCTCGGCGCCTGCGAAGGCGAGATAGGAGTGGGGGGACTTGTCCATGACGAGCCTGGCCAGGGAGATCGGGTTCTTCACCGTCGTCACCCCAGAAACCGCGCCGCACCTCCTCCCCACCCCGTCCATTATGCTCGCCTCCATCTCCGCCGTGCCCTTCTCCGTCAGGGCCGACCCCCGCCCCGAGTTGAACACCGGATCGGACTCCAGTTCCCTCACCTACTCACATCCAAAGAGAAAAAGGAAAACGGATGAGTCTCTGTATCAAGTAATCCACGACGACAAGGTCTCGAGTAAACACATCAGAAACGCTCGTCCGTCGTTCGGTTTCGCCCGAACCGGCGTTGCATGTCGAAAAGAAACAGAGACGAGGAGAGAGGGAGAGTGCGTGTGTAGGTGTGGGCGTGCATGTTAGTACGTACGACGAGTTCGACGACGTCGACGGCGGGGAGAGAGGAGCGGAGGGCGGAGATGCCCATGTTGAGACAGCGGGCGAGGACCTGCTTGGCCTCCTCCTGGCGGTGGTGGGGGAGATTCGGGTCCACACCCGCGCCGCCGTGCACGGCGATTGCCCACCCAACCATCCCTCGCTCGCCCTCGCGCTCTCTCTCTCTCTCTCTCTCTCTCTCTCTCTCTCTGTGACTACGGTTTCTGTTGCGCGCAACTAGCGGACGTCTAGGAAGTGAAGAGGAAAGGACTGCGGTCGTGGGAATTTATAGGCGGTGGAATCTCAAGGAAAAAAATAACTTCCTTCCTTTTTAACATGTCCGAATCGGATTTGTTTAAAATCCTTTATATTTGGAAATTTATTAAATTTCTTTTGTCTCTTTCTTATTAATTATTATTTCCTTTTTAAGGTTCCGAGACGGATTTGGATCTGGATTCGTGTTTAATGTGGAGTTTGTTCACTGAATTGGGGTGTTAATGAGGAAATTGCCGAGAAGGAGAGCGGTTTGGTACCGTGACACCACGGGGCGCCTCCATCCGATGCTTGATATACCGAGATATTCCTAACCTAGGGTTTTGCTTGTCACTAAAATTCAGCACGTGTTCAATGTAGTATATTTATTGATATAATCCCCAATTTTTAATAAAGTTCAGAGATCATTTATGTCATTTTTTCAAAATCTTTTACGCAGAATCACATTCCCACGTCTTATTTTCTCTTTCTTTTTTTAATCAAGGGCTTAATCAATAGAACCAAAGAGATATTCCCTTTCTTAGAGTAATTATATACACTAACTTGAGAATAAAGAGGAATTGGTTTTCACCAATTCTCTCGTATATTTGATTGTTTTTGGGCATTGAGAAAAATTACCAAATAAGTTAAGAGCAATTCCAACATATTTTATGGAGTTCTCAATGAGATCATCCTAGAGTTTCTATGGAAATATTTCTCAAAGTAATCTGCAATATTATTCGATGTAATCGGGAATTGAAAATACACGATGCATGATGAAATTATACATATGTAATTTACATCATGTCGCATATTTTATGATGAAATCTTTCATCGCTTTATCAACAAAAAGTAGCTCACGTCGTCCAATCATAAAATCTCGTCCTTGATTGTTCATAAGTTGTTATTTATCGATTGTTATATATCGTCTAATTTTTCATGTGCTGGGAAAGAAACTCCAAGGGCGAATAGTCTTTTATTGCTAATTTCTAGGAGGACTGGACTTATAGAATCTAGGGTTATGTAGATGTCGGTGTGGATCAAAGGAAAGACCTCGAAGCCTTCGAAGCAAGGGAGGAGTAAAATATTTTTTTCAAAGTCGTCATCATCATACCTATCTTCTTCTCTGATGCTGCATAGCAATCTTCATGCGTATTCAAAGATTGAGTCGTCCCTAATTTTCAATTCAAGATCTTGTTAGACACCAAAGTCATTCCCGAATTAGCTATTACCAAGATCCGCATATTTCGAATTTTTTAATAACAATTCACATATTTGGAGTCTGTACAATGGGGAAGAGTTTTACAAGAACTATAATTATATTAAAGAAGTAAACACGTGAGAGAATTATAATTCGCATGTCACTCCTACAATTGTAAGAATATATATTTCATGATAAGGGCTCCGTTTGCAACGCTGGCCTTATCTTTTTCAGTTGCTATAGTATTTAGCAATTAATATTTAAATTTGATTAAATGTCAGGCACCATGAGTGATAATTACAAAGCTTTGTATAAATCAGAACCTGAACATTAAGATTACTTAAAAATCATTGAAAAACTTTCGATTACACTGTAAAGCTGAACGGAATTCTATATATTATGATAGAAAAGTTAACATATATCAATTAATAAATATATATAATAAGTAAATCGGTCCCCAAGAACGAGAACTGTATTGCCGCCGACAAATTTCCAAGAAAATAGTGCGATGGGACATTGTAGTACAGCTGTGATTGAAAGTAGGGGCTAATTAAAATACGATAAGTGTATGTCTTTTTACCATGCAAATGCCGAGAAGATGAGCAGCCATCTAAGTCAGTCCAACAAGATTTTCTGTCTAACTAATCTTTCTCGGAATTCCAAGCATAACGTCAGTACATACGCATATAAAAAGTAACATATCTTTAATTGAGTTACTACCACAAAAAATCTTAAATTAATTTATTTATTTTAAATAAAATTTTCAATTACCAAAAACTCTAAATGATACGACTATGATAAATTTACCCTCCGTTAATTTTCATTTAATTTTACCATCAAATTACTGAGTTGGATAACATATAATAGGTAGCATGTGTAGGTTTTAACCTCAAATTATCATGTATGTACTAGTTCCAAAATGATACTAATATAATTTAATGAAATTAATGGAGGATAAATTTGTTACAAATGTATTATCTTTTTTTTTTTGTGAACAAAAAATGGTTTTTGATAAATTTGCCACAAATATATCTATTAAATTTTTTTGTGGCATTAATCCTTTAAAATTTGGAGTAAATTTGCAATCATCCAATTATACCTAGTCCAATTCATTAACAAAACTCTCAATCTTAAGTTCAATCTCAATTTTGTTCTTTTTTTTTTTTTTTTTAATCTCTGAAAAATCATGATTTCACTTTAGTCCAAAATTTGCCCTAGCTAACCTTTTGGCCAAAAATCACAATTGGTTTTCTTCAAAATTATCAACTTCAAGACATTGTTGACGTTCCATACAAAGGTGGCAGTCAATCATTGATCCAATTTGAGTACCTCTATAAGATAGACTTCAATGGAAAATTGAAAAGTAACGGCAGCAAGTTATTGAGTTCAATAATTCTTCATATAAAATTATTCGCTTTAGAGATATAGTAATATGAAGAAGACAAAATTGTTTCAAGCATCGATAAAACCAGAAGAGCCCGTGTTTCAAAGAAATGAGGAAGCGTTATTCTCATTTTATTTGATGGTCATAGGCGAATTGAAGGCTAAGCAATGATAGTTTGAAAGATTCCCCGCAAGAAAAATAGAGATGTCTCCTACATCATCCATAATATGTGAAAGTATCGATGTAATTTCATAGAGTCATTCGATCTAAATGCTACATGAAAAACATAAACTGGGTTAGGATATTGAACTTTTAAGTAGCTTTGACATTGATAATTTTGAAGAAATTAATGGTGATTTTTCGACATGTGAATAGTTGGGATTAGAATGAAAGTCGGTGAGTTTTTTTGGGAAAAAATTTTAAGGTGGAATTATGATAAGATTTAAAATTTGGGGCTTTTTTTTTTTAGGAATTTAGGCCAACTATACAAATAGATCTAGTAAATGTGAGCCATCTTATTATATGAATCTCATCAAATTTAACGATTCACGTGTACTGAATTCACGAGAAAAGCGTAAATGAATGTTAAAAGTTGAATTAGATTCCATAACTTGTGTAAGAAATTTTCAGGGTATTACATTCCGAGCATAGAACAAGCCAATCTCTGGACTATCTTCTTTACATTTCAATGCCTGATTATCATCATGACTTTTTGACAATAGGTTACAATTTGTATCTCTCGTCCTCACGTTATTTTTCAAATTGCAATTTTATTTTCTAAAGTACCCACACACACAAAAAAAAAATTGATTGCATAAAAGTTTTTAATCTATTGTGAAAATAACATTCTATTATAGACCTTACCAAAAAATACATGGTGCCTACTCGATGAAATCATACATATGTAATTTATATCATGTCGCATATTTTATAATGAAATCTTCTGTCGCTTTATCAACAAAAAGTAGCTCACATCGTCCAATCATAAAATCTCATCCTTGATTGTTCGTAAGTTGTTATATATCGTCTAGTTTTTCATGTGCTGGGAAAGAAACTCCAAGGGCGAGTTGTCTTTTATTCCTAATTTCTAGGAGGACTGGACTTATAGAATCTAGGGTTATGTAGTTGTCGGTGTAGATCAAAGGAAAGACCTCAAAGCCTTCGAAGCAGGGGAGGAGTAAAATATCGTTTTCAAAGTCATCATCATACCTATCTTCTTCTCCGATGCTGCATAGCAATCTTCATGAGTATTCAAAGATTGAGCCGCCGCTAATTTTCAATTCGAGATGTTAGATACCAAACTCATTCTCAAAGATTGAGTCGTCGCCAATTTTCAATTCGAGATGTTGTTCGACACCAAACTCATTCCCAAATTAGCTACTATTAAGATATGCATATTTCGAATTTTTTAATAACAATTCACATATATCGAGTTTGTACAATGGGGAAGAGTTTTACAAGAACTATAGTTATATTAAAGAAGTAAACACGTGAGAGAACTTATAATTAACTTTTAAATTCACGTCACTCCTACTATCGTAAGAATATATATTTCATGACAAGGGCTCCATTTGCAGTGCGGCCTTTTCTCTTTCAGTTGGTATAGTATCTAGCAATTAATATTTAAATTCAACTAAACGTTAGGCCCGTGAATGATAATTATAAAGCTTTTTGTATATCGGAACCTGAACATTAAGATTACTTAAAATCATTGAACAACTTTCGATTACATTGCAAAGCTGAACTGAATTCTATATACTATGATGGAAAAGTTAACATATATTAATTAATATATATAATAAGTAAATCGGTCCCTAAGAACGAGAACCGTATTGCCGCGGCAAACTTCCAAGAAAACAGTGCGATGGGACATTGTACTACAGCTGTGATTGAAAGTAGGGGCTAATTAAAATACGATAAGTGTATGTCTTATTACCATGCAAACGTTGGGAAGATGAGCAGCCATCGCGGTCAGTCCAACCAGATTTTCTGTCTATCTAATCTTTCTCGGAATTTCCAGCGCAACGACAGTACATACGTATATAAAAACTAACATATCTTTAATTGAGCTACTACCATAAAAAAAATCTTAAATTAGTTACATATAATGAATTTATTCCAAAAAAAAAATTTAATCATCAAAAACTCCAAACGGTACATCTATAACAAATTTACTATCCATTAATTTTTATTAAATTTTATCGTCAATCTATTAAGTTAGATGATATATAATAATTAGAGAGTATAAGTTTTAACCTTCACTTGTCACATGTGTACTAGTTTGCAATTTTTCATGATATTAGTAACGGAGAGTAAATTTGTCACAAATATACTAGTTCGTGATTTTTTGTGGACAAAAATTAATTTTTGGTAGATTTGTCACGGGTATATCAATTAAAGTTTTTTGTACCATTAAGACTCCGTTTGTTTCGCGAAAAATATGGCGTTTTTGGAAAATATTTTTCAAGAAAATGTAATTATTTTCCAGTATTCGGATGAAACCTAAAAATGAAGTAAAAAATATTTTCCGTTGTTCGATAAGGAAAATGTTTTCCTTTTTCATTCATTTTATTTTTTCATTCATTTTATTTTTTAAAATGGATTTTTCATATTTTTAATTTTTAAAATCTATTATTAATTTTTTCCATTTTTATTTCTCTTTTCTTTTTTTTTTCTTTGTTTTCCATTTTCTTCTTTCTTGGTCGATCGGTGGCCACTCATTGGCCATAGCGATGGCCTACAACTAGCCACCGACAAGCCTTGAGCTCGCTAACGAGCACAAGGCTCGCCGCTCCCAAATTGGCAAGCATCAAGCTCGAGGCTCGCTAGACCAACAAGCGCAAGCTTGAGATCAACAAGCTCGAGATTCATCTAGTGAAGGCTGACGACTAGCCAAAAAAGAAGAAGATGGGAAACAAAGAAAAGAAAAAAGAAAAACGAAAACGAAAAAAAAAAAAAAGAAATAGAAAAGAAAAAAAGAAATAAAAATAATTCGAATTAAAAAGAAAAGAAGAAGAAGAAGAAGAAGAAAGGGGAGGAAGTGAGGATTGTTAGATATGTGAGATAAGAGATATCAAGTGAGGAAAATGCTTTCCTCTTTTCAAAAGTGGAAAATATTTTCTCCTAATTAAGAAGATTTTTTTCCTTTTATGGAAAACATTTTCCCCGAGAAATTCATTTTTCATGAAACAAACGCCGAAAAATCTGAAAAATGTTTTCTCGGAAATTATTTTTCACAAAACGAATGAAGCCTAACCCTTTTTAATTTTGAGTAAATTTGCAATCGTCCAATTATACCCGATCCAATTCATTAACAAAACTCTCAATTTTAGGTCCGATCTCAATTTTATTCTAAACTTTTTTTTTGTTAATCTCTGAAAAATCATCGACTTTCACTTTAGTCCGAATTTTCCCCTATTAACCTTTTGGCCAAAAATTGCAATTGGTTTTCTTCAAATATCAACTTCAAGACATTGTTGCTGCTCCATACGAAGGTGATAGTGTTGATGAATACAAATAAATCATTGATCCAATTTGAGTACCACTACAGAATAGACCTCAACGAAAAACTGAAAAGTAACAGCAACAAATGATTGAGTTCAATAATTCCTCATATAAAATTATTGGCTTTAGAGATATAATAATATGGAGAAGACAAAATTGTTCCAAGTGTCAATGAAACCAAAACACCTGTGTTTCAAAGAGAGGAGGACAGGTCATTCACATTTTATTAGATAGTTAAAGGCGAATTGAAAGCTAAGCTATGATAATTTAAAAGATTTACCGCAGGAAAAATAGAGATGTCTCATACATTACCTATAATATGTGGAAGTATCGATGCAATTTTATAGAGTCATTCGGTCTAAATGCTATATGAAAAACATAAGCTGGGTTAGGATATTGAACTTCTAAGTAGCTCAAACATTGATAATTTTGAAGAAATTAATGGCGATTTTTCGACATGTGAATAGTTGGGATTAGAGTGAAAGTTAGTGAGTTTTTCTAGAAGAAAAATTTCAGGGCAGAATTATGATTGGATTTAAAATTTGGGTTTTTTTTTTCTTAGGGATTTAGGCCAACTATACACATAGATCTAGTAAATGTGAGCCATCTTATTATATGAATCTCATCAAAATTAACGATTCACATGTACTGAATTCACGAGAATAGAGTAAATGTAATGTTGAGTTTAATTAGATTCCATCACTTGTGTAAGAAATTTTCAGGGTTACATTCCGAGCATAGAAGAACAAGCCAATCTGTGGACTATCCTCTTTACATTTCAACGCCTGATTATCATCATGACTTTTCAACAATAGGTTACAATTTGTATCTCTCATCCTGACGTAATTTTTCAAATTGCAATTTTATTTCCTAAAGTAACCACACACACAAACAAAAAAATGCGTGAAAATTGTTAATCTACCGTGAAAATAACAATTTATTCTGAATCACAAAAAATTAAATAATGAATAATTATAAATTTTTGCAGAACCCATTTATTCAAGAATTTGTGACTTATAATAAACTGTTATTTTCACATTACTCCAAAAACTATTATGCTAGCAAAGTCCAAAAAAAGAAAAAACCCAATGCCCACCCACATTTCTCTCCCCGCCTGAGATATTTGTGCAGTCCAGCATATCCAGCGCCGCGTCTCCCTCTCTCTACTACCCACGCCGGTGTTGTTCCTTCGAAGGACAATGTCAAGACCTCATAACTGAGTCCGACAACAATCGCAACACCAGTTAAAGCCTAGATCGACCTCGACCTAGCGTCCATGGCCAAGCTCTACTACAGAGCTTGTGCTCGCCAGCTTGTCACAAATGCTCACAGCCGACCATAGCCCTTGCAAGCTTAAGGCCGACCTCACATAGCCTCAGGGCTCGGGCGAGATCACACGTCCTTGCCCTCATGAGCCATAGACAATCTCGCCACAAATAGAGATAGGGATGCAAGCGGCACCCAGGGCGGGGTATGGTCATCAACTTTGAATCAAGTAATGGCGTTGAGGTGCCACTTAACATTACAGGGGTGAACCATTGGGATTTACCCTAGTGACCACCCTTCCAACATGGAAGGGGAGGGTGGGGGTTTCGAATCCCCACCTTCTCAGGAATAGTCGGAGTGAAAACGATTTAGTTTCAGAAATGGATTTCACCCTGCAAGAAGGCAGGGCAAAAGTTTTAAAGTGAGAGTTAGCGTAGTAATAGAGTAAGACCGACCAAAAAATAAAAAATAAAAAACATTACGAGGGTGACTCGAGATTGTTTTTGGTGTTGCAGTGTTGTGAGTAACAAAAATAGATGAAGAAAGTGAGAGAGGGGCTTGGGTGTAGATTTTGGGTTTGCATAAGAACAAATGTGTCTTTAGTTTGGGGAATTGCAAAATGTAGGCTTTGAAATGTGAGAATGGTGTTTATTATGGAAGCAAAATTGAGAACGGTTTTTACAATTATGCCTTAGATCTTTGAAGGCTTTCAACTGAGGGTTATATTTTGCTCAAATCCCTAATTGAATGAAACTTCTTCCCACCATGTTTCCGACTAGTGAATTACAAGTTATAACCTACCGATTGGAAAATTGATTCCTCTAACTAAAAATGAAGGAAAACATACCCCGGCCAAAAGCCTTTTTTGTTTAGTGTAAACTACTTGCATGTCGGATTAGTGTGCTTGCTCCACTTTTTTGCCCTCATATCTGTGAGATTTCATAACATGTCCACAATATCTATCCAAAATTAAGGTCTCTAAACATAGGGACTTTGTTCCACATAGTCGAAGTGTGCAAATAGAAGCAACATATAACTCGAAGATACTTTCCTAGGAGGTAACTCATCCAACTAATGCTCTAACCTAAGCACACTTAATTTTGGAGTATCAAAATAAAACTTCTTGTTATATAAAAAAGAGCCTTTGTGAATTAATTTCAATTTATTTATATATATAAGCCACTAGCTTCAGCGTAGTTTGTTTCCAAACCACATACCTACTATATGGGGTCCCGCTCTAATACTATATTGTGACGTCATTGGATTAACCCACTCGAGGCACTCTTTGCTTTAACCAATCTCATACCAAACCTTACAATTTTTTTCCTTTAGCATAGAGGCAAGCACCCCAGGAAATCACACATTTTGGTAGTGTTCTAACGTGAGCATACTTAACTTTGAAGTTCCAAAATAAAATTTGCCATTACATCAAAAAGCGCATCCATAAGTTAATTCTAATTTTCATATATATATAAGAGACATACTCTTCCCTTGTTCGGTGTGTAACATGGCTCATTCTAACCCCATTTGCCTTCTTAGAAGCCTACTAGGAGTCACTAATTGTCCGAGCCATTTGGCCTTAACGGCCACTCTCACGCCCTCATCAAAACAGGTTATTATAGAACATGATCAACAAGAAGAAAAATTGAATTAATTCCTCTATTTTTTCTTTTGTATATAGATACAAAGGGTGAGCGGGGCAACCAGCATCGACAACCCCCTCCTTGAACGTTAATAGGAGTTCCACACATGCGATGGAACGTTCAATTTGAATAATAAATATTATCCATTTTGATTGAGCGAGCGTGTTACCGCAACCTTACTACCAAACTAATTGGGGGAGGAACTATTTGGAATTAAGCCCTACGCTATTAGGCTAGCCACCGCAGTGATCGAATTAAATTTCCACTAGATTCGCATCTCCTGAACAAGATAACATCGCACGTATCTGAACAGACATCAGCCACTCGCCCAAGCAACCCGGCAAGGTGCAGAGTGCAAAGCGCGAACACTACAAATGTCCACATGACAACATACATGCGGATCTGATGTGCCACCTCTTTTCCGTCTCGTGATTGGCTTCGATCTCGCCATGGTTATTTTAATCTCTTCCTCTTCTTGGCCCCTGTCCCTTTGGATAAATTTAATGGGGAAAAGCAAGCTTGTCACTGAGTCATCAACCTCGCCTAATCCAGCCAATCAGCGTTCTTATCGCTTCCTTAATTGCGATTTTTAAATCGTTTCCTCTCGCTGGGAGAACCCATTTCCAAGATTCCAGCAACTGTGGGGCCGGGTCCCTTTCACCTTTTCCGCTTTTGTTGCGAAATTCGACAAAAAATTCTCCCTTTTTCTTTTTCTTTTTTTGAAGTTCAAATCAGTAGGTCCTGGTCGTACAGGATTTCCAAGATTTTTTAAATACAACGAATAGGACAAGACAAAAGGATTAAAAATAAAGAATTAATACTTTGAAAAATCTCAAATTAATACATACATGATAAATTCATTCTAAATTAATTTTTTCACCACCGAAAATTTCAAATTAGTACATTTAAGAAAAATTATCACAAACTAATTTCTTATATTAGTCCATACAAAATCTCAATCAATCAACCTTTTCAAATTAATTTGAAAACCTTTGACCAATTTGCCTTCTATTTACTTTTATCATATTTTACTAGTAAATTAAATTTACTGACGTGGGTAACACATCGTGATATGTTATGGTGACATGGCAAGTGCACATGAAAATTTATAGGGTCATGTCAGGTGTACCTAAATTGATCACAAGGTGTACCTTAAAATTAGCACAGAAGAACTGTTAAATTTTTCACAGGCATATCAGTTTAAAAATTTTCGTTATTTTTACCCTATGGATTTCCATGTGGACTTGCCACGTCACCATACTACATTACTATGTGTCATCTAGGTCAGTAAATCTAACCTTTAAATTAGACAAAAGCTAAAGGAGAGCAAATTTGTCATAAAAATATCAATTTTTGGTCTTTTGTTGTCAAAAAAATTAGTTTAAAATAAATTTATCGCAAATGTATCAGTTTAGAGTTTTTTATGGTAAAAAAATTAGTTTTGGATAAATTTAACACAAGTGTTCCAATTTATGATTTTTTTTTGTCAAAAAAGTATAAAAGGAGATCAAGGGACAGAATAGCAAAGAGAGATCCTGAATAAAAATTTCAAAGTTCAAGAGAACTTCAATCTTACATTCTTATCTTTCATGAGCTACAAATTGTAATCATTGAGAGGCATCGACAAAGTGATTGTATGATATAATGAGACTTATCACAAACTTGAGTAATATCACTTACTTGTGTAACCCCTAATTGATTGAATAACGAAATCTAGCTAGTAAGTTGTCAACGTGGGAGGATACTTTAAACCGAACCACTATAATTATGTGTGCAATTTCTCATATCTCTCAACTATTGTTCATTATTTTTAATAAAATTTTGCACAATGATGAACATGATCTTATCACTATTAATATTCAAACTCTACCTTCACCGGAGTTTGAGAATACTCGACTATTTTACTTCTGCATTAAATTGTCAATTGTTGTTAAAATTACCTATATACCCCCCTCTTCCCCTCTAAGTGATATTACTAACTACAACAATGTTTATTTGCACAAATAAAAAGGGATTGAGTTAATTGGGCAGAAGAACACCTCAAGCATCACAAGTTGGCACAGGGGGTATATAAGTGCCAAAAATTTAAAAATGTATGCTTAATTACTACAATCAGAGAAGAAATAAATACTTAAGTGCAACGGTGAGAATTTTCTACCAACCAGCTGACGTGACTTTTTCCTATGAGAACTTTAAAAGATGAGGCATTTCTTTAAAGAAATTTATCTAGGTAAACAAGGCGAATAATGTTGCGTCATCCCTATAGACTACACAAGACAACATTAAATGACGCCATTTTGGCACTTAAGTAATAACTTTCTACAAAACTTAACACTTAAGTGTTCACTTTTAATCACAAATGATATTTAAGTGATCACTTGCACCATAACTTAACACTAAGTGATCCTTTTCAACTATGACTAGCACTAAGCGAAATGGAGGATAAAGTTGTTTTAGACAAGGATTGCCAAGTGGATATTTCAGCAAGACATGTGGACCGGTTTTATAATAAATAATGCCACGTCGAATTTCCAACCAGCTCATCAGAGTTGGAATTAGGTGTCCAATTTTTTTTTAAATGGTATTAATGTGTGCACCTTTTGGCATTTTTTACACTTATGTGTTCCTTGGTGCCAAATTGCGGCACTTGATGTGTTCTTTGCCCATTTAATTGGCTTATTTATGGTATTGCAGGTGTTTTATGAGTTTCGAGATAGTTGAATATCCATGCTCATACCTATGGATTATAAGATAACACGACAGAATCCGAAAAAAGAACCCAAGAAAAGAAGTCTTAATCGAACCTGAGACTGCTCTCCAAGCAAAAGCGTCACTCCAACAAAGGCGATACGATGGCATAATTATATAAACTTTTTATTTGCCTCTAAAAGACTTTTAAGCAAATAAAATAATTGCCAAATTAGCTTTAACACTGAAGCATTCAAGAAAAAAATTACCATAAGTGTCATAATTTTCGTACAAAGCTCACTTAAATGCCATAACTTTTTTTCAATCAGTTGAGTGCTATAATTTATGTATGTCGTTCGCTTGAGTGTTATAATTTTTCTTTTTTTACAATCACTTGAGTATCATGTAATTTTTCAAGCACTCGCTTGTTATAATTTTTTAAAAATGTCCCCCATAAGTGTCATCTCACATTGGAGTTTCAACACTTGGGCAAACACTTTTAATAGTTATGGCACTTAGATAATCGATTAAAAATTATTACACTCAAGTGAATAATTATTAGAAGTTATGGTACTCAAGTGGTCGAAAAAAAAGTTATAGTGCTCAAGAATTGTCATTTGAAAGTTATAACACTTGTGGTATCCTTATCCACAGTGTTCATTATAATCATATCAATTCCACAAGAGTTATGCATTGTAATTAGTTTAATATATGAAATTCCAGCAAAATATGCATGAATTACTCATAGAAGATTGATTATCTATTAATTTGTCTCTGATTTGGTTTCCCCGAAATTGCAAGGTGAGTGTGGCAAATTTTCTAACACACAATTCACTCACCAAAAATATTAGAGTATGGAATGGCAAATAATTTTTTTTTTTCGGTGGCAAATAATTTTTTTTTAATGACTGATGAACCGTCGGAGATCACCCTTCAGGAATCACATGACCCTCTAGTACCATCGTTAAGCCTTGCCGTAAGCTGTTATTTATATGTAAAACCTGGGGGGTTGGCCTAGTAATTCACCCTCATGGAATGCAACGAGAGAGTTCGAACTCTTGGCCTCGGCGATGAGGGAGAGAACTCACACCAACTGCACTGCACATGAGTGGGTACAAATAAATAGTTCATCCCTTGTAATTTGGTTAAATTTGAGGGAAAAAAAGGTCCGAACCTGAGCATAATCACAAAGTTGAAAACCATTAATAGGATCTCCATCTATAGAGATCAACAACGAACTCAACATGGAAAATCAGCTACGATTAGCGGAGTAAGGAAATTGATATCTACGCAATTTTTATTTATTTAGAGAATGTTGGTATATTCCTTTGGTTTCAAATAAGCAAATGTAGTTATTCTTGACAATGGACGGAATATAGCAAAAATTAAATAAAAAAAATACAATCCTTTTGAACTAATAATTTGCATAATTGATTCATTGAATAATATTCCAATCATGTTACTATATCTCCAATCCTACTGAATTGAAGCTAAGATGTTTGTCGATGCCGGCCTGAAGTACGACTTCCAAAAATTCGATGTCACGGAGGAAAATCAATTCTAGCCGACTAATCAATAGAGCAACTCTAATTTATTAGAACTGGCGATAAAGGAAATTAATTTTAAAAAAAATAAAAATAAAAAATATTTACAATTTCACAGACTTGATCGGACCATGTGTTGAAGAAGCAATGATAAGTGCAGACCATGTCAAAACATGGCGAGGAAATGTAAATAAAAGTTCAGTAATACGAGAGATCCTAAGGGGAATATCCTAACTTTGCTTGCACATCACTATCACGTGCTAAACTTTAAAGGAGCGTGGAAACGCTTGATGAAAAGATATGTCCACACCACTCTTTTCCCAACCCCACTCAACAAGCAATTGTTTATAAAACTTTTTGAATAACTTTAGCATTATTAGCGAATTTAAAAGTATAATCTTGAAAACGGGAATATTATCCAATCAGTTGTAAACCTTATTGTATGTGCACCAATTCAATCCCACTATGTTGGTAACTTTAGGTAAAAATTGTTTAAAATGATTATATTGAAATCTCACACAAATGTATAAAACAAAAATGAAAATTTTGAAAAATTCAGTACTTAATTAGTATTGGCATAAAAGGTTTTAAATTGATTGGATGATTCTTCTATCTCAAAAAGATTTTGATTGATATAGCGAGGTAAGTTGCGTGAATGGAGGATTATAGGGATCGCATTCGAGCCGCCCCCCTTTCTTTTTATCTTTTATAGGAATTTAAATGTGCAACATTCACGCGAGTCCAAAAGGGAGCGCAAAATGCCAATGGGAATTGGTACGCGTCACATCCACGATGCACCAAAGGAATCTTCACGATTCCACTATGATTCTCCTACTCTTCCCCCATTACAAGGACAGCCCCTTGTGCGCTCCAAAAGGATTCCCATCACATATCTGTACGTTGTTGTCCAGCAGGAGCTATTCATTTCGGACAAACCATCTTTACCATATTTGTCCAGTCTTTTAAAAGACTTCCATTTCATGGAAATCCATCTCACCTCGCTTTAATTCAAAAAAAAAAAAAAAATCTTTTATGACCAGATTTTTCCCAAAAGACAAAAGAGTTATATCCTAAGATATCCCAAGAAAAATTGTCCGAAAAGTCCTAAACTAATGACATTTTGGCTAATTTGATTCTAAACTTTTTTTAATTTTGCCAATTGAGTACTATACATTTTCATATTTTACCAATTGAATTCATCCAATCAATTTTAATTAGAAATCGCTAATATGGACGCCGACTAAAGTACATGACATAGCCCGTGTTAACATAGACAATTTTTAGAATTTTTATGAATTTTTTATTAGTAATTTCTTCTTTTTTGTTTTTTCAAAGCCCGACAAAGGTCATTGCCTATGACGGCCTGAGCGATGGTCCTTGAACGTGCGCAAGAAAGTCCTCGAACGTGCGCAAGGAAGGGATCCCTCTCTTCTCTTGTCCCACATCGCCTAGGGATGGAGGTCTTGGTTAGCTTATAAGGCTTTGTCCCTCTAATATATGTAACACGTTTTAAAGCCATGAGGGAAAAGACCGTGGCTGGGATGGCGGTTCGTCCGCGCCAGGGCGGGTGACATAAAGCGGACAATATTATACAGCAGAGCCCAGGATGTTACATTGCCAACCCTCAACCAAACCTAGCTAGGGTAATGAAGCCCTTGCCTATAATCAATGAGGGCTTTGTGGCCCTCGCCTAATGGCCATCATGGGTCACCAACCCTCACCGAACTTGGTAAAAAAGAATTATAAAAAAAAATGGTCCATGTCAATGCCAACTATCCTACGTAACATTACCAGCGTCCATGTCAACGATTTTAGTTGCAAAGGCTCAATGAGCAAAACATAAAAAAATTTATGACTCAATTGATAAAATTGAAATTTTTTTTGTGTAAATAATAAATATATTGAGCTCAAACCAACTTATACAGAGAGATCACGGCACCAAAACTTATACTCAAAATAAAATAAAAAGCATGATGAGTGGAAGGGTGCCGAGATAAAGGAAAAGCCAAACAACGGCACAACAAGCCATACAGCTAAAACCAACACTCACAAAGAACTAGTCCAGAAGGACCATCCAACCAAAAGAAGGCAATCAGCCAGCCAAACAAAGGCAACCCACCCAAAAGATCCCTAAACAAAAAACACGGGAGCCATCCAACGAACCGAGCAACCTTCGGCCATCCAGCAGCAACCATAGCTATGGCTCCAAAGGAGTAGCAGAGAAGATGCACGGATCAATCCCTCAGGTTTGTTGAAGTCTCCTGTTTCTCGGATTATCCTCAACATTTCTAAAAAGTTTATAACCGAATTAATCAAAATGCCATAACTTTAGGACTTTTTGGACAATTTTCCCTAGAATATTACTTAAATATAACTCTTTCATTTTTATTTTTGATTTTTGGAAAAATATGGTCATAAGAGAAAGTTTTTGGCTAAGACCTTCTGCACAAATTCCCCAAATATCCTGACGCTACGCATAACAGTCTGAGCCATGAAATGCGCATTTCGCAAGCAGTATAGTAATGGATGTCCTTGTCTTTGTAAATCTTCCTCATGAAGATAGGATGAGAAAATTCCATTAGGCATCGCCAGACGCCTTGCATTTTGCCACGTGAATCACGGAACAATTCGAGTGGCTCATCAACTTCTTCGATACTTCGCACTTTGGGCCCGTCTCTGTCGTCCCTTCACAGAGATGCTTTAGAGCTAAAAAGGAGAGGACAAGCACACGCTAACAGGGTGATTTGGGCCGGAGGACAAATGCTTGTACCAAGAATTTTTCTCTCTTTTGTCGATGAGAAAAAATAGATTGGGGCGACCTGCTCAGCTGTCTTCTCTGGACTTTGTCAAAAGGACACCTGTCACGAAATGTTCAGTTGGAGAACACAGTTCTTTGTGAAGCTGTATGGAAGCCCATCACCACATGACCACCGGCATGCTAGGAAATCTCTCCACATATGTCAATGCCCAAGGAATGAGCTGGCCTGAAATTTGCTCACGACGCGATTCAAACTTGTGACCTCATATGAAAATTCATTAGCAATCAACTGATATATCTATGGGTTCTGACTTTGTACTGAAAAGCAAACTCGAACATATTCCTAAGCTTCATCTTAAAATGTTCTTAGAAACTTCAAGAAAACCCGTGATCTACTGTAAATTGCAAAAGGCATATTGCGAAAATAATGGACAAATGAACATCTAAAAGGATCGAAAATGACTATGGTCGTGTCCCATAAATATCTAGTCGAAAATACACTCTTTTCTTTTTCTCATTTCTTTCTAAACTTCTCTATCTTCCACACACGCTATGCAAGCGCCTTTTTTGTGAATGCATTTGCAGTCTCCCTGGAGCAAACAACACCTGATTAGGCTTAGAAGATCCGTGAATCAATTTCCGGCATTGTCATGTCATCTCTGTTTGATATTTTTCGGTTATCTCTTGCACGGCGGATATTCCGAACTCTTGACAATCAATGCATGTTTTTGTCTTTTCTTGACGGAACGCATGGTTTTTCAATTTCCAAAAAGTCTTTGAGTTTGGGTTCTTCAACATATTCAGTAACGGCAGGTCAAGTTTCAATTTCTCGTGTCTCATTTAAGATTTCATTGCTACGTGGGTTGGTTCTTCGTCTTGTTCTTTATTCTACACTTGATATTGCCTTCCTCAAAATGTCTAAGTTTTTCAGGCTTCAATTGCTTCAATAATTTAACAAAAAGAAAGGGTCAAATTTTGAGGGCCAATCTGAGGGCCCATCCAGGTCCAAAAGACCCAAATAAGGAAGCAATATGTCTAGGCTTCTTTTGTCACCGTGCATCTCAAGATGATTGGGCCTAATCGATCAGAAATTCAAGACCACCGCACATTAGTGAGACTGACAGATGAAGACCTCCTTCCATTTCTTATTTCATCGTAGAGATAAGATGGTTAATGCCAAGAATGAAAATCTAAACGAAGACCATATTGGTATCCTCGTATTGAAATTTTTCTACACTAAATTATAGATATTTTTTTTAAATCATTACATACATGATGTATAACCTTCGGCAAAAGTTCAGCCCAAGTGCTAAATCTTGGCACGGAGGGACACTTAAATGCCAAAAATTCGAAAAGGTACACTTAAGTGCTAAATCGGAGTAAAGTGGATCACTTAAATGCCACTCCGGCCAAAATTCAGCCAAATAGCTGACATGGCAATTTTTCGGCAAGTTGAGTGTAAAACGGCATTATTTTGAACGCTGACGTGGCAACAAATTGCAAAAACGACGTCGTTTTGTGTCTAACGAGTAAATAATTAATATAAACATTAATTAAATTAAATTTAAGCTTAATTTTATTTAAAATATTCAAAAATTAAAAAACTAAAAAAGGGGGCAAAGGGATGGTTGAGGGCCGAGCCCTTGTTGCCACCGCCAGACAAGGGCCGGCAATGGAGGGGTGAGGGTTAGCTGGGGTCGCCGGCCCCGGCCGATTAGCGCGAGGACTCGCGAGCCCTCGCCCGGATCTAGGGCGAGGGTCGCATTGCTTACCCCTGGCCAGGGCCCAGCGAGCTCGGCCAATGCTCCCCCCACCATCGCTGACCCTTCCTGGCGACCGTGGGGAGGCAGTGAGGGCCTGCGAGCCCTTGCCTAGATTTGGGGCGAGGGTCACGACCCTCACCTAGATTCGGCGAGGGCTTGTGGGCCCTCACTATCGATTAGTCGACGTTGCCGGCCCCTGGCCAAGGCCCGGCGACCCCGGCCGATGCTTCCCCCACCGT
The DNA here is from genome assembly GCA_014182405.2 of Eucalyptus sideroxylon. NCBI lineage: Eukaryota > Viridiplantae > Streptophyta > Magnoliopsida > Myrtales > Myrtaceae > Eucalyptus > Eucalyptus sideroxylon. The sequence goes on from CM024553.2 coordinate 33,489,162, forward strand.
CGCCGGCCCTTCCTAACAATGACGAAGAGACGGTGAGGGCCCACGAACCCTCACCCAGATTTGGGGTGAGGGTCGTAGCCCTCACCGTAATCCGGCAAGGACTTGCGACCCTCATCATCGATCGACTGGAGACCGGCGACCTCAGCCGACCTTCCCCCCTCTGTCGCCAGCCCTTCTCAGCAGCGGCGGGGAGGCGGCGATGGTGAGGGCTCGACCCTCGGCCAGCCCTTCGGCCCCTTCCCCTTTTTTCTTTAAATTTTAAATTTTAAAATTTTAGAATATTTTAAATAATATTAAGTTTAAATAAAATTTAATTAATTTTTATATTAATTATTTACACATCAAACACAAAACGACATCATTTTTGTAATTTGTAGCCACATTAGCATGCAAAATGATGTTGTTTTGTACTCAACTCGCTGAAAAAATTGCCACATCAATAATTTGGCTGGATTTTGGCCAGAGTGGCACTTAAGTAATTCATTTTATTTTGAAACTGGCACTTAAGTATACATTTCCGAAGTTTTGGCACTTAAATATCCATTCGTGCCAAGTTTTGGCACTTCAGGTGTCCCAAACTCTATAACCTTCACTAGCAATGCAATCTTCACTTTTGTAGAAGTTATCATCCCATCAAATTTGGCTAGTTTCTTTTATAGAAACGATCCAGTCATTTTTAGTGTTGTATTGTTGTGAGTAACGGAAATAGATGAAGAAAGTGAGAGAGGGGCTTGGGTGTAGATTTGGGTTTGCATGAGAACAAATGTGTCTTTAGTTTGGGGAATCGCAAAATGTAGGCTTTGAAATGTGAGAATGGTGTTTATTATGGAAGCAAAATTGAGAACGGTTTTTACAATTATGCCTTAGATTTTTGAAGGCTTTCAACTGAGGGTTATATTTTACTCAAATCCCTAATTGAATGAAACTTCTTCCCACCATGTTTCCGACTAGTGAATTACAAGTTATAACCTACCAATTAGAAAATTGATTCCTCTAACTAAAAATGAAGGAAAACATACCCTGGCCAAACTTCTTCCCACCATGTCGGATTTGTGTGCTTGCTCCACTTTTTAGCCCTCATATCTGTGAGATTTCATAACATGTCCACGATATCTATCCAAAATTAAGGTCTCTAAATATAGGGACTTTGTTCCACGTAGTCGAAGTGTGCAAATAGAAGCAACATATAACTCGAAGATGCTTTCCTAGGAGGTAACTCATCCAACTAAGCTCTAACTTGAGCACACTTAATTTTGGAGTATCAAAAATAAAACTTCTTGTTACATAAAAAAGAGCCTTTGTGAATTAATTTCAATTTAAAATAAAACTTCTTGTTTGGTAGGCAATTTGTTTCATTCTAATCGCATTTACCATCTTAAAAGCCTGTTACAAACCACTCCTTGTTCAAACCTTCTAGCCCTCACAATCACTCCCCGTGCATGTTGGACCGAGTCATTATAGACCACTAGCTTCAACGTGGTTTGTTCCGAACCACATACCTACTAGATGGGGTCCCGCTCTAATACTATATTGTGATGTCATTGGATTAACCCACTTGAGGCACTCTTTACTTTAACCAATCTCATACTAGACCTTGCAATTTTTTCCTTTAGTATACAGGCAAGCACCCTAGGAAATGACATCCTTTAGTGTTCTAACGTGAGCATACTTAACTTTGGAGTTCCAAAATAAAACTTGCCGTTACATCAAAAAGCACATCCATAAATTAATTCTAGTTTTCACACACACACACACACACACACACACACACACACACACACACACACACACACACACACACACACACATATATATATATATATATATATAAAGAGACATACTCTTCCCTTATTCGGTGTGTAACATGGTTTATATATATATATAAGAGACATACTCTTCCCTTGTTCGGTGTGTAACATGGTTCATTCTAACCCCATTCGCCTTCTTAGAAACCTACTAGGAGTCACTAATTGTCTGAGCCATTTGGCGTTAAATGACCACTCTCACCCCCTCGTCAAAATAGGTCGTTACAACACATGATCAACAAATATAAAAATTGAATTAATTCCTCTTCTTTTTTTTTTTCTTTTTTTCTATATAGATATGAAGGGTGAGAGGGGCGAACAGCATCGACAACCCCCTCCTTGAATGTTAATAGGAGTTCCACACATGTGATAGAACGTTCAATTTGAATAATAAATATTATCCATTTTGAGCGAGCGTGTTACTGCAACCTCACTACCAAACTAATTGGGGGAGGAACTATTTGGAATTAAGCCCTACGCTATTAGGCTAGCCACCGCAGTGATCGAATTTAATTTCCGCTAGATTCGCATCTCATGAACAAGATAACATCGCACGTATCTGAACAGACATCAGCCACTCGCCCAAGCAACCCGGCAAGGTGCAGGGTGCAAAGCGCGAACGCTACAAATGTCCACATGACAACATACATGCGGATCTGATGTGCCATCTCTTTTCCGTCTCGTGATTGGCTTCGATCTCGCCATGGTTATTTTAATCTCTTCCTCTTCTTGGCCCCTTTCCCTTTGGATAAATTTAATGGGGAAAAGCAAGCTTGTCACTGAGTCATCAACCTCGCCTAATCCAGCCAATCAGCGTTCTTATCGCTTCCTTAATTGCGATTTTTAAATCGTTTCCCATCCCTGGGAACCCATTTCCAAGATTCCAGCAACTGTGGGGCCGGGTCCCTTTTACCTTTTCCGCTTTTGTTGCGAAATTCGACAAAAAATTCTCTCTTTTTTTTTTTTTTTTTTAAGTCCAAATCAGTAGGTCCTGGTCGTACAGGATTTCCAAGATTTTTAAATACAATGAATAGGACAAGACAAAAGGCTTAAATTAATGGGTTAATACCCTGAAAAACTCAAAATTGGTACATTTGTGACAAATTTACCCCAAATTATTTTTTTGACCACCAAAAACCCCAAATTGGTATACCCTTGACAAATTTACCCCAAATTGGTACACTTGTGACAAATTTACCCTCTGTTAGTTTTCGTTAAATTTTACTCTCAAATTATTAAGTTAAATGACACGTGACAGTTGACCGGTATACCAATTTAGGATTTTATGCTCCGTTTGTCACCGTTTACAATTTTTGTGATTTTTTTGTGGTATTAATCCAATTTAACATAGGGTATATTTGTTACAAATTTACCATTTTTGGGTTTTTTGCAGTCAAATAAATTAGTTTAGGGTAAATTTGTCATAAATGTACCAGTTTAGGGTTTTTTATAGTCAATCGGGGTAAATTTGTCACACGTATACCAGTTTGGGGTTTTTCATGGTCAAAAAAATAGTTTGGGGTAAATTTGTCACAAGTGTACCAGTTTTGGGTTTTTCAGGGTATTAACCCTAAATTAATCCACACATGATATATTCATTCTAAATTAATTTTTTGACCACCGAAAATTTCAAATTAGTACATCTAAGAAAAATTTATCACAAACTAATTTCTTATATTAATCCATACAAACCCCAGTCGATAAACTTTTATTTCAAATTAATTTTCCAAATTGGTAAACCTTTGACCAATTTACCTTCTATTAACTTTTATCAAATTTTACTGTTAAACTTGCTGACATGGATAATACATCGTGATATGTTATGGTGACGTGGCAAGTCCACATAAAAATGTATAAGGTTAATATCACGAAAAATCCTAAATTCGGTGCAATGTGTACCTTAAAATTATCACAGAAAAATCGTTAAATTTTTTACAAGTGTACCAGTTTGAAATCTTTCGTTATTTTTACCCTATGGATTTCCATGTGGACTTGCCACGGCACCATACTACATTACTATTTGTCATCTAGGTTAGTAAATTTAACCTTTAAGTTAGACAAAAGTTAAACGAGAGCAAATTTGCCATAAAAATATCAATTTTTGGTCCTTTGTTGTAAAAAAAAATTAATTTAGAATAAATTTATTGCAATTTGGAGTTTTTATGGTCAAAAATTAATTTTTGATAAATTTAACACGAGTGTTCCAATTTATTATTTTTTTTTGTCAAAAAGTATAAAAGGAGATCAAGGGACGGAATAGCAAGGAGAGATCCCAAATAAAAATTTCAAAGTTCAAGAGAACTTCAATCTTACATTCTTATCTTTCATGAGCTACAAATTGTAATCATTAAGAGGCATCGACAAAATGATTGTATGATATAATGAGACTTATCACAAACTTGAGTTATATCGCTTACTTTTGTAACCCCTAATTGATTGAATAATGAAATCCAGCTAGTAAGTTGTCAACGTGGGAGAGTGGCTATAGACTTACTCTAAACCGAACCACTATAAGTATGTGTGCAATTTCTCATACCTCTCAACTATTGTTCATTATTTTTAATAAAATTTTGCACAATGATGAACATGATCATATCACTATTAATATTCAAACTCTACCTTCACCGGAGTTTGAGAATACTCGACTATTTTACTTCCGCATTAAATTGTCAACTATTGTTAAAATTACCTATATAGCCCTCTTCCTCTCTAAGTTATATTATTAACTACAACAATGTTTATTTGCACAGATAAAAAGGGATTGAGTTAAATGGGCAGAAGAACACCTCAAGCACCACAAGTTGGCATGGGGGGTATATAAGTGCCAAAACTTTTGAAATGTACACTTAATTACTAAAATTAGAGAAGAAATAAATACTTAAGTGCCAACGGTGAGAATTTTCTACCAACTAGCTAACGTGACTTTTTCCGATGAGAATTTTAAAAGATGTGGCATTTCTTTAAAGAAATTTATCTAGGTAGACAAGGCGAATAATGTTGCGTCATCTATGTAGACTATACAAGATGACATTAAATGACGTCGTTTTGGCACTTAAGTAATCACTTTCTACAAAACTTAACATTTAAGTGTTCACTTTTAATCACAAATGATATTTAAGTGATCACTTGCACCATAACTTAACACTAAGTGATCCTTTTCAACTATGACTAGCACTTAAGCAAAATGGAGGATAATGTTGTTTTAGACAAGGATTGCCGAGTGGATATTTCGGCAAGACACGTGGACCAGTTTTATAATAAATAACGCCACGTTGAATTTCCAACTAGTTCGTCAGAGTTGGAATTAGGTGTCCAATTTTTTTAAAAAATGGTATTAATGTGTACCTTTTGGCATTTTTGACACTTATGTATTCCTCGGTACCAAATTGCGGCACTTGAGGTGTTCTTTGCCCGTTTTAATTGGCTTATTTATGGCATTGCAGGTGTTTTATGAGTTTCGAGACAGTTGAATATCTATGCTCATACCTATGGATTATAAGATAACACAACAGAATCCGAAAGAAGAACCCAAGAAAAGAAGTCTTAATCGAACCTGAGACTGCTCTCCAAGCAAAAGCGTCACTCTAACAAAGGCGATATGAAGGCATTATTATATAAACTTTTTATTTGCCTCTAAAAGACTTTTAAGCAGATAAAATAATTGCCAAATTAGCTTTAACAATGGAGCATTCAAGAAAAAAAATTACCATAAGTGTCATAATTTTCATACAAAACTCACTTAAATGCCATAACTTTTTTTTTCAATTAGTTGAGTGCTATAATTTATGTATGTCCCTCGCTTGAGTGTTTTATATATATATATATATATATATATATATATATATATATATATATATATATTTTTTTTTTTTTTACAATCACTTGAGTATCATATAATTTTTCAATCACTCACATGTTATAATTTTTTAAAAACGTCCCCCATAAGTGTCATCTCACATTGGAGTTACGGCACTTGGGGAAACATTTTTAATAGTTATGGCACTTAGATAATCGATTAAAAATTATTACACTCAAGTGAATGATTATTAGAAGTTATGGTACTCAAGTGGTTGAAAAAAGAGTTATAGTACTCAAGAATTGCCATTTGAAAGTTATAACACTTGTGGTATCCTTATTGGCAATGTTCATTATAATCATATGAATTCCACAAGAGTTATGCATTGTAATTAGTTTTATCTATGAAATTCCAGCAAAATATGCATGAATTACTCAGAAGATCATCGATTAATTCGTCTCTGATTTGATTTCCCTGAAATTGCAAGGTGAGTGTGGCAAATTTTCTAACACACAATTCACTCACCAAAAATATTAGAGTATGGAATGGCAAATAAATATTTATTTATTTTTTTGGTGGAAAATAAATAGTTTTTTTTTTTGGTAAGGGGTGGCAAATAAATAGTTTTTTTTTTTTGGAGGAACCGGCTTGTAGCCAACAGCCGCGTCGTAAACCCCCAGGTGACACTTAAGCAGGATGACCCATCACCCCTGAGTCACACTTAATACACCTAGCGCCTCCCCTGGGTTTTGAACCCTTCACATTTTCGTTGAGGATCAGCAGAGCCTTATCCAGTGGAGCCACCGCGGCCGATGGTGTGGCAAATAAATAGTTCATCCCTTGTAATTTGGTTAAATTTGAGGGGAAAAAATGTCCAAACCTGAGCATAATCACAATGTTGGAAACCATTATTAGGATCTCCATCTATAGAGATCAACAACGAACTCAACATGGAAAATCAGCTACGATTAGCGGAGTAAGGAAATTGATATCTACGCAATTTTCATTTATTTAGAGAATGTTGGTATATTCCTTTGATTTCAAATAAGCAAATGTAGTTATCCTTGACAATGGACGGAATATAGCAATTTTTTTAAAAAAAAATACAATCCTTTTGAACTAATTATTTGCACAATTGATTCATTGAATAATATCCCAATCATGTTAGTATATCTCCAATCCCTGTAAATTGAAGCTAAGATGTTTGTCAATGCAGGCTTGAAGTACGACTTCAGAAAATTCGATGTCACAGAGGAAAATCAATTCTAGCTGACTAATCAATAGAGCAACTCTAATTTATTAGAATTGGCGATTAAGGAAATTAATTTAAAAAAAAAAAGTAAAAAAGATTTACAATTTCACAGACTTGATCGGACCATATGTTGAAGAAGCAATGATAAGTGCAGACCATGTCAAAACATGGCGAGGAAATGTAAATAAAAGTTCAGTAATACGAGAGATCCTAAAGGGAATATCCTAACTTTGCTTGCACATCACTATCACGTGCTAAACTTTAAAGGAGCGTGGAAACACTTGATGAAAAGATATGTCCACACCACTCTTTTCCCACCCCACTCAACAAGCAACTGTTTATAAAACTTTTTGAATAACTTTAGCATTATTAGTGTATTTAAAAGTATAATCTTGAAAACGGAAAGATTATCCAATCAGTTGTAAACCTTATTGTATGTGCACCAATTCAATCCCACCACGTTGGTAACTTTAGGTAAAAATTGATCAAAATGATAATATTGAAATCTCACATAGATGTATAAAACAAAAATGAAAATTTTGAAAAGTTCAATATTGAATTAACATCGGCATAAAAGGTTTTAAAACTTTTTGAATAACTTTAGCATTATTAGTGTATTTAAAAGTATAATCTTGAAAACGGAAAGATTATCCAATCAGTTTAAACCTTATTGTATGTGCACCAATTCAATCCCATCACGTTGGTAACTTTAGGTAAAAATTGATCAAAATGATAATATTGAAATCTCACATAGATGTATAAAACAAAAATGAAAATTTTGAAAAGTTCAGTATTGAATTAACATCGGCATAAAAGGTTTTAAATTGATTGGACGATTTTTCTATCTCAAAAAGATTTTGATTGATATATCCAAGTAAGTTGCGTGAGTGGAGGATTATAGGGATCGCATTCGAGCCACCCCCCCAATCTTTTATAGGAATTTAAATGTCCAACATTCACGCGAGTCCAAAAGGGAGCGCAAAATGCCAATGGGAATTGGTACGCGTCAAATCCACGATGCACCAAAGGAATCTTCACAATTCCGCTATGATTCTCCTACTCTTCCCCCATTACAAGGACGGCCCTTCGCGAGTCCAAAAGGGAGCGCAAAATGCCAATGGGAATTGGTACGCGTCAAATCCACGATGCACCAAAGGAATCTTCACAATTCCGCTATGATTCTCCTACTCTTCCCCCATTACAAGGACGGCCCTTCGTGCGCTCCATAAGGATTCCCATCACATATCTGTACGTTGTTGTCCAGCAGGAGCGATTCATTTCGGACAAACCATCTTTACCATAGTTGACCAGTCCTTTAAAGGACTTCCATTTCATGGGAAATCCATCTCACCTCGCTTTAATTCAAAAAAAAAAAAAAAAAAATCTTTTATGACCAGATTTTTCCCAAAAGACAAAAGAGTTATATCCTAAGATATCCCAAGAAAAATTGTCTGAAAAGTCCTAAACTAATGACAATTTGGCTAATTCAATTCTAACCTTTTTTAATTTTGCCAATTGAATGCTATACATTTTCACATTTTATCAATTGAATTCATCCAATCAATTTTAATTAGAAATCACTAATATAGACGCCGACTATCGTACATGACACAGCCCATGTTGACATAAACAATTTTTATAATTTTTTTAGAATTTTATGAATTTTTTATTAGTAATTTCTTCTTTTTGAGATTGTTATGAACTTTCAATTATATGAGATGAAAGATTCTAATAGCACACCCACTGATGTTGTAGAGGGAAATGAAAATTTACCACAACATGCAAGACCTAGTGGGAGGGTTGCATTGCCTGACGAATTGAATTCAAGATAAATTCAATTGTATAAAAGTAATTGTAAAAGTATTCCTTGTTGTCGTTTTGAGATTGATGGGGAAGCATTTATGATTGCTCAAAAAGACGATGTCGAGCCTAAGATTGTTCAAGAGGCTCTTTCATCCTCTGATAAGGAAGAACGGATAAAAAAAGTTTTGGAAGATGAAATGAAGTCAATGAGGGCAAATCATGTCTATGACTTGATTGATCTACCACCCAACCGTAATGCCATTGGAAACAAATGGGTCTTTAAGATTAAGTAAAGGGTGGATGGATCCATTGAAAAGTATAAGGCTCGTCTTGTGGCGGAACATTATACTCAACAAGAGGGTATAGACTATAAGAAAATCTTTTCACCAGTTGTAAGGTTTGCCTCAATACGCCTTATCTTAGCTATCGTTGCATATTTGGACCTTGAATTACATCAAATGGATGTAAAGATGGCATTTCTCAATGGAGAACTAGATGAGAAAATCTATATGAATCAATCAATAGGTTTCATAGTTAAAGATCAAGATCATAAAGTTTGCAAGCTTCATCACTCAATATATGGCCTTAAGCAATCATCTAGACAGTGTTATCTTCGTTTTCATCGAGCCATAACCACTTTTGGTTTCACGATGATTGAAGAAGATCACTGTGTATATGTCAAGCGGTTCGAAGGTAAATTTGTGATTTTATCACTTTATGTAGACGATATTCTATTGGCTAGAAATGACAAGGTTTTGGTTATTACTATAAAAGAATAATTGTCCTCCAATTTTGAAATGAAGGACATAGGAGAAGCTGTTTATATATTAGGAGTTAAGATTGAAAGAGATCGATCAAGGAAACTCATTGATTTATCACAAAAGTCTTATATAATGAAGATTCTTGAGCGTTTCAATATGCAGCATTGTAATCCCATTAATATCCCTGTCATGCAAGGAGTACTGAGATGTGTCCTAAGATTCTAGAAGAAATTAAAGTGATGGAAACTATTCCTTACGCTAATGCGGTTGGAAGTTTGATGTATGCTATGATGTGGACTAGACCTGACATATATTATGCCGTGGGATTGGTGAGCTGATATCAATCAAATCTCGATCAAGCACACTGGAAAATAGTGAAGATGATCCTAAGATATTTGAAGGGCACCATGGACTATCGACTTTGTTACCAAGGGAATGATTTATGCCTATTGAGCTATTCAGATGCCGATTGAGATGGAGACCTGGATGAGCGTAAATTGACTTCTGGATATGCATTCTTGCTCAATGGAGGTGCGATTTCTTGGAATAGCAAGAAACAGACATGCACTGCCTAATCTATGATGGAGGTAGAATTTATTGGATGCTCTGCCATAGTGCAAGAAGCAGTATGGCTAAAACGTTTCTTTGAAAAGTTAGCCACTGTTACTGAAGTTCCAAGACCGGTGATAGTTTATTGCAATAGTCAAGCAGCCATTGCCTATGTGAAGGATTCTAAGTATCATGGAATGACAAATCACATTGACATAAATAACAACTTCATAAGAGATATAATAGCGCAGAAAGAAGTGATCCTAAAATACGTTTCAACCAATAGAATGGTTGCCGATCTATTTATAAAGGCTATTCCTAGAGACATATTCTTGACCCACATGATGTCACTAGGATTACATAGAATGTGATATGTTTTATTGTAGAGAATCATTGATTTATGTATTTATGAACATATGTATTATACTTATTTGTTTATTAGTGACTTGATGTTTTATCAATAAGTACGAATATAGTATGAGACTAGCACTACACAAATATATTATTGGAAAGTATGTCAGCAGGCAGTGATTGGTTCACTTACAGAGCAATCACCTCAAGTGCTGTAATTAGCATGTTGAGATGAGACGTTATGTACAAATAAATGCTAAAGAGCAAGTTTAGTACATAAAATATGTCGTCTTAATTGAAGTCAAGATGAGGTCTGTGATTTATTTATAGTAAGATCGAACACGATAGTCCTACAATCATGTATACATGTAAGATGCCAGGTGCGAGTACTCAATTAGGCACTATAGATAGTGAGTTGATATAGCACTTGAGCTAAACATGAGTACGTGAGAAGCACATGACTATGTTTAGGCTAAGATCCATATAGTGGATATATTTGATAAATGACATATGCTCTTATAGAAAGAGAAGTCCACTATAGTATGTAATTCATACTACATGTGCATTATACGATCGATAAGAGAAGGTGAGTAAAATTATCCCTATTTACTCATTGTGTGAGCCCTTGGGGTAATTTATAATTTACCTCATTTTGTGCCTTATGTTACTTCTGACTATGTTATCGAAGTGAAAGATCAATGTTGCTACTTTAGCATGTTACCGGCGGTCGTGAATAGATATGTCCTTATGGGACGTGTCTAGGAAAACAGTTGTTCTGAAATGGAAAGAGACATGAGTGTGAAGGAAGACTATTGTTATTTTACATTATCATATGTATTTACCAGTCGACTAATTATATCACTTTATGTGGTTGTGGATATAATTGTAAATACATGGTGTTTTGAGAATAGTCAAGTATAGCCTTTAAATGATAGGTATACTTGGATTGATGTAACAAAATATGTCTTGGGCACTGTGAGACATCGATTGTTTATTTTTTTTCGGGGCTATAGCCATTATGTCATCCCTAACAGGTGTATAAATTGAGCTCCCAAGTGCAGGTGTACTCACTGGTCGCACGGCTTATTTGCCAGTATAAATTGTTTTGTAAAGTTGATGAATGTTAAACGTCTTGTATTCTTGAAAGAGTGCTATCAAGTCCATCATGTCCGAGTGGGAGATGTAGTATTTTATTATTATTATGTCTATGATGGGGTGTGATTGGAACGCACCGTTTCACCTTGATACACTACGATGAAGAAACACCATTAAAAGGGTATGAAGGGAGATATAAAAGCCTCCGAAGACAACCGTGGATAGTGGTTGACAGAACGTACACTTAGAGAGAACATATGCTCTTTTTCTCTCCCCTTTCCATCAAAGTGAAGGCGTTCCATTTCTTCTTTACGAGAACAGTTTGCATTTACGCCGTGGAACTCGAATGCTTTCCTTGTGATTGCATTCAGACCAACGTGAAGTAGTTTTGTTTGTGTTTCATCGGCAATTCAACGTTCGTTCCGAGGCTAATTGTTGTTTGCGCGTCGGATAAAGGTAAGTCGTCTTCTGCCGACTTGAATTTCAACATGAGTAATGAAGGTGACTCCTCTTAGCAATGATGTTGCACTATCAACTAAGTTCTCTTCCCCCCTCCATGTTCAAAGGCTAGAGAGTTTTGTAAAAAATCAGCCAGTCGTTTTCTTTATCTATATGCCTCATGTAGTCTTGTTATTTGCTAGATATTTGCCTCGTGAATTTCTGCACAAATGGAGAGACAAGTCATTCCTAAAATAAATCAAATTTAACTTGGAACAATTACCACCTTTTACTCAAGGGCAACATTTGATGACCGACTCTCTTTTGTATACATCTAAATCTTGAAGTATTTTCTTAGTCTTATAGACCACCAATAATCATCTCCGTGCAAAGATTGGATGCCCAGAAGAGATGAAGATGGTGAGTAGATAACTTGATGGTGACATTTCCAACACGGCTTCGACAAAATAGATGAGTGCAAAAATCAATCCCCGTCCTAGGTTGAAAGTCCTCTTATTTGTACGGTCAAATGAGAAAATGTCAAAGAGTGGTTGTTATTCGCATCCCGCAAGAAGAAGACAATGCCAATATATGAATGAGAGAATGATCTCTTAATGAGGTCGCCTCTTACAATGAAATCAAGGCGAGGGTACATGCCCCATAGTCCTTATTACGGGTTTTAGTATTTTGCCCAGATTATATCATAAGAGAAGAGGCATCATTAAAAGATCGATCCACGGCTATTAATCGAATATCCACTTTATTCGAAAAGTTTCATATGCAAAAGTAGCATTGATTTTTGAAAGATTGATTTGTGATTTTACTTCTAGAAAAAATGAAGTGACTTTTGTTTTGAGAAATCAATACACAAAATGGAGAGAATTTGATTAAAAATGCAATTTTAATTTTTGTGCCCTAGTGTATAATCGCAACTCGAAAGTTTTTTTTTTTTTTTTTTCCAAAATGCGATTTTGAGCCCATAACTAGAAATTTAAACAAAACCATGCGTTCAACAGGGCCAAATCAAAGTGTTTAGAACTTGCATTCAATGTTTACTTCAAGAGTGATTGCCAATTTTTTAATCATAAGCCTAAATCACCGAGGGCATTTGATTGATTTCCGTGAATTTTTAAATGAAGTTCAATTGAAAAAAAGCGAATAAAAAGAAGAATGATACTTACAATGGGGGAAGACTTTCCTCTCTTTTTTTTAATTGTATAGACATGCATATGGGATGTTGTTTCTAATTTATACGGCTCAAAATGGAGTCATAGGATCACCGAACCAAACCAGCAAGATCATGGCTAGGTCGTGTTACCCATGACTTCAGCTTCATCAAAGAACCAACCTGTGTCGTGCAATTGCAGAGTAGGGTGGGGACCGTTGACATTAAGAAAGAAATTTCGGGATTGAGATGGGCGACTCGTACTACATGGTTGTAATCGGAGTGGTATCCACCTCAAAACCATCCTAGGTGATCCTATGCAACCCAGGTCTGGCGGCAGGTAGTGTGTGCCATGGTGTAGTGCAATGCAAGAAACGCAAGCATGGCAATTTATAGGCAAGTAACACTTCATAAATTCAAAACATGAACATTCATTCACAACTCCACACCTGCAAGACAAGGGATTAACAATCACTCCTCCACTTATAACTCCCAACTGCAAAAACATTTAACACCTATGTTAGGGACGTACCTGATATCCTCGCTGCCAAACAAAACTTATTTTTGAACAAGATTAATTTTGGCCTAAATTCTCTAAGATTTAAAACCAAGTCCCCAGTGTAGTCACCAAGCTATCGCGACCTACCCCTCGAGGGGAGGGAACAGGTTTAGGGATAATGCCTAAAGGATAGGCTTATGGCCCTTGATTAGGCACGGGTTCTCTCAAGCCCATACCCCGCGTGACATTGGGATTTTTTTTTTTAGGGATTTTGCACAAAATGAGTCACCACTAGCTTATTGGGATCGGCTGGAAACCATGTGAGGCATGGGAGTGTACCTCACTCCCTACACAACCAAAGAATCTAGGGTCGAGAACTTGATTACACTAATTGACCAATTAGTGCACTTTCGGTACCTAATTTTGTTCATTTTAACAAAATAATTTTTGGCAGGCAATTTGGATTGATTTTATACCTATCCACTAACATGTGAGGTGATCATGCAGATACGCAAACATTAAAATAATAACCATAGCTACCAAGATCCTAATTGCAGCAAAATTGAACAAGTGTAATTAAACATAATTAAATATGCAAATTAAACACGCGACATAATCAATGTGCAAGCAAATAAAGGCCTAATTATATTAAAAAGGCAAAACATGGCAATTCCTAATCAAACCCTACATTTTTTAATTTTCGAAATTTTTAATTTTTTTAAAAATATATATTTTTATATTTTATATTATATATATTTTTAAATATTATTATAATAATATAATATTATAATATGTTAAAAACGACTCGGGTCGGGTCCGACCCGGTTTGTTGAAAAGGGCCTAAGCCTGGATTGGGTCGGGCCAAACGGCCCAAACCCGGACCGGATCAGGCTAGCCAGGCCGCGCGGCAGAAACCAACCGGGCTGGGCCTAATGTGTAGGTCTAGCTTGGTCTAATTTTTTTAAAATAAAGCCCACATGCAAAACAGCCCAAACCCGGCCCAAATCATTCAAAAACCCTACCCATTTTGCGAGGCACACCCGACCTGCTTCAAAGACCAAACCCTACCCGATTCTGCCTCCTCTCTCCCTTGCTCATTCATGGCGCTGACGAGGGACAATTGGGGATGGCAGTGACTCGACGGGGACGACATAGTGGGTGGTGGACGACATCAGCAGCAGGAGGAGCTGTGGCAGCGGCTCGGACGGCGTCGAGTTGATGCGGTGAGGCCTTCTCTCTCTCTCCCGCTACATTGCTTCTTCACACTGCGCCACTGCTCCAAATCTGGGTTCCTAGGGAGATAGTGGTGGTGGCGGTTGGTCGAGCAGCAGCAGCGACATGGGTTGCAGCAGCTTCTCGGCTTAGGTGAAGAGGCAGGCGAGGGCGGAGGCGGTGGCGTCGCGACTCCTAGGCAACAACGGTGACACGGACAGAGTCGCGAGCAGTAGTGGCTTAGGGTCCGCGTTCCGATGCGGCAAAGCGAGCAGTGACGATGGCAGTTTGGCTGGGACGGAGGCGACAAGCGGCAAGTGGGTCACAGTGGCTCGAACGACGTCAGGCAGGAGGGCGACGGCTCGGGCGATGTCGGGTTGAGGCGGTGATACAAACAGAGTCGCAAGCAGTAGTGGCACGGGGTCCGCATTCCGACATGATAAAGCAAGCAGTGATGGTGGCGGTCTGGCTCAGACAGAGGCGGCAAGTGGCAAGCGGGTCACAGCGGCTCAAACAGCATCAGGCAGGAGAGCGGCATCAGGTTGAGGCGGCGAGGCCTCCTCTCTCTCGGCCGCTGTCCTCCTCCTCCTCCCCCCCCCAAATTTTCTCTCTCTCACTCTCTCTCTCTCTCTCTCTCTCCTCCAGCCTTTTCTTCTTGAGCTCTCTCCCTTTGTTTTCTTCCTCTTGTACCTCCCCCTCTTGTTTTGTTTTTCCCTTTTTTTGTTCACTTTTCTTTTGCAGGTCCGCGCGAAGACCCTCTGCCGTGCCAATTGCCGGCCGGGTTGCCCCCAACCCGCGAATCACACCGCCCACCTGCCACACTGATCCCCCTGCTCTTCTGTCACTATGCTGCTCCTGTTCTGTTTTTTGCAGGTCGTCAAAGGACAATAGGGAAGGAGGCAAGCCAGCGAGCAGAGCTGAGGGAAGGAAGGATCTGGGCCGCACGAAGGAAAGAAGGGGGAAAGAAGAAAAAGAGGCAGGTCGGGCCAAGGTTGGATCCGGCCCAACCCGGCCTCTCTTGATGTTCTTATTTATATAATAATTTTTTATAATAAAATGTTTTAATATATATATATATATATATATATATATATATATATATATATATATATATATATATATATAGCGACTAATTCCTAATTTTGTATGCTATTGAGTCATAAATAAAATAGTAAAATTTAGTTGTCAACGACTGGTACGGTTCTTCTTCGTTCTTTCACCCATTTCACCGTAACACATGATGCTACAACAATCGTACCTTCAAGAACAACGTAGATCGGGTTGGGAAAGTAGTTATATCTTGGTAATTGGAAGATTAATGTGGGACTATTCAAACAGGGATCATGATTTTCCTTG
Organism: Eucalyptus sideroxylon; assembly: GCA_014182405.2. Lineage (NCBI taxonomy): Eukaryota > Viridiplantae > Streptophyta > Magnoliopsida > Myrtales > Myrtaceae > Eucalyptus > Eucalyptus sideroxylon. The sequence continues at coordinate 33,505,244 of CM024553.2, forward strand.
GATATGACGGATACTCCCGAGGTGGTCATTTAGTTAATTTCATTGTGGAGACCAAATGGAAGAGGAATCGAGTATTTAGGGGATGAGTGGCAGAAGAATTAACGAATTCAATCAAGAGTGACTTCAGGCTATATGGTGTTTCCTTGATTAGTTTCTTATTCACAGAGTTAGTTTACACAAAAAGGTAGTTTGATTTGACTTTAGGCTATTATTCTAGTTGCAATTTGATTCAGCAAAGAAAATGCATACATTGCAGTCAATCCTACAAAATTTATTATGACATATCCTCTTGAATCAATGTCTCTTCTTGCCAATTTGCATTGCCATTCTCCTAAAAATCATGACAGGTCTTCTAGGGAAGGAGCTCATCGCTTCTCACAAATTCTTCGGTCCTTTAATTCATCTTGGAATTGCATTCCTCATGAAATGGAAATCCTAGATTCAATGTTAAGATGAAGTTTCATCCAAAATTGGATTGTGATATTCCAAATGAATCACATTAGGCAAGAGATGCTTGTTGAACAATGCGTAGAAATCACAATGATTAAGAATGAAAATCACTAGATTTTAATTTGTAGTGATTGAGAAACCAAACTCTAACTCTCGATCTCTATTTCAAACTTTTCAATTAAAGTATGGCTCGTACAAATGTCGGGACCTAATTTTGTCGTTTTACTTCTCTTTCAAGCAAATTTAAAGAATGTCTTGACAGTTATGCATCCAAAAGTGGTGTTGCAAGTTAGGTATCGCATTCTCTTTAAATTAGTTTTGTGTGTTACAAAACTCTCAAAACAGTTTATCTGTGTTACATTTACCCTCAAATTAATTTTCCTATAACTAGCCTAACGGGATTCATGAGATCATCTCTTCGGCTGTCCCGAACCATGGGAAGAAAAAAGACTGGATTTTGGAGAGAGACGAGGTTTTTAGAGCGAAACACACTTGCCAACCTACTTCAGACCAAAAAAGAAAAAGCGCACTTGCCAATCTACGTAAGTTAAAAGAGGACCAAAATATTAGGAAATTCCGAAAAGTTTTCAGGTGCGCCGGCGCCGTGGAGGTAGTCGGAGATTATCTCTTCGGATAGGGCCCGTCGGCGGGCGACAAGACGCCGACGGGACGGCGGTGTGAGGTGGCGCAGCTCGGCGGCCTTCTTGAAGAGGCCCTTTGCGCCTCTTCGGCTAGGCCACGATTCCCTCGGCCGAAGAGATAATCTCTGACTACTTCCGCGGCGGCGGCGACGTGGTGCCGCCGATGTGTGTGACTGGATTGAGGCTGAGTGGGATTCTTGCGCGACGGAGGAGGACGCGGAGTCCTTGATCGGCGAAGTATGACCCCGTTCGTGATTTTTTTTTTTTTTTTTGGTAAAGGTAAGTATTCCCCGTTCGTGATTTTGTACGCAAAGAAATTGGAAAGATCTGGGAAGAATTCGTCTGCGATGATCGGTGCTGGTGAAGATTCCGGAGCTGGGTTTGGGTGCAATTCTAAAATTCCGGCCGATCTAGAGATGGGTTCCGTTTTTTAGAGTTTCAAAGCTCGTTGCCAGGCTCTCTTCGTGGACTTGCGTTGGAGATGGCGAGGGCGGTGGAAGCTCGGGAGAGGAGTCGACGCTCTGCGATGAGGGTTATGGATATAATCCCGACCACTTTCTCACAATTGAAGATTTGGATGTTCTTCTGTGATGTAAATGTGAAATGCATGTGATTGTTCTTATTAAACTGCACCGTACAGAATACATGGGGTGGGTCGTGTTCAAATTCGTCTCTTTTCGGATGAGAAAAGCATCATTTAGTCAGTTGTTTCGTGGGTGAAGTTGGGGATAGAGGGGATTCATGATTTCAGTGGTATTTCTCTTTTGCTAGATTGTGAAAGAGACTAGCTTTGATTTAGACTGTCTTAGTATGGGGATGAATTGACTGTCGGGGGTGATGAATGGTGATGCCAGTGAATGTGAAGCTTTCCACTGTCTGTGGAGTGCTATTGCTAGTTAGATCGGATAGTTTATGCAACTAATTATCTGTTCATTGATGACTTCCGTGGGGGAAACTCAGAAAATAGTTTTAGAGATGTGGTTTTTAAACTGCACTTACAACTGTGACGTACTTCTTGAGGGAACATCGGGCAGTTTGTTCTGCGTCTGCTTCATATCTTTTGGGTAGTAGGAAAAAGGTAAAATTTCTGAAGGAACACAATTAAAAGCAGTGATTTGGAAGTCCTGTTATATGCAGTTCCTTTCTTATCCTTCTCAATGACTTTGGTATAGACAAATAACTGGGAGAATATTGTTTGCTTGCCTTGCCTTTATCATAATTATCTATAGTCCTGTAAGCATCTTAATGACGAAGATCATCATATACTTTACCATGCCATTGGTTGCTCATTACGCTATCAAGGGGTCTGTCTTTCAAGGGATCAACCCAGTCCATCATCAAAGGCATTGTATTGGAAGGCAGATTGTGGTGCTTGTATCTTGCAGATGATAAAGTGACTGTATTGGAGTCAGAGAAGCGGCCTTGGGAGAATCTGCTAGAAGCTCAGGCTATCAGAGAAGCTGTAAATCCTTGGATAAATCATGATGCAGAAGCAAAAAAGAATTCATGGTGCCACCATTGTCAAGTTTGTACCTGGTATGATTTCTTCTCGAACGCTTTCATCCAACAAGGAGAGAACTCTCTGTAAACCATGCTCTTGATGGAGAAGTTTGATAACATTCAGAACAAATAGGTCTAGGTGGCGGAGCTATTTTGCTTTACTCCTTTAGTTAATGTGTAATCCATGTATTTTATGAGACATTATGGCAATAGGTCTTAATGCCTTTGGCTATTAGACTTGTGCATTATAATCGATGGGATGATCACACATTAGTTTATTGGATTATGTTTTATTCTTTTCGCCCTTAGAAGTTGGCAAAGAGTATCTAAAATTGGATGACCATACGTACTGATGCTGGAAGCTGTGAGTGAACTTTTAAACAACTAAGGTCGTGTTTTGGATGCTTGAATATTGTCCGCAGTACGCCAGTCATATATCTGCACATTGCTTCTCTGTCCTGGAATGAATTTGGAATACCCTGAAATGTTTTGAGGCGATTTTGTATTTGGCTGCTTGGCAATTAATCTCCTGTTCAGTGAGTGAGATTTTCCAGTATGTGAGTTTTGGAAATTATACGTTTTCTTGGCATTGTTCTGCATGCGCTTCGAAATTATACATTTTCTTGGCATTGTTCTGTATGCGCTTCCCTGATCATTGCCCAATGGTCTGTTTAGAGTTGCCTGCTTGCTTGTCCCATATGGCGACATGGATTGCATTTTAATTTTAATTTTTGAGCTTCCAGAACTCAGTATCTTTCATGTGCTTTATAAATATGAATGACCGGAGTTCGGACTCTGTCATGTGCATTTCTCTCCTCAGTTTTACATATTTTGAGCGGTGTTGGATTGGGAATATTCGTGTAGGAAAAAATTTGATGTCTGAATGGCAAATTTACTATCATTTACTACTGGGGCCGAATTTTCCTCAAGAATATCAAAGCAGCGGTTCTATGCAATCAGGCTAGTAAACGTAATTACTCAGGAATGAATAGTGAAGAGCTGGCTACTTTGTTTAGTTTCTTGTTCTTGTTATTCATTTTAACAAACAATTGTGTAGGCCAAGAACGCGATGCCTTTAGGTGATTCAGAATTAACACTTAAAGAACCAGGACTCACAGAAAATTTCCTTTCGCAGCATTGGTCAATGACCAATCTTAATTGGGCTGATATGTTTGACTTTATTTGATGTGCAAAAGCTGATGAATGGTATAATTTGATTATATCCTATCACCTCACAAATGGGTGAGAGAAAAGTCGCGACGAAAAAGGGTTTTGATTAGATAATTTGATTATATAATTTAATTACATCTTATCACTATTCTTTCACATTTAGGTCGATTTAAAGTTCTCTTTTCTACTAATTATGTGAAGCAACGAGTGTGTTGCAAGAAGGGAGTCTATGATTAGATGCTACTGATCATTTGGATAGCCGGCTTCTGGGGCAAGGATGAAAAAGTATGCTTAAGAGGGGAGAAATGGGAAGGTTGCTATAATTATCTAATGTGAGGTTATACTATTCTGTGGAAAGAGTAAGATCAAAATCAATCAGAGTGATATTATGGACTTGCCTTTGCTTCTTAATCGCACATAGCCCCAATAGTTTGTGACAAAAGTAGCTTGTTTAAGTATAACTAAGCCATGTCGCGGTTCATAATTGCGATTTAGAATCGGAAAACTGAGTGGCAATCCCATCTTTTTAGCCATTGAACAACTTGAGTCCTGTGATACGTTCCGGTCCCTGAATCTTTTGGGAGCCATTGAATCCAAAGGGAAGGGTCTGAGGAACCAAAGAGGGACAAGTTAACAAAAGCAACTTTATTTGTATGAGATTTTGACAAAACACAAATTAGCTTAATTGGTGGCTAAATAGCACCTCACGACAGTCTTAGTATACCTTTATGACGGTGTTTAATTGAAAAAGCGAATGGGATTATCCGTCATCATCGTGTTCCGACGAAGAAACATGTTAAAGAAAAGACCTCTCTCCGAGGGACGTGTACAAGTGGTGCATTTAACAAGAATTAGCTTCGACCAAGCCCACTCATCACATTGAGGATCCCTCTCGCCAGCCATGATATAACCGGTAGGTCTCTCGCGCCCTCAGAATCGTGCCCCCATGACATAACCATTTTTCAGTTCATCAACGTGGTCCGGATACGAGGACAACCGGCCATCGGATATCAGGATATCACCTGATCGCAACTGATTTTTTTCTATAAAACTTTGTTATTACTGATCAAAGAGAAAAAAACACAAGATAGCTATACTAGGTTTTCTCTGCAGTAAGCCAAAAAGAATTTGAAGTACATTTGGAGGGGAAACTACATCAAGAACAATGCCAAGAGAACATATAAATTCCAGAATCTGCATACAGGAAAATCTTTCGTCATGAAGATGCTCACGAGAGTATAGGTAGTTATGAAGGCAGGGCAACCAAACAACATTCTCACAATCTTTAGTCTATACCAAAGTCCATTCAGAAAGATGCAAGTGATGAAAGCTCATCAGTCTTCAATAAGATCACAAAGGAACTGCAATTTCAACGGGACTACAAATCACTTCATCTAATTGTGTTCCTTCAGAAATTTTAACTCTTTGATTATACCCTGAAAGATATGAAATAGCTGCAGAACAATCCGCTCAATGTTCTCCTGAGATATGCATCACAGTCGTAAGTTCAATTTTAAAACCAGTCTCCTAAACGACTTTTCAGAAGTTACTCCCACAGATGGTATCAATGAACAGATGATTAGCTGCACAAGCCATCCAGTCTCCACAGACAGTGGAACACTTCGCATTCATAGGTATCGCCATTCATCACCTGAGACAACATTTTTTTGGCATCATGCTTTTCGTGTAGAACAGCGAGAATGTTCAGTTCATCGGCATAACACGACGGTCCAAATCAAAGCCCTCCTCTTTCACAAGCTAGCGACTGCAACATACCAAGCGACTACGACATACCACTGAAATCATGACTTTCCGTCCTACCCCAACTTCAGTCATAAAGGAACTGACTAAACGATGCTTTTCTCATCCGAAGAGACGAATTTGAACACGACCCATCACCGTAAAATCCACTCCCATTCGACTAACGCAATAGCTGCCGCACTAGCATCGCTCGCGAGCTCTAAAGCAAGGTTCATCAGATAAAAATTGACTCCAACTGCTTAATAGTGCCTAAAAACCATCATTTTCGAAGTTATGTCGCGCCATTTTTTTGGGGTACGAGCTACCCAAAAGAGTAGCGGAAAAAGTCGAAACGAAAAGAATTGGCAGGAACGGGCGAAGGAGGAGCAAGAAAGAGATGGAGGGTCCTCACACCGAAGCCGGTCTTGATCATGAACAACTCCATGGAGCCTCCGACGAGGGCCGAGAAGACCGCGATCTTCACGTACCAATCAAGAAACTTCACCGCCATATCGAAAGCTGCCGCTCAAGCTTTCCGCGGCAGCGGCTGGAAGACGGGAAAACGAAAGGAGGGTCGGTAAGAAAGAGGAGAACGAATAGTAACTTCGCGAGGACTTGGAGAGAATCCATCGAGGCCCATCATCGGCCAACGCAGCCCGACCATTTCCCCTCTAAAGAAAGCTTTTTTAGCTGTTGGGTCCAAGGAACTTGGGCCTTTGGCCACTTTTAGCGCAGCTCGTTGCATCAATATGCAGTCTTTTCGTCTTCTTTTCTCGTTGCGTAAACGAGGGCGGATGCTTTATTACAGAATCTTAAAGTGAGCATAAGAACTTCGTCCCGTGCGGTTCTGCTGCATGTAGTGCTGGGGATGGCTAGGAATCAGACCTTCTAAGGGAGAAACCGATACGGCAAAAGCTGGTCACGGCATGCATAAGCTCTTCTATGAGTATTTCTGCTCGGTGATGAAATTTGATGCTCGATCTGATCTACATTTAGGACGGAGATTCGAGCTTGACGATCCCAGAACTGCTCGAGTTTTGGCAAATTTCATTGAGCACTTCTCAGCAACTAGCAAGGAGAGTCTATGTCTATGTTGAAGGTGATAGCTCATCTGTCATTGAGCCTCTGATCAATCTGGAAACACCTCCTGGTTGGAAGTGGGAGATTCTTGAACTTAGTAAAATTCAGAAGCTCTTGGCAAGATCAAGTGCTGGGGACTCCATTCAACTCCATGATTCATCTTATCTCGCAAAATCTTGCCCACCTAATATCCACCAGTCACACTTACCCTTCTTCGTTTATCCCTCTCTGCGGTGAAATAAAATGGCTGCATCCGAGGTAGTGTCATTAAAGCACTGAAGAAGCAACCCTTTCAACCACAAATCCATAGAACACTGAACAAGCACCCTAAGCGTCGTGTTGGAAGATATGATTTTGTAATATTCTTTTGATAGGAAATTAAATATACTTTAGGATAGAAAGAGATAGGCAAATATAGTATTTCCTTTATTATTTCTTTTCATTGTAAGTAAATACAGAATTACATGTACAGAATAATTATCAATGAAAAAGGAGAAAAACTCTTTCTTCGTATCTTCATCTTCTTTTTTTGACATGGTATCAGAGCCATCCTGGTTCTGAACTAATTTGCTTCCGCTCCTGATTGCCTTATACACCAACCTTGAATTTCAGAACAACATTGCCAAAGGAATTAGAAATACTTGATTACCTGAAGGAATTGTATCTGCATCAAGGACATAACAGAGGAATCAATTTTCATCATGTCAACACCTCCAGATCTCACCTCCAATCCCGTCGAAGAATCTGCATATGATGCCTCCACACGAGCCTTGGAATACCGAGATCCAGCTGCTATAGTCCCTGCATCAGAGCGACAACAACAAATCTAGGGCCAACCTCCGCATGTGCCATGGCAACAACAGGCTCAGGCAATTGCAGGGCAACCGTTTGCAGGTCACCCTTACCAATGGATGCCGTATCCATGGTATCCTGGGCCTATCCCCAACGCATCATTGCCTGGCTACCACAAAGCGGCGCGGGCTGAAGCAGGTCCACCAACCAAAGGACGGGCAAATCGTAGCTTCAACTCGGAGCGGACGGGCGGAGCACTTGTACTACCAGGCCGGGGTTTTCAAAATGCGGATTACGGATTCGGCCTCGGGAGTTCGAGTCAGGGAACAAATCCCTTTCCGACTCCTGCACCGGGATTTTTCCCGTATCAGTTTCTTAACACCAGTGGTCGGCCGGAACCCGGCGATCCACTGTACACAACAAACGACGATGGCCCAGAATTGAAGATTATAAGCCAGCAATTAACAGGTGCAGAAAATTATTCAAGTTGGTCATGCAAATTCCGGCGGGCACTTATCACAAAATACAAAGAGGGTTTTATTGACGGATCGTTCCTGATTCCATCCGACAAAAGAATGGCACGAATCTGGAGGAGATGCAGCCAACTGGTAAGAACCTGGATTGGAAACTGCATCGCACCCGAGGTCGCAGCTGAACTTCCCCCGACGGAGGATCCGAAAAAATTATGGGAAAGCATAAAGGAAATGTATGGAAAACTTGATCAAGTGAAACTTTTTTACCTAACACAGCAAATTTCAAATCTGAAACAGGGGAACATGAGCATCGCAACAAGATACAACAAATTTTCCGGTTTGTGGAATGAGTTGGAGACAGTCGAGGAAAAATTCGACTGGCCCAAGAATATCCAACAACAATACAAGCAGATGCGAGAAAGGGAGAAAGCAACGCGATTCCTCCTCATCCTCAACGAGGCTTACCGGCCATTTCGATCGCACATACTTACCATGGAGCCTCTGCCAAGTCTCGGCCGGATCTATCAACTCGCCATACAAGAGGAGAGCCAACAAAGATCGGGAGACCACGGCATGGGAGGAGACGGAATTGCTCTGGCCGCGAAGAGCCATTTCTACTCGTCACAGAGAAGCTCGGGGAGGAGAGAGGCGGATCTAGGGTTCGAAAACGAAAACCCTAGATCGACGCTTTTTAAGAGGAGCACGGACGGTGGAGATTATTTCCGCTATCAAACGGACGGCTCTCGATCGCTCCAGGGGGCGATGCAATCGGACGGCTCGCGTGGCATCGTCTCTGCTCCATCCGACGGCTCACATTCTGTTTTTTTAAGCCCATACGACGGCTCCCAAAGCAGCTACTTGATTGGATCAGACGGTCTGCGATCGCTTAGCATCAATGGGCTGGATGGCTCGCGCGGCCCATTCCCTGGAGGATCCGATGGCCCATATGGGCCTATTTCGGCCCAATCTTTTCAGACCAATTTTAGGCCCAATTCAAATGCCAAAAATGGGCCAAAAGGAAGAGGTAAGATGTACTGTGATTATTGCAAACGCCCGCACCGTACAATTGAGAATTGCTGGAAATTGCATGGAAAGCCAGGCGAAAAAGAAAAAGGGAAATTTTCCTCCGTTTTTCAGGTGTCCAGTCAGCAAATGAGAAAATCAATTAGCCATGAAAAATATCATGAGCTGATGGAAACTTTGAAGAAATTAGATCCCTTAGATAAAGGGGGCAGCTTCACAGGTACATCATTTTGTCTGATGAACTCAATTTCAAAGGATGCATGGATTATTGATTCAGGTGCTAGTGATCACATAGTCTGTGATAGGAATTTACTTTCAGATATTACAAAATTATCTTTTCTTATATCAGTACAACTTCCAAATGGAAATACCACAAAAGTTACAATGACTGGGACTGTAAAGCTTAGTTCTCTTATTATTATTAAAAACGTACTTTACGTTCCCGATTTCCATTTCAATCTAATCTCGCTGCCCGAGCCTGTGAAGAAAACTCATGCCACATTCTTTTCCATTCTGATAAATGTTTCTTTTAGGCCCGTTCGACCGGGACACACGATGGGCTTGGGTAGAGTCAACCATGGATTATATTTTTGGTTGGATTTTCCAAATCTTTTTAATTTATCTCCTGTTGCATTCAATAAATCTCTGTGTAATGCCACTACCAATGGCATCCATTTCCTTAATCATAAACGTTTGGGCCATAGTGCATTATTTCCTTATTCTAAATGTCCCATTTGTCCTATGGCTAAACAAACATGTACTCCTTTCCAGAATAGCACTTCTCGATCAACAGAAATTTTTTCTCTTATTCATGCTGATGTTTGCGGGCCCTATCATACTTTAAATCATGATGGTTCCAGGTTTTTTCTCACAATTGTGGATGACTACTCCCGTGCCACGTGGATTTTCCTCATGCAATCAAAAAACCAGGTCTTTTCTTATTTAAAGACATTTCTTTCCTTATCCAAGACTCAATTTCAGAAACCAATCCGTAAGATACGTACTGATAATGGAAAAGAATTTTTTTAATACTGAATGTAGTTCCTTGTTCACTATAAATGTGATATTGCATGAGAGCTCTTGTGTTTACACACCTCAGCATAATGGAGTTGTAGAGAGAAAACATTGCCATCTTTTAGAAGTGGCACGTGCTCTTAAATTCCAAGCTTTTATTCCCAAAAAATTTTAGGGAGATTGTGTTATTACTGCAACATACTTGATCAATCGCATGCCATCACGTATTTTGAAGGGAAAGACACCTTTTGAGTTGTTATATGGAAGAACGCCGAATTTATCTCATCTCAGAGTCTTTGGGTGTTTGTGTTATGTCACTACAGTGGGCCATAGAGATAAGATGGCGCCACGGGCTACTCAATGCATTTTCATGGGCTATCCAACTTTGCAAAAAGGATATAGGCTTTATTCACCCTCTACAGGAAATTTCTTTATCAGCAGAGATGTTGTCTTTCATGAAGATGTTTTTCCTTTTTCGTTAACATCTTTACCTGAAGAGGAGAAGAAAAATCACCAATTCTTGTTGGAAGAAAATTCATCATCAGGAGGAATATTTATTATTCCTAATCCTCCCAGAGAAGTTGATGTCTTGCCTACAACACCTCTTGTGAATCTTGCTGAAAATTACATTGAGCAGCCATCTACAGAAGAATCACTGCCTGAAGAACTAGCTCAGTTGCCGGATATTTCAGAGATACCATCTACTGAAGAATTATCCATCACACCCCAGGTGTCAGAGAGGCGTTCTCATCGAACCATTCGACCCCCAACTTGGACAAAGGATTATATATGTGGTTCTTCAAAATCATCAGGTACCAGATACCCCATCTCTTCTTATGTCTCATTTGATAGATTGTCACCAGAACATCTATGTTGCATAAGTCGTATTTCTGAAGATCTAGAACCTTCTAGTTATAATGAAGCCAAAGATGATCATCATTGGCAAAAGGCCATGGAATCTGAATTACATGCATTGATCGAAAACCACACTTGGGATGTTGTGTCAATGCCTGATCATCGCAAACCTATTGGATGTAAATGGGTCTATAAGATAAAATATAGAGCAGATGGTTCTGTAGAAAGATACAAAGCCCGGTTGGTGGCAAAGGGCTTCACCCAGCGAGAAGGTTTCGACTATCACGAAACTTTTTCTCCTGTAGCAAAAGATGTCACTGTCCGTTCTTTTCTATCTATTGCTGCTTTTCGTGACTGGCCATTACATCAAATGGATGTCCATAATGCCTTTCTACATGGTGATCTAGATAAAGAAATTTATATGGAGCTTCCACCAGGATTACGGAGACAGGGGGAGTCGAAGGTATGTCGTCTCCGTAAATCCCTTTATGGCTTGAAACAAGCATCCCGTCAATGGTACGCTAAATTCACCAGTGCACTTTTGGCTGCTGGGTTCAAGCAATCCAAGTATGACTATGCCTTATTCATCTGGACAAAAGGTAAGTCATCTATTTACTTGATGATCTATGTTGATGATATCCTTATCTTGGGGAATGATGATTCCGCTGTTAAAGAGTATCTGCATTCGACTTTTCATATCAAAGACTTATGATCGCCCAAGTATTTTCTCGGAATTGAAATAGCTCGCTCAGATCAGGGCATCTCATTAAGTCAGCGAAAATTTGTGATGAAAATAATATCAGAAGCAGGATTATCAGGTTGTAGACCATCAGTCATTCCTATCGAACAAAATACTAAACTGACTTCTGTCGGTTATGACACTGGCGTATCCTCTTCTTCTGATGATCCTCTGTTGCAAGATCCCTCAGGATATCAAAGACTAGTAGGAAAACTGATATATCTCACCATGACCAGGCCGGATATTTGTTATGCAGTTCAGACTCTTAGTCAGTTTATGCATAGTCCGAAGCAGTCTCACATGAATGCAGTTTTGAAGGTTGTGAGATACTTGAAGACTTGTCCAGGTTTGGGGATACTTCTTTCCCGAAAGTGCAACATGGAATTGACAGCCTATTGTGATGCAGATTATGCCACATGCCCTATGAGTAGGAGGTCTATTACTGGTTTTTGCATTAAGTTCGGGGAATCACTACTCTCATGGAAGACAAAGAAGCAATCTACTGTATCCTTATCATCAGCCGAAGCTGAATACCGATCTATGGCCAAAACTGTATGTGAAATAGTCTGGTTAAGGGGTCTACTTCTGGATCTCGGAGCTATTATTAAAGGGCCAACTTTACTCTTCTGTGATAATGATTCAGCACTCAAGCTTGCAGCAAATCCTGTACTACATGAGAGGACGAAACACATAGAAGTGGATTGTCATTTTACTCGGGAAAAGATTCAAGAAGGAATTGTTAAGACAAGAGGAATAAGGACTTCGGAACAGCTTGCTGATATATTTATTAAACCTCTTTGTCAAAGACAGCATACATATCTTCTACACAAGCTAGGTGTCTTGGACATATACAGACCACCAGCTTGAGGGGGAGTGTTGGAAGATATGATTTTGTAATATTCTTTTGATAGGAAATTGAATATACTTTAGTATAGAAAGAGATAGGCAAATATAGTATTTCCTTTATTATTTCTTTTCATTGTAATTAAATACAGAATTACATGTACAGAATAATTATCAATGAAAAAGGAGAAAAACTCTTTCTTCGTATCTTCATCTTCTTTTTCTGACACGTCGCAACACCAGGGACTAGCCAATTCCGAACGTGAAGGCGTCTAAAATCAGTCCTGATAGCATCTACTGAGCACAAAAGAGGACTTCAACATCGGTGAAGTTCTGGGGACTGGCATCTCCTTTCTTGTCCCTGTCAATAAGCGGCATCCTAGAATCAGATTTCATATGAGACTGGTGGGGTTATCCACCAATGCAACTCAGGAAGGACAAAGCGACAATTCAACCGCCACTATCAAGCTAAGCATCTGCATAAATTATTGGATATACTTCCATTCATTGAACCCTTTACTTATTAGACATTAACTGTTTCAGGATCTTGATCATGATCATATCTAATGGACGCTCATGAGGTACTATTCGCAGCGAAATAAGCCTAATGATCAATAGCCTCAAAGCCCTCTTCCCATTGCAGTCCTTGAACCTCTCGTACCACTTCTTCTTCCTCTCTAAACTCAAATCCAAAAAGCGAACAGAAACTGTGATCAGCCAACAGATCCATTAGTGAACACAGAACTTATCAGAAAGCATCATAGAAGTAAGTTATGCATATCAATGGCCACACCAAATGCAAAAACAGCGGACAATGTTGCTGCTTTGACAGGGTTGGGTTTCATCTAATTCGGAAAAGCTTTCCACCTTATTGTGTGAGACCACAAGTCAATATGCACTCCTTTATGGAAACTAATCGCATCAAAATTGCAATATGCAAATTGAAAATGTAGGCTCAGACAAGTCAGGATTTGTAACTTATTTTTCAGATCAAGGACTGCAGGCAGGGTCAGTCCAAGTGAATCCAGGGAATTCAGCCAACTCCGAGAGTACTGTCACAGTAATTTACCCAAATAATTTGGACTTTCACCTTGCACACTGCATATACCATTGAGATATTTCATCGGAGCCAGTATTAACATGAATAGAATCAAATTAAATACAACATTACGCTACTGAGCATTGAGGACCATTCTGAAGGGTGTGAGGAGGCGATTGTTATCTGGCTCATTGACTTAACATTCACAACATTGGCATAAGTTCCTGATAATAAATCCAGCCTCAGCATCGAATTGATTTGTCGTCGCAATTAGGAACTTCTGAGTAGGAGGCAGGCAGGAATTGTAGAACTATACATAACTTACTTGCATCTCCTTTTGTCTCTAAGCATAACGCTGCATGTTTACTCTTGGACGCCAGATCAACTAACAGCTCCACCAAATTCATCGTCATTCAATTCATTTCTTCATCTAGTCTTGTGAATTTTCAGTCTGCTTTGACAAGGACCAGGCCTTCACTCTCTCCCTTCCTCCCATTGTACCATTCAAAATCTTATGGCAGTTTTTTAAAATTGCACAATGTCCTTTTTGATATGCAAATTATGAGTCTAAACATTCACAGCCAGATTCATTGCAGGGGAGAAAGAAATTAAGGGACAAAGTTTATTGCATATGCTTCTGAAGCCGCACCAGCACACTAACTGGTTTTAGAGTAGGCAACATCGCTTGAGAATCATGGTCATACTTCCATGCGGATTACTGCTCGAACAGGTTCAAGTGCAAACTTCTTCTGTTGGCATTCGATCTTCAGTTAGTGTATTCAATGTTCATGACTCATAATGCGACACGTCCTGTGTCTGGTCATCTTGTTGGCTTGACAATACATCAGATTTTGGCTTGATTGAGATTATGTCTTCCTGTAGTTTTTGAAGTACCCTCTAAAATTAGGAAAAAAAAAAATGACTAAATTCCACTGATCAAGAAAGTGAAGGAAAGAAACAGAGAGAGCCAATGCCACTAAACCAGCGAACTGGAAAAAGAGACATTGAATTCTGTACAACGCAGTTTAACAAGAAAAACCACATATGTTCACATTTGCATCACAGAATGACATCCAGATCTTCAAATGTAAGAAAGTGGTCGGGATCATATTGATAGCCCTCGAGGTCGCGATGCATCGGCTCCTCTACCGAGCTTCCTCCATGAATAGCTGAGTTTTCCCGCAAAGCCAAGAAACTGTCACGGTTACCGTCACCGAAACAGTCCTCCATGAGACTACGAATCTCGGCAGGATCAAATCCACACCCCTCAAGGTCACAGTGCATCGGCTCCTCTGCCAAGCTTCCTCCGCCGATGCCCGGGTTCTTCGGAAAAGTGAAGAAACTGTCAAGGTCACCATCGCCGATCCAGTCCTTGAACGGACTAAGAAATTCATCAGGATTAAATCCACACCGCTCAAGTGTTGGATATGCGATCCTTTGCTCTGATACCAATTGTTGGAACCAAAACGATTTGGAACCAATTGTAGAGTGTGCAAATTTATAAAATATACGGAAGCATTAAAATACTCAAATCAAACTAGCTGATACAATAACACACTCAAACACACTAATACAAGCATATACTCAGCTATTCTATTTTCTTCCCTTCTCGATCACGGAGGGATAACTCGCTCACACAGAGCTACTGAGGCTGCAGTGCCTCTCTCTTGAAGTTCACCGTTGCACCTGGTGACTTCCTATTCCGAAGCTCTCACTGCTGGAGGCTTCCCTGAAGCTCACCTCGTGTGGCTTCCTTGCTGGCCTGAAGTTCTCCGCCTGTATGTGGCGTGAGACCCTCTTCCTGGCCTGTTGACCTGAGGCTGCGATGCCTCTATGTGAGGCCTTTCGGCCTGCTCCTGCTCCTTCAGCTTGAGGCCCTCCTTGTGAGGCACTTTGGCCTGAACTCAAATGCTTCATGTACTGTCATATTTATAAGCATCTTCCACCGCCTGAACTCTACCGCCTTCAACGTGCAAGAGTTGAAGTTGAACTTTTCTTCTTGACAGTCAACAATTGTGGGCTACTTTTCCTTCACGTCCAAGTTGCCAGCCGCAAGTTTCTCTTTCCTTCCTTTCCTTCGTGCTCTTGAAATCTCTAGCAGCAAGTATAATATTATTTTATTGTGTGCCCATTCTTTTTTTTTTTAATCAGCTTGTGGCTTCTTCAAGAACTCTCTTCTTTGGTGGTTTAAGTGTGGCGCTGCAGCACACTTCTCTTTGGCGGTTTATTATTATATTAGGTGTTGTGTTCCAACATCAAGGTCGCAGAGCATTGGCTCCTCTCCCGAGCTTCCACCCCCTATGGCCGAGTTCTCCGGTGTAGTCGAGAAACTGTCATGGTGGCCGTCACCGACGCAGTCCGGGGACACACTAGGGAAGTTGTCCGGATTACATCCACGCCCCTCAAGATGGGAGCAGGTGGGGTTGGAGTCCACTCCCAAACCTCCACCGCCGGCGGCCAACTTCTCTGGCGAAGTCAAGAAAGGGTCGCCGTCGCCATCGCCCATATTTTCAGAATCACAACCAAACCCATCTCCAGAATCGCCACCAGAACCGATCACGACGGACGAACCCTTCTCCAGACCTTCCAACTTCTCGCCCACAAGATCACGAACTTCGTCGTACTTCGCGATCAGGGACTCCACGTCCTCCTCCGTCGCGCAAGAATCCTGTTGGAAGATATGCGGATTGCCTAAACCGATTTGATCTTAATTGATCACAATCTTCGTATATATGTAAATTAAATATTGAGATCTAGATTTAGATTGATAGTCGATCAATTACTTCCTTCTTCAAGATAGAGCTTGTATTATATCTCTACAGAATTGTACATTCAGAGTATTCAATGAGAAAACAAGAAATCTCCCTACGACACTTTACATTTTTCCTCTCCGAACCTTGTTCTTCCTTCACTCTTGCCTTCTTTCATGGTATCAGAGCATCTTGATCTCTGACTCGCTTCCGCTCCAAAGGACTGCCGAAGGGAATTCTCAATCTGCAAAGGGATTGATCTCTCGGCATTAGGCAAACTCTCGAAGGAAGGAATTTAAAACTATCTTACCATGGCTTCTCCGCAGGACTCCAATCTGGTTGCTGATGACAGGACCGCCGAAGAAAGTAATTCTCAGGTTCCACAGATCCAGAGTCTCCCTGCAATAATACCAACATCCGAACAACAACTATTTCTAAATCAACCTCAGCAATGGCGGCCCACGCAGCTCGCCAATTGGGGCAACCCACGACGGGTCAACCATACCAAAGTGGATTCCCTATCCACTCTTTTTGGACCAGGCCAAAATTCCTCATCGCCTTTCTCCGTGGGCCACCAAAGTCACGATGGAGATCCACCAGCCACGAGTGGGGCAAATCCAACCATCGCGAGAGAGCGGACGGGCGGTTCAAGCGAATCGGGTACAGGGCACAATACCTACCCGGGAAATGTCAATGCGGGGTATCCATTCGGGTCGAGCGAATCGGGTCAAGGGACGAATCCCTACCCGAATTTCGCACCGGGTTTTCTACCCGTTCCAGCGACGGCATTCACCAGACGACCAGAAATAGGCGATCCTCTGTTTGTCTCCACCGCCGACGGACCGGAACTTCGACTGATAAACCAGCAACTTACCGGACCAGAGACATACTCGAAGTGGTCACAGGAGCTCCGGCGGGCATTAGTGACAAAAGACAAAGACGGATTTCTTGATGGAACGATTTCCATCCCCGCCGATGAACGCATGGCCCGACACTGGCGGAAATGCAATCAACTCGTCCGAACTTGGATCGGAAATTGCATATCCCTGCAGGGTCGCGGCCGGGCTTCCACCGACAGAGGATGCCAAAACCATGTGGGAAAATATTTGAGAAATGTATGGTAAAATGGATCAAGCAAAAGTTTTTAATCTTATGCAGAAATCGCGAACTCAAACAGGGAAACTCGACGGTCACGGCCTGTTTCAACAGGCTATCGTCTCTCCTGAATCAACTCGAAGCAGTAGAAGAAAGGCTTGAAGGGCCAGAATCCACCCTCAAGCAGTACAAAAGAATCAAAGAGAGAGAAAAAGTCACGCGATTCTTACTGATCTTGAACGAATCGTACCTCACGTTTCGATCACAGATCCTTGCCATGGATCCCATGCCACCGATCGGGCGTATTTTCCAACTGGCGATGCAGGAGGAGAGTCAGCGACTCACAATCACGAAGAACAGCGATAGCATCGCTCTGGCTGCGCGCGGAGAAGGGAGAACCCTAACCCTAGCTCGCGACAAAGAGAAGAAAACCCCTTTAGGGTTCGGCGAACATGATCCGCGCGGCTTTAAAAGGGAAGGGACGAACGGCCAGGATTATATCCAAGGATCGAGCGGCCTGGATTACGCTCGAAGATCTGACGGTCCAGAAAACGCACGGAGATCCGACGGTCACCAAGGGATCGAAATTGCGCCTGGATCGGACGGTGGACAGCAGATCGCGATCAAAGGGACGGACGGCCAGATCTTCGCCACGTCATCAAAAAATTTCGCCCGGAATTTTAAAGGAAAGGGTAAATTTTTTTGCGATTATTGCAAGCGTACTAATCATACCATTGACAGATTGCTGGAAATTACACGGAAGCCGGGAGAAAAGGAGAAAAAAATCTCCACAAACTTATCGGTCACCGGACCAACTGGTCCAAAAATTGATCAACCAATTTCATATGGTCAATATCAGCAACTCATGGAGAAACTACAGAAGATAGAAATGTCCAACAAAGGGGGCAGTTTCTCAGGTATTTCACATTGCCTAATTAATTCCATTTCCAGGAAGGCATGGATTATAGACTCTGGGGCAAGTGACCATATTATATGCGACAAGGAATTTTTTTTTTCAAAATCAATGAAAGTTTAAATTTTCCCCGTCTCGTGCAATTACCCAACGGAAATGTTACTCATGTCAAAGTGACAGGGACAAGAAATCTCGGTCCCATTATCCTCCGAATGTGCTATATGTCCCAGAATTCCAATTCAACCTCATATCTGTGTCTCAAGTATGCAAAGACAACTCATGCCGGGTAATATTCAATGCTGATACATGTTTATTTCAGGCCCTTTCGACTGGGAGACAGATGGGCTTGGGTAGTCTTTCTGAAGGACTCTATTTCTGGACGAGTTTTCCAAGTAATTTCAATTTTTCACGCAATTCCTTGAATAAAAAATCATTGTGTAATTCAATTGCCAATGATAGAAATTTGACTATGCATATGAGATTGGGTCATAGTGCTTCATTTTCATACCCTGAATGTCCTATATGTCCTCTTGCGAAGCAATCACGCACACCATTTTCTTCTAGTACCTCTCGGATTAGTCAAATATTTACGTTACTTCATGTGGACATTTGGGGACCGTATCATACAGTGAATCATGATGGCTCCCGTTATTTTCTTACGATAGTAGATGATTATTCTCGGGCAACATGGATATTTCTTATGCAATCCAAAAATCAGGTCTATTCTCACCTGAGAAACTTTATTATATTATCTAAGAATCAATTCAGAAATCCATCCAGCGGATTCGCACTGATAACGGACGAGAATTCTTCAGTCATGAATGCTCCCAGTTATTTAATTCTCATGGCATTTTACAAGAAAGTTCCTGTGTTTACTCACCACAGCAAAATGGAGTGGTTGAAAGAAAGCATCGCCATCTACTGGAAGTTGCTCGTGCCTTGAAATTTCAAGCATCAATTCCGGAAAAATATTGGGGTGAATGTGTCACCACAGCAGCTTATCTAATTAATAGAATGCCTACTCGGATTCTTAATGGACAGACGCCATTTGAGCTGCTATTTGGGAAGAAACCGGACTTGAATCATCTCGGATCTTCGGATGTCTCGTTACGCTGCAGTCATGGGGCCTCGAGATAAAATGAGCCCACGAGCGCGCGATGCGTCTTTATGGGCTATCCCAATCTCCAAAAAGGGTATCGGGTGCTTGAGTTCTCCACGGGCGAATTTATAGTAAGTCGTGATGTTGTTTTCCACGAGACTATTTTTCCATTTTCTGAAGGGGGAATTTTCACATGGAGATTCAGCGATAACTTCCAGCCATCATTTCCTCCATGATGAAGTACCACACCGGGAATTCTCTTACATACCAATAGTACAGCCAAGGAATCCTATTCTTCCTCCAATCCCAGCCCCACAAGATTCTCGATGGACCTTCTTCGAACATATTCGGGAGATACCTTGGAGGAGCCCATTGTTGATGCCGAGGTTGGTGACACTATAACAACTTCCGTGACATCACCACCCAACACCGAAGTTGAGCACCTTAGGAGGTCTGGACGAGCCACAAAACCACCAACCTGGACGAAAGATTATGTCTGTGCTGCTCACAACTCTCCAGGTATTCGGTATCCAATCTCTTCATATGTTTCCTTTGATAGATTGACTCCGGCACATAGATGTTGTATTAGTCAATTGTCTGAAGAAAAGGAACCGTCTAGTTATCAAGAGGCATCCAACAACCCAAAATGGCAAGACGCCATGAAAGCAGAATTGAAGGCCCTCACTGATAATCATACATGGGATCTTGTCCCATTGCCAGCTCAACGTAAACCTATTGGATGCAAATGGGTTTACAAGATCAAGTACCGGGCTGATGGCTCCATTGAATGGTACAAAGCAAGATTGGTAGCAAAGGGATTCACCCAAAGAGAAGGTTTTGATTACCATGAGACGTTCTCACCAGTCGCCAAGGATGTTACAGTCCGTTCATTCTTAGCTGTCGCTGCCATTAATGACTGGCATCTACACCAGATGGATGTCCATAATGCATTCCTCCATGGTGATCTAGATGAAGAGATCTACATGGACCTTCCTCAAGGCATACGGAGACAGGGGGAGAATAAGGTGTGTCGTCTCCGTAAATCCCTTTATGGATTAAAACAGGCATCCAGACAATGGTATGCTAAATTTGCCAATGCTCTTACAACAGCAGGCTTCAAGCAATCCAAGCATGATTATGCTCTGTTTTCCAAAACTAAAGGTATGTCATCTACCTATTTAATGATTTATGTCGATGACATACTTGTTATGGGAAATGATAGAGCCTCTATAGAGAATTTCAAGGAATATTTGCATGCTACCTTCCATATTAAAGATTTAGGAGCACCAAAGTACTTCCTTGGAATTGAAATTGCTCGATCTGACAAGGGAATTTCCCTTAGCTAGCGGAAGTTCATCCTAGAAATTATATCGAAGGTGTCAATCGATGCAAGCCAGCTGTAATTCCTATAGAGCAAAACACTAAGTTGACCACCGCCGATTATGATAAGGGAATATCTCGGAATGATGATTCCTTACTCGGTGACCCGTCAGGCTATCAAAGACTTGTTGGAAAACTTATATATCTGACAATGACTAGACCTGATATCTCATATGCGGTTCAGACACTTAGCCAATTTATGCATTAGCCAAAGCGTTCTCATTTGGATGCAGCTCTAAAAGTCGTAAAATATCTGAAGAAATGTCCGGGGCTAGGGATACTTCTTTCAAAGGAATGTGACATGAGGATGACATCATATTGTGATGCGACTATGCAACATGTCCGATTAGTCGAAGATCTCCTCACTGGATATTGCATTAAATTGGGAGGATCTCTACTATCTTGGAAAACCAAGAAGCAAGCTACTGTGTCTCTATCCTCAGCTGAAGCGGAATATCGAGCTATGGCCAAGGCCACTTGTCAAGTGGTTTGGATGCGAGGATTACTCAAGGATCTAGGAGTAGAAGTGCAAGGACCCACGAGGTTATATTGCGATAATGATGCGGCCCTCAAACTTGCATCTAATCCTATAGTGCATGAAAGAACCAAGCATATAGAAGTGGATTGTCACTTTACACGAGAAAAGATCCAAGAAGGAGTAATTGAGACAAGAGGAATTGGGACAACAGAACAACCAGCAGACTTGTTTACCAAGCCCCTATGTCAGAGACAACACGCATATCTATTAAACAAGCTAGGCGTCTTGGACATCTACAAGCCACCAGCTTGAGGGGGAGTGTTGGAAGATATGCGGATTGCCTAAACCGATTTGATCTTAATTGATCACAATCTTCGTATATATGTAAATTAAATATTGAGATCTAGATTTAGATTGATAGTCGATCAATTACTTCCTTCTTCAAGATAGAGCTTGTATTATATCTCTGCTGCATTGTACATTCGAGTATTCAATGAGAAAACAAGAAATCTCCCTACGACACTTTACATTTTTCCTCTCCGAACCTTGTTCTTCCTTCACTCTTGCCTTCTTTCAAATCCCACTCCTTCTCAATCCACTCCGTCCACTCGGTCAAACCCATCGGCGGTACCGTGTCGACATGGTCGGCAATTACGTCATCTGCCACGGAGGGGTCGCTGAAGAAAGAACAGGGCTTGCCGGCGGGGGAGAAGACGATGACGGCGGCAGTGCTCGGAGGCCTTCTTGAAGAGGCCCTTGCGCCTCTTCGAGTAAGTCATGAGCCGCGCCGCCGGGCCGGCGATCTTGGCGATCTCCGTTCGCCGGCGCTTACCCATTACCGATGGATTTCGCGAAAATTCTTCGACGACTTGCAGGATTCTTGGGCTTCCGAAGAAGAGCTTTCGTGGGTTTTTCTAGGTTTCTTGTAGAGAGAGAGAGAGAGAGAGAGAGAGAGAGAGAGGGGAGAGAGAGAGAGAGAGATGAAGTTTGAAGTTGCAGAGGAGGCGGGCGGGGAAAGGAGCCGAACGGGAAGATCTACTTATATAACTTTTTGAGAACTTTCTGAATTCTGATTTTCGGTCCTCTAAGTTTCTGTAGATTTTCAAATTGGCCCCATGAACAGTTTATTTGTGTCGATTAAGTACTCTTAAGTTTTCATAATTTGGGTAATTGGTGGTTTGTCCAATGGATCCCTTTTACCATTAACACGGTGTGATAATTAATTGAATTAGATAAGTGAAGACGTTGCTTCAAATTATAAAATTTAATTTTTAAATTAGATAAGTAAAGACGTCACTTCAAATTATGAAATTTAATTTAACATGAGATAAGAAAAAAAAAGGAAAAAAAATACATCGAAAGGTTAAACGAGAGAAGCTTGTCGTCACGAAGTTTTCATTGAAGGTTTTTAAAAGCATTGATGACATTTAATCTATGATTTTTTTTTTCTTTTTACTCTCTTCAAATACTCGAAACAGAAAAATCTTTGGATAAAACATATGAAGAAGCTATATTGTAAGTAATTTCTTAAGTTGCAACATTTGATTAAAGGAATAATTTTGTTTGAAGATAAAGGACACTTTAATTGAAAATATAATACCCGATTAAAATATTTGCTCAAATGTATAAACTATAACAATGCATAATACTATATTTTTCCTCCTGTCATGGATCACTGTGCTATATTAGACATCATCATGTAGTAAACAAAATAGACAAAGCCACCTAAATATCTAAATATCATGCAAAATTAAATTCATATTAAAAACTTAAAAATAAATAACCGCCTCACCTGATCGGAATAAAAAAGAAGTACATTATACACTCCCATTACAATCCAACAAACAAAATTGACATCGAATAGTTATGTGTATAGTTTAAGTGCTATATTTTCCTCTAACTAGTTATAAATTGTGGATATCACTCACGTGCAAAGTAAATAGAATATTAATATAGGTGATGTCTATGGTTGTAACCCACCAATTAGCTTACATAATTCACTAGCATTTAATTTTTTCTACATAATACAAAAGCACAATGACGATAGTAAGACCAATTATAAAATCTGAATTCAATTCTATGTTTTAGACCTACTAGGATTTTGGCGCAAATATGAATGTCATAAATTTTAGATATATCCATGAACTTGATAAATCTAAGCTGTTAGATTTTTGAACCTCACATGGAATCCATGCAATCAAGGGGATTCAAACTCCACTAGACACACTTTCTTGCGATCAAGCTTTCGATTTTCACAAAGAATGGAAACATATGTTTACACACATGTGTCGTGTGTTAAAGTTCTAAAATAGATATTTTTTTTTGTCGATTCTGCTATATTTTTACTTTAACACTTATTTTTAAATTTTTGTCATGCCTTTTTGTAAAGCGTGACAATTAAAATTTAAATTTAAAATTAAATCATCTCCATCTTTAATTGTCTCTAAGAAAATAAAAATTCGAACTTCTCATCTCTATGACGGTTATAAGATAAATGTTTGATAGGGTGAGTTTTTGGCAAAATTTCGGTCCGTCAATGAAGACGATGGGCTTGTAGGAGAAAAACAGGCATAATTACCGTACAGGTTCAATCCACGGGGAGTGCAATAAACTTTCCAAATCACAGTGTGAAAAACTTCCCAGAATTCACAGCACGACCCAATATAAAAACCTCATAAATTTTCTGAATGCGATCGACTTTCCAACCCGAACTGACATCCACGTCAGGTCACGGTGTCCAAGGGACGCGTGCACGTGGTGCGTTTGGCAAGGTTTAGCTTCGTTGCGGGGGTAAAACACTCTTTATTTTTTCCTTCGACAGTGTTGATGCGACATGATGAGAGGAGATGAGAATAGAATAAAGAGAAAATATTGAGTGGGTTTCACCCTTCACATAGGTAAAATGTATCACTATATAAAATTCGACATGTGGTACTTTTGGGTTCATCTGTCAGCGCCCACTCTCCCCCATTAACTCCGTCTCTCTCCAATTTACCCTCTCTCCTCTCCTCTGTTTCTGCCCACAAAAACCGAGAAAATATTGGTTGGGTTTTACCCTCCACGTAGGCGATGGGTAAAATCACTCCCTCCACGTAGGCGATGGGTAAAATCACTCAGGAGTCGACACGTGGCTCCACATAGGCAACAGCATGAGAAGTTCAAAATTTGCGCGCTGCTCGTGGAGCCCACTCTTTGACGCTCTCTCTGCTTTGCTCGCCTTTGCGACCGTGTCTCGTCCTCTCTCTCTCTCTCTCTCTCTCTCTCTCTCTCTCTCCCCGTTCTTCGTTCTCACCGACACTCCTACGCACGACTCCGACGCCTCTCCCCCTCCGCCTCCGCCTCCGCCTCCACAGGTTGCCCGCGACGCCAATGCCGACGCCCTTTCCACCTCCGCCGGTTGCCTCCGTCGCCCCCAACTCCGACGCCGACGCCGATGCCGACGCGGCCTCTGCCTCCGCCCCGAACCCGACTTTGATGCCGACGCCCCTCTGCCGATTGCCTCCGTCACCCCCAACTCCAACGCCAACGCTGATGCCTCTGCCTTTGCCCCCGATGCCAAGTTGACGCCGACGCCCCTCCACCTCCGTCTCCGCCTCCACAGGTTGCCTCCATTGCCCCTGACTCCGACGCCGACGCCCCTTCGCCTCTGCCTTCGTCTCGGATGCCACCGCCGACGCCCCTCTGCCTCCGCCTCCGCCTCCGCCCCCAGGCCCCTCCCCTTCCTCTCCCCCATCGCCAACTCCGTTGCGTCTCGCTGTTCCAGGTGAGCGCCACTTCCGATTCCTTTCTCCGCTCGCTCGCTCGCTTGCGACCGACCGGCCTAAAAGTAAATGTGCTTTCCCGGGAGATTCGAACTCTCTATCAAGTGAATGTACCTCAAGGTGTTGGCGGAGGTTTGTGCTGCTCGATGGGCAATGTTTGAAAGAGTGGCGGTGGCTTTAGGTTCAGACTATGCCACGATATGCATTTTGTTTTTTGAAAATTTAGTGTGGACTTAGGAATGCTTGTGAAATTTTAATCCGTGACGGCAACTGTAATGTATGATGGCTTGTGCTGACTTGATTGGGCTTGAATTGCGGTTTCGATATTAGGCCTATGTTAGCATCGAGCAGTGACTGAAATCATTCATGAGCTTGTCTATTGTAGTTGCTACCAAAATGTTCGAGTGAGATTGTGAGGAACCTATCTGTTGTTCACGCTTGCTTGATGTTTAAGGCATGTAATTGATGGTTTTGCTCAACGAGATGTCGATGAAAAGTGTCTGTAACCTATGTAGCACCGACACGGACACGCGACACGTGACACGTGACATGACACGACGACACGCCGACACGTCATTTCTTAAAAATAGAGAATTTCGACACGTTCCGACACGTTATATATTAAATATATTTTTATATATAAATACATAAATAAATAATAATAAAAATAGCCTAGAATTAATTTGCACGAAAAATATTAAATAATATCATTTATTATTTTATTTTGTTATAATAATACACAAAACTTAGAGGAAAAAAACATTGTTTAGAAGAATGCTAAAATGATATTTTTAAATTTATTTATTTATCATATATAGCATTTTTTATTACTTCTTTCATAGTAAAAGACTTTTAAAAAAAATAAAACAATTCTAAAAAAACAAAACTGAAAAAAAAAAATTGACCCCGTGTGTGTATATTTATAGCAATTTTATTACTTCTTTTGTGTATATTTATATCTTGACCCCTCAAGTATTAGAAATTTTTAAAATTGACCCCGTCCGTGTCGAAATCACGTGTCGAAATTCTGGACTCGCGTGTCGAAGTGTGTCGGAGAGAGTTGACCATGTGTCGGATTTTTCAACACTCGTTAACCATGTGTTGGAACGTGTCGGGACGTGTCAGAGCGTGTCGGACACGTGTCGGAGTGTCAGACACGACACGAAGGCTTCCAGAGAGTGTCCGTGCTACATAGTCTGTAACTTAGTGTTAAGTCATCTGTCCCTTTGCCTTCGGTCTTTTATTTAGTGCTGATTAAATAATGATGAACTTGGAGAAGATGAAAGATGTTCAGGGAATCAGTCAGCTATTTCTGAAGTGCACATGCATGTGTGGACGTGAGTTTTTCCATGTGTTTTGGGCAAGCAGTTAGCAGCTTCTTGCTTTTTGATGGTTTTGGGCAAATATTCTGGAGAGAGGAGTGGTTTTTGATAGGGCGCGGCAGTACATACTGTTACTTTAGTATTGTTTCAAATATGGAGCTTTAACTTAATCCTGGAAAGTTGCTCGAATGGAATATTTGATATTCCTCAATGCTTAGAATATGCCACTGCTTATCTTTGACTCTACTTGAGTGGGGACTTGAATGATGAGTCTAGGTGGGCTTCAGGAGTTTAGATAAAAAGTGGTATTGGCATTCAAAATGAAAATGACACTTTTAGGATTGTAGTCTTGCGCTCGTGTAGCTACCTCAATCTAACTATTGGCCCGATTGGGTGTTTTTTCTTGTATTTCTTATAAATTGATTTGATTTATCTACTTGCTTATATATTCAGGATCCTTAAAGTTTTCACTGAAGAACTGTGCCCTCGTTTTGATGAAGAGATACCTGAAAGTGCTAGGCAACCTTCAGTCTACCCTAGGAATTTTGTAGAGTTTTGCTCATACAAGGCAATGGATGCGGCAACAAAAGCTCCTGATTCCTCTTCGCCTAATGTAGCATGAGTAATAGGTAGAAATGGTTGGTGACAAAGCTGGATGCATTTGTTCATCTAGTTTTATTAGGTGACTGTTTGTTTTTCATGTGGAATTTAGTCCCAATGTCTCTCATTATTAGCCCATGCATATTAGTAGTAGGATTATGTCATTTTACTCATAAATGATAATGATTGGGATATTTTATTCCCTTAGAATATATAGTTAATTAGTGTAGGTGTCAAACAAGATGGGCTAAATATTGTAAATTTAGTTTTCTTAGAACTTTTTAATAAATTGGATATTCCATCTTGACAATCACATTTAACAATTGGATATTCCATCTTGACAATCATATTTTATTCCCTTAATTATGTTGAATGTTCGGCAATTGAAAAGATCACCTGTTTTTCCTGCTCCTTGGAGATGGCTTTTTGTTAAAAATTGCCCTGCTTTTTTATATAAGATCTGTCGATAAAGTCAAATATATTTTTATACTTACACACAGTATACAAGAGAAACTACAGAAAGAACTAAAATGAGGTAGAGGAAAGAACCTAAATATCAAATGTATAACATGTTGGACTGAATGTCCTTTAAACTACATTAGTACAGATGGATGCTTATGGGAATTTTTAATAAGACCAATCCTGATGGATAATCCTTTGTATTTCCAAGGGCAATAAGTGTATGTTGTCCTTGAAAGATGTTGGAGTTTCACTGAAAACGAAAAAATCAGCTTTTTGCCATCAGATTCTGAAGTATGTCTGGTTACTTTCTGAAAAGGATTTACACACTACATTTAAAGAGCCATTGATTGATTCGGTTGCAATTGGCTTTCTAATTTCTTTTGTCATAACTCTATTTTTGGTGAATCTTAGATGATTTTCATCTTTCAATTGTCATGTACTGCTGCTGAGGATATGTATTTGTTATGTCACTCTTTCTTTCCCCTCCCTATTGCTTTATGCTCATATTTTCTCAGTTCCTTGAGTGCTTGGTCAGTTTCTTTTTTGTCACTATGTTAGCTTCCCAATATATCTCACTCGTTGATGGAATTTGAGTACACTATTAAGGTGAAGTTACTCATTTGCATCCTCTTATTAAAGAGGTCTTGTGCTTGATTGCTATCTTCCTCTTCTCCATACAAAACTGTTGTTTTGGGGCACCAAAAGGGTGCCGAAGCTTAAATGGAAAATCGTGTATAAAAGAAGTGCTGGTTGTATGTAGAACATCTTGCTCTTCCAATCTCTTGTGATGATTAAATGAAAGAAGAACATTGCAAATTGGCAAGGATTTCATAAGACAGGTTTCTCTCTGTTTTTGCAGGTGACTCCTGATGTGCATTTCCAAAATGATTTGGGTCTAGATAGCTTGGACAACGTAGAGATTGTAATGGCCCTGGAAGAAGAATTTAAGCTCGAAATCCCAGATTTGGAAGCTGATAAAATTGACTCCTGTCGTCTTGCTATTAAGTACATCTACAACCATCCTATGGCTGGTTAATTTGAGCTCATGCATCTTTTGACTATCCTGTATTGTGTGGACAATGAGCTGCTCAGCCTCCTCTTTGGTTGCTTTGTCTTGAGCGTGAAGCAGAGGATGGAAAATAATCTCAACTTTTGTGATAAAAGATAGACTAGCTGATGGGAGTCGTCTGGAACATATGACAAAAGGCAGCAATGACATCTTGAACTTGTGGGCAAAAAAATTGGGAAAGCTACTTGATTTTGTTGAGAAAAGTTGCAACCAAATGCACAAGGAAACTATGGCTCGTATGGCTGTCTTGAGAGCTTGAAGATGTTCTTAGTTGAATGGATGACCTCTCTCCCCCTCCACACCCCCCCTCCAAAAAAAAAAAAGAAGAAGAAAGCTAAATAATGCTGTTTCACATTGTGGTCTGAAGTGGGACAAAAAATGTTCGTAGAACTCTCGCATAGCTGGCTTCAATTTGATTGCATATTTTGCATAGGGGACCAGATTTGGGACTCCATTGGCATTAGCTGGCACATGCTGGCAAGTTGTTATGTATCTTTGGTGGCCGAATGACTCCATATGCTCAGTTAGACCTAGCATTGAGTATATTTTATACTTTTTCCATCTTTCTTCTAACACATTTGTAGTTCTTGAAAATTGACTTGCAGGAGAAGTCATCTACGATGGAGTTAAAGCCTCACAAGATAAAATTCAAGATAAGACTTGATAAAGGGACATCATTGCCACCTCCTGAGTTTGGAAAGGGTAAAACTATGGAGGTCAACAGTGATGAAAAATGTTATGAGGGTTCTTGGTTTTCCGCAATTGTCATCGACTATATAGGAAATGACAAGTATTTGGTCGAATACCTAACCTTGAAAACAGATGACGAAACTGAACCTTTGAGGGAAGAAGCATATTCACGGTATATCAAGCCCTACCCTCCTCATCTTCCAGCTAGGCGTTTCAAGCAGCTCGACAAAGTTGATGCTTGGTACAATGACGGATGGTGGGTTAGTGTAATTTCTGAAGTTCTAAAAGGCTCTCAGTATGTTGTCTACTTCAGCACATCCAATGAAGAACTAATTTTCAATGAGTCTAATCTGAGGCTTCACAAGGACTGGAGTGACGGCAAGTGGGTCATTGCTTCTCGGGTAGGAACTACGGTTGCTTCTAATTTTGTGATGAATTGTTTTGGTGTTCTGTCATTCAGGTTCATGCTTTTGTTTCATTCATGGCCGAACGTCCCCCATGCCTTGTTGTGATTTTGATTGGTTGCATGGAGAATGCTATACATAAGGAGTTCTTGATGGTGTCAAATTTATGATTTCGCAAGTTTAGAGGAACACTTAAACAATCAAACCATATTTCAATTACTTTGTAGTTAGAAGGACATTATGGGCGGACATTATTCAGAGGAGTATATTATGTCAAGATGATGCTTGGCTAGTAGCCGGAGACTTTAATGCTATAAGGGATCCTTCTGATCGGATTGGTAGCTCTGACAAATGGCTTCCTTGTTTTGATGATTTCAATCTTTGTTTGACCCAAGCTGAATTAGAGGACCTGAGATATGTTGGCTTTCAGTTCACTTGGTCTACTTCATCGTGGGTTAATCGCAAGGCTAGGAAAATTGATCGAGTTCTTGTGAATGTCAAATGTAGTCTTCATTTCTCTTATTCGGAAGCATCTTTCCTTGCACTTGGCATCTCTGACCACTCTCCTATGGTGGCTAGGGTTTTGCAGCCGATGGTCTCAAGGAAACCTTTTAAATTTTTCGACTTCTGGACTAAATACCCATCTTTCCATAGCATTGTTTCTCAAGTTTGGGAGAGTCCGATTGAAGGGGTTCCTATGTACAGATTGGTGAGTAAGCGGAAGGCCCTCAAAGGCTGTTTGAAGCAACTCAACAGAGATTTTTTCTCTAATATCTCTGAAAGGCTAAATGTAGCGAGGGATGCACTGTTATCCGCCCAAGTTGGATTGCAACAGGATCCTACTAGTGAGCTTCTTGTAGACTTGGAGAAGACATATCATAGAACGTTTCTGGAATTGAGGAATCAGGAGGAGTCATTCTTTAGACAGAAAGCCAGGATTCGATGGCTCAAGGAAGGTGACCGGAATACTAAATTCTTTCACCATTATGTTATTAGGAGACATCTAAGGAACATGATTCTCTCTATTATGGACTTTACTGGTTCTACTATCTCAAACCCAAGCTTGGTCCACCATACCTTCGTTTCTCATTTTCAAGAGTTTTTGGCACCACACCCCTCGTCTTCCAAACCCTCATTACTGGATTTTCGAGAGGTTATACGATGCCCTCTCAATGAGGAACAGGTCAGTTCTCTATCTCGTCCTTTCTCTGATTCGAAAATTCAGGAAACTATGTTCTCCCTTGCTCGGGGGAAGGCTCCAGGACCAGACGGTTTTGGTGTTGAGTTCTTCAAGCATAATTGGGAGATAGTTGGACCTTTGGTCACTGAAGCGGTCAAGGATTTCCTTACAACGGGGAGACTTCTCAAGGAAATCAACAATACCATCCTAGTAATGATCCTGAAAGTTCCTAATGCTACGTCTGTTAATGATTACAGGCCTATTGCCTACTATAATACTATTTACAAATGCATTACAAAGCTTTTGGCTAATCAACTTGCTGCAGTCCTTAATGATATTATTAGCCCTTATCAAAATGCTTTTGTCAAAGGCATGAGAATTAGAGACAACATTCTTATTGCCCAAGAGTTATTTGCTGGCTTTCATTTTGATCCTTATGTGCCCAAGTGTGCGGTCAATGTGGACTTTCAGAAAGCCTACAACACGGTAGACTGAGATTTTTGGAGTTGGTTCTTCAAGCCTTCGGTTTCCCGGATCATTTTGTTAGAATCATTATGGTATGTGTTCATACTCCTAAATTTTCCGTTTCGTTGAAATGGAGAACTTCATGGTTTCTTCCCTAGTGGCCGATGTCTTCGCTAGGGGGATCCGATCTCTCCTTACCTCTTTACCTTAATCATGGAGGTTTTTTTTTTTTCCGAGATACTTAGTGTTCGCACTAGGCAACCGGGTTTCAAGTTCTTTTGGAGATGTAAGGCTTTGAGTCTTTCACACCTCTTCTTTGCGGATGATGTCTTTTTATTTTGCAAAGCTGACTCACTCTTAAAGGAGGGGTTGGATATCTTCTTTTCGTGGAGTGGACTCAAGCCTAATTCTAATAAAAGTGACGTATTTCTTGCTGGAGGAGAAGTAGATTTGCGTAGAGAGATTCTCCTGGTGTTTGGATTTCAAGAAGGGTCTTTGCCGATGCGGTATCTTGGAGTTCCTATTATCTCCTCCCGGCTCGGCAAGGCGGACTACATTTCCCTTGTGGATCGCATAACTACAAGAGTCCAGTCTTGGACTCAGTGTTTCCTTTTGTTTGCTGGGCGTCTTCAGCTTATAAAGTCAGTTCTTCGTGCAATCCAAGCTTACTGGGCTAGTGTCTTTATCATCCCTGTTGTAGTGTTGGATCATATTAAACAGATATTGAGACAGTTTCTTTGAAAGGGTCCTGGCCTAGGGAGGGGTGGTGCAAAGGTTTCCTGGGATGATGTTTGCTATCCAAAGAAGGAAGGAGGGGTAGGCATTCACAGTCTAAAAGATTGTAACAAGGCAACAATGTTGAAACACATATGGATCCTATTTACAAATAAGGAATCCTTGTGGTGTAGGTGGATCCACTCGACCTTCCTTTAAAAGGAAGAGTATTTGGGTGATTTAGCAACCCATCTGTTGCTCTTGGGCGTGGAAGCGAATTCTCCACCTTAAGATTGATTTTCGGTTATCTTTTCTATGGAAGTTAGGAGATGGCTGCTCTGTTTCCTTTTGGTTCGACCACTGGCACTCGAGAGGCCCCCTCAACTTGATGTTTTCTTACTCTTTCATTTATAGATCTGGCCTTTCTAGTCATGTGACGGTAGTTGATCTTTTTTCACCTACTAGTTAGACCATGCGAGAAGTTTTACAATCTTGAGAACATTTCCTTCCTTTTCTAGTGCAGGCTCCTAATCGTCTTACTTGGCAAGGAAACACGTATGGGTTATTCTCGGTTGCTTCGGCTTGGCATTTCATCAGGAAAAAGAAGCCTCGGGTCGATCAGGCTTCATTAGTCTGGAACAATGCTATAACTCCAAGATATCAGTTCATTCTCTGGCTTATAACCAGGAATCGTCTTCCTACACATGCCTTACTCTTATAGCATGGCAGGATTGGGGATGCGGTGTGCCCCTTTTGCAAAGTAACTTCGGATTCTATTGATCATCTGTTTTTTCAATGTAGCATTACAACTAGTTGTGCCTTCTCTTGGGCCACCAGATGCAACCTCCCTTGGAGGAATGGGACTTGGGTTGAAAACCTCTACTGGGCTATAAAGTTCCTATCCGGAAATGATTTCTATCACTCTATCGCCTGGTTCTCTTTTGGGGCTCTTTGCCATCTTATTTGGAAATATATGAATGAGATTCTCTTTAGGAACTATACCTTCACGCTTTCGGCCGTGAAGAACCACCTTATTAAAGTGGATAAGGATAAGGCTTTAACCTTCTCGAATGCTGAAGACAACCCAAGAAACAAGAGACTTCAACGTAGCTAGGGGATAGACCCCTGCATTTTCTCTTCTACTCCGATGCATCCATAATATTTCCAAGTTGGAGTGGTGGTGCAAAATGGCCACTGCTGTTTGTTTCGGTGCTGGTTTTGATTCCTACCAGTTGTCTTGTTCTTTCCATTTGGGCGATGACGTTTTGTTTGGTTTTGGCTGCGGTTGCCTTTGTTTGGCCGGCTGGTTGCCTTCTTTTGTTTTTTGTCCTTTTTTGGTTGTGGTTGTAGTTGTGCGGCTTAACTGCATTTTGTGCCTAGTTGGCTTCCCTTCTTTGTTCTCTTAGCACCTTTCCACTCATTATGCCTCTGTTCATTATGAGTGTTTGCTTTAGTGCCATTTTTGATGTAATTATTGATTTCAGCTTAATATAATTACCTTTCACAACAAAAAAAAAAACTAGTATTTCGAGTGCCTGTGACCAAAACCGTCTGAAAAATAAACCTCCTTAGAATCAGAGACTAACGCACTAATTATACGTACTGTACAAAGGTAGATGCCAAAGCCGACTTTAACTGCCAATATAATGTGCCGAAAGATACTTGTACCAAAGCGCTCTGCATCGTCAGCTCATGATACTTGAACAAACTTGTCTAAAGCGGATGTATCCAAAGCTACAAACTCCTTAACAGCCCCAACCACGGCAAGTCCAAGTTTTACAGCGTCATCGTGAGTTGGTGCTACAGCAGGTAAATTTTGAATTGAATTCTTAATCCAATAGAATCATTTTTATGGTAGCTTGTGTAAGAGATTCCTCTACCTCAATGTTAAGAGGAAGAACATGATCATGAAGCGAGAGCCTCGAAAGGAACCATCCTCCAAACCCATACCCGAACTTGTTTAAGCAAAGCAATCGGACTAGAGATCAGCATCGCATGCAAAATGCAAAGCTCACCCAAAGGTGTCTTGCGCTATTCAGGGAGAAAAGAAGAGAGGAATTAACTAGATAGCATGATGGACCTGCATTTACTTTATAGTAAAATACTCCTCTGAGGTCACTAGTTCATATATTATTTTGGTAAGCACACAACATTTTGCTCAACTCATTGTGGACTATAATTTTGACTCCTCTTGTAGATACAAATCAAGAACCAACATGGACTCCATTGCAATGTTTAACTCTCCTTCTTGCTCCCATCCCCAGGAGCATTCAGAACGTATGTACTTTAA
This sequence comes from Eucalyptus sideroxylon, assembly GCA_014182405.2. Lineage (NCBI taxonomy): Eukaryota > Viridiplantae > Streptophyta > Magnoliopsida > Myrtales > Myrtaceae > Eucalyptus > Eucalyptus sideroxylon. The sequence goes on from CM024553.2 coordinate 33,539,275, forward strand.
TTGAGAATTAGAGCATTAACTTGTCTCCTCAGCATATGAACACAATAATACACAATATAAATAGCTGCTGAAATGATGAGGGCCAATCTATAAAGAATAACTTCATCGATTCAAAACTTACTCCTTCATAATTTACTGGAGCTTTTTGAAGCTTTGGGTCTAAATCAATAGAGTTCTCCAAGTGCTTCAACACTGCCTCTCCATAGTCTCGAAAAGATTTGTAACCTCTACACTATCAGGATCTTAGAGAAGGAAAAATAAAACGACATTGCTAGAAACCAAGAAACCAAGAAACCAAGAAACCACGTACCCTCCCTTTAAGTCCATATGACTCTGGTTGATCTTCAACCTCAATTCTACAGCAACAGTTGCTTCTTCTAGACCCTCTACCAAATCTGTCAAGACTCTGCTGTTGCTACCTGCTCCTGAAGCTCGAGCTGAAGCAAGTTTGTTGAGAACTTTGACCTATAACAAAATGCTTAATAATTATGACTCAAAGCTTTAAGCTCATGCATTGCAGTTGGGGGCATTTAGAATTCATCTCTGCAATGTCAACGCTCATCTATTTCAAAACTTTTAATAGCAATTTCCATCTCAAATTGTACTTTATACAATTAAATCACAGAGATCATGCAATGTGAAATAACATTAGAATTAAGGATACCACTTCAAAAAAGTTTTAGAACAAAATGCTGCCATAGAAAAGAGTGATCAACTTTCTGGCGACTCAATGATTCTAACAATCATCTCATTCAACTAACCAAAAGAACTATACATAGAAATTTAAATTAGCAAAAGGTAGCAACCAAAGAACTAAAAAGTGAGCATCTATGATCAGCAAATTTTACAAACAAAAGAAGACTAGGAATCATCAGAAAGCACAATTGTAAAAGCTTAATACCTTAATTGTCCGATCTGCAGAGCCAGTGCAGAATCATTGATTGCTAGGATCAACTGCGATAGATCTCACCCATCCCAAATGCCCATTTATGACCTTGCACATACAAAAAGGAGAAAACAAAACACATAACAATCCAAGTAAGCAAGCAAATAACTGCAGATACGATAACATGGACAAGACAGCTGTATGACAAATTCAAATGTATAATTATCACATGACACCATAATTATTATTGAAACAAAACAAGAACTTTCTTCTAGTTGCCAGAAAAATTAGGCCACAATTCTCACCTTGTAGTTCTTCCATGGAGGATGCCACACAAGACGTGGCCACCTGCTTGGAATTCTTTCCATAATGGCTGAGGTAGGCAAATTCCTAAAAACAGAGTGAGAGCATGAGGCCAAAGCAGATTAAGTACCTTAGAGCAGAACTTTAGATGACTCAGTGATCCTTGAATGCATGAGTCGAATTATGAGAATCCATGAAACAGCTTTTCAGAAACCATTAAGAAATGTTCTAATGTTACTTCAGTGGATTGTGCAAATAGATGCATGTCAACGTATTAAAAAAGTAACAGTAATATAAAAGTCCTATTTTGACCAAAAATATAGGATACATAGATATTTGCCCTAGTTTTGTCGATGCCTTCGAATAATTACAAAGCATAAGCAACCGATGCATGTAACAGACACTACACCGGCCATGGGTCCAACAATAGGTGATGTAGAATAACTAGTCTAGATTCAGATTAGTTTCAGAGCACAATTACAATGACCAGCAACTCATGAAGAGTAAATTTCTTTAGGCTCGACAGATAGTAATTCATAGAATCAAACAATTTAAAAATAAAAAACTTGCTAAATTACACAAATGTGATCTCTTAACTACCAAAAGGAAGAATTGCCAACACATGTAGACCTTAACCTCTTTGTTGACACCTAAATTTTGGCGACCCGTTTAATCATTTATTGCATTAAAAAATTAGGGGTTAATCCCTAAAAAAATAGTTAATTGCATAAGCATATAGTTTTAGGTGCATTTTTATTTTTATTGCATTTGCATGGGACCAACAACTAATGGACTTAAATGGATGACTTCGAACTTAATGAAATTGGACTAAACCCGCAATAATGAAATTTCTTGGGCAAAGCCCATGGACATTATAAGAACTGAAATTTTCATTGGAAAGTGTTCAATTAGGAGATTAATTTGTGCAAGATTTGAACAGACCGTGGCCGACTGATTAAAAGGAATCTGGCATATAATCTTGGGCACGTCGAAAGCGTATATTGAGAAATCAAAAGAAGATTGGGATTTAGTCAATCAAGGAAGAAATTTGCTTGAAAAAGGAAATCAATATAGCAGAATAAGCTATTCGCATGGTCAATCAAAAGGGAATCGGCGGAAAAAGCGAGTATAAAAGCCAAGGGAGGAGGACTCTCTTTGGGGAGAGAGGCGATACAATTGAAAACACACTGCGACAGAATCTAGGTCAGCCACAATATAAAAATTGTGAGTGAGAGCCGAGAGAGAGGGGGGTCTTCAAGGTCCTGAGCGGCAGCACTTGGAGGACTTCTCTGGGGTCAACATTCGGCACAATGGAGAGCACAAACTTGGCACTTGCCATAGACGCACGCAAAGAAGAAGACCATTCTCGGTCTAGCCCCGTTCAATCCATCTCGTAGTGCCCTTTACGAAAAAGACACAAGAAGGAACAAATTCTAGGGATTCCTCAAGTCCTCAAAGCGGCTGCCGATCCATTGTTGATCCACCGTGAGTCCAGGCCGCTGATCCCCCAACGACGAGCGGCACCCGTACCAACCGATAGCCTCGCGACAATCACACCGAGAAGCTGCTGCTTCGGCCATCGTGACTTCAGGAGCCCCAGAAATTCACAAGCCCGGCCACGCCTACGGTAGACACAAAGCTCTGAACGAAGAGGCAGTCGACGACGACGACGAATCCCCTCCATCGGCAAATAAGTTGGCGCTGTCAATCTGCAACGCTTGGCCTGTCAAAGTGGAGGGTCCTCAGTTCGAAGTTTCTTTTACGTCTGAACCGGCCTCACTTTTTCTGTCATCACTTGGATTACTTGGAGAGTTCTAGGCTACCATCACTTGAAAGGAAAATAAAGGCCACGAATATTGAATAAAGGAGCACTCCACGAAGAAGCACTCCCAGGATAGTTCTGAATGTTGTCCAAGGAACACGTGCACACATAATCCCACCGTGAGCAACTCGTTGAGGGTCAACCCTTTACTGTGTGCTTGACTTCGGCAAACCAATCTTTGGACAACTCCAGTCGCATGTAGCCACGTTGCGGAATCCCGTGCATTGTGTCCGCGGGAGAGTTTTTGCTAAAACAGAAAAAGAAAGAACTTATTCTGTGCAGGTTTCTGAGCGAGCCAAGCACCGTGGAGCCGTGCTTCATCGCCATGCACGTAATGCTTGCCGCCGTTCGCCGTCGAGAAGCTGGTCTCAATCCCGATCCGATTGCACTTGGTCCAAATTTGGGAAGAATATCATCAAATTAGGTAAGATGCACATCTCTAGTATATTTGGAGATTTTATTGCCTAAATATATGTCTATTTATATCTAGTTTCATATCCATGAGTGATAGACTTAACTTTCAATTAGGATTTATTTCCTAGTTCGCAACCGCATACCGATTTTTTATTCCATCTATAAGGTTTTAGATGGAATAATTAATTACGCGGGAATAATATTGATATCTTGATCTTTAAGGCTTAAGATCAATTTATCAATTTTATTAGCGAAATAATCAAGTTTGATTTAGATATTGTTTCCTGATTCGGACGATGTGTGATGATTCTGAATGATTTTGTGCTTCTCTTTTAATTGCTTTATTTATCTCGAAAATACAAAAAAAGATTGCATTTGCATATCATGTAGATTATATTTGATTTCCTATGTAGAATTGCATGATAGAATAGTTAGATACCTTTTTAATTATATTAGAATGCATGTTTAGATGATATATGGGTTAGATAATATCTTGGAATTAAATTGCATGTCGAGATAAATTTATAAGTTAAGATAGGATTCGGATCAGTCTATTTCCTAACTTAAAATAGATAATATCTTACTTTAGTTAGATTTTTATTGTTAGCAATTTTTAATTACGAATTTTTATTAAGAAAACACAAAAAATATATTATGCCTATGTCATTTAGTATTTTTGCTAGGCCCATTTAATTAGATATTGCATGTCATTAGAATTAGGTCATTTAGTTATATTGCACTGCATGACTCATTAAATCAACGAAAACAAAAAAAGGAAATTGAGTGTTAATTAGAAACCATATCTAAGGTTGTTGATGTGGATTTTGAATTAACATTGCAAATGCTTTCGTTGCTTCGAGGTAAGTTTTTGCAATTTATTTATTGTTTATCTGGGTGTTAAATTGGTGGATTGCGCACCCGTATGATCACCTCACATGTTAGGAAAATAGATTTAAAATCAATTTAAGCTGCCTGCAAAAACATTTTTGAAAATAAAAGAATGGTACCGAAAGGGCATTAGAGAAATCTAGTGTAACCAAGTCTCCGTACCCATAACCTCTGGTTCGTAGGAGTAAAGTGAAACTCCCGTTACTTTACTTGGGTTTCTAATCGACTCACCAAAAAATAGATTAGTGGCGACTCCTGATTGAAAAATCATTTGCATGTTATAAACTTGAACCTAAGTCGCGAATTGGTATGGGCTTGGGAGAGCCCGAGTTAAGTCTAGGCTTAACAATCCATTAGCCAAACCCTAGGTGGTTCACACCCGAAAAATTTAGGTCGCGACACTCTTCTATTCAAGGTTTTTTGTGTTTAAACCAAAAAATATAAATATAAAAAATGTTCTTTTAGATTTAAGGTCTTTCCTATTGAAGAAAAGTCAAATTATGCGACCGATCGCCTTAAAGGGAAAAAAGAAGCAAAAAGACACTCCAACAGACACTAAAATAGAATGCAATACAACATATTTACCTATCTGATGATCCAAAAGCAGAGACAATAGCAGTGCCTTTTCCATGTAGACCAACATCGTTTTTGAGGAAGATGAATGAACATGAGCAACATTATGTCGAATGTTCTACTGAAAAAGCTTTACAAACAAATTTAAATAAAATCCACAAAGAAGACTACAAAATTAAAAGAGCTGCAACACATTAAAAAAAAAAAAAAAACCTGGAAATCAGTAATACCGCATACAGTGGCCAAAAATATGAATGTTTTCTTTTTTGATAAGCAATTTAAAAAGCATAAAATGTCTGAGATATCTCATTGAAGGTATGGAGGTAACTTGATTCTCTTGACCAAGGGATGGTCGTTTGAAAAAGAAGAAGGGTACTAACAATCCTCGAAGTCGTAATGATGGACCAACAGTTAAAGCATTTTGAGACTTTTCCATTGGTGGAATTTTAGAACCTTCTGGACCTATAAAAGAGAAAGGAGTTTATATATCCTTGGGATGAACGACATCCTTTAAAAGTACACCAAGAGAAGAGCCGCCATCTGCATACTCCACCTCGTAGTCACATTGCTCGGGTGGTCACATCTCGTAGTCGCCCGAATGCGGGGACGCGCAAATTGGGTCCCTGCAGGTCCTTGTTGGGTCGATAAAGCGGATGTGGCGTCTGCAATAAGAAAATGATGAGAAGTTATTAGCACTTATCACCCTGCATAACATCATGAGACCATTCGAAACAAACATCTGAGCTAAGTTTTAGGATTATCAACCCAAATTCATAGATTTGAGAAACAAATCATATGACATCTGAAAACTAATAAAATCTACCTGGGTGCATCGTACACAAGGGGCATCACATTGGAGCGATGTGAGGTCATTACCAGTGTCAGGATCAAGAAAGTAAGGCTTTGGTGGCTGCACAATAAAGACAGTTGTGTTATATGACCTGAAATAGGCAGTTCACTTGATCATCAGTCTTGGCAAATACACAAGCTTATATAATATTCAGATCTGATTATCGCATGAAGAGAGGAGCATTATGCTTCAAAAGATTGAACAATCAATTAGCAAAATGTGACAGAAAAAGGGACACAAAATGAATGACAAGCAAAGTGAGAATGAAGTTAACAATTGAGAAACACCCAGCAATCAAGAAAGAGAAGAAAAGCATTGCATCGTTATGACATATAGAATAAAAATGTATGGAAACTGATAAAACACAACTTCCCCTCGAGAAAGAGACACTTTAATGTGATGAAAACCATATAGAATCTTCCAAGCAATTTTCCCTTGGCATGAAAGATTTAATCTGATGATCAACATACTGAAACTTCAGGAATTCCTAAGTGGGGTGATAATAGTATCTATGGTTACCACTTAGGGAGACATAAGTCACTATGACATTGGATTGGATGAATCTTCAGGTCATCAAATAGCAACCCAACATAGTAACTAGCCAAACTGTAGGAACTTTTTGAACTTTTGGAGGAAAAAAGTCCTTTTCATATCACCAAAGACAATTAAATATGAGAGATGACCCATACTTTCTAAATGTGAACGGCACAGCAGAGAGTCACCCAGGCATTCAAGAATTCATTGAAGGAGAAAAAATGCAGGTGCATCACCTCTCTCTCTCTCTCTCTCTCTCTCTCTCTCTCTCTCGACTAATAAATGAAACGCCGGACTGAACTGAAGACGGGTCAAGAAGGGTACCCGTTGGGAAAACATTGCCATGGAGTGGAAAGACAACAGATGACCCAACCCGATTGAGAACCAACGACGACGACGCCGACCCAAAAGTCAAAGGCACCTTTTGCCTCTGCTCAAATCACCTCTGAAAGAAGAAGAAGAGGAGTAGGAGGACAACGATTCACACCAGCTCGACACAATTATCAGCAACACGACCAAACCCGCTTTCTCTTTCCCCATTCTTCCTGCCTCTCTCTCCCTCTGTCTGTATTACAACTGACGAATAAGCAAGAAGGAAATGTTCTTGGTGAACTTTCTCTTTCCCCATTCTTCTTGCCTCTCTCTCCCTCTATCTGTATTACAACTGACGAATAAGCAAGAAGGAAATGTTCTTGGCGAAACTCAAACCCGTCCCTGTTCTTGTCTGATTATTCAAACACAGCAGCAGAAAGACCAGGTCGAGGGCAATTATAAGGCCGGTTTCTTGCATGATGGAGCAAATGATTGGCTAGGATTTATGCTGATGTTGCTAGTAATTGAGGAACCATTTTCTCCAGGAAATCCAGGCTCCTACCTTAACTCGATAATCAATGGTAAACAGCTTTCATTGGTTGTCAAACTTGGACTCGCAAATGAACAATCAGCCACAAGCGACATGCCTCTACAACTTTGTAAACTCCCAATACTTGAGTTGCATTTTCTGTTTATCGACCACTATCATAACAATGCATGTAAAGCCTCCAAATTGCACTTTCACAATGCATAATTGACCAAAAATTCTATACTGTCCTGATCAAAATTATTGGTCAATGTAGCTTTACTGGTCTTGTTGAGCCAATGATTTCATTTTGTGATAAGAACTTAGCAAATAGGGAAAAAAATAGTCGATTGTATTTATCACTTTGTTTCACTGGATCGACAAAATTGAATGCAAAGTGACAGCATGAGTTCATAGCAAGCGCTCATTCAGAAACAGAAAAGACAAAACATCCGCACCATTTGAACATATTGCGATTAACTAATCCAACATTGTCAGAAAAACCAAAAAACTCTCCCATTCAAACATTTAGAAGTGCCTATAACCGCAGTCTTCTGACTTGAATGTCCCAACAATATGGAAAGGAACTCATCAGCGCGAAAATCCATATATAAACATCAAACGCGAGACGTTACTGTAGCGCATCAAACGAACAATGATTAGATAATAAGTAAAATACAACTATCAAAAGCAGCATGAGACCAATAATGCACTCCAAGTGTAAACAGATCAGTCTATAGACACAAACTATCACATCTCATAGTAAGAACACATGTCGAAGAGATAAAATGCACATCTCGGATTCGCAATCCACTCTATGAGACTAACCTTCATGCCAAAAGGACCGACAGGATAGTTGGTTGCGTTCTTCGGCAGGTTGTCGATGTCCCTAGCGGAGGCGAAGGTGGAGGGGCGTCGGTGTCGGAGTCGGGGGTGACGGAGGCAACCTCGTGGAGGAGGAGGCGGAGGTGGAGGGGCGTCGGCGTCGAGTCGGGTTCGGGGCGGAGGCGAAGGCCGTGTCGGCGTTGGCGTCGGCGTCGGAGTCGGGGGCGACAGAGGCAACCTGTGGAGGTGGAGGCGGAGGTGGAGGGGCGTCAGCGTTAGGGGCGAAGGCAGAGGCGTCGGCGTCGCGTCGGCGTCGGCGTTGGGGTTGGGGACGACAGAGGCAACCAGCGGAGGGGCATTGACATCGAGTCGGGTTCGGGGCGAGGCGGAGGCCGCGTCGGCATCGGAGTTGGGGCGACGGAGGCAATCGGCGGAGGTGGAAAGGGCGTCGGCATCGGCGTCGCGGGCAACCTGTGGAGGCGGAGGCGGAGGCGGAGGCGGAGTCGTGCGGAGGAGCGTCGGCGAGAATGCGGAGAGAGAGCAGAGGAGGGGAAGTGCAAATGGAAGCACAAGGTTCGTGTTTTGTTCTCCCCCCGCAACAGAACGGGGAACGGGGGAGAGAGAGAGAGAGGAGAGAGAGGACGAGACACGGTCGCAGAGGCGAGCAGAGGAGAGAGAGGGTCAGAGGGTGGGCGCCAGGAGCGGCGTGCGCAAATTTTGAACCTCTGACGCCGTTGCTTAGGTGGAGCTCCTGAGTGGTCTTACCCATCGCCTATGTGGAGGATAAAATCCAGCCAATATTTTCTCAGTTTTTGTGAGTAGAAATAGAGGGGAGGAGAGAGGGTAAACGGGAGAGAGATGGAGTTAATGGGAGAGAGTGGGGTTGATAGGTGGGCCCAAAATTACCACGTGTCGAATTTTGTACGGTGGTGGGTAAAACCCACCTAATATTATCTCGATCGTGGCATGCGGACGCAACGTGACAGGGACCCTCGGACGAACTTCTCTCTTACTGTCTTGGTCTTCTCTCGTATTCTCAACCACTTCGCGGAACAAGATATAGAAATTGAAGGGGAAATGAAATAAATAAAGGAAAATCGGACGAGATGGCGTTAGAATAAAAACTGGGTTCCATCCGAAAATCCAGCGAACTGGTTTCCACTCTCTCTCTCTCTCTCTTTCTGCTACTGCTACTGCTTTACTCGTTGGATTGATCATGCAAGCGGCTCAAGCTCATCCTCCGCCTTCTGCAACGTCTGCTGAGATTCCTTCTCAGGTCCTCTCTCTCTCTCTCTCTCTCTCTCTCTGTGGGCGTTGCGAGTTCTTGCTTTTTGTGTACGCGTGTCTCGCTGTTTGTGGGCTCTCGGGGAGAGATCGAGTTTCGTGCTTGAGATGGGTCGGATTCTGCCGGCGTCGGAAGAGATGGGTCGTTGGCGTTTAGGCGTTTGGTTTCCGTTTTCGGGTTGTTGCTCTGGTTTTAGCTGGTTCCGTGCAATCTGAGCTCTTTGAGCTCGAGAGGTTGTGCCCCCACCTCCGTCTTCCGCTTCTGGTGCTCTCGCCCGCCGCAAGAATTTTGCTTGAGCTGTGGTTTGAGATCTTGGTTAGGCTTGAGTGAGAGAAGTATGGAGAGCTATCGAAAAAGAAAGAAAGAAAATAGAGGAACCCCGATGCGGGATGACACGAGTGCGATTAAATTTGATTCGAACGCGACTTAGTGCATTGCGACGTGCTTTCTGGAATTCGAGCTACTTTAGTTTGGAACTGATGATTGACGCGGCGATGGTGACAGGATATGATTTGCTGCCCATTCGGAGGCTTTGAGAAGTTTGCAGATTGTGGGAAGATTAGCAGGAACTATGATTATTTTAGAAATTATACAACGGCCTCCAAAAGATGAGAGCTTTACCTCGTGCATTGTCAACTTTGACAAGCTGGAGTGATGCTGCAATGAATCATTCTTATTAAATAATTGTAGCACACTGACCCGCGATTCTTTGCATATTTAGCTAATTCAGGCTACCAAGTTTAATGACCTATAGAGATTTCCATTTGTGAGTCAGGCTTCTAAACAGTTTCCATCTCTGGCTGCCATTGCTTTTGCTGATATGCTGTTTGGTATTTCTTGAAGATCATGTCGAGGGAAATTGTGCAGAAAAACAATGTACCTGTAAAAATTGATGGAATAGCAGGGAGCGCTTCTTTTACTCACACTACGACAGAAGGTCAAGGAATGGCTAATTCATCAAGATATGAATATGAAGTATTCTTGAGCTTCAGAGGAGAAGATACTCGAACAAGTTTTACCGACTTCCTTTACACTAGTATGATAGATGCAGGAATCCGCGTCTATAAGGATGACGAAGAGCTCTGCAAGGGGGAAAATTTTGGCTCGGAACTTCTCCGAGCAATTAATCAATCAAAGATCTCAATACCTATATTTTCGAAAGGTTATGCCTCTAGTGTATGGTGTCTCAAGGAGCTAGTCCAGATGGTCGAGTGCCAAAAAACTAGGGGACAGAAGATTATGCCCATTTTTTATGATGTAGCACCTTCAGAGGTTCGACACCAAATTAGAGGTTATGGAGAGGCCTTTCTTACACATGAAAACAAGAAGCGATATGACAAAGAGACTATGCGTAAGTGGAAGGCTGCTCTCACCACTGTTGGAGAACTAGATGGATGGGACTTGCAAAAAATGGCCAACAGGTAATTGCCTCTATCATTCCATTTGATTTGCCTTGTCCCATTAAAACTTGATGTGTTTCACTGTTGAAATTGAGTTTTATGCTATTGAAACTTTACCACATAAATCACTCGAAATAATGGGACAATCCCCATTTTGTCCCTTTTCATTCCAAACCTTTTCTTTTTTTACAGTTAAGGTCATTTGTTAATCATATGTGCCAATGCTAATTTATTTACAATGAAGTAAATCCTTGCAGAAAGCATTTCGAATAGGTCTCTAGTTTTGACTTTGGTCTTGTTAGAACATAGCTTGGTTCAACACAATTTTTTAACTCATTGCCATTTGACCTTCAACAAACACTAGGAAAGAAGGTGAGATGGCAAAAACAGTTACCCAGAAGGTTTTCAATGAATTGAAAAAGGCTTATTTGGTGGTATCAAACAACTTGGTCGGTGTGGACAGTCATGTGGATAAAATCATGAAAGAGATAGGTGCTCATATAAATGAAACTCGGATCGTAGGAATTCATGGGATGGGTGGCATTGGGAAGACAACAATTGCCAAAATCATATACAATGAGCTTTCCAACAAGTACGACAATTGTTGCTTCCTTTCCAACATCCATGAAACGTCGAAGCTCAAGGGCATTGAGTACTTGCAGCAGCAGCTCATCCATGACATCCTTAAGACGAAATGGGTGAAAATAACAAACATTGATGAAGGGATTAAGACCATTAAAGAAAGGTTGCCTAATAAAAAGGTCTTGCTTCTTCTTGATGATGTGGAAGAAAAGGATCATATGGATGCACTTGTCGGTAAGCGTGATTGGTTTGGCGAAGGGAGCAAACTTATTGTTACTACAAGAAGGAAAGATGTTCTCTGTGTTCCGGAAGTGGACTGGAGGTATGAGCTTACGTGCTTGGATCCGAATCTCTCTCTTCGACTTTTTAGCAAACATGCTTTTAGAAGAGAGTCTCCTGTAGACGACTATATCAGCCAATCCGAGAGGGCGATACGCATTGCTGGAGGTCTTCCATTAGCCATTGAGGTCATAGGTTCACTTTTATCCGACAAAAATAAGGAAAAATGGGATGACACATTGAAGATGCTAGAAAGTGTTCCTCATGATAAAGTTCAAAATAAGTTGAAAATAAGTTATGATGCATTAGATAATCGACAACAGCGTATATTCCTTGATATAGCTTGTCATTTCATTGGATGTTGCAAAGATATTGTGGTTTATTTCTGGGAAGCATCCAAACTTTTTCCGGAAGCAGCCGTGGAAGTTTTGCGGAACATGTCTTTAATAAAGATTGGAGAAGATAATATATTGTGGATGCATGATCAACTCAGAGACCTTGGAAGAGAAATAATTCGTCAAGAAAGTGAGATGAATATAGAGAAGCAACGTTGGGTGTGGAATCCCGAGGATGGATTAAATCTGCTAAGGATGCATGAGGTAAAATGCTTTGTGCAATACATCTCTTAGTTACTTATAGACATTTTTCTTTCCCAAAAAAGGTAGTTACTTTTTGTGTTCTCTAGCAACATCGCGACCTACTCAACCGATATTTTTGGTCTTTTAAGATTTTAAAGGAATGATAATAGTCAACTCAACCCCTTAAAATAGTGAACTTGAAGAAATGTGTTTCCTTTCAACTTTTTTGTTTTAAAACTTTTCCTTTGGGCAGGAAAAGAAAGAAGTTGAAGCTCTTCATCTCAAGTTTGATGATCAATGCCGTTTTACCTATAAGGACTTTAAGAGCCTGCCAAATCTAATGTTCCTTGAAGTAGATGACTTGAAGAAAAATTTTTGTGCAGAGAAGATGCTTCTTGGGCTCAAATGGCCGTTATATGCTCTTCCAATTAATATTTTCCAGAGGAATTCAAATCTCCTTCCTCGATTACGATGGCTTTCTTGGCATAATATTTGCCCAACATTTAAGATTGCAAATTTCTCCGTAGAGAATTTGATTATCCTTGATCTATCTCGGAGTGAAATTACTCATGATTGGAAGGGGTGGAGCCACATGAAGGTATGTTATATGCTAGACAACACTTATTCTTCTGTCTTATTAGATTCAAAAGTAAACTTTGCATGATTTTTCTTTCATAGGTAATTAAGAATTTGAAAGTTTTGAATTTGGCCCATTGCCAACGCTTGAAGAGAACCCCCAACTTCTCAGCTCATTCAAATTTAGAACATTTGATCCTATCACGCTGTGAATCATTAATCATAATTGATAGATCAATTTGTCAATTGAAAGGCTTGGTTTTCTTAGATGTAAGCGATTGTTCGAAACTTCAGAGGCTTCCGGAGACAATCGGGAATTTGGAATCGTTGATTGAGTTGAACATAAGTTCCACGAGAATCAAAGAACTACCTGATTCCATCAAAAAGTTGAAGAATTTGAAAATAGTGAATATGCAGTATAGTGATATAAGCAAAATACACGATGCCTTTTGGACGATGGAGAAGCTTGAAGTAATAAAACTCATCTGCAGGATCCGCAGGATCCATTACGGGCACGTGGAATTTGGTGATGGCATTTATGAGAATAAATCCTTGAGGATCTTGAGATTGGGAGAGGTGAGAATACACGCCCTACCAAGGCTTCCTGAAAGTCTCATCGAATTAGAACTGAGGGAGTTGAGGGTGGATACGTTTCCGGATCTCTCAAATCTCGCTAACTTAAAGGTATTGGATCTGGAGTTTGGCCCACCTAATTGTGATGGGAAATCTGATGGGCTTCTGGAAGAATCGATACCACAGTGGATTGGGAACTTAAGCAAATTGGAATCTCTAACACTACACTTTCCCCGGATGACTGCCTCATCGACAAACCTTAGCCTCCCTCCTCATCCGCGTCGCCTCCCGAGGCTTCCCTCAATTTTATCCTCCTTAGATCTCCTTGGTTTCCACTCATTTTGGTTGATGGATCTATCGAATTTGAGGAAACTATCGTCTCTCCAAATTTCGGACTTTGCACTTGCAGAGATTGAAGGCCTTGGTTGTTTGGAGAACCTACGAGAGTTGTACCTTTACTGCGTCGAACAGATGGCAGTGCTACCTGATCTAAGCAAGTTAAACAAGCTAAGGCGTATTCAAGTAACCGATTGTGGTAATCTGGTTGAGATTCAAGGCGAACTACCGCGGTTTTTGGATGAACTTACAATTTATTACTGCGATTCGTTACAGGAGTTCCCTGATCTGTTCAGTTTAATCAGTAAAACAGATGTTTATGTGCATATTTGCAATCAGATGTTTGAATATACAGGTGGACATCGGTTGCTGCTTCGTGGCTTTAAACAGATGCAGATCCCTGATCTAAGCAATTGGAACGGACTAACAATTCTTACAGTAGAATCTTGTCATAATCTGGTTGAGATTCAAGATGAACTACCCCAATCTTTGGAAATATTGCGGATTCAATGCTGTGAATCTTTACAGAAGTTGCCTGATCTATCAAGCTTGAAGGGACTAAGAAAGGTTACAATAAGATGTTGTGGGAAATTAGCGGTGGAGGAAATTTCTCGGCTTTGCTCGGAGAAGTCAATCAAATTTGTGGGAGAAGATGATGAAGAAGACAAATTACCGATTTGGCCAACAGTACTAAGATATGAAAGAGGACGATGGGCAAGACGATGAATAAGTGCACGTTGCAACTTATTGTTGCGACTTTGAAGTAGACAGACACTCTGTATTGCCATGCTTAAGTTCAGTTTATTTTTCAGGAAAGGTGTGCTTCTTAGTGGGATCTGCAAATGTTATGGAGAAGTCATAAATGAGGGAGCCACTGCAATTTTGAGATTCCCAGTGTGGCAGCACTGGCTAAAGCAATAGCACCAGAATATTTTATCTCAGCAATGATGCCTTCAATCATAGCAATCTTTGACGAGCACACTGACAAAAATCATTCTGTGCAGCAAACATCGCCTACAGGAGTAACTGAGAGAATGCAGCATTCACTGTACCAGTAGAGAAGGAGCGCCCTTTTACCGAGACTTGAGAATTGCACTCACTTACAAAAGATTGATAAGAAAAAGAGAGCACCTTCCCTTAGGGCTGCCTTCAGTAATAGAACTGTGCATTCTGAAGCAATATTGGCATTGTTTCTGTCATGAGATCCACTCAATTCCGGGAAAACACTGGCACTGCCACTATGCTACTTGCCACCTCACAAGAACTTTCATCAAGTAGTGGTGGCTCTTCCATGTACGCAAAACCTTTCATAGAACCTAGTGATCATAAAAGAAGAGCTTTACACAAGCCAAGCGTCAATTTGAGAAATTCTTTCATATTCTTCACATGTACAAACTCCAAAAGGATTCCAATCCGCCATACTACTTTCAGTTGAGAAAGCAACTTGGGATCCATTTCTGGAGCCGATGCCAGAGCCACGCGCAGCTCGACATCATTCACATTTGCACAGGACAGATCACCAGGTGAAAATTTGAAGCAGTGGCTGACTGTCTTTGGTTGTAGAATCTCAGAAATTTTAGTCAAGTTGAACTCTATGAGCATCAGGAGGAGCTTCTGCGCACACATTGATATCTGGGTCCTCATCCTCATTCAAGGTTGGTCGAAGAGGGAGAAATTGCATCTAGGATATGGATTTCAAGCCTGGCAGCTTTTGCTCTAACTCTGGAGTTTTGATTAGGAAAATGAACATCGCATCATACGGAATCTTGAGGGACATAAATCTGGCATCACCATCCTTGTTGCCCCTTATACAGAACATCCAAACTCAGCAGAATCCCACAGATGAATACGTCAGAGCTTTCAGGAATCTAGTATGGACTCCTCTGTGATGGACTCAACGCTTGCATTTTGAGCCAGCAATGCATGTTCTAGGAACGCATCGACGTTGTGCTCTAGTTTCCTTGTTCAATCCTGAACTTCTCTTGGATTGTGTTTGTAATTAGTGTGCTGAATTATGCTTCGTGTGAGTGTGAACCATCTAAGTTTTGCCTATCCAGTGTTTGGTGATCATGTGCAATTTGGTGTTTGATGTAATGTGCTATGTGCTTGAGATTGCGTGTGCTGGATTGTCACCTTCGAAGCACTTGAAGCTGAAGCGCAAGGTCTATTGCAATGGCTTCCTCTCTCTCCACCCTCTCTCTCCACACCTCCACCGGCAGGGTACCTTCGCTTTCACTACTATTCTCTACCACCGATGTCCAGTTCAACCGAATCAGCAATTTAGTTGCCTTTGATTGGGCTAGGACATGATTTAGTTTGATTGGCTAATCTATGTCAAAATGGCAGTGGCTATTGATTTATTACTATTTTCTCCCAAATTTAGCTTGCTTGATCGAACTGAACAGCAACAGCTTGATGCTGCTTAGGATTTCATTTTTTCTATCATCATGAATTGTTCTATTCTGTGCTTCTAGTTGTAATACTCGTTGTGATTGAGCTTGTTTTGAGTACATTGGCCCATGCTGTGATTGATGGTCGGATAATGCTGTATGATGGCAGCGAGCAGCTATTGGAATGCAGGATTTTGAAGAATGAAGTTATTTGTTCTGGCGAGTCACTGATTTCAATGCTTATTTGGTTGGTGTTGGAGAGCCTGAAGGAGGGCAAAATCCTCTAAATGATACTTATATTCACAGCCTGATTATTGTTTGGCAATTGGATTTATAAGTTCCCTCTGCCGAGGGTATTCCTTGCGTGTCTTCTTCATAGTTGTTTTGTTGGTTTAAATCATCAGTAGGTGCAATGTGATGAATGTGAAGTTCTTGGGTTTGGTTTGTTAAAAGTCCAAATGGGTATATTTTACTTATTGTTTGTCTTGGAAAGAAGAGCGTTGCTTGCATACAAATACGCATAGACCCTCCTTTGTGATGCTTTGCTTGTTGTTTGTCTAGGAAATTAAATATTTGTTCTTTTGCTTGCTTCAAACAGCTACTTGGGTACAGTTCAATATATCGATTGATTTAGAATCTAGATGTAAACATTTGCAACTGATCTACTGTTGCTTTTGTTCAATGTGCAACTGGTCTTTTGAAACTCCATTTTTTTTGTTACGTTTTTCCTTGTGTTAACCTTACTTTCAATTGATGCAGAGCTTTGGTTGAGTTTCTGGATATGAGGTTCACTATAATCCCCTTTATGAATTACGAGGTGTGTTTTCCTTTTAGTTACCTAAATCTTTTGGCATGATCTACAGTTGTATTGCCTACATAACTTTTCATTTTCTACAGATGCTCCCAATTCCTCAGAAACCAAAAAAGAAACACTGGTTATTTTAGAAGAAACTGGTCGCTTATGATGTTGCAACCTGCCAGAAATGGGAACCAAATTGATACCATCCCTATACCCTACATATATAGATTCTACATCCCAAATGGCACAGCTTGCTTTACAATGCCTCCAAATGACTCCTAACGAGCAGCCTTCGAGGACTAAAGTCATGGAAGAACTGGAATCAGTAGACACTGGCATCGCTAATAGAATACAACAGGATAGTTAAATTCACTTATTATGTCATTCTTACTTCATCTGATGTAAGTCAAAGTCTGTGATGTAAGTCAAAGTCTATTGTTCCACACTTTTCCATTTTTCCCAGGAATAATCCTGGGCTTTGAATGTTCATTTCTATTGTACCCAGCAGTTACTAAGATTTGTCTTCTCTTGTAAGTTCTTTGGAATATCCATGACATGTATATTAATACATGCACCGTTTTGTGAATTGAGATGTGATTGTACTTATGTTAATGAGTGGAACATTTCTTTAAGGCTAATCCTCGATCTTGTTGGCAATCTGAGGTCCACAGAAGAAGTCCATTGCTCTTCAAGAGTCCGAGCTCTTTAATTTTCTTGCATGCTTAGGCTTTGAACATGAGCAAAAGCTCATTTTGGTTGCCATCGTGAATGTGTTTATGTGGTGCTTGCTTTGCAATCAATCTCCAGGAAGCGCAAGGCGGTTCAGTCCATTCTCATAGTATTTTTGAGCTATGAAACATGGTTGGGGAAATTGATGGAGTCATTTAAGGCAAAGTGCTGCTGAGTTGTCCATTCAAAAAGAGCAAGATATGACTTTTGGTGCTGTCATGTTGCAGCTAAGACATGTTTGATTGTTTTGTGCCGATAAGAGACATATTTCTTATCATATGCCAGTTTTAAATAAGACTTTTCATATGACAACACAAATGACTAAATTTTATTTTATTCTCGGTTTTAGATAAGACTTTCCATATGACATCATAAATGACTAAATTTTATTTTTATATTCTCAGTAACTTAGCCCATTGGTTATTGTACTTTCTTCATCGTTTATAAATCTGAGGGCCCTATTATTTTTGACACTTCTCATGTAATTTTTTTTTTGAACTTGTTAATATGTCTCTTTTACATCACTCTCAACGCAAAAATATAAAAGTTTCCATCATTTTGTTTTTTTTTTTAATTTTAAACAAATTAAAATAATTAAATTGATTATATCAAAGAACTTTCCAAATATATGTTTATCAAATAGTATTTTCCCAATGTTACTTCTCAAGTCATTTTAAATTACAAATTATCAAACAATCTTTGCATTTCACAAAACTTCTTTAAGCTAAGGGCCTTTACATTGGCCAAAGGCTTTCCACAAAAGCCAAAACAAACGCACCCATTGCTTGAGCCCTAATTGGTCAGTTGGATGAATAGATGTCAATTCCTTAGAACTAGGACCTTTTTCCAGCCGCCTGACAAAAAAAAAAAAAAGGCGACACGATGTTCATCATTTAATCACTGTTGATTTTTAAACTCGACAACGACTGTCCAGTCGACCATGCAACAAGTGGTTGGTATTTGACCGACAATTGTTTTCTATGACGAGAAAGCATGCATGCATGTGTCACGAGCTGATCGATTGGGATCGTGATTGCGCGGCGACTCGGGCAACTTTGGATCACCCAAGCCAAGCCTTGCTCGATCGAATGCCTACCCGCTCACTTACCTGGATCGTTGAGAAAGAAAGTTAGAGAGAGGAGCTTTGAAAGGAAAGGAAAGGAAAGCTTTGATATTTCTGAAATGGATTGGATGATTACAAATGAGGGAGGACACCCATTTTATAGTTGAGGGCCTTGGATTACATCCGTTGATCTACTTTTCATCCAACGAGCGAGATCGCACCGCCTCAACTACCGACATAATGTCAACTACCATCTACTGACATAAATAATGAAACAGAAATCTAGAGTATTACTCAATGACGGTTTTGCCCGCCCTTGGAAGATTCGGGGAGCAGGCTTGGTGGAAATCCGAGTGAGAGCAGGAGGTCCACAAGTGAGTCGTGGTTGTCCCTTGGGAACCTCTCGAGTCGACTCTCTTTAGGCCCATGACATTCTCCCCCACTCAATTGAGCGACGTCATTGTCGTTCTTAGCTTCACAGGCAGCCTTACGGGCTTTGGCACGAGCTTTCCTATTCTTGTTTCGCTTCGCTCGGATGCTCATGAACGAAGGGCCACAACCTTCTATGACAAAGTCGGACTTGGTACGCGGCTCAGTCTTCGACTTGGACGGAGCACGCGACGTGCACTCAACCTCGGGGAAGAGCGCTTGGATGGGCATGGCATGTGTTGGAGTGGGATCCAACTTGACCCTTGGCTTCACCTCAGATAGCTTGTTGATGCGCATCACGGCCTTCAAGCTCTTGTCGAGGCGTCGGATCGACGCGATGGTCTTGGTGTCGACCACCCCCTCGATCATGGGGATCATCGACGGACACTTTTGGTCGAGGATCATCATGCACTTGGTCCTCATGTCGATCATGGCTCCCACGCTTTCAAAGAATTGCATGCTAAGAATGAGATCATAATCGTCAACAGGGATTACCTCGAACGCCATCTTGCCCTTTCATCCGCCAATCTTGACATCCACATCGGATGTTGCTCCTACGCCATGGAAGTCGCCCAAATTGATGGGCTTGTACGACTTCCCGGATGGTTCCACGTAAAGTCCCAAGGCCTTTGCAATCTCGGTCAACATGTTGGATGCGCCGGTGTCGACCAAAGCGTAAAGCGTTCGGTCACACTTTGACCTCCACGAAGAACGTGTTTGTGTTTGGAGCGATTCCTTCATCTTTGGTCGGCGATCGGGCTTGGACCAAGTTGATCATCCTCATAGCTCCAATCTAGATTTGTTGCTTGTCTTCTTTGGGCTCCTCCTTTTCTTCCTCGATGGCAAGGAGGGCGTTGATTCGACCCTTCTTTGGGCATTTTTGGGTCTAGTGTGGACCTTGGCAAATGAAGCAAGGAGAAGGTGGGGGTTGATCGAACCTACTTGCGTAGTTTGTCGGTGGTCGACCCTTTTGGAAGGATGGCTTGGAAGTTCCTTCTCCCCATGTTTTGACTCGGCCGCCTTAATCATGTGCGGCCCAGGGAGTGCTTCGTGCTTCATCCTCTCAAGGTTGATCCAACCTCCAATCCGTTGGTCGACTCCTTGGTTCGGTCTTGGTGAGGTCGACAAGCGACTCGGCCACGCTTAGCGCTCACGCAAAACTACTCACATCCCGTCTCTTGAGCTCGAGAAGTGCCCATGGCTTCAACCCATCCATGAACGCTTTGAGAGCTCCTCTTCGCTTAGGTTGCAAATCTGGAGTTTGAGCTCCGTGAACTCCTTCACGTACTCTCGAATCGCACCTCTTTGCTCAAGGCGATGGAGCTTGCTACGGGCTTCTTGCTGAGCAAACTCGGGGAAAAAGTAGTCTCGGAACTCTCTCACAAAGTCGTCCCATGTACACATGGGATCGGCGTCGCATCTAACCTCATCATACCTATTGCGCCACCAAAGCATCGCCGTATCAGACAAGAACATGGAAGCGGTTCGTACCTTGATCAACTCGTCGTGTATGTTGACAGCGCCGAAGTATTGCTCCATGTTCCAGACGAAGTTGTCCACCTCATTGGTGGATCGTTCGCCTTTGAACTCCTTTGGCTTTGGCACCTCAAGTTTGGGCACCGCTTGGGTAGGCACAACACCATTGGTGATGCTCAGCTTGCATAGGGCAAGCTCAGTCTTGGCGAGCTCGGTCTTGAGCTCTTGGATCTCGGCCTTCATGGCTTCGACCTCGTCCTTACGTGGAGCTTCCTCCTCGATCACTTGGACGCGCTCCTTCAACACATCGATCGATGCTTCAAGGGCTTCATCCTTGTTGTGCAATGGCGCGGTAGCTTTGTTGAGGCCGGTCGTGAAGTCTTCACGGAGCGAACTCTCAACCTCCATGATTCGGTCTCGCACATCGTCAAGACCTTCCATGAGTTCGAGCACGGCGCTCCGGACCTTCCCGATCTTCTCATCGAACGCAGCTACGACATCTATCGAGGCGTCTCTTTTCTTTGCTTAGCCACGGGTCTCCTTGACTTGTGCAGCCTCTCCATCCATGATAGCTTCTTAGCTCGACATTCCTTTGAATAGATGGTGCTCCTTGGTCTCTTGAACGAATCTCTCTTTTGCTCTAATACCACTTGTCACGGGCTGATCGATTGGGATCATGACCACGCAGCGACTCGGGCAACTTTGGATCACCCAAGCCAAGCCTTGCTCGATCGAACGCCTACCTGCTCACTTACCCGGATCGTTGAGAGAGAAAGTTAGAGAGAGGAGCTCTGAAAGAAAATGAAAGCTTTGATATTTCTAAAATGGATTGGATGATTACAAATGAGGGAGAACACCCCTTTTTATAGTTGAGGGTCTCGGATTACATCCGTTAATCTACTTTTCATCCGACGGGCGAGATCGCACTGCCTCAACTACCGACATAATGTTAACTATCGTCTACCGACATAAATAACGGAACAAAACTCTAGAGTATTACTCAATGACGGTTTCACCCGCCCTTGGAAGATTCGGGGAACAGGCTTGGTGGAAATCCGAGTGAGAGCAGGAGGTCCACAGGTGAGTCGTGGTTGTCCCTTGGGAACCTCTCGGGTTGACTCTCTTTAGGCCTGTGACACATGCATCGACGACAACTTGTGTGAAGTTGGTGGGAGTATTTTGGAGACCGTTAGTCGCTCCTGGTAGCCCTAAGAATCGCAGTCAAACGACTTTTTTTTTTTTCTTCTTTCTTATTTTTGGTTGTTTTCAATAGAAAAGGGGAGCCCAAGCTCCATGATTCGGCAATTTGCTTTTGCTTTCACACTTTAAGGGGGAGGAATCTATGCTAATTTGCTTTTTTTATATTTGAACTTTCCAAATCCCTTTTTCCTTCTTCTGACGATGTGGTGTTCAAAAAGGTCCTTTCACACACCTGCACAGCACTTCCATGAATGTCCTTTCACATTCTAATCATAAATATACTACCACATGCATTGACACGGTTGAGAGTTGATTCAACACCGATGAGAAAACGTGTGAGTTGACAGAGGATCTCCATCCAACTACCAAATGCTTTAAACATGGGAAAGTGATCACATAAGATAGGTAAAATACAAATTTCATCATATAAATACGAAATGAAGAATCTAATGACCCATCTTAAATTTCGAAAACCACATTTTTTCTTCAACCTACCCATAAAAAACCCATGACTCACACATATGTATGTTCTCTACTCCTTCGTCATTTCTTAAAAAGATTTTTATATATGTCCTATCTCGATATTTTTTTGCTTTATTTTTTTTAATCTCGAATGAACATGTTATCTTCCAACGGGGGGACCATAGATTAAAAGATAACATTCCCCTTAAATCAAGTCTACACCTTCCTACGGCCTATAAAATAAAATAAAAGAGTCTCAAACCTTTCAATACTTTTCCATTGCCAAATTAGTGGCTGGTATTCATTTTAAAACCCGCTCCTTTTATGAACCATGGAGAAAGTATCTCACTTATCAATTATACAGCATGCCGCCAATTTTATCTTAAACTAAACTTTGAATTCATTAGATCAAGGATAGTTATTGAATTGCTAAGAAGAAAAAAAGCAGTATCCGGATATTGCTATTTGAATAATATTTAACTAAAGATTGCAATTATTGTCATAAATAATCTAAATTTGAATTACACCTAAACCTAAGTGATCGAAGAAACATAGATAGATGGAAAAATCAGTCATTTCACCGATTGGCTATTGAATTGGGTCAACAATATCAGCGTTACGTTTAAAACTCTATCCAACGCGATGGGCTCGTCCAAGTAGATGCGATGGCCCACTCATTGAATGCAGCCCAACTTGCATCCTCTGACCCGCCAAATTGCCAAGTTAATACCAAAAACCAAGGGTCGATGTCAACCCTCCACAGCGTCATTGACTTCACTAACTCCCTAAAATTTAATACTTTTGCATTGCACAGAAACCAACCAGTTTTTGCCATATTTTTAATAAATAAGTAAACAATTATTTGATGCGATCAATAACCCAAGATTGCCTATTAAATTGTCTGATCCTATTTATTATTAATTCCGTGTTAAAAGTAAAATAACTCATAGCACATTTATATAGAATTGATTTTTTTTTTTTAAATAGATGGTTGCGAGAAGAACATTGAGCCAAGATAGTAACGTTGAATTGCATCTTTTTAATCAGTATCTCAATACTCTTTGTATATTTAATGAAAGGCATTTTGAGGTCAATCATATGTAATGTGGAAAAAAAGTTATATTTTAGAAATTAAGTTTAGTATTATGAAAGAACTCAAACTAGTACACTTGTAACAATTTTACTCCAACACAAAATTACAAACTAATATACTTATGACAATTTTGCCCTCCGTTAATTGTCATTAAATTTTATCATTAAGTTGTTGAGTTAAATGACGTGTGGAAATTGACGGATATACCAATTTAGGGTTTTGTCTTATATTTGTCACAGGTATATTAATTTGTAATTTTTTGTTATATTGATATAATTAAATGGAAATTAAAGAATGATAAATTTATTATAGGTATAATATTTAGGATTTTTCGGTAGTAAATTTATCATAAATATACTAATCTGAGGTTTTTGTGGTATTAACC
Source organism: Eucalyptus sideroxylon (assembly GCA_014182405.2). Lineage (NCBI taxonomy): Eukaryota > Viridiplantae > Streptophyta > Magnoliopsida > Myrtales > Myrtaceae > Eucalyptus > Eucalyptus sideroxylon. The sequence continues at coordinate 33,562,843 of CM024553.2, forward strand.
ATAAAAAATCCTAAGTTTTGTTTATTCAGTTAGTGCTACATAACGTGAATTTACAACTAAGTATCGAAAACAGCCGGCCCATTTTAAAAATTTAAATTATGCGGGAGCTGCCCTTATTGACCGTTCAAATAGACATGAGGATTTTGAACACTTCCCGAGAGGGAAAGATACTTACGGAATATCATATGCCCCATTTTCATCAATGATAAAGTAAAATAGCGTGACGAAGAGCCACTAGGAGACTAAGTAGTACAGACACGCGACACGATACGACACAACACGTCGATACGTCATTTCTTAAAAATAAAGAATTCCGACACGTTGAAACACGTTGTATATTAAATGAATATTTTTAATTAATTTGATTCAAATTCATAAATAATTAATTAATTAAAAAAGAGCCTACGATGAATTTACACTAATAATATTAATGAGTTAATTCATTGAAAATTCGAAAAACATATTCATAGTTAACATGTATCCATGTTTAGAAATGTGTTTTTAACTTTAACAAAAGTTATTGATACAACTAATGATTATTAATAAATTAGAATCAAGTTATTTAAATTACATAACAAAATTTATCATTATTCAAAATTTAATATTTTTATTTTTTAAAATTATTTTTAATGTCATTTATTTATTTTTCCATTTAAAAAAAGTCCCCACAGCCCACTCTCTACTTTCCCTCATCCATTCCCCCTCCCCTAAATTTATTACACTTTTATTTCCCTCCACCGCCACCAGTGACAGACTATGAAGCACATTCATGTTGTTCGTGCTTCCATGTCGTGTCCGATACGTGTTGGAGTGTGTCGGACACGTCGACACGCTCGGACACTCGGTCAACGCATGTCGACTTTCCGACACGTGGTCAAGCTTTGCCCGACACGCTTCGACACACGTGTCCGGGAGAGAGTATACCGCGAGCGACGGCGAGAGACGGCTGAGCATAAACTGAGGGGAGGGCCACGCACCGTGATGCTACAATGGATCCGACGAGGTTGCAGCTGTTAGGGAGAAAGGACCAAAGGCGAGAGGAAGATGAGAGGAAGGCGGTCCTGCGACGAGCGGCGAGGAAGGGGGTCATGTGTGCGGCGAGCGGTGAGGAAGGAGAAGGATCGGGAGGAGGAGAAGAGGAAGGGTTGTGAGCGACGAAGAGGAGTAAAGGAGCTAGGTTTTTGATAAGAAACTCAAAAATAATAAAAGAGGGGAGTTTGATGGGTCATCACGTATTTTGGGGGAGGGAAAGTGACAGGGACAAGTGGGGGAAATCGACAGTGGTTGGAGGGAAAGAAAAAAAGTAAATTTGGGGGTGTGGGAATGGACTATGGTGGGGAGGGAAATGAAAATAAATTTGAGGATGGGAGGAAATGGATAAGGGAAAAAGAGAGTGGGGTGGATCCTAGTGGGGATTTTTTTAATAAAAAAATAAGATTAATAAATGATTTCAAAAAATAAATATACTGAATTTGAATTAAATTAATTAAAAATAAAAATATTAATTTAATACATAACGTGTTCCAACATATTGAAATTCTTTATTTTTAAAAAATTGCGTGTCAACGTATCGTATCGCATGTCCGTCTTATATAAGTGATAAATAAGTTGTCACTTCCCCCCCCACCAAAATTAAAACTCACGCAGATCTCCTTTTTATTTATTTATTTATTTATTTATTTATTTTGAGTTTTCTTATCAAAATCATTAACCAGCCCTCCTTTTCCTCCTCCTCCTTGCCGCTCGTCGCACGACTCCCTTTCCTCTCCTCTTTCTCTCAATCCTTCTCCTCCTCCTCCTCCTCATCGCACGACCCCCTTTCTCTTCACACGACCTCCTTCCTCTCCTCTTCCTCTTGATCCTTCTCCTCCTCCTTACCACACGACTGCCTTCCTCTCCTCTTCCATCTCTCGCTGTCTCTCGCCCTCTTGGGATCGCCGTTGCCTGCAGCCTCATCGCGGGCTCGCCGTCACTTGCAGCTCGTCTCTGCTCCCTCGCCTCCACCCTCCATCTTCGGACACGTGTGTCAAAACGTGTTTGACCACCAACACGCGTTGACCACATGCTCGACCATGTCCAAGCGTGTTGACGTGCGCTTCGACATGCGTCGGACGACACGGAAGCTTCATAGCTGGGAGACCAACTCCAACTGAAAATGATAACGAGAAAGCGTCAAATCATTCTTTAGTTTAGTCTTTCCCTCCGACGACCTCTCTCTCTCGGACAAGCACAAAGCGCTCGACGAAAACCTCATCTCCCGTCCTCTCCCAAAACCACTCCCTTCCTGCGCCTCTTTGCGCTGTTTTTGTCGTGGTCGAAGCAGCATTTTCGCGTAGTTTTGGACTCGCAAACGGTTTTTCGAGGGGATCAAGGTCGGAGTTTGGGTCGGTGTCGGGCGAGGGGGAAGCAGGGGAAGTTAACGATGGTGGTGCCTCTGGGTTCAGTTTCCAGAGTGGTTGTCTGCGTTGTTCTTGTCGTGATTTGCTGTGCGGTCTTCGACTGTGATGCTCAACTCTTGCCGCAAGATGAAGGTACGCGAGAATGACCAAAACCTTTCCTTTAATGGCAGTTAAAGTTCTTTTTGGCCCTCTGTTTTTTTTTTTGGGATAATTGCTTTGCGGACTCTGATCCTGAATCTCTCTCTGGCTCTTCTCCATTGAAATCTGCAAATTGACCTATAAAGTTTGGAGCTTTTATCACATTTCTCAGTCCTTTTTTTCTTCGCAATTTTTGTTTCTGGTCCAAAAATTTTCTGGGGGGTGCGGGAGATATTTCTTCTGCACTTTCATTTCCTTTTCTGAAAACTCTCCCTAGCAGACGGAGCAGGGACTGAGGCTGAGGCTGCCGATGGCGGTCACCGCCCCCTGCCGCTCTAAAAGTTTTTAAGTTTTATGAGAAAATTTAAGCATAATTTTCATCTCCCGTCTCTCAACCTAAAAATCCTACCGCCATAATTAGACTTTCATATCCTATCCAAGTACTCTCTCTTTCCTCAATTATGACACAGATCTTTAACCGGTCGAACTGGCAAATTATTGGTGAACTTTTCCTTTTCTGGGAACAGGCAGTTGGCGAGGGCAATTGTTTCTCCCGACCTCCTTTTCCAATCCTTATCTTGTCAGGAAAAGAAATTTAGGATTCGAGAAAAATCAGCGGGGAAGGAGTTCTGGGTTTTTTTTTTTATTCAGTCAAACCTTGTTTGTCTGGGTCCACACAGGCCCATCTCCCTCGGACAGATCTTGAATGCGTGCATGCATGGAGGGTGCGTCCAATCAGAATCTAGTCTTGCGGTACTTCACATGAAGTGAATATTCTGTGATATTGATATCGCATCAGGCTCGTGGTCTAGCGTCGGGTAGCAATAATTGGGATTGATGGGCCTTCCTGACTATTGCCATCAGTTCACATGGAGACGACCCTTTTCTGTACTCCGCTTCCTGCAATTTGGTTGCGCTTATGTTGACATGTATATAAAAAATCCTGCTCTTTTCGATGGGGAAAGAAAAGGTACCATCACATAATTATGTGAGAAGTAATATGATCATCACGAAATAAAGATTCTCCTCTGTTGTCAGCCAGCTAATACCCGCCAGCCATAACAGGGTCGAATAAATGGCATATATTTCTTGGGTGCGAATTCGCTCTCTGGATTGCAATGGGAGAGGAGCAATTGGCTTTTTTGACCTCTCTGATTTGGTCAAACTTGAGAAGATAGGAGACTAGTCTTCTCTCACCTAATAGACGTACATTGTTTACTTTTCCCGAATAAAGCAGATTAAATGTCCTGTTCAACGCGCTGTTTGTGATTTTTTTTCTGCTATTCTAATACGGAAGCTGGCATTGGCATTTAATATGTATGAAAATGGAATCAATCTTATCTTGCAAGCTCATCTTCCCATATACGCAGCTTGTATGAGCACGTAGTTTTAATTGAATCAAGTAAATACCATGCACTGTCTGAAGTTTACTCATTGCTCTACGGTCCCAAGATTGAATAAGCCTTTCTTACTTGTGGTCGAGCCTATTATAATCACCTTAACCAAGGGGAGCTATCCTCGTTGGCTTGACATTGTTCTGTGCTAATGCACAAGAGGTGTCGCATAAAATAAGTAATTACCAGAGCTTTTATGGCTGGGGCCTTATTACCACAAACAAACTCCCAGGCGCCTGCTAGTGTACATGTTCGTTTGGTCCTCTAAATCTCTTTCATATTTCCAGTAATGGATACTAATAAAGGATTTCTTGTTTGTGCTCGCAGTTGATACACTAAACACAATCGCCATGAAAATGCAAAACAAATATTGGAATGTAAATGAGACATCATGCAATGGGGGTATAGGTCTAAACGTGACCCTTGCTTCAGGAATAACAAGCAACGTGACTTGCAACTGTTCCTTCAATGACAGCACAGTTTGCCATGTCACAAACATGTATGGAAGACCTGATAGTTATTTTCGTTTCTTCCCATATCCTTCTTTCACGTACATCGATTGCAATTCACCTGTCGTTCTTCGTGTCACAGCCAGTTGAAGGGACTTAATTTGACAGGGATTTTTCCGAATGAATTTGGCAACCTCACTTACCTAACGGAAATGTAAGTTAGACATGACCACATGAAATCTTTTTATGTGGAAGGTAATTAGGCCAAAGAAATTGAATGTAACCAATGGGCCATGGTTCTCTAATTTCATGGGGAAATCACAAAAAAACATGCTATGAGTTGGTGAAAAGTATTTTATTTTTACCTTATCTTATTATTGACAATGTTTTTCCATAATTCTTGATTGATCTTTCTTAAACATCGAGTTATCAATTTTCTCAATCATATATCTATATGAGAAATGTAACAATCATGGGAATCTAAAGCAAACTATTGCTTGGGAATTGTAAAAGTTCTAAAGCGTGCACTCTTTTGCAATCAGAGACATCACTTGTAACTCCATCAATGGATCGCTCCCCACAACTCTTACTCGGATACCACTTACTATTCTGTAAGTTTCTTTTCATACATCAAATTTCATTATCACAATTTAATTATAAGTTCTTAGAAAAAGAAGAATAATTTTGTTTTTACTTTGGTGCTTCAGTCGACTTGGAAATCGCATAAGTGGTGTTCCCAAGGAAATTGGCAACATTAGCATGCTGGAGGAGCTGTAAGATTTGCTATTAATCATTTGCCTTTGTATTGAGAATGCGTTAGACCTGATGGTGATAAATTTATGTCTATGCTAGTGTATTAGAGGACAATTTGCTTGAAGGCACTCTTGAGCCAAACATTGGAAACTTGAGCCTTTTAAGGAGACTGTAAGTAAAGTATAGTACATTAACTGGCACACTTTTGCTTGGATAACACATTTTAGAAGTCCTTTTTTAATGTTTGTGAGCTCTCTTGATTGCAGGATTATGAAATAAAAGATCTTACTTTAATCTTCTTGCTTTAATTGGAATGAAGTTTCTCTTTGTTCGGGGAGATGAAAATACACTTTGTTCTATGTTATATACACATATATATTGAGACTTGATCCTTCAATATTTTGAATTCCTGGATGGTTTTTTTTTTTTTTTTCGGGCAGCCTTCGTCTGCTAATAATTTCACAGGAACAATACCCGAATCATTTGGCAACCTAAAGAACTTAGAAGATTTGTAAGTGGCATCATAATTCTTTTTATCTATCAACACTGAATTTCCCCTACGGACCTGATTTATAGACCACTTGCAGTCGTATAGATGGAAGCACATTATCAGGAAAGATACCTAATTTTATCGGGAATTGGACCAAAATTACAAGATTGTGCGTATCCCAATCATTTTCATTTAGGGCCAAAAATATTTATTTATATGATTTATGCGATACTCAAAAGTTGTTCTTATATGATGGCATTTCAGGGACATGCAAGGCACATCTATGGGGGGACCTATTCCTTCAAGCATATCTTTGTTGACAAACTTGACGGAGTTGTGAGCATTTGATGATATGCAATTGTTCTTCATCTCTTATAATTTAGTAAGATTGTGTTTTATCTCTAGATGTAGAATGGATGTTAATGTTATGTGATGGAGTGATTTTATATGCATTCAGGAGAATCTCAGATTTAAAAGGTTCAGGCTCAGATTTTCCTAATTTGCGGGGCATGAACATGAAAATATTGTGAGCTCCGTATTAGAAATAATTGATTTGTTTCTTTTGTCTATTTTTTATGGCTAAATTTCCATTAACTATTGTCTTTACCATTGTAGGATTCTGAGAAATTGCTTACTTATTGGCTCAATTCCAGATTACATTGGGCAATGGACAAGTTTGACAACATTGTAAGTTGCTATAATGAGGTGGATTTTTCATTTGATCTCAAAATGTTCACGTGTTTTGTCTTCTTTTCTTTGAAAAATCCAGTGGATCGGTTATTAAGCATCGACAGATTTTGGACTTGTCCCGACAGATTATTGCATATTTCGAGAAGAGACTTGTTTCATGAATGAGAAGTGCCTTAAATTGAAGATCAAATTACATGAAATTCTGCATTTTCTCAAGAAAACTATCTGATTCATCTCTTTTTATTTGCTCATCTCTGGGTAGAGACCTGAGCGTCAACAGATTGACCGGTCAAGTTCCTGAAACGATGGGAGCTGCTCTGGATTACATGTAATTTTAATTCTTGACTACTCCTAGTGTCTCAGCAAATATGTAGTTGACTTTCCTTCATCACTAGGATCATATACACCTCATATAGTTGGATTCCAAACAATTTTTTGGACAAGTGGTACATGACTTTTATTTGTGAATGTAGGTTCCTGACAAACAACTCCCTTACCGGAGCAGTACCTAATTGGGTAACAAGGAGCAAGGAATCTCTGTTAGTCTCCTACGAAAATATCCAGTTTTCGTTCTCGCTTTTCCATAAGATTGTCATAGATTGCAGAATTTGACTCATAATTCTTAGTATGAGACTTATGGGTTCACATCTAGTACATCACTCTTCAATGTTGTTCTGTCATTATTTATTGGGGGTGAATATGCGCACTAACTAGGTCAAGGTATGAACTGCAGCGACTTATCTTACAACAATTTCACCGGTTGTCCTCTAATTAGTTGTCAGCAATCAAAAGTGTGAGTCAATGCACATTCTCTCTCAAGGCAGAAATTTTGTAGTTCTGTCTCGTCCCCACATTTCTGGAGTTATTTTCTAACACATTGCGTCGCTTTCCAGTAATTTGGTTTCCAGCTTTTCGTCTAATGAAAACAACTCGTAAGTCTCTTTGGCTCAGAGCTATTCGAATTGTTGATAATTGCATGTGAAAATCATATTACCGACATTCTCTCTGGTTGATCCCATTAGGCTCTGGTGCTTGGAGAAGGATCTACCCTGCAACGGGAAAGCACAATGTGAGTTCTACTATGTTTGAATTGTTGTTGAACATAAACTGTCGAGCTACTTTTGTCCCCTATCATGTCTCACGCAATATCATCCGACGATCCATTCAGACCATTCCTTATTTATCAATTGTGGAGGAGCCGAAATGCCTTTTGATGGGAATCGATATGAAGCGGACACCAGTCAGGATGGGCCATCAGTTTTCTATTCTTCTTCAGAAAAGTGGGCTTACAGCAGCACCGGGGTTTATATGGGAAATGATAAAGCTGGTTACACCGTGAGTAACCCATTTTCTATGAACGTGAACGGCTCTGAACTTTACCAAACAGCTCGCCTTTCCCCTTGGTCAATCAGATACTATGGCCTTTGCATGATGAAAGGAAGTTACAAAGTGCGGCTTTATTTTGCTGAAATTCAATATTCCAACGACGAAACATTTAGCAGCCTCGGGAGACGTATATTCGATGTATCGATACAAGTGAGTGAAGTGAAATTTTTCGCTTGATCATTATTTTAATTTCATCTATTTTGCTGAGTTATCGTCTTTTGTTGAGGAGTTTGACTTGGGAAACTGTTATTATGACTTGGTGTGCGACAGGGCTGCACACAACAATCCGCAAGAGCACGATTTTTTCTCACCGAAATTCTTGTTAATTCTGCAGGGCAATCTAGTGTTGAAGGATTTTAATATTGCAGAAGCAGCGGGAGGTGTTGGGAAGGGCATATTCAAGGACTTCGATAACATTAGTGTGAATGACACTACTTTGGAGATTCATTTATATTGGTCAGGGAAGGGAACCACAGCCATTCCTGATAGTGGGACCTATGGACCACTTATTTCTGCCATTGCAATGACACAGAGTAAGTCAACGCTGACATACGGATCTCTATTATTCTTTCCTCATGTGGTCATTGAAGTATTCACGTATAAATTTGTCAATTTTTTCTTGCTCGTAGACTTTGACGTCGGAAGCGCCGGACTATCAGCTGGAGCAATCACTAGAACCGCAGTAGCTTCAACAGTTCTTTTATTGATATTACTAGTCCTCAGGCTAATAGGATTCTTAGGCGGCAAAGAAGTTGAAGATCCAGGTGAGATTATCATACCGACATATCTGCTCATGCAAGAATTTGTCACTCTTTGATTCATTACACAAATATGATGCTTATTTCAAGACCGTGTTTATCTGCTTTCTTATTTTTTGTGGAATTCTTATGAGTAAATTGTAATACCGCAAAAGTTGGCCTTGTTGCTTTGAATTAGGATTGCATACCTATGAGGCATGACCATATGAGTGAATCACTCCTTATTTCTTTTTATTGCATTCTTGATAAATAACTTGGTTTTTCTCTCTTCTTTTTCAGAATTATGTGGGCTAAATCTCCAAATTAGCCATTTCACTTTAAGGCAAATGAAAGCTGCTACAGGCAACTTCTCTTCTATGAATAAGATAGGTGAAGGAGGGTTTGGGCCAGTTTACAAGGTAATTCATAGCAGGTTCATAACTTCATCCTCCATTCAATATGAAGGAAGTATATGACAAATTCAGTGCATATCTTTGTTTTAGACTTACATTGCAGATCTTGTCAAGCCAGCCTTTTTTTTTTTAATGAAATAATATATGATTAGTTATGAGTCTTAAATTTGTATCATTAATCTCAGGGAATACTGTCGGATGGAACTATAATTGCTGTGAAGCAGCTTTCTTCTAAATCAAAACAAGGCAATCGTGAATTTCTCAATGAGATAGGCATGATATCTGTTGTCCAACACCCAAATCTCGTAAAGCTTTACGGCTTCTGCATTGAAGGAAAACAGTTGTTGCTAGTTTACGAATATCTGGAGAACAATAGTCTTGCCCGTGCAATTTTTGGTAAAAGATGCTTTTCCTAAGCCGACTAATATGCTATTAATGGGCATCCAACTAAACTTTCTTTGTCTCTCTCTTCCTAGGACAAGATGAGCAGTTGATTCAGTTGGACTGGGCCACAAGAAAGAAAATATGTTTGGGAATAGCAAGAGGATTGGCTTACCTTCACGGGGGAATGAGATTAAAAATTGTTCATAGGAACATAAAAACAACAAGTGTGCTGCTTGATAAGGAACTAAATGCCAAGATCTCAGATTTTGGTTTGGCCAAACTCAATGAAGAAGAGAATACGTATATCGGCACAAGGATAGTTGGAACAATGTAAGTCTTCTATTATACTACTTAATTCTCTTCTTTTAATTAGCTTTAGTCTAATGAACTTTTGATTGCTACAAATCTGTATGTTTTCCCTGAATGTCCTCCTTCTATGGTCATATTCACCATTACTATTTTGCCTTGCCTCAGGGGTTATATGGCTCCTGAATATGCGATGATGGGCTACTTAACAGACAAAGCCGATGTCTACAGCTTTGGAATCGTCGCTTTGGAAATTGTCAGTGGAAAGAGAAACGCAAATTACAGGCCGAAGGAAGAATTTGTTTTTCTTCTCGACTGGGTAATGTATAGCGACTTTTAAGTTATATTGGACGTGAAGCTCTCTTTATCTACTTTCTCCGGGTTTGCTTTGAGGACTTGCAGGTAGAAAGATGGCATGGGACTTCATAGTTAAATGATGGAACAAGCTATTAAGTACAAATTGGATCAGACTAAATTAATATATGAAGGAATAGTTTCTTTGAAGGACTTGTCCATAAAGAGAAAAAGTAAAAGAAAAGATGGGTTAGAAGCTTAGAGTAATGTCATATTGATATGTATGCTTGAGCATCCTCAGCGGTGGATAGCATGAATGCATGAACATGATGAGATTCCATCCATCAGTAATCTAATCTCCTCAGTTGTTCCTAAAACTGTTTTCTGTTTCTAAAAGCAAGATAACTGACTAATCTTCTATTTCTATTTGTACATGATGAAAGGCGTATGCGTTACAAGAGCAAGGGAACGTTCTTGAACTCGTGGATCCACGTCTTGGCTCGAATTACTCCGAGGAAGAGGCAATGAGAATGCTAAACCTGGTACTACTATGCACCAATCCTTCACCAACTCTCAGGCCGCCGATGTCATCTGTGGTGAGCATGCTCGAAGGGAAAGGCGCGATTCAAGCAGCAATAATCAAGCGCACCGCCAGGTGCTGGGAAGCATGTCTATAGAAGGTCCATGGATTGACTCTTCAGCTTCTTTCGCAAGTAAGGTTTAGACCCGCAGCCATTCTTCAGAGAGCAAGCTTCTCCTAGATTTTTAGGAATCGGATTCGTTCAATAATTATTATGTGTTCATCATTTTTTTCTATCCAATAGTGTAGAGGAATTAGACGGTGGAAATATAAAGAATAAGAATGTCGCTGAAGGATGTTATATAACCATGATAATTGAGCACGTCCTGGCCTTTAGCACAAGGTGTGTTTTCATCTAGGTGACTCTCAATTGTATGATTTTTCATACTTTGAATTTCTCGGTAAAGTATGTGCATAATAAATTCACCCATTTCGTCCATAAAAATTTCAAGATACTCATGAGAACTTCCATTTATTGTTTTAACTCAATTTGATATGATAGAAGCACCTAAGATCATGAACTAAGTTTTTGGAATGTCTAGCTGCTAAGCTCATAGTTTAGAAATTGTAGATTTATCGATTTCAGGCATTGTTTATGGTGTGTTCCCAACGAAAGTGCACTTATAGAGGTTCACCTATTAAAAAAACATTCATCAGCATGACTAATCTAATCTTCAACTCATAAAGATAGAACTCATTCTTGTCCATGTGGGGAGTAGAGATCATATAGCCTACATCTCTCTTCCACCAACGCCTCCACCAACCATATTGGTACAATTTTTTTGTTCAAATAATGAAACTATTTTTTGAGTATCCCATGACCTATATCGTTGAACTATTCTACCCTATCCTTTGTCCATCCTCTCCCAAAATATCCTACACACATGTACACTTTGCACACATTAAACCCCAACCTATATTGTTAATATCAACACCATGCTTCTACACAATTCCAAATTTCAACAGAGACAAAATGGCATAATCACGACTGTAATGCCTATCAAGTTGCAGCAACAGCTCATCCTAACTTTGCTGGGTGAAAGATGACACTAAGTTGACATAAATAATCTAATCTTTTAGCTCCCCAAAACAATTGACAGTTGTCCGATATTTATCTTTTGTTTTTCCATGACTGAATTTCTCCAGCCGCCACTTCCTTGTGAACACCCTTAACACTTCCAAGTCTTTAAAGAGTGTAATACTGCTACAGTGGATGAATCGAAAGCTTCCCAGAAAGGTTGTTTTGAGTTCCTTGCAGAAATGAGACACAGATTCCAAATTTGCAATGGATGGGGCTGACAAGATAATGAAGGATTGTAACTATCAGAAATTCAGCTCATCTGACGAGGTCCACATAGATCTTTCTGAGGAAAATGGTGAAGTCCAACCCTTAAATTCTGGCATGAGTGAACAAGGGAAAATGCAGCTTCGAAAGCAAAAGATGAAGCAGGCTTCACTATGAATGCAAATGCTGAGGCACAAGTTAAACCAAGTCGAAGGAGAGATCAAAATCAAACAAACGAAAGGACGATCATATGTCAGTGGCGCACTCAAGTGTCAGATAGTATGCGTGATAAGTAGGTAATAATAAATTGCCCTATAACAGGATAATTTTCTTGGCAGATTTGATCATTTTGTTTGCAGCGTTTCAAGTGAGATTAATGATTACATTCTTTGCGTTTCCAATCTGATTGTCATACTAGTCTTTCATGTTTTTGCCGTTCCCACTTCAAACGCTGGATCACATCAAGGCATCTCTCAAGATAAAAGTACTGAAGATATGTGAGGTAACAATAGCAGGAGTGAACGTAAAAGAAACATGCATTTGGCGTTGAGGTTTTGTTGGGCCCTATGCTGCTCAATCTACGTCTTCCTCAAGCTTCTTGGATTGCTAATCTTAAGGTTTGTAATGGGTGGTTTTGCAACGAAACACTAGGTGACAAAACCAATTCAGGCAACAGAGACCCTGAATTTTGCTTTCGCTAAACATAACCCAGTAGCCTTTGTGCCATTTATGCCATCTTTCTGCATCGATAACTCTTCAGGTGAACGCATTGTTCATCATTCAGAAGTGAGCAAGGCAGATAGGAATAATGGCCTTCATAACCAAGAACTGGAGGTCATAGTTTTACTCTGTATGCCAGAGTCTGAACACAACCGAAGGCTTGGCATCTTTCACGTATTATATCTTGTTGAGAGTAAGCATGTCTATAAATGATTTCTTTCCAATTCTGTTTCATATTCCGATGCACGATGATAGGCAGGATGAGTCGTAGATAACTTGGGTTTTGGAGACGTATCTCAAGAGTGCTAGCTTTACATTCTATCGAATTACTTTGAAGGTGAGGCCGGAATTTCTTTCCACGCATGGAGTCACAGCAAGTTCGAGCTACCTGACCATGCTGCCCTTCAAAAGCCAACCCATTTGCTTCGTGGAGATCTTTCTCAATTGTGCTCATCCCATAGTCAGTCTCCCATCAGAGTCACGAGCGCTCAACATACATATGACCAAACACATCATTGCACCGGAGTTAACTTCCTGCCTGACAGTGATCTTGGAAGCAAGAGCGAACAACCAGTCTGGTGGCGGCATACCAGAGATGTACTCTGCGTCACTTGAGCTCAAATCTAAGGTCCCTTGCTTAAAGAGGATTGTTTGGAATTGGGGTAAGACGGTCTTCGTTTGGGTCAGGATGGCGTCATATTCCGTGGAGTTGGTATTAGTTCTTCTCTTCTGTAGAGGAGTAATTATTCCCGAAGGGTGGGCGAAGACTAAGGCAAAAAGGCACCACATGAACATCACATCCCCGCACAAGAGCAGATGAAGAAACGGCTTGAAGCTGAAGCAAGCTCTCAGCCTTCCGCCTTGGGCACATCTTTATTCTTACTTGTAGTAAGTTTGGTAGGTTTTTAGTTTCCATGAAAACCGCTACTGCTGATTTTGAATAATTCAGGAAGCTGCATATTTTGAGTTGCTTCCACATTTGCATCAGCTCAGATGAGAGATCTTTTTCTCCAGTGAAAGACAGTATTGGTGTTGAATAACCCATGATCATTTACAATCACGGCACTTTTCATGGATTACCCTTAAAAGTTCATTATCTTCAGTATTTCCTCGTGTCAATCTAAGAATTTATTTAGGCTCAGCTACTACTCTAAAAACAAACACGATTCCTCTGCAAAAAAGATTGTTGAAGAGATAGGCCCCACATGCGCAAATTCTTGGCAAGCCATTAACTAAAACGAAATGTAGCATATGTTCTTAGCGTTAGCAAAATGATAATCTACAACTTCTCAATGACAAAGAAAGAGGTATTACGTTGTCGTGGCTAAATAGAACCCAACATGTCAAACTTTGTGCCAAAGAAACAGTGATGCATGGAGCTAAAAGGGCTATCTCTGAAATTCGGGAAAAGAATTAGGGAAAATTCCAAATAAGGACCTGGAGTGGACTAATTTTCTCAAATAAGTTTCTGAAATGAACTGTGTGTCAAATAAAGACCTAACGTGAATACATTGTCTCAAATAAGAACCCGAAGTTGAATCAATTCTAAATAAGGACCCGAGCTTGTTGGTCAGCCAAATATTTGCTAGCTATCAAGCATGTGACACTTCCGACGACTGGAGTTTAGGCAATTTTGTCCAAAAAAAATCTAGGGAAAATTGACAAATCCTAAAACGGAAACAAAAAAACCCTAGGTTTTCTACAGTCTCCATGTTCCTTGTACCCATCATCTGCAAAGTCAAAGACCGAAGTTCTCCCCATTTCTTGTACCCATCATTCGCAAAGTCGAAGACCCAAATTCTCTGCTAGTTGAGGCACGAATTTAAAAACAAGCAAAAAAAAAAAAACCAAATGCTTCTTTCTTTATTTGTGGAGACCCAAATTCTCCGCTAGTCAAGCAAAGGGGAGGAGTGACGAGAATCGAGTTGTGACGATGATCGGGCGGCGATTTGGTTGAGGAGTAGCGGGGGGAGAAGAAAGAAGAAAATGTAAACATCTAAATGAATAACCTAAGCTTAATTAATTTACAATTTTCCTAAACTTAATCTAAATGAATGACCAGGCAGCGATTTGGTTGATGCTTCTTTCACAAATTTCTGAAAAAATTACCCTATTTTAATTGTTGGAAAATGTCTGCTGGCAAGCTAAGGTCCTTAATAGAGATTAACTTGATCACTTCGGGTCTTTATTTGACATAAAATTCACTTTGAGTCATTATTTGAAATAATGAATCTACTTCAGGTCCTTATTTGATACAATGGGTCTAATTCGGGTCTTTATTTGACACAAAGTTCACTTTTGATTATTATTTGAAAAAATAGATTCACTTTGGATTCTTATTTGGAATTTTTCCAAAGAATTAGGATAAATTGGTCATCTACTTTCAAAATAGTCAAATCACATTCTCCCAAAAGTCCAAGAGATGTAAAATGCGGACAAATGAAAACTCATCCATTGCCTCAAAAGTGAGGAAATATTCACATGGTATCCTGTGCTGACATGCGTAACTCTATATACACTTCCAACTGCAAATTAAGGATGTGATGCAGTCAAAACTCAACACCGCTGTTTATCTGAACGGAGAAAGAAGGTCTACCGACAGTTGAGAGCAGCGCATCCACTCTGAGAACTACTCCTGAGCTTCCAACGTTCCCATTCCACTTAGATCTCCCAATCTGCATAAGACCAAGGAAGAGATTTAACACAGAAGGACTCAAAGAGGCTACATTTGAGATTCCATTTCTGAAGCAATATAATTAATCCGTTTTAGTGCATTTATCTTTTCCTCACAACATGCAACATCACATGTAGCTAAGGCACAAAGAACACAGGAGCATGTGTGCAGCTCCGGTGTGTTCATCTTTCAATGTCAATTGTTAACTCCATTCAATTTGCACTTCCGCAAATTTCAAAATACCAAAGGGCACAAATAAGAATTCATGAAATACCCTATTTGAGGATTAACATAAGTGATGGGTATAATGTTGGAGGAATGCGGTTTCACTTGAATTATGTCTGTATAGCCTTGATTATTTTAGATGACCACTACATGGATTTTCATTTCTGGATGCTGATATTTGATCGAATTGCAGAAGCTCAACGTGGTCAATGGAGTGCCCTTTACTGGAGGGTGGGCTAAAACTGGATTGTATTATGAGACTTTGAAGGCAATTTTCAAGGTACTGTTATGATTGATACACCTAAATATTTCTAACATGAGGCGTTTCTATTCATTGGTTGGAGGCAGAGCTTCATCAATCTTCAATTGACTGTTTTCGTGCAATAATTTTTTTTTTTACAGGTAGTCTTCCTAGAATAATGTGCTGTTCCTCATTCGAAAATTTTTTGTTCCATTGTTTCCAAGACATGCGAGTGTTCTCACTACCTTGGGAGAGAATAGTTGTTTTTGATGTGTATTCAACGAAAGTCCTGTATATTTTTGCTTTGCAACTTTTTGATGTTCTCTTTGTCTGTTGTTTGCGAAAAGTTTTGGCAAAGAATGACGCTGGTGACCACTTCCCATTAACACCATCTGCTTAGGCTTCGAACTATTGACAATGATAATCCGCAAGGTAACTTTGTCCTGTGTCACCGTTTTAAATTGTTTGTCAATGATTTCAGTCCTTTTGGTTGCATATCCTCTCTTTTCTAATGCAAGAGTCGGGCTTTACATGGTCTGTTCCTCAAAACAAAATATTTTCTTTCTACTTTTTTTCTTTTGTGAGTTATTGTGCCAGAAAGAAACTTCTATCCGCCCATGGCTTGACTTAGCACACTTGACTGATTATCATCTGCATAAAGCTATGGCCTCTAGTGGCACAAAACTTGAAAGCATAAGTCGTCACTGTAAGGTTGAGATTGCCAATGCTTTAATCTCGACAAGCTGAGCATGGCAATTATTTCACGTCCAATCAAGTGTGATGCAAATAATCCCTCAAGGTTTAAGTTGCTTCATTCATGTCAAACGGATAAATTCTGAATGATTTACAGAAAGTGTAGTTTACACTATAAAGAGGAAAGTGGAAAAATCTCTTGATAATAATTTAACAGTTCCCTAATGACTGGACAAAAGCATTTTCGAGGAATTTAATGCTGCAGATCAATCATCCACTCTACAATATATGAGAAAAACAAACATTGAAGGAACAGTATTCAAAGGTATGGTTGATGCTTGTAAGCTGTTACTGTCAACTTTTAAATACTAACGCATATAAAGACAGATAAAGTTGTATTATTTTTTAATTGACAGAAAGCAGGATATCTTTATGCTTCCAAATGGCTTCTTATGCTCCATGAAAATATCAATTTGGATTTATGTACTTTAGTAACGATGCTGATTATGTAGCCATGGAATCAAAATATTGCTGGAAAGAGAAATGTGGATTACATCAAATTCACACGGATGATTGTCCTGGTATACCAAAAGTGGTTATTGGAGTAGAAGATGAGTGGTTACTTTGTCTGTTGCTTGATATGGTCATGCATAATCACCTATAGATGCAGTTCTAACTTCCATGTATCCACTGTTTTGCAGATTTCCGCCAAATGCTTAGAAAGTTGAGCACAGATTGCCTTGTCATGCAAAATCATCATGTGAGCTGTAAGACTTTGGTTGCCTGCTGGCTTTAATTGAGAATCCTAAGTGGAGTTTGTTTGATTCCCCTGTTTCCTCTTCCTTTCATTTTCTTTCATGTACCTCTTTCTTCTAGCAAAGTGTTATCATCGCAGGGACTACATTCTTATTTTGATGTAAGCCATCTGTTACACGTGACACAAGCATTGCTGCTAAAGAATGGTGTCTAGATAGACCAGTTAGATCCTGGAAAAGTTAAAAAGGAGACAAAAGTCATGCAACTCTAATGCATTGTTTTGCTTCTTTTTGTAGACTAACATCCTGTGAGTTTTTTTTTATAGGGGACCAGTAGTTTTTTTTTTTTTTAATGCCAGAAATGGCTAAAAAGGCTAATGTTACGATTTTTGCTGAAGATTTTTTTATACTGGCCCAGGATCTTTCTTTTTTGCTGTTGTGTGTATGTTATATTTTTTATTTTACGAATGTGATTGGGACCAGTCTATTTTAATAAAGACTTAAATCCCAGTCATCTTACCTATTCTTGATGTATCTAATCCTCTTTTCTAATCCCACTCTTTATTTGTGTTGCAGTACTGCATCTCGCCAGAAAGACTGATGCAGAACACTGACTTAATGAATTTCTTTAAGGTCTTGACAACCAGCATGGATGGAGACAACAAGGTTGAATATAACCACCTACCTCTTACTTCATGCCTGAAGTGATATATTGTAGTGAAAAATATATTTTGTGTTACTGCTTATTTCAGTTATTTGTGAGAATAACATTGAGTTCTTTGAGGAACTCTATTATCAGGTCTACGCCTCCACAGTTCAAGCACAGTTACCCTGTAACTGCTTTCCAATGGCATCCAGAGGTAATAGTTAGTTTCATGCTTTTCTTCTTGTTCAACACCAATCTCATTTTACGAACCTATTGACCTCGAACGTTGAGTTTCCAAGATTTCTCATGCGAGAATCACACGAAAACATCGTAGGCTAATACATGCGCTCCTTTGGGGACTCGAGAGAAGCGTCCTCAACGGCGTCCCTACTATCTTGCACAGAAAACTTGCAGGAATTCCAATCAATGGCGTCCTAGGTTTTGGGTTTAAAGACGTCTAGAAAATGATAGAAAACTCATGGGACGCTTCTTCGGCGTCATCCCAATTTGCGAAATCTAGGGACATCTACGAAATGTTGCGGGGTGCTTGTTTGGGCTTCAGTCCCTATTCAGAAGGCATGGCGTGAAAAAAACATCCTCGTACTATCAGATCTCAAGTCAGAAAGCGAGCTACATTTATGATTCTATCGATGTTCTATTACATTTTTTGGCTAATTTTTCCCCATAAACTTTCAGCTCCCACCTTGAAGCATGAGAGAAGCCCATTGTTGGAACCAAAAGAATGACAATAAACTTTGGAAACTTGGAATAAAAACACTAGAAATTTGAGGGAGATATTTTATTGAGAATGCTTTCTCTTATTTGTGTCTTTGTGGACTATGGCTTATGGCTTGATTTACAACTCACGACTTCATCCCTTTATATAGGAATTGAAGTTTACAAACGCCAACGATTACTTAACAACCCACAAATTTAATGACTAAAACAAAAAAACCTCATACATGTAATAATAAGCACAATCGAAACGCACAATAAAGTAATAGAAGTCTTCAATAACTTCCATTCTTCAAATCCACGTAGCCTACCATAAAGTTTTTATGGCTCCTTCAATGCTTGTAGGTTTCTCATCCGGCAATCGTTCCAATAATCAATTTTATTTTATTTCAACAGCCTCCCTTAAAATTGATTTTGGAATTCAACAACTCCAAGCATCATCTTCAATTTTTCAAACAAATCTGCCTTCAATAGTTTAGTCAAAACATCTGCAATATGATCTTCCGATTTGCAAAAGTTAGGCTCAATTTTGCCATCTTTGACTTGCTCGTGAATATAGTGATACTTGATATCGATGTGTTTGCTCCTGCCATGAAAAATAGGATTCTTGGCCAAAGCCATAGCCGATTTGTTATAACACATTATTTTCGTAGGACCTGCCTATTCATGCATCAATTCACATAGCATCCTATGAAGCCATATTGCTTGACATGCCGCTGAAGCTAACGCTATGTATTCTGCTTTAGTAGTTGAGAGTGCAACAACTTGTTGTTTTTTCGAGGACCAAGAAATTACTCCTAATCTGAGAGAAAAAAATATATCCAGAAGTACTCTTCCGAGTCTCAGTATCACCTGCCCAATCACTGTTTGTGTATCCCACCAAATCGAAATTGTTAGTATGAGAATATAAAATCCCATGATCACGAGTTCCATTGACATACCGTATAATTCTTTTTACTGCTTGCAAATGTGATTGGTATGGTTTCTCCATAAATCAACTAGTAATTCCCACACCATAAGTAATATCTGGCCTTGTAGAAGCCAAATATCTTAAACTGCCAACAATGCTTTTGAAATAAGTGAGGTTCACTGCTTCACCGGTTCCTTCTTTATTCAACTGCAACCGTTCAACTACGGGAGTCCGTATTGGTTTGAGCAATTCCATCTTGAATTGCTTTAGAATATCATTAGCATATTTCTGCTGTGAAATAAATATACCATCATTTGTCTGCTTCACTTCAAGGCCTAGAAAATATGACATTAATCCTAAATATGTCATCTCGAAATGACTAGTCATAGCCTCCCTGAATTCAGCAAACATCTGTTGACAACTCCCTGTAAATATCAAATCATCAACATAAAGGCACACAACTATTATGTCACCGTGAGTGTTTGACTTGATATACAGTGTAGGCTCATATGGGCATTTTCGAAAACCATGCTCTAACAGGTACGCGTCAATTCTTGTGTACCATGCTTGAGGTGCCTGTTTTAGCCCATACAATGCTTTATTTAGTTTATAAACTTGATTTTCATGCCCTTTCTTCTCATAACCCCGTGGTTGCTCCACGTAGACTTCCTCTTCAAAAACACCATTAAGAAACACTGATTTCACATCCATTTGGTGGATCTTCCAACGATTTTGAGCTGCAAGTGCCAAAATCATAAGAATGGTATCCATTCGAGCCATAGGTGCAAATACTTCAAAATAATCAATACATGGCTTTTGCTTGTAGCCTTTTACGACTAGCCTAGCTTTATATTGGTCCACCTAACCGTCTGGCTTGTACTTCGTCTTGTACACCCACTTGACACCAATGGGCTTCTTATCGGGTGGTAGAGAAGTTAGCTCCCATGTGTCATTCTTTTCAATGGAGCGGACTTCTTCATCCATTGCTTGGATCCACTTCTCATCTATTGCTGCATCATCATAGGATATGGGGTCACATTCTACAAATAAAGAAAAATTATCATAGTTTCATCAGTGATTCCTTCATTATCACTATCATCATCTCTTGTGATTACATAATCCTTGAATCTTGATGGCATCTCCCGCAATCGCTGTGAACGACGTATCAGTGGTTCTAAAACTGCTCTTGGTGAAGAAATTGAACTACTAGGAAAAAATGATGGATCTTCAGTTGAAGATTTTTTTGTCTCTCTCGCCAATGATTCATCTTCAATGGTGACAATCTTCTGGTTCCAGTCCTAGGCTTCATTTTCAAGAAACTGGACATCCCAGCTGATGATAATTTTCTCAGTGACTGGATTATATAGTTTATAACCCTTAGTCATGTCACTGTAGACGATGAAGCACTTTTGGCTTTTGTCATCCAATTTTTTCCTCCGTTCGTCCGGTATACGAGGGATATGCTACACACCCAAATACTCATAGGAACAAAACATCTGGCTTGTTGCCGCTCCAAGCCTCTTCCGGTGTTCTTCCAAGAACACTCCTTATTGGACACCTATTTAGCAAAAATATAGTACACGCAACGGCTTCTGCCCAAAACTTCTTGGGTAAATTTTTAGCCTATAACATACTTCTTGCCATTTCAAATATTGTCCTATTCTTTCTTTTTGCTATATCATTTTGTTGAGGAGTATAGCTGGCAGTCAATTGACTTTTCACTCCATGAATTTTTATAGTATTTATCAAATTCATTCGAAGTGAATTCTCCCCTCTATCAGATCTCAATGTCTTTAAAATAAAGCCACTATACTTTTCAACATAGACTTTAAATTCTTTAAACTTTGAAAAAGCTTCAGATTTTTCTTTAAGAAAATATACCCATGTTTTTCTAGTAAAATCATCCACAAAAATTAATGTATACCTTTTTTGTGTGAATGATTCCACCTCAACAAGGCCACATATGTCTGTATGTACCAACTCCAAAGGTTGTTTTGCTCTTCTGGCTTTTTCAACTGGAAAGGATTCTTGATGTTGTTTTCCAACAAGACATCCTTTGCATGGGCGATCTGGAATGTCAATCAAAGGCATGCCGGTCACCATCTTTTTCTGGATCAGTAATTTTAGTCCACGAAAATTTAAATGACCAAATCGAAGATGCCATACCAGTTGCTATCTTTCATCTTCGCTTGAAAGTTCAAGAAGGGAACATCCGGTTCTTTGTCATCCGCACTATTGTCATCAATTTATTGTCTACACCCATAATAGTGCAAACTCCATTTTCAATATGGACTTTGTGGCCTCTTTCAAAAAGTTGCCCAACACTTAATAAGTTCCAACAAAGTCCTGGCACAAAATAAACATCTGCAACAGTAACATTGTACCATCTTTTGAGTTGATATTAACATCACCTTTGCTCATTACAAGAACTTTGGATTTGTTCCCAAAATTAACTTCACCACGAACCGTCTCGTCCAAGTGTGAGAATAACTCCTTTCAACCAATCATATGATTACTGCACTCAGTATCAAGGTACCAAAGGTTGTTGTCCACGATGCTTGAGTCATCCTTCTTACTTGCTAGCACCACATTTTCCTCAACATTAATGGTATGCGCCTGTTCTGCCAGCTCGTATGCCACCTTTGCTTGACATTTGGATTTGTAATGTCCGAATTTGTTACATCTAAAACACTTGACCTTTGATTTGTCACGTGTTTTATATTTTCCGATGGAATTGAAATTTCCACATCCGCATCCTCGACCACCTCCACGACCTCGGCCAACTTGATGGCCTCCTCAACTTGATTGAGCGACCCAACTTTGCAATGCTTGCTCGGAATTCGAACTGATGGACTTTTGATTCATTCTTAGCTCATGCGAGCATAATGAACCCATCAACTGCTCCAACGTCACGATTGACACATCTTGCGCTTCTTCAATTGCCGCGACTATGTAGTCATATCTTTTAGTCAAAGACCTCAAGATCTTTTCTACGATTCGAACATCTTGGAGTTCTTCACCATCAACCCTCAGTTGGTTAACAATGGTTTGTACGCGATCAAGGTATATCAAGATTGATTCATAGTCATGCATGTATAAAGATTCAAAATCACCTCAAAGTGTTTGAAGCCGCATCCGTTTGATGCGATCATCGCCTTTGTAGGATTGTTGCAAAATATCCCACGCTCCTTTCACGGTCTCTACCCTTGATATTTTTTCAAATATAACTTCCTCTACGGATTGAAAGATCGCAAACAATGCTTTTTGATCTTTCTTCCTAGATTCCACCAAAATATCTTTCTCCTCCCTTCTTAAAGCATCAAATGCTTCAGCATCAGCCACTTCAGTATAGCCATTCTCCACAAGATTCCATAAATCTTGCGATTTGAAAAGAACCTTCATCTGGACATACCAATTATTGAAATTCTTTCCGTTCAACTTGGGAAGTTGCATTTGAACAAAACTGGTGGATGCCATTTCTAGCTCTGATACCAAACGTTGGAACCAAAAGAATGGCAATAAACTTTGGAAACTTGGAATAAAAACACTAGAAATTTGAGGGAGATATTTTATTGAGAATGCTTTCTCTTATTTGTGTCTTTGTGGACTATGGCTTATGGCTTGATTTACAACTCACGACTTCATCCCTTTATATAGGAATTGAAGTTTACAAACGCCAACGATTACATAACAACCCACAAATTTAATGACTGAAACAAAACAACCTCATACATGTAATCATAAACACAATCGAAATGCACAATAAAGTAACAGAAGTTTTCAATAACTTCCATTCTTCAAATCCATGTAGCCTACCATAAAGTTTTTATGGCTCCTTCAATACTTGTAGGTTTCTCATCCGGCAATTGTTCCGATAATCAATTTTATTTTATTTAACACCCATGATCTCTCAACTAGACAGAGAATAAAAAAGTCCAACTTCAATCCCCCTTTCTTTGCGAGCTTCTAATTAAAGATGAGAAGAGATAATGCTGAAGGCCCAATTAGTCAACCGGATGAACAAAAGTCGACTCGTTAAAAGTAGGACCTTTGTCTAGCCGCCCGACAAAGGAAAGGTACGTCTGCTAACATGCAAGTGGGGTTTTAACAGACGAGCCTACGACGACGTCGCTTTCGTGAAGATGACACGAAGTTTCGCCATTTAATCGCTGTTACCCCCATCAACGAGGGCACCGACGGAAAGGCGCATCTGACTAGAAAACACGCATGCATTGGGGTACTAATTATTTGCTACCGGCAACAATAAGAACCACGGTCAAACGCCCTTTCTGTTCTTTCCTTCTTTTATTTTTCTTTTTTTTTTATTTGTTTGTCTTCGATGGAAAAAGGGGCCCTAGCTCCATGCTTTGGCAATTTGCTTTTGCTTTCACACTTTAGGTTGAGAAATTCTTGCTAATCAGCTTTTTTTTTTTTATTTAAACTTTCTATGTCTCTTTTATCTTCTTTGGAAACTTCCTCGTGAATAGAATATTTTGTCATGTTCTCCTCGTTCAGAAAGGATGTCAGTCTTTCATATCAACACGGTACTTCAATGAATATCCTTTCATGTTCAAATTGCTAATATATTACTGTGTACTCACGCCTTTGAGAGTTGATATTGACAGTGATTAGAATACATATGGGCTGAGTAGAGAATCTTCATCTAACCACCCAATGCTTTAGATATGGGAAAATTATCGTATTAAATTATCATATTATATAGGTAAGGTATGAGTTGCGTCATATATATATATATATATATATATATATATATATATATATATATATATCAATAGGCTAATGATCTAACCTTCCTACGAGAAATGCTGCCTTGACACGACCAAAATAGCGCAAAAGAAATGATGGTGCTTCTGGGTTCAGTTTCTAGAGGGGCCGTCTCCATTGTTCTTGCCGTAATTTGCTCTGTGGTCTTTGAGTGTCATGCTCAAGTCTTGCCCCCAGATGAAGGTACGCCAGAATGATGAAAACCTTTTATGGAGCTTCCATCACATTTTTCAGCCCTTTTTTCTTCGCAAGTTTGTTTCTGATCCAAGAATTTCTTTTAGAAACTTTTGGGGATGTGGAAGAAGAAGAAGAAGAAGAAGAAGAAGAAGAGGAGGAGGAGGAGGAGGAGGAGGAGGAGCATAAGAAGAAGAAGAAGAAAAAGAAGGAGAAGAAGAAGGAAAAGCAGAAGGAGAAGGAGGAGGAGGAGAAGGAGAAGGAGGAGAAGTAGAAGAAGAATAAGAAGAAGAAGAAGAAGAAGCAGGAGGAGGAGGAGGAGAAGAAGAAGAAGTAGAAGAAGGAGCAGAAGAAGGAGAAGGAGAAGCAGAAGGAGGAGGAGGAGGAGGAGGAGGAGAAGAAGAATCTCACCTTGATAATTGGATTATTGAATCCTTACCAAGTACTCGCTCTTTGCTCAATTATGACACCAATAATCTCACTTTAATTGGTCGATCCAACAAATGATTGGTGAAATTTTCCTTGTCAAGAAAAAGGATTTTGGTAAGGGCAACTGTTTTTCCCAACCTCCTTTTCAATCCTTATCTTTGTAGGAAAAGAAATTTAGGACTCAAGAAAAATTAGTGAAAATGAAGTTTTGGGTTTTTGATTTAGTTAAACCTCGTCTGTTTGGAACCACTTGGGCATCCTAGTGGCTGCTCTTCCCACATGCGAAGGGGGAGGTGGGGTATTCGAATCTCTACCTTCTCAAAGAGATTGAGATGAGGACGATTTAATTTGAAGTGTAGGTTTCAACTCTCATGCCATATACGGAGGTAAGGAAAAAGTTTGAGGGTGAGAATTAGAATAGAAGTAGGGGATGATCAATATACATACAACACACACACACACACACACACACACACACACACACACACACACACACACATATATAACTCGTCTATATGGGCCCACACAAGTCTATCCTTCTCATACATATTTTGAATGTGTGCATGCATGGTGGGTACATCCAATTTGAATGTTAAAGGGTGAAGACTCATGAGAAAATATTAGGTATGTCTTATGTGCCGGCACAACAAATAGGAAGGCCATGAAGTTGTGACATGTGTTCAAAGTGGGGCCTAATGTTAGATATTCTGAAGACTCTTCTCTCTATTTTCTCTCCTCTCTCTCTCTCTCTCTTCTCTCTACATGCGCTTTCTCTCTTCTGCCTCACAAGACACACAATATTTTCAAAATTTGGGTCCGACATGCAACATGTGTCATGTTTTCAAGAACCTACTAATTTGCCACACCAGCACACAAGACGTACACAACATTTTCTCAAGGAATCAACGTCATGCAGTACTTTCGATTCAACAGTTTGAGTTGACACCTTCTTTTGAAGACAAAAATGAGATGTGACATATATATTAATACTACATTTGGTCGTTCGGATTTTTAATTAGGATAGGACTGAATAGGATAAAATATGAAATCTTGATAATTTCTTATGTCCTATTCATTGTTTGATTAATCGCAATATTAAGATCAGATATATTCATATCATATCATGTACATTTATATATATAAATGATATATCATTGTAAATGAACCTAAAATTCATGAACTGATATGATGAAATTTTCTTGTGACACTACTCTCTAATTTATTTTTATATTCTTATTTTATTTTTCCTCTATTTTTAAATTATTTTCTTTATTATTTCTTTTTCCCCTTCCATCATTCTTTGATAAATTTTTATCAAATAGTAAATTGTACTAATATACCTAAAATACAAAAATACCTAAAATATATAACAAATATAAATATATAATTCATAATTAAATGGGTATTACAATATAGAATTAAAGTTGAATATATAAATTAATATAAGATTAAATTTTAAAAATATATATATTTCTTATTTCTTAGTTCTTAAATTAGAATTGAAATATTATTTATATTGAATATAACTTCAATTTTGTTAATTTAAATAAGTTTGTTATTCGAGAAAAATAATATTCACGTTATGGACATTAGAAATCATATCCACATTTATTCCACCTCCGTCATTGAATAATTTTATCCAGCCCATATCACATTTATATCTCGACTTCATCATATCCCGAGCAAACACCAAACGTTGGATAGGATAAATCATATCGTATCCTAAATTTTATCTTGACTGTCAAACGCGGCCTTAAAGGTTTGGATTTGAAAGAATACGTAACTCCATCTAATTTTATCAATTGTCCAATTGAAATTCTAGGATGTTGACATCACACAGTATATTAGATATCTTTCTATATGGGCTAATTCCTTAAAAAGCCTCCAACTTTGGGCCTAGTCCTAATCATATCATAAACTTTTTTTTTGTCCCCATAAAAACCCTCAATTTTAGGTCATGTCTCAAGTATACCCTAAGCTCTTCTTTTTTTCATATGAAAATCCCCTTAACTTTAAGTCGTGTCCCAATTTTACGCAAATATTTTTACAGTCTCATAAAAAAACCACAAATTTTTACTTGAGGCACAAATCTGCCCCTACTACCCCTCCATCTAAAATTTCTCGTTGACAACTGAGAGATGGAAAAGTCCCAATTACGAGTTGTTTGAGTGTCTCGAGTGTGAGCTTTTCGATTGCGAGAGATGAAGCATTCTCAAGCACGAGAGACCGAAGATCAAGCATAAACAGAGGATTAATGGAGAGCAATTTGGGAATCAAGTAAAAGTTTGTAATCTTTGTATGAGACCCAAAAAAAAAAAAATTGAAGTGAAATTGAAACTAGACCTACAGTTAGAATTTCTTTATGAAACGAAAAGAAAAAAAGTTTAGGATAGATTTGGAATTTATAGTAGAATTGGAACTGAACTTAAAGTTAGAAGTTTTTTATGAAACAAAAAAAATTAGGATAGAATAGGGACATAATATAAAATTTAAGATTTTTTATGAGACAAAAGGAAGAATTGAGACCAAAATTAAAGTCATAGGTTTTTGAGGATATCACGGCCTTTCTACATCGAATTCATGATGTCAGGCTAGTGGTATTTTGCCGGGTATCAATAATTGCGATTGATGGGCCTTCCTAATAAATTGCCACCAATTCACGTGAAGACGACCCTTTTCTTACGCCACTTCCTGCAATTTGGTTTCACCGATCTTGATATTGTGATAGCCTGATTTTTTTATTCTGTTTTTATTGGATGAGTTGGGCTTTTTATCGACACGCCTATAGTCTTTTTCTCTAAGCTAATCACTTACAAGATAACTAATCTATTAGGTGAAGCCGTTAAGGAATCTAAACGCGATAGATTTGAGAAACTACTTGACCGTGCTAATCTCCAAGGGTCAATACGGCACCGTCAAAATCGATCAGAGACCTGAGATAGATCATTTCGATAAAGGCATGTGATTAAATTGTGGGTGATTCCACCTAATTGCAAAATTCTCGTTGAACAGCACTAAATCGATTTTTTTGTCATTTATGTACTATGTGCCCGTATTTGAGACCTCAAGATTTTCACAACAACCGAGAGTCACCAATGAGTCGAAAATGTACAATGTGGCTTGAAAATAATTGATCACAAGTCAAATGCGCTAAAAATTCCTAAAAGCTACCCAGTAGGTTAGGTCACGCTAAAATTGCGTCCGATTGAAATTAACCACAAAATTGAATCCGATTTTCGAAATTGAAAGTTTTGTCATGTCACGGTTTATTTTAGGAATGTTGACTCATTCTCCGAAGATTTTTCGGCAAACCCGAGTTTTTGGCGAAAATTTAAGTTTGGGCATTTTTGGACCGGGAAATTAAGATGGCCATTTTTTGGGTGCGTTTTTGGCATTGAAGATGGATCACTTGGCAAGGAAAATCATGGAATGGATGTAGATGCCTTAGCTGGAATTTATGGGCACAAATTTGGATTAATTTGAAGTGGAATTGGAAGGGAAAATGGCAAAATTCGTAGCTATTGAGGGGTGCAACATTTCAACAACCTTAAGTGGCTTATCGGAGAAGTTTTGGAGTGGGAAATGGCTGAGGATAACAGCAATGGTGTTGACACCTAAATTTTTGCATAATTTTTGGGGTTAATTTTTACTTTAAAAAAAAAAAAACACATGGGAAGCATTTTATTTTTTATTTTGTTTTAGACTACCGGTGAGGGAATGATTTTTACATATTCCATTAAGATTTTTCACACATATACCAACGGATGTATTTTGCGGAAAAAGGGAATTTTTTGGATGGAATATGCAAAAAATACAAAAGGGGAATATTGCGCGAGTTGTGTATATTTCAACGATATATTTAGGGGCATTGTGCATAAACAAAATGGAAAAAGAATATATTGCGAGATACATTTTTTTTTACCTATAAAAGACATGGTGCGCGAATTAAGTTGGGGGGTTGTTTTTGGTCTCGGGTAAAAAAAAAAGTACACGGAAAAGCAAAAAGTGAAAAGTGAGTGAGGTGAGAGAGAGACAAAACCCAAAAAAAAGGAAAAAAAAGAAGGGGAAACCCTAATTGCGACTGTTCATCTTCCCAAGGGCTCCCCCAGACCTTGTCGGCGTCGCGCCAGTGCCGCATCTCCCCGACGACTCCCCCCTTTGACCGCACCAGTGGCCGAGCCACCGACCTTCGCCAATTGCAGTCGCCGACCGCTGCCCTCGCGCGCCGCAGCCGCACCACGATTGATCCGCCTCCACCGCATTCGCCAGCCCCACAAGCAGGTGTCACCGCCCCATCAATCTATTGCCGGAGCTACAACTCGAAGCTCGCGCCGCCCGACACTGCCTCCACTCGCCACCTGCAAATCCGAGATCCCCACGTGGCCGATCCAGATTCGACGCCGTCCCTACCTCCTTGTCCCCGCTGCGACCCAACGACGCCGTTGCCCCGCATATGCCTCGCCGGACACCACGCCCTACAGCCAGATCCAGACGTTGGAGCTCCTCACCGCAGCCGCCCGAGGCCTCCCACTTTCCCTACAGCGCCCTACCGTTCGAAGCCCGTGACCCGACGACCCACGATCCGTGATCCGCACTCCCGCTTCGTCGCCCCTCCTCTCGCCCGCGGGTCGCTGCCACTACCTAGCCGAGATCCGGGCGCCGAGCTCCTCGCCCCCACAACGCCCCCTTGCTAAAGTCCTTCGCCGGTGCCTTGCTTAGCCGGAGACCCTCGCCGGCGATTCCCCAAAACCGGCGGCCAAGATTTCTTTTTTTTTTTAAAAGGAAAAAAATTAAATTAGGTGTTTTTGCTTTACTTTAATAGGCAAGTTTAGGTTTTTTTTTTTTAAATTATTATCTCTTTATATGTTGTTTTCTTTGGTTGTAATACCTATCTATGTATAATTGGAAATCTCAATATATTACCCAATTCGCAACCGTGCCGGGGTTTTTTATTTCATCTATAAGGCTTTAGATAAAATAATTAATCAAACGGAAATAAAATTGATATTTTGATTTTTAAGGTTTAAGATCAGTTTATTGATTTTACCAGGGAAATATTACCCCTTTGTTTGGACGATGTGTGATATTTTTTATGATTTTGAATGGTTTGTCTTGTCTTGATTGTTTTATTTATTTTGAAATACGTTTGAGTAAATATTGCATGCTTTAGGGTTATTTGCATATTTTAGATTAAACATTTTATATATTATGAATTTTCGAAATTAAAAAAAAAAAATAAATCATAAATTTAGGATGTTAGATTTTTGTTTCATTAGCTTAAATTACATGCTTAATTATTTGACATTTTTAAAATTTCGAAATTAATAGTAAAAAACAACATATCATCATGCATATGTCATGTAGAATTAGGACATCCTTTGTACGTCATTACACATTAGAATAAAATTGCATATTTCATTTTAAGTTTAGATTGATTTAGATAGACTGCATCTTAGGTTAGAGATTGCTAAGTTAAGATAATATCTTGGTTTTAATTAGGGTTTAGCCTAACCTAATCCTTGATATAAGTTAGATAGAATCTTGATTTTGCTAGATAATTTTCACATTTTTCTAATTTCGAATTTCATAAAAAAATACAAAAATGTCTTGGGATAAGTTAATTCCATTTTCTAGGATAGATTGCACATTTATTAAGAAAACACAAAAAAAATGTCATTGCATGTCATATAGAATCAGATTCATGAAATGCATGCCATTTAGTGATTGTTGCTAGGTTTATTTAATTAGAAATTTGCTTGTCCTTAGAATTAGATTATTTAGTTATATTGCATTGCATAAAGCATGATTCTCATTGAATGAATTAAAATAATAAAGAAATTGCATGTTAATTAGAAATCATATCTAGGGCTGTTGATGTAAATTCTGATCTAATATTGCAGATGCTTTCATTGCTACGAGGTAAGTCTTGTATTTTTTTATTATTTGCTTTCTCGGGTGTTAAATTGGTGGATTGTGTACCCACATGATCACCTCACATGTTGGGAAATAATTTAAAATCAATCCAAGCTGCTTGCAAAAATATTTTTGAAAATAAAAAAAGAAATGGTACCGAAAGGGCATTAGAAAAATTTAATGTAATCAAGTCCCCGTACCTTTAGTCTCGGTTCGTAGGAGTAAAGTAAAACTCCTGTTATTTTACTTGGGTTTCTAATCGACACAACAAAAAATAGATTAGTGGCGACTCCTAAATAAAATTCATTAGCATGTTAAGAAATTTGAACTTAAGTCGCGAATTGGTATGGGCTTAGGAGAGCCCGAGTTAAGTCTAGGCTTAACAATTTATTAGCCAAACCCTAGGTGGTTCACACTCGAAAACTTGGTTAGGACAACTTGGCAACTCCGCTGGGGACTTGAGTGAAAACATTTAGTGGACTTAGGCCAATTTTCTTTTTTTGAAAAATGTTTTTGTTTGGTAGCGAGGATTCCAGTACGTCCCTAACATTTAGATGTTAAATGTTCTTGTAGAGGTTGCCCAACTCATTCCCAAAAGTTTTTCTTGGTGTCAAGAATGTTTGCCTCTGCCTGCGAGGCTGTGTCGCATTGGGGTATCATTCTTGATTGAGCCGGAGTTAGGAAGACTTGACTTAGTATGCGAGGCTGCAACTAAGTCATCCCACCATTTTAACTCCACCTTACTTAGCTTTCCTAGTTAGAAATCGAACCTCATACTTCATGCGCTTGTCTATGTGGTTGCTTTAATCGTCTGGTGAAGTGAGTTTCCTACCATTTACTCTTACAATTTACTTATTATGTCTTTAGTTGGTCCATGACATTAGTTTGGTCGAGTCTGGTCTATAAACAATGGGAAGATCCACCACCCATGGTGGTGGCGTAGTGGTTGCGCGCTGGTTCCTTTCGCGAGAGGTCCAGTGTTCGAATCCCTGCGTCGTCTTGTGACACCCCGAACCACCTAGGGTCACCACAGGCACCTGGCATTACACCTAATTACATCTCTTAACCGAAGCGTCGTAAATCATAGACATATATATATATTGAAAATGGTCCCAGCGCGACTCATTAGTGGAAGCAAAATATAACATCGCCATCTCACCCTCCATCAACCATGATACAATTGCACACCACTAAACATCATAATAAAAGACAAAGCCATGACACTTTATTTACATATTTTCAAGATGGGTTTCCTTGGGTCGGTACATAAAAAAAAAAGGCCAGGACATGAAGCCACACTCGGCGAAAACCCCAAAAAGAAACACTCGACCCACTACGACTAATGTGCAAGATCCCCCGTCACTAGTGTCGGCTAACCATCCCAAAAAGTGTCAGCTCCTACTTGTGACGCACGGGCCGTCACACCCATCCCGGTGCATCAGGCGGTGGTGGCGGTAACATCCCATGCATCACTCCATCATGTCGAACATGAACGGATATGAACTCCTGGATAATAGGGCCCCCAGCCAGGCCCACATTGTACATAACTAAACAGCGCACTCGAATATACGTTAGACCAGGAACAGAGGGACAGTCGAACTCCTTGCATTTGACCTCTACATCCGAAGGTATGCCGTAAAATACGCCCCGCGTGATAGCAGGGAGCGGCATGCTACTAATCTGAAATGTTGGTCCCCGAAGGGGTGAGTACAACCACTCAGCAGGTAAAGGAATCCAATAACCACTCAATGCATCATGCAATACAATCACAACATCATACATGCCATTCATGCATCCAAGCATACTTACCTTGAAGCCATACATATACCATTATACATCTTAATCACAATCATGTCATATATGCACATCATTATGCCATAACCACTCAATGCATCATGCAATACAATCACAACATCATACATGCCATTCATGCATCCAAGCATACTTACCTTGAAGCCATACATATACCATTATACATCTTAATCACAATCATGTCATATACGCATATCATCATGCCATATGTGATCATCATCATATCATGTCATATACGCATATCATCATGCCATATGTGATCATCATCATATCATGTCATAGACGCATATCATCATGCCATATGTGATCATCATCATATCATATCATAGACGCATATCATCATGCCATAGGTGATCATCATCATATCATGTCATAGATGCATGATTCAATTTCCACTTTTAATTTTCAATTCGATCACCTCATCCCATACTTTACACTTGTGCCCCATCCTGGCATCGCAAGTAAAACCTTCGGCATTCAGCCATTTAAGGCCACCGGGCATCCGGCACCCCCACATTCCGGACATCTCACATCCCAACTAGCATCACGAGGCATCCCCTCGGGCAAAGACCTTCGAGGCTTCCGGCATTTACACTCCCTGGCCGAGTATCTCGCACCCCAACTGGCATCACGAGGCATCCCCTTGAGCACAAACCTCCAGGGCTTCCGGCACCCCCAACTTTTCGGGCATCTCGAAACTCCTGAGGACATCCGGCCTTGTATCTCAATACAATCTGGGCCATCCGGCACCCCCCATCTCGGGCATCTTGACACTCCCAGGGCATTATCATCTACCACAAACAGTCTCCTCATTTATCTCTTTTATTCATGGTTACCAATTTATGTCTCAACTCAGCACGGCACATGATGCAATGGCAAGCAAGATCACTTTCATCCTTTAATTTATACATGCATAATCAGTCATCATTGTACATGCAGCAAGATGCAAAATAAAATTTATGGAATTCATACAATTTTGAATAATCCATTTATCATGCCCTTTTGGAAATTATTTAAATTCCAGCTTGTACCATTTTGAAAATATTTAAATTAAATATCCATATGATTTTCAAAAAGTCGTGAAATTAAAGCCTGTGATAACCAAGACAATAAGATAATGATTTCATGAAAAAAAACATGGCCAACAAAGTTCCACACAAAAGATATCATTCAGACCATCACAGCATGCATTTTCGGATGAAAACAGAATGTGCAATTTTTGAAATAATTTGATTAAAATACCCGAACGACCTCTGAAAATTATGAAATTTTACCAGGTTGTAGTTACGACACTAATGTAGATTTTTCATGAAGACTTATAAGCCATATTCGTTTTAGATAATTTCCTATAGTCGTACGAAGCTTCTGGTTCTCATACCGAAACGTCCAGTGTAGTCATCTCCGAAATACCGAGTTTTTACCCACTCATTATTCTTCGTTTCCTCTGAAATTTGGATATGTTTTACTTCAAGAGGTCCCCTACAACTTTTATTAAGGGATCTAGGTCAAATTTCCAAATAACAGTCACCATATGGGTCCATGAAATCTCAGGTGTCCTGTACCGCGTCTCCAGATCTACCGTCATCAAGAGTAAATCGATTCACTATGCTATACTTGTTCATTATACTTCAAATTTGAGTATGTTAATATTTAATATGTTCTATACAAGTTTCATGAAGAAGTAGAAGAGATATTCTTGATAAAAATCAACATGCAACCACAAATCCACCGAAAGGTCAGTGAAATCGTTCCAGATCTGGTGTCTCCGTAGGATGAGAGTTTGACCCCTTAAATATCCATCATTTTGCACCAAATTTTAGTATGTTGTATTTTAGGATGTTATATACAATTTTCATGAAGGAATAAAAGTCGAAATCGAACTCAAAACATGCATGCAAGCTCTCCCAAAGTTCTGGCTCAGGCGGTTCACGTGAAAACAGCATGCAAACTCAAGAACAAACCACATTAGCTTCACTCCCGTGCCTCCAAACATCCTAGATCCGACCACACATGCAAGAAATTTGTGCAAGAGTAGAAAGAGGATTCCCAACTTGCCTCTAGACCGAGCTAGCAACGAGCACACTGCGGTGAATGAGCGGCACACAAGCGGCGACGGGCGGACGGTCGGCGAGCGGCTCCTCCTCCTCCCTCTCGGCTTCTCTTCTCTCGGCCTCACTCTCTCTCTCTCTCTCTCTCTCTCTCTCTCTCTCTCTCTCTCTCTCTCTCACTTGGCCGAACAACACAACCGGCCACCCTCTCTCTCTCCTCTTCCTTTTATTTCCCCAATTCCTCATCATTTGCAATGATTAGATTGCCTCTTCCAATGTCCAATACATGAAGACCTCCTTGCCACTTGTCCTAACACATGCAATTGGGCTTTGGGCTTGGGCTTGGAGACATTTGGGCCAGCAATGGGCCGGCACCTCCTCCCCCTTTTCTTGGTCGACGGCAGCCCACTTGTGGGCTTCAATGGGCCGGCCAACTTGGCCCATTAAAGATCCACTCTTGGGCCTAAGGCCCAACCCAATTAAAATCCACAATTCCACTTTTCAATTATTCATCTTTAATTTGTTTTTTTTTATATAGATTTCAAATTTTAATTTCACATGGCTAAGAATAAATCATCCTCATAAATTTATCCTATAATACTAATTTAAGAACTCATGATCACAAGCACATAACACATAGCCTTAAGAGAAAACTAATGGCTAAAACATGAACCATAGGTAATTTCGTTACCTAATTATAGGCTTTAATTCCTCTAGAGGATGTCTTGAATTTTGGGATGCCACACGTCTACCTTGTTGGAAAGGAACCCACGACTTACCCGAGGAGCAAGAGTAGTGGTGACTCTACTCCCTCCAGGGTTTACTCCAACCGTGAAGCGGCGCACGGTCACGATGGTCAAAGCTATCTGGAAAGCAGGCTTGGCCACCTTGTTCCCCTCCTCGACATTGATGTTCAAAATGGCATCATGTAAGCACTCGCTCATTTTTGGTGCCCCCAAACATCAACATTCATATTCGGTAAGCACGAGCTGACCCCGACCTTGGAGGAATACAGCATTGCCATAGGAAAACCTTTGGAATTGGAACTAATAAACCCACCTCTTGGAATAGAACTTGAATCAATTTTGTTTGACTTTCTTAGGATGGATAAGAATCAGATTAAAAGGGTGTTGAAAGATAATTGTCTTGCATGTCATTTTTCCTTCCTAGATCAGAGTTTTGCTAGTGCTAACGCTCTCTTAAAAAGTAAGATATTCCTCCTAGCCTTGTTTTGCCCCTTCGTAAAGGTGCCATTAATCCTGCTGTCGCATGGGTGGTTAAACAAGTGTGTGCTAGGATTAGTTCTGTCAACACTATTCTAGCTAAAACATTTTTGTCACTCACTTGATTTAAGGAATATGGAGATAAAACCTTTCATGCACCAATTGAACTCTTACAAATCTAGTTCTTTTCTCATATGAGTAAAATCGATATTCGCATGAATATTATTAATGTCACTGATTCCCATCATCCCATCGAGGTATTCAAAAATCATCAGAATCAAACTCCATATATTTCTTACTCAAAATGGGTCGAATTGTTGAAAAATCCGAATACCAAGATTTTCCTATGGCATGCTAAATGGTTCCAAGTCTCCAAGACGTGTCTCTCTCATGACAATAATGAGCCGATCCCGCTGTTGGGGATCACCGGTGCCACTTCCTACTACCCACTCCGAGTGGCTCATCAATATCAAGTTATGCAGGATCTACCGCCCCCTCTCAAGCTTGGTTTGTTCCCAGTCCGATTCATTGCCAAAGATGGTGATCACAAAAAATGGCTCCGTTGTATCGAACAAGCTTGGCTCGCATGTCGCGAGCAAAAGTTGAGCTTGCCTGAAGATGAGCTTGAAGGGAAGGAAAAAACTTACTATGCCAAGACTTGATACATCCATCGGCACAAGATTCCGACCAAATATCTCCCAAAGGTCCCAGATGTGACTTAAAAGCCCACTCAACAAGCGGAGCTTAATCGTCACAAGAGGAAGATTGAAGAACTTGAGAAGCAAGCCAAGAAGGATGCCAAAGAGAAAAGGCAATTACGTCGAGCGTTTGTGTTGACACCTAAATTTTGGCGATCCATTTAGTCATTTTTCACATTTAAAAATTAGAGATTAATTTTATCCCCGAAAAAAATTAATTGCATAGCATATAGATTTAGGTGCATTTTTTTTTTTTTTTAATTTGCATTTTTTACATTTGTTTAGTGGACCGGTGGTGGATGGTTCGAATTTTGATTTTGAGTTTTAAATTAACAGGTCAAACTAAGCCCATAAAGAGTACAAATTGGCCCGAGCCCATTTTTTGAAATTGAGATTTGAAATGAGGATTTTTAGAATTTAAGAAAATCGGGCTATGATCTTATCTTTAAAAATCAATAGAAAATATTTAGGAGATAAGGAAAATAAGAGGATTTTTATGATTATGAGATTATAGGAAAATCTTCGTGTATATTGAAAAGTGGATGAAATATTTCACAAAGATCACATCTTATTTGCCTATAAAGGGAGCCATGTACGAAGAGAGAAAAGAGGAGGCTCTTTCGGTTTTTCAGAAATCGAAAAGAAAAGAGCACAAAAGTCAAAAGTGAAAGGAGAGAGTGAAGCTGTCCGTGGAGGTCTTGAGAGAGAGGAAACGGAAAAGTAAAAAAAAGGAAAAAAATTTCCTGTTCATCTTCTTCAGTGATGCTTTCCTGGTGTCTAGTCCCTTCACCAGCGCACCTCCTTGCTCATGTTCCGTCAATCATCTGCGTGCCCTGCACTTGAGCATTGCTCGTTGCTCAACCTGCCGACCCGCGAAGCTCCGCCGCACCTCCGCTTGTCCCCGAAGCCCTGCATCAATGATCACAGCAGACCACCTCCCCGCCGAACACCGCACCACGCCATCACCGCCCTCTCGCTTAGTCCCCACCACCTGCTCAGAGCTCGATCTACCGCACCAGAGCGCCGATCTCGCCCCCGACTTGCTGCTGACCCACGACGCCAGGCCCAGATTCGAGCCCCCACACGTCCGAGTGACGTCTCTGCTGCTGGCCATCTCCGCTACAAGTCTCCTCACAGTGTCCCTACAGTTCCTTCGCTGAACGTCTCCTCACCGCAGTTCCTTCTCCACCTGCGACGCCGGATCCGAACGCCACCAGAGCCCCAAATCAGTCACACTGCCGCGCCTCCCTCTCCCCGCGCCCGCACCATCGCTAATCCGCCTCGCCGCGACGCCTCGCTCAAAGCACCACCAACGCCACCGTGCCGCCCCTTGCGACACTACACCGGGCCCTCTTCCGTGCAGATGCTAAGCCGCCCCTGCCAAGCCACTCCATTCATTGCTGCCTTTCGCCGGAGCTCCGACCGATGGCAACCCCCTGCCCGACGCCAACGAATTTGTTGCCCCCCATTTTCCTTAGGTTGCTCATTTTTATTTTATTTTTATTTGTCTTACTTTATGTTATTTTACTTTATTGTTAGTTAGTTTTGCTATTATTGTTTAAGTTTGAATATTGTGAGGTGACTTTTAGGTTATGGATATTGTAGGCATTATCGGCAGGAGTTATCCCTAAAATTATTGTAATTATTAATTTGACCAGTAAGATGTCGGGTCATTTTTTTAATTATATTAATTATTGGGGTTTGTTGATAGTATTTTAATTGTTGAATCAATATGATTATTAATTTGATCCGTAAGATTTCGGATCTGATTTTTAATTATTTTGAACCCTTTGTCGTGATGTTTAGGGTTAGATAATCGTTAATTTGACCTGTGAGACAACATGTTATTTTTTTCGATTATTTTAATCCTTTATTTGATTGAATGTCTTCATTAGCTTAAATACAATGTTTATTTGATAATTGCTTGTTTTGGAAAACCACTAAAAAAATCCAAAAAATATTTGAATTAGGATTCAGTTTATTTTGGAATATTTCTTATTATCTTGCATATCTAGAATAGGGATTTTATTTCGAGTTCAGAAAAATATAAAAACAAAAAAAGTGCATTCATTTAGGTGGTTAGTTTTTTTTTTGAATTGCATGTTTAATTATGTGCTAGTTTTAATTTCGAATTTCATGAAAAAAATGAAAAATAAAATTCTTCTCTGCATAAATTAGACTCAATTTTTAGAATAAATTGCATTTTTTAAGAATAGAGATATCAAATGCACATCATTTAGTTGTTATTAGGTTCATTGAATTAGAAATTGCCCTAGAGTTGGGTCATTTTTTGTTAATTTAGATTGCATATTTAATCATTGCATGTTCATTAAAAAAATGATTAGTTTTTTTTAATCATTCATATAGTTTAAGACATTTTCCATGCCATATTATTTCTTATTAGGTTAGAAGCACTGCATTGCATTGCATACGGACTATATTCTCATTAAAAAAAGCGAAAACAAAAAAATTGAGTGATGGCATGTTAATTAGAAATCATATTTAAGATTGCTGATGTGAATTCTAATTAAACAACGCAGATGCTTTTGTTGCTATGAGGTAAGTCCTGCAATTTTTTTTTATTTGCTCTCTTGAGTGTTAAATTGGTGGCTTGTGCACCCGTATGATCACCTCACACGTTAGGAAAGTGAATTAAAATCAAATCAAGCTACCTGCAAAACATTTTTTTGAAATAAAAAGAGAAAGGTACCGAAAGGGCACTAGGATAGTCTAGTGTAACCAAGTCTCCGTACCCAAAGTCTCTAGTTCGTAGGAGTAAAATGATTCTCCCATTATTTTACTTAGGTGTCTAATTGACCTACCACAAATTGATTAGTGGCGACTCCCTTTTGCATGCTAGATATTTGAATTTAAGTCATGAGTTGGTACGGGCTTGGGAGAACCCGAGCTAAGTCTAGGCTTAGCAATCCATTAGCCTAATTTTAGGTGGTGCATCCAACATTTTAGGCCGCGACAATTTGCTTCCCATTTGTTTATGGATTGGGCCAAATAAAATGGCTTGAATCAATTTAGTCTTTTTACTTTAGCTTAATGATTAGGAAGTTGAGTCATTTACCTTTTTTGTCTAGGGCCTTTCAAGTATTTTTACATTATCAATGTCAAACAATTTCATTAATGAATAAAAGCGATTAGACTTTTGTCATGGACCGACATGTTTTATGAGAAATGCTTATGTGTATTCCTATTTTATTATTTAGGTGATAACGGATCCTCCACGCTCGCCCATTATTACGCGATTAAGAGCTAGAATGGCCGATCAAACCGAAATGTGTGATCGTATCTCCACTATGGAAGGCCAACTCCAACAGTTAGCCGCCTCTATGGAGCTTATAACCACTCAAATCCAATCTCTCTTAGTCAATCCAGCTCCTGCACTCGCTCTCCCTGAGATAGTTGTCCTCAAGCAGACAAACAAGGCCTAAATGGGTGAGGATGACATGCCTGAGCTGGAAGATGACCCATTCCCAATCAATGTGGAAAAAGCTAAGCTTGTCAACATCCCTAAGATGGAGCAGAATGAACGCTTTTCAAAACTGGAAGAGAAAGTAAAACAACTGCAGGAGTCACAAAACTCACTCATGTTCGACCTTTCGGTCTATGAGAAGGTAAACTTCGAGAAATACGACGATGGTACTTCCTGCCCAAAAGCTCATTTGCAGATGTACCACATACGCATGGCCCAATATGTCAAGAACGAGCCCCTCACAATTCAATCATTCCATGCGATTTTGACCGGGCCCGCGCTAAGTTGGTATGTCATGAAGAATGTGAACCTTCTTGACACCTAGAATGAAGTGGCCAACGCGTTTCTCAAGCAATACAAGTTCAACATGGACATTGCACCTTCCCGTGAAGATCTTGAGAGGATGGAGAAGAAGATGAGCGAATCGTTCAAAGCGTATGCCATTAGATGGCGAAATCTAGCAGCTCAAATCACCCATGAGCCTATTAACAAGGAGCTGATGAAGTTGTTTATCAAAACTCTCGCATCCGAGTTCTGTAGTCGAATGGCCAGCACATACGTTGAAAACTTCAATCAGCTTATTCCTGTGGGGGAACAAATCAAGATGGGGATAAGGGAAGGCTGATTTACTGAGCCATTGAGTAGAAGATTCTTTGCCAAGAAGTAGAAAGAAGCTGCTGTAGATGTGAATATGACTTATAGCCAAGAAAGTACCAATTATGCCCTGGCTATCCAAATAAATCAAAGGCAACAACAAGCTGCCCAAGCAAGAAGACAGTTCACCCCTCTCCTTAGATCTCCATCACAAGTGTTGGCAATCATAAGAAAGAAATGTTTGCTTACTAGTGAACCGAAGCGTCCTAACCATGAAAGCATTCGAGGCTACGACCCGATGAAGAAGTGTGACTACCCTAGCGGCGAACTGGGGCATTCAACTGATGAATGTTTCACTCTCAAGCATAAGATCCAATACCTCTTGGACACGAAGGCCTTTTCGTTTCAAACTACTCGTCCGAATGCCTAGGAAAATCCGCTACTAGAGCATGAGGGTACGGTCAATGCTATCTTGGAACCAGACATTGAATTTGAATCAAGTTACCACTCATTTGAGTTGGTGTCCACCATACATGCATTTCAAGACTCACCACCACTCACTCCTAAAGTTTCAAATGCTGCCCTTATGATGGGAAGGGTGATGGCTGGGAATGGTTTTGTTCCTGGTAGAGGCCTTGGAAGAAATGGTCAGGATATTCGAAATCCCAATGAAACCCCTCAAAGGTCTCATGCTGCTAGAAGAGGTGGGGAAAGTTATGGAGGACGAAGACAGGAAAGGCGGAGCCCGCTGATATTGCTAGTACGAGTACCTAGAGGGGGTGAATAGGTATACAAAGATTTTTCTTGATAATTTATGTATACTTGCGCAATACTTAGACAGTTGAAGGATTTGCAAAGAGTAATAATCAACGTAAGACTAAGTAAGAAAAGAGAGAATTAAACACGCGGTTTATAGTGGTTCGGCTTGATTCAAGCCTACGTCCACTCTTCGCACCGACAGCCAATTTGGCTGGATTCCACTATGAACAAAGAGATGTTACGGTGTTGATCTTCCTTGATTTCTCGGTGTAGATGATCTACCACACTCGCTCAAGGTATCACCAAGTATAGACACTCTCTGTGTATACAATTTCGCTCGACTTGTATCGACTAATAATCAAGGTGCTTCGACTGGAATTTTTCTATCAATCACGTACTCAAACAACTAGAACGTCTTCATTTTTATACTCCTTTATGCCATCATACCGTTGGCACTTACCAAAGGAATTCCTCCAATCTACCCGTTGGACGGAATCAATCAAGAAGATCATTCGAGCTATAAAAGGAACTTGACGATAGCCCATCAATCCTGTTCGCCCATACAATCAGGATCTTGGTTTCCAAGAATAGAACATTCCAAGAATACTTCGTCGACCATCGGATCTTCAATTGATCTAGATATGAACAAAAGAATCCGTTATATTTATCCAACCAAAAAGATCTTCTCCAGACGATAGGATTAAATCCTCAACCATATACTTCGGCTCTGGATTTCCTTCGTCACTGGATCAGAAAGACTGTCAATGAGAAT
Source organism: Eucalyptus sideroxylon (assembly GCA_014182405.2). Classification (NCBI taxonomy): domain Eukaryota; kingdom Viridiplantae; phylum Streptophyta; class Magnoliopsida; order Myrtales; family Myrtaceae; genus Eucalyptus; species Eucalyptus sideroxylon. The sequence goes on from CM024553.2 coordinate 33,604,831, forward strand.
AGTCTTGAGTCTTGAGTCTTAAGTCTCAAATCTTGAGTCTTGAATCTTGAGTCTCGGTAGTCGAAAGTCTTCGACTTTAAACTAGACGATCTGCGATACCCAACTAGATCGAAGGAAACGTTTTGTCGCCTTCAAAATATTCTTGGAACGATTTCTCCAACAATCTCCCCCTTTTTGATGGTGACAAAACTTTCCTGTAGATTTGAACCACTTTGACCTGCAAAAACATTTCTCAAGCAATATGGCTATCTCATAAAATTTAACAAAACAACCAGACTCTGCATCCACAGAAAATTGGTTAGTCTTTCATGAGTAATACCATATAACAATACTCGAAATAAATGCAAACAGTTAAGCATCTAAATCCACAGCCAATTCAGTCAAGTTCAAGTTTACACCCAAGTTTACTCAAGTCATAAAAAACATATTCAACCACAAAAAAATAAATTTAAAGTCAAAGAAAGTTGGTTGGTTGGTTGGTTCAAATTGCTTCTCCCCCTTTTTGTCATCATTAAAAAGGTGAGAAAGGAGTCATGTCTGCTTGGGAATGCGCACGATCTGGAAATCTCCCATGGACTGAACTACTCCTTCTAGCCTCTTCAAGTCCTCCCTTAGTTGTGTTACCTCCTCTCCTTTGGCATTGGCTTGAAGTTGTAGAGCGAGGTCTTTCATTTTATCCTCCAGGGTAACTAAAGATGCTTGTCCAGCATTCTTCATGGCTTGAATTTCACAGTCCAGAGCATAGATTTGGCCACGCATTTCCAGAAGAATATCCATAATACGACGAAAATCTGCAAAATTATCCGTCTGTGTACTAGCATTTGCTTTCTCGGATGGAGTGAATGCGAGACGATGGCGCTTCGTATAGTCTTGCAGATTTGGTTCGACGTATCGTGACCTTCTTCGGCAATTGAGAAGCCTGAAATTCTTCCGGGGCTGCTGGAGATTGTCTTAGACCTTCACTATTGGCAGCATGAGGTGAGGACCTTTCTTGCTCGCCAACTCCCCTGTCTCTAGGACATCAAGAGGGGAAGAGTGATGGTCATGCTCTTCGTATCCTTCTCTCCCGATTCAGCTGCAGACTTTTCTTGCTCTTCTTCTCCTTCTTCTTCAGCTTCTTTCTCCTTCTCTCTCTGCTCTTCTTCTTCTCTGTTCTTGTCTTTTTCTTCTTCTTCTTCTCTCTGTTTCTTCTGTTGTTCTGTTGATTGGGGAACAGAACGTCTTGTCCTTATCAAGGCAGTGATTGTGAGATCTTCCTCCTCATCTTCATCCTCCAAGATGATAGTTCTCTTCTTTTTGGATGGGGCACAAATGGCTTCCTTTCCCTTTCTTTTTGAAGCAGACGCTGGAGTCTTCACTCTGAATTTCTCCATTGCCTTAGAAATTTCTTTCAGACGCATCTTTGTCAACATCTTTAAACCTACCACCATCTTATCGCACGGTCGAACACAAAGAGTGTGTGGAGGTTCAATATTCATGTGTCTGAAGATCTTGGTCACCAGACCTGGATAAGGCAATTGTCCCTTGTCTTTCGACATTGCTCTGTACATGTGAAAGAGAATAGTGTGAGGGAGAGAGAACTTCTTCCCTGAGTTGATTGCGTACATCAATTTTGCTTCGAATTAGACACATCGGTCTTTGATGTAGACTTCGGCCTAATGCAATTGATAACAATTTTGTGCAACACAATATTGATGGCACGCATCCTTGAATAGATGATTTTTCCCTCAATATCTCTATCTTCGACAAGGTCCATTGTGGCACGAGCAACTAAGACTTTGACTGGTTGATAACGTCCTCGTTCAACTCCAATTATGTCCGCCAACATGTCCACATCCAACACATAATCCTGATCTCGAACACTGAAAGATATTCTATTCGCATCGATAAAGCTAAGATTTGAATAGAAATATGCAGTCAATTGTGCATATCCGTCCGTGGTGTCGGTGCAAAAACGTTTCGGTTGAAGCGGGCGAACTTCTCTCTCAAGTTCACATTCACAACCCAAGAAATCGAAATCGACACTCCTAGGGTTTATCACCCCTCGTTTCAGCAGTTTGAAGAACAAATTTTCCTGTTCCTTCGATTTAAATAACTCCATCCTCTTTCCCTTTACCTTCGCAGCAATACCCATTCTCGGTTGAAAATCAGTAAACATTTTGTCATCGTCGTTCCCATCAGTCAAATTTGGTCCCGGCATACGAGGATCACTAAGAATATTCGCAAGTGCTTCCTCTGCTTTACCTTTGGGAGCAATTCCCAAATCCTCCATTTTCTTCGAAAGATATACTCATTCCCATAGTTCTTTTCTTTAAGAAAATCATCCACATATTTCATCGGAGTCGCAGTACTTTTCAACGCACGGTAAAGTTTGTAAATAAACGAGGGTTTTTGGACTCTTACTGGGTCTGCGTCCTCGATTATCTCTTCCTCCGGATGTTGACCCGCACCTTGTGGGGTAGAAGGCGTTGAGTGACGTGGTGGAGAATGAGTCGGGTTCGATGCTTGACTCGATAGTTCTTCCTCTTCGTGAGATCGAAGTGGGTAGGTCCCTCATTCATCCTCTGTGGTCCCCTTGTCGCGATTCTTGAAGACTTCCTCGAAGAAGACATCCTTCTTGTCGCTGAGAGATTCCTTTGCTTGCTTTCCCAAGAAAAGATGACAACTTTCTCAAGGATGAACTCGAAGTAGAAACCAGATTGAGAGGAGAATGCTTTTAGGGTTTTGAAGATTGAAAGTGAAAACTGTATATATATAACTCGGTTTTGAAAAGGGAAGTTCAATTGGTACAAGGAAAGTGTACGAATACCTCTTTTCGAAATCAATAACGCCAAAATTAATCCTTTTGAAAAGACAAGTTTTTCGATTTTCACGGAGACTACAAAATAACCGAACGAAAGATCATACCTTTTCGAGTTTAGATAAAGTAACAACTTACGCCTATAGTCATTAACGTCCGAGTCCGAGAGATTTGAGTCTCGAGAGATTTGAGTCTGACGGTCATCAACTTTCTGAAGGTTGGAGAGTCTCTAGACTTTAACTTCTTCGAGCTTCAAAATGTTGAGTCTGGAGCGGATAAAATCAAATTGATTTTTCTCCAAAGGCTTTATGAATATATCCGCTAGTTGACTTTTTGAATCAACAAATTGAATCGAGATTTCTCCACTTTGAATATGATCTCTAATGAAGTGATGTCGAATTTCTATATGCTTTGCTCTTGAATGAAGAATTGGATTTTTGGTGAGATTGATTGCGCTGGTGTTGTCACATTTGATTTACGTGCATGAGTCTTCAATCCCAAAGTCTTGTAGCTGTTGTTTTATCCATAGAATTTGTCAACAGCAGCTTCCAAGGGCAACATACTCGCTTCGTTGTTGAGAGAGCTACGGTGCTTTGTTTCCTTGAAAACCAAAACACTTGTCCCGCTTCCAAGCAACCGGCAAGTTCCTGAAGTACTCTTTCTATCGACTCGCAGCCGGCCAGATCTGCGTCTCGAATATCCCCGGAAGATTAAAGTCTCCCTTCTTAGGATACCAAAGACCAATGCTTGAAGATGAAGCAACGTATTTAATAATACGTTTTGCAGCACTGAGATGGGATTCTCTAGGATCTGATTGAAACCTATCACAGATGCAAACACTCAACAAAATGTCAGGTTTAGAAGTAGTAAGATAAAGAAGTGAACCGATGATGCTCCTGTACAGCTTTTGATCAACTTTCTTCCCTTCCTCATCTTTGTCTATCTTCAAAGAACTTGACATTGGTATATCAGTCTTCTTGCAATTTTCTAATCCAAATCTTTTGACAAGATCATTAGCATATTTTTCTTGGTAAATGAAAGTTCCTTCCTTCAATTGCTTTATTTGAAGGCCAAGAAAGAATGTTAATTCTCCCATCATACTCATTTCAAACTCATCCTGCATAGACTTAGAAAATTTATTGCATAGACTTTCATTAGAGGATCCAAAAATAATATCATCCACATATATTTGAACGAGTAAAAAGCTTTTGTTTTCCTTTTTGATAAATAAAGTAGTATCTACTTTACCTTTGACAAAACCATTCTGTAATAAAACTTACTTAGTCTGTCGTACCAAGCTCGAGGTGCTTGCTTTAGACCATACAAGGCCTTTTTCGGTCCAAGACGAGTCCGGCTTCTTTGGGTCTTCAAACCCAGGTGGTTGTTCCACATAAACTTCCTCTTGGATAAGTCCATTTAGGAAAGCACTTTTGACGTCCATTTGAAATAACCTGAAATTTTTGTAACAAGCAAACGCAAGTAATAGACGAATAGCTTCTAACCTTGCTACGGGAGCGTAAGTCTCATCATAGTTTATTCCTTCTTCTTGCGTGTATCCTTTGGCCACGAGTCTTGCTTTATTTCGTACGACTTTTCCTTTTTCATTCATCTTGTTTCTGAACACCCATTTGGCTCCAATAACAGTTTTACATTTTGGTTTAGATGTCAATTCCCAGACATCGTTAATGTTGAACTGTCTGAGCTCCTCTTGCATAGCTTCAATCCAGCTTTCATCAGATAAAGCTTCTTCTATGCTTTTTGTTCAATTTCAGAGATGAGAGCCACAAAGCACTAGACTCTTCACGTCTTTTGGATCTGGTGCGAATTCCTTCATTAATTTCGCCTATAATGAGATCTTTAGGATGATTGGACTTGTGCTTCCAGTTACTGGTTGATTTATCTGGATGATGATCTCTTTCTTTATTTGAATCTTCATGAACATCTTGATGCTGGTCTTCCAGAGTCTGAGATACTTTTTGAGTTGTAAGCTTAGGAAGGTCTGGAGTAGGTTCAAACTCTTCATATTGAGTCTGACTAGTTCATCTTGCGTAGAGTCTTGAAATTTGACATTCATTGACTCCTCCACTGTCTGGCTCTTCTTGTTATAGACTCTGTAGGCTTTGCTTGATGTAGAATATCCAAGGAAGATGCCTTCATCTGATCTTTCTTCAAACTTACCAACTCGATCTTTTGCATTTTTCAATATAAAGCATTTGCAACCGAACACATGAAAGTATGAAACAATAAGCTTTTTACCTTTGAATAATTCATAAGGGGTTTTCTCAAGAATAGATCTTAGGAAGACTCTATTAATGATATAGCATGCTGTTGAAACAGCTTCAGCCCAAAATCGTGAAGAAATTTTACTTTCAATTAAAAGAGTTCCAGCCATTTCTTGAAGAGATCTATTCTTTCTTTCCACAACTCCATTTTGCTGAGGAGTGTATGGAGAGGAGAACACATGCTTAAATCCAGATTCATCGCACAATTTTGTGAAATCTTGATTTTCAAATTCTCCTCCATGATCTGTTCTTATACTTGAGATAACACATCCTCTTTCATTTTGAACCTTTTTAGCAAATTTTTCAAAATACGAAAAGATTTCTGACTTACTTGCAAGGAAATATACCCAAGTAAAGCGGGAGTAATTATCCACAATTACTAGGCAGTATTTCTTACCTCCAATACTGTGGGTTCTGGTTGGTCCGAAGAGATCCATATGCAGCAACTGTAGTACATGATTAGTAGAGACATGATTTATTGGCTTAAATGAGTTTCTTACCTGTTTTCCCAGAATACAAGGTGTGCATGGATCGGACTTTTGATATGGTAATTTGGGTAGACCTCGAACAAGCTGCTTTGATGAGATTTTGGCTAATTGCTTCATATTGACATGGCCAAGCTTTCTGTGCCATAAGCTTGCTTCATCTTGGATTGAAATTAGGCATTGAGATTCATTCAATTTCATGTCTAAGAGGTAGATGTTTCCATGTCTTCGACCCATGAAAGACTGAGTAGAGTCTTTACTAATTCCATAGCAAATTCCTTCTTGAAAGGAGATCTTGAAACCAAGTATCACACGGTTGGCTAATGCTGAGGAGGTTATAGTTGAGTCCTTCCACTAGAGAAACATTGCTTATTGTGAGATTTCCAATTTTCACAGTTCCAAATCCCACAATGCTTCCTTTGCCGTTTCCTCCAAATGAAACATTTCCACCGTTTACTTGAACAAGCTTTACGAAGCACTTTGAGTCTCCCGTCATGTGTCTTGAACATCCGCTGTCAAGATACCATTTTATCTTTTTCTTGACGGAGACCTGCATTTAAAAGAGAGTCTCAAGTTTTCTTTGGTACCCAAATTTTCTTGGGTCCTTTGGTGTTAGTAGGATAAACATTATTAGGCCATACTTTCTTAACAGGCTTCCAAACCATAGGACACTCTTTTTCAAAGTGATCCTTCTTTGTTACACTTTGAACACCTTAGAGCATTTCGACCAACAGACTTTACAAAAAATTTCTTGAAATGATTTTTGTAGGCCTCTCTCGACGGTCTTTTCTTTATTCTTTCTTTAACTTTAGGAAAATCAATCAAGGGAATTGTTTCCGCTGTCATGCCTAGACCAGACTTATTGAAGTAAGGTCTTTGAACCGAAAGACTTTTTCAAGCTTTTCGGATCCTATCGAAAAATTCTTTGAAATATTTGATAAGTCCGTTTTTAAGAAAACATTTTCTTTCAAAAGATCATCTTCTTTTTCTTTAAGAGCATAAACATTTAGGTCTAGACTTTTAACTCTTTCTTCTAAAATGACTTCCTTTTGTTTTAGAGCTGAGTTTTCCTTTTTAAGTTTGGAAATCCTTTTGAGAGAAGTCTTAAGACTGAAACACAGTTCATCAATATATTTAGAGACTTTGACAGGAATTTTAAAATCACTTACCTCAAATTCACGGTTTGAGTCTGATCCAGAATCTGAGTCTGAGTCTGAATGTGCCATCGAACATATGTTGGCATATTCATTATCACTTTCTTCACATTCTCGTATCACTCCGTGTTTCGGCTTTGAGAGCTTTTCGAAACTTCTCGGCTTTTCCTCTTTTCTTCTTCGAAAGAGGACAGTTGGGTCCGATGTGTCCCTTCTTCTTACATTCGAAATAGACTACATCTTTGTTTGGTTCCTCATCATCAACAGACTTGGTCTGCTGTCTCTGGAAACTTTGTTTCTTTGAGTTGAACCTTCTGCCTTTTCTATTCAGTTTTCTGAATCTTCTTATCATGAGGGCGAGCTCCTCATCGTCCATATCATCTTCAGAATCTGCATCATCAGAGTCATCATTTGATTTTAATGCAATAGATTTCTTACCTCTTGGATCTTCGTCTTCATTAATTCGTTCCACTCCATATGATTGAAGAGTTCCAATCAGCTCGTCGACGATAGAGGCATAATTCTTTGCGTGTCTCTTATTGAAGTCTTTATATAATTCCACTCCTTGGAGAGTCCACGCAGTAGCTTGTTCACCTTCATGGGATCAGAAATTTTTTGTCCTTGGTTCTTAAGACCATTGACAATATCTGTAAAACGACTAAACATGTCAGTTATAGATTCTCCTGGTTTCATTTTGAAGGCTTCACATTGACCGAGGAGAATGTTAATTCTGGTCTCCTTCACTCGATCTATCCCTTCATAGGTGATGTGTAATCTATCCCATACTTCTTTTGCTATAACACAAGAAGATATTCTGTTATATTCAGTTGGAGATAAGGCACAATATAAAGAATAAATTGCTTTTGCATCGAGTGCTTGTCTCTTGTTTATCTCTTCTGAGTCATTCCGCCGGCATCAACGGTTTCTTTTCCTCTTTCGAGATTGATGCAGTAGTAGGAGTAATTCCTTTTCCACAACGTCCCATTCCGAGGATCCTTGGATCGTAGGAAAGCTTTCATCTTGTTCTTCCGATGTTGTAATCATTTCCGTCAAAGTAGGGTGGTCTGGTATTGCTTTGCCCTTCCATCAGCCCTGGTGCTAGCATACTAGCCATGGATCTTTTACTCTGAAGTAAAACACTTCAAACAAAGTAAGAACACGGGCTCTAATACCAATTGATATTACTAGTACGAGTACCTAGAGGGGGGTGAATAGGTATACAAAGATTTTTCTTGATAATTTCTGTATACTTGCGCAATACTTAGACAGTTGAAGGATTTGCGAAGAGTAATAATCAACGTAAGACTAAGTAAGGAAAGAGAGAATTAAACACGCGGTTTATAATGGTTCGGCTTGATTCAAGCCTACGTCCACTCTTCTGCACTGACAGCCAATTTGGCTGGATTCCACTATGAACAAAGAGATGTTACAGTGTTGATCTTCCTTGATTTCTCGGTGTAGATGATCTACCACACTCGCTCAAGGTATCACCAAGTATAGACACTCTCTGTGTATACAATTTCGCTCGATTGTATCGACTAATAATCAAGGTGCTTCGGACTGGAATTTTTCTATCAATCACGTACTCAAACAACTAGAACGTCTTCCTTTTTATACTCCTTTATGCCATCATACCGTTGGCACTTACCAAAGGAATTCCTCCAATCTACCCGTTGGACGGAATCAATCAAGAAGATCATTCGAGCTATAAAAGGAACTGACGATAGCCCATCAATCTGTTCGCCCATACAATCGGGATCTTGGTTTCCAAGAATAGAACATTCCAAGAATACTTCGTCAACCATCGGATCTTCAATTGATCTAGATACGAACAAAAGAATCCGTTATATTTATCCAACCAAAAGATCTTCTCCGGACGATAGGATTAAATCCTCAACCATATACTTCTTGCTCTGGATTTCCTTCGTCACTTTGGATCAGAAAGACTGTCAATGAGAATAGTCTTGAGTCTTGAGTCTTAAGTCTCAAATCTTGAGTCTTGAATCTTGAGTCTGGTAGTCAGAAAGTCTTCAGACTTTAAACTAGACGATCTGCAGATACCCAGACTAGACCGAAGGAAACGTTTTGTCAGCTTCAAAATATTCTGGAACAATTTCTCCAACACCCGCCACTTGACCAAAGGCGAGGAAGGCAAAACCCACCACCCCCGAGCATTCGTGAGACATTCCTTGGTCCTCCAATAATGATGCAGGATGAAGCAGAAGTAATGGACACCCTGGGGCAACCAAATGGAAAATTCAACTATCTGGTGAAGTATTTTACTCCTCACAGTTTCTACATTGATCCTCGCAACATTGTCCTAGATGGATGGGGTGGCATGGATGATCCAACGCCCCCGGAGACAGAGAACCCTAATGAGGCATTGGAAGGAATCACAAGTCTCTTCGATGATGTCTTCATAGGAACCATTAACGAAAAACCTCCGGAGGAAATGGGCCCTGGCCCACAAGAGTAACCCATTTATCACTTTCGCATATTCCCCTGCGGGAATATTTATTGGGAATTTTTATTGCTTTCTAGGAGTTGTTTTCGATTTCTTTGTCGCTTTTTTCTTAGGGCTTGAATCGCATTTTCCACTCAATAAATTGTAATTGATTGATGAATTTCAATAAAATTACAAGTTTTATTTTGAGAGCATGATGGGGTACACTAAACTAGTTCGATAATAATATCCAGCCGATAAACAAAAAGAAAAATCCAAGGAGAACTCTGAGGCTTGGGCTTCATCATGCTTTCTCATGTCAAAATGCTTCAAAAAAAAATGTTTTTCCAATTGCTTTTCAAAAATTTCTTCAAAAAAAAAAAGGAAAAAAATCTTTCAAAATATATGATTTACTGTGTTTGTCTTTTTGATCCATCTACATTCTGTTTCAGGGACGATCTTATAGCATGCAAAGGTGTGAAAATGATCCAATCCAATTCCAGATTCTGGGGGCAAGTTTGCTCCAAACTGCAACCGCCCATATGTGGTGAAGAAGGTACTTCCTAGAGGTGCCTTGATCCAGGCGGAAATGGATGGTCGTGAGGTTTTCACTCCTCTTAGTTCTAACGCTCTTAAGAAGAATTACCCATGATTGAATTTGCCATGTCTTGTCTTGAATTGCAAGTATTTTATGATGAATAAGATACCTCAATGAGTTGAATTGTTCAAATTTGTCATAAATCTTACATTTTTCTTCCTTGGTGAATTGTGTGAGATAAATTGAATATGTCAAATGGGATACATTGGAATGATGAAAGGCAAGTCTTATTCCATACACTATCCCATACACTAATCCTCAGTGAGTTGTGTGAAGAAATTCCATGCCCACAAGGAAAAGGGTGATCTCGTAAGGGGTACGCTAGCCAAGGTGATGAGAGGCAGTTTCTCCTTCTACCCGAAACACTACAAGTATACCCATCGTTTAGCCCTTTGAGCCCACACACGTGAAGAGTCCTTTTTAAATCATCCCTGTCAAGGATCATCCCACATTGGGACAAAATTTGAGATGAATGATAGGAATTTTCTTACTCACACTTGCATCAATCTTTGAGTATTGCTTTCGCGTTGTAACTCGTACGATAGTTTAAAGTGTCCTAGGATGATGAAGAGCAGTCATTTCTCTATCAGATACATTTTTATCCATTGCATAACCCACTTAATCTTATGAATTCATTTCATATTAAACCCGGTTGGTGATCATCCCCCACACTGGGGCAAGACAAAACCATTCAAGTAGCATGAACTAGAATGCTAACAAAATGGAGACTCTGTTCAAGGAAAATAAGTGCAAAAAATGGGGCATGAAAAAGCAATGTGCTTGGTAAAAGCAAGGCCAATGCCCAGAAAAGAAAAAAAAAATCAAACTCTTGATATAATGAGTCGTATCCCCAACAATGCGGTACTAAAATTTAAATGCCGTTGCATTCAATGGAGATTTGATGAGAAAAAACCTTCAACAGTGGAGAAGGAAAGTAGTGGAAATGTCAAGATGATCACCAACTTTGACATTTTAAACACTTTTTGAGCCTAATGATCCTTTCATTCCACAACCCATGAACCAAGCCTACGTTACGTCCCTTGCAAAGTCTCTTCAAATTAGGGCACTTGAATTGACATAAGAGTTCATATGCTTGAAAGCATCGCTTGAAGAAGTGCGAGTAAGATAATTTCTGCCTCATTTCATGTGTTTCTTGACTTGTAAATCCCCACACAATTGTGAAATGTCATCTTTCAATAGTTTTGACTCAAAGAGTCCCCTTTATTAAGCTATTGACCAAGCCGATAGTACGGTCCCTATTAAAGACCCCTCAGATTGGTAAGGTCGTACTACTTGCGAGATTGCTCAAACCCTTATCTGGCATGACGATGGCTAGATAGAATGATTGTCAAGATCTTATATCAAAGGTCAGGATAAAACAACCCATTTTTAAGAGGATGAGTGAAAAGTCCTTTCAGATTAAAGGATCCCTCATTTGACACATTCATGACATTCATATGTTTAGATTAAAATCATCTTTCAAAATCATTCCTATTGGAATTAGGATGATGCATGGTTGATAGAAATCATTACGCATGAACCTTACTTGAATTAATGCATGTTTGTGATTACAAATGCATGTTGCCTCTCCTACAACCATGATTTGCAGGAGACATGTCCCTGAGGATCAGAGATGTTACCAGGTAAGCATATCTCTATCCATACCTTAAATACTTGTCATTGCACATGTATCTCCTTTTAAGTATACCGACACTCAATTGAGTTATCCCCCAAAGATTTTTCTCCAAATTCAATTTGATTAAGGCAACCGAAGAAAGGTTCGGGTCTTGGTCAGATGATCTATGCTGCAACACTGGACGACCGAAGAATGATTCGAGTCCTAGCCAAGCAAAATCTCCGTTTAGGTGACCGTAGAATGGTACAGGTTCTAAACAACATTTGTTGCTCTAATAGGCGACCATAGAATGGTATGGGTCCTGGAAAAGTAATTTCCCCATTCATGCAACCGTAGAATGGTACGGGTCCTCGACAACACCTATTCCTTATTCAAGTGACCGTAAAATGGTACGGGTCCTAGATAACACTTATTTCCCTATTTAGGTGACTGTAGAATGGTACGGATCCTAAATACAACCAAGCACTGCCATATTAGGCGACCGTAGAATGGTACGAGTCCTGGGAAAGTAGTCTTTTCATGAAGTCATGTTACTATTCTAGGCGATCGTAGAATAGTACGGGTCCTAGATATGTAACGCCAACCATTTAGAACTACTATATTTTCCTTGAAGATAAGTTATTCCAGGTTAGTTCATTTATCATTTGCATTAGCATTTCCATGCATCAAATAAATTGCATTAAAAAATGGAATTCATGTTCCCACATTCATTGCATATGCATGATCAAAATTTAAGACTTAATTTATCTTTAAAGGCAACCTCTGCAAGCTCACCTTCAAAGAGGGGCAGCTGTTGACACTTAAATTTTTTGCATAATTTTTTGGGTTAATTTTTACTTTAATAAAAAAAACACATGGGAAGCATTTTATTTTTTATTTTGTTTTAGACTGCCGGTGAGGGAAGGATTTTTTACATATTCCATTAAGATTTTTCACATATATACTAAGGGATGTATTTTGCGCAAAAAGGGAATTTTTTGGATGGAATATGCAAAAAATATAAAAGGGGAATATTGCGCGAGTTGTGTGTATTTCAACAATATATTTAGGGGCATCGTGCATAAACAAAATGGAAAAAGAATATATTGCGAGATACATTTTTTTTTTACCTATAAAAGACATGGTGTGCGAATTAAGTTGGGGGGTTCTTTTTGGTCTCGGGTAAAAAAAAGTACACGAAAAAAAAAAGGTTAAAAGTGAGTGAGGTGAGAGAGAGACAAAATTGAAAAAAAAAGGGGGGAAAACCCTAATCGAGACTGTTCATCTTCCCGAGGGCTCCCCTTGACCTTGCCAGCACCGCGCTGGCACCGCATCTCCCCAGCGACTCCCCCCTTTGATTGCACTAACGGCCGAGCCGCCGACCTTCGCCAGTTGCAGTCGCCGACCGCTGGCCCCATGTTGCCACGGCCGCACCACCACCGATCCACCTCCACCACGTCCGCCAGCCCCCACGAGCAGTGCCACTACCCCGTCGATCTGTTGTCGGAGCTGCAACCCGAAGCTCACACTGCCCTAACACGCCTCCGCTCGCCGCTTGAAGATCTAAGATCCCCACAGCAACTAATCCAGATCCGACGCCGTCACTGCCTCCTCGTCCACGCTGTGACCCAACGACGCCGTTGCCCCAAATCTACCTCACCAGACACCTCGCCCTACAACCAGATCCAGATGCTGGAGCTCCTCACCGCAATCGCCCGAGGCCTCCCGCTGTCCCCGCAACGCCCCACCGTTCGAAGCCCGCGACTCAACAACCCACGATTCACGATCTGCGCTCCCGCTCGTCGCCCCTCCTCTCGCCCGCAAAGTCGCTACCACTACCAAGCCGAGATCCGAACACCAAAGCTCCTCGCCGCGCAGCTTCCCCACCCCCCGACGCCCCTTGCTGGAGTCCTTCGCCGGAGACCCTCGCCAACGATTCCCCCAAAACCGGTGGCCAAGATTTCTTTTTTTTTTTTAAGGAAAAAAATTAAATTATGTATTTTTGCTTTAATTTATTAAGCAAGTTTAGGTCTTTCTTTACTTTTTTTTTTTTTTTATCATTATCTCTTTATATGTTGTTTTCTTTGGTTGCAATACCTATCTATGCATAATTAGAAATCTCAATATATCACCTTATTCGCAATCGCGCCTGGTTTTTTTTTCATCTATAAGGCTTTAGATGAAATAATTAATCAAGCGGGAATAAAATTGATATTTTGATCTTTAAGACTTAAGATCAATTTATTGATTTTACCAGCGAAATATTACCCCTTTATCTGAACGATGTGTGATATTTTTTATGATTTTGAATGGTTTGTCTTGTCTTGATTGTTTTATTTATCTTGAAATGTGTTTGAGTTAAAATATTGCATGCTTTAGGGTTATTTGCATATTTTAGATTAAACATTTTATTTATCATGAATTTTCGAAATTAAAAAAAAAACATAAATTTAGGATGTTAGATTTTTGTTTCATTAGCTTAAATTGCATGCTTAATTATTTGACATTTTTTAAATTTCGAAATTAATAGTAAAAAACAACAAATATCATCATGCATATGTCATGTAGAATTAAGGGCATCCTTTTTACGTCATTACACATTAGAATAAAATTGCATATTTCATTTTAAGTTTAGATTGATTTAGATAGACTGCATCTTAGGTTAGAGATTGATAAGTTAAGATAATATCTTGGTTTTAATTAGGGTTTAGCCTAACCTAATCCTTGATATAAGTTAGATAGAATCTTAATTTAGCTAGATAATTTTCACATTTTTCTAATTTCGAATTTCATAAAAAACAATACAAAAAATGTCTTGGGATAAGTTAATTCCATTTGCTAAGATAGATTGCACATTTATTAAGAAAACACAAAAAATGTCATTGCATGTCATATAGAATCAGATTCATGAAATGCATGCCATTTAGTGATTGTTGCTAGGTTTATTTAATTAGAAATTGCCTGTCCTTAGAATTAGATCACTTAGTTATAATGCATTGCATAAAGCATGATTCTCATTTAATAAATGAAAATAAAAAAAATTACGTGTTAATTAGAAATCATATCTATGGTTGTTGATGTGAATTCTGATCTAACATTGTAGATGTTTTCGTTGCTACGAGGTAATTCCAGCATTTTTTTATTATTTGCTTTCTCGGGTGTTAAATTGGTGGATTACGCACTCACATAATCACCTCACATGTTAGGGAAATAGATTTAAAATCAATCCAAACAGCTTGCAAAAATATTTTTTGAAAATAAAAAAAGAAATGGTACCGAAAGGGCATTAGAGAAATCTAGTGTAACCCAGTCCCCGTACCTTTAGTCTCTGGTTCGTAGGAGTAAAGTAAAATTCCCGTTACTTTACTTAGGTTTCTAATCGACCCAACAAAAAATAGATTAGTGGCGACTCCTAAATAAAATTCATTTGTATGTTAAGAAATTTGAACTTAAGTCGCGAATTAGTAAGGGCTTGGGAGAGCCCGAGTTAAGTGTAGGCTTAACAATCCATTAGCCAAACCCAAGGTGGTTCACACTCGAAAATTTGGTCACAACACATGGCATTATCTAATCAAGAAAGTATTAGGGGACAAGGCATTCAATGGAGGTAATAAATATGTGGACTTTGGCCCCTTCATCCTTAGCTTATCCAACACTTCATGTGGCACCCCCCAACAGCCCCCGATCCGTTAGGGTCGCCACAATTCGCTTACCTTTCACTTTTCCTAATAATATGTCACTCTAATACTATTTCAATTGCAGCAGGTCCATACAACCTGGGGGTTTACATTTTTTTTTTCTTTTTGATCGGTCCCTTGCGCAATTCATATAATGGAAGTATATCCAACAACTCCATTCCCTATATTCAGAAAACGATGCACACCAACTAAACATTTATAGGTAAAAGACGAACACTTTTATTTACTTAAACCATATGGACATCATTCATCGGTATATCAAAATGTTGTAGTCTTCTATACTCGACTATACTTCAAAGAATGACCGACATCTCCTCCAACAGTCGTATACTTAAGGTCCATCGATCAGTGTCGATGTCCAACAGTTCCTTCCTTTGCTATCGTCCTCCTCGCGGTCATATCCAACCACTTGATCCATCTACCGGTGGCAGTGGCAATGGCAGCAGAGATATCTTATTTAGTCTAAAATGTTATTCCCCAAACGGGATGAGTACAACCACTCAGCAGTAAAGATCCACCAAACTACTCAATGCATCAAACAGAACAATCAAGGCATCATACAAAACACATATCGTTCATGTATTCAAGCATAACTTACCTTGCAGCCATGCTTATATTATCATGCCATATGTGCATATACCACCATGCACTCATCATTAAGCATTCATACATATATCACCATGCCATATATGCATATACCACTACGCACTCATCATCAAGCATTCATGCATATCCATGCCATATGTGCATATACTACCATGCACTCATCACCAAGCATTCATGCATATCCATGCCATATGCATACACCACAATGCAGTCATGCATATCTCACCATGCCATCATGCATATACCACCATGATTCATATCATCCATGCTATCAAGCATACATCACCATGAGATCCATTCATGCCTTCATGATCGCATTTTCAATATCAAATAGCATCAATTTATTTTCATAAGCCGATCATGCATCATGCCATATGCATACACCCATGCACATGATTCATTTTCAATTCTTATCTTTCACAAGGATCTCATCAGTTTTTCTTTCCAGGGACCAATGTTTGCATCCCACAATTTATCGCTCGCATCCAACCAGGCATCGCAAGGAACCTCCGGGCATGTATTCAAAATACAACCGGGCATACGGCACCCCCACATTCCGGGCATCTCGCATCCCAACTAGCATCACGAGGAATCCCCCCGGGCACACACCTCCAGAGCTTCTAGGATTACGTATCGACATACCACCAGACATTCCCCCTGGAATTACGTACCGTATACCACCAGGCATCTCAAAACTCCCGAGGACCCTCCGGAATTATGCCACTAGGTCACCGGGCATTCGGCCCCCCACATTCCGGGCATCCTGACACTCCCGGGGCATCGTCAGCTCACACCTCCAACGATCTTGTTATTATCTCCATTTACATTTATACATGTATCTCAATTTCGACATGGCACTTGATGCATCAATATCAAGAGTCTCAACCAACTTTTCATGCCATATAACATGCCATATGCCATCACATATGCAGCAAAATCAACCACTCAAGGTATTCCATCACATGGATAAATTCATTTATTTTTCACAACACATCAATTTTTTGAATAAATCAGAATGCATTCCTCCAATTAAAATTCCAGAAAAATTAGTAAATGGTATTAATAAATTCTGAAAATTTGACACATCATAGATGAGATCTAGAGGCATTTTTTCATGAAGAACACAACACCACCAGAATTTCATACAAAACAGAATAGTCCATGCATTACAACTTTTGAAATTCGCACAATCCAGCTTGCACAGTTTTAGAAACATTTTAATTAAATACCCAAATGACATTAAAAAATTAGGAAATTTGAACATGTGATAGTCAAGACATAAATTCAGATACTTCATGAAAAACACTACACCAAAAGATCCCTATATAGTTCAATAAAGACCACCCATCACAGCACTACTAATTCTGTCTGTTCCACTTGCGCAGTTTTTGAAACGTTTTTGGTTAAATAGGCAAATGAACTTAAAAAAATACGGAATTTGAATATGTTGTAGGAAAGACATAAATAAAGGTATTTCATTCAGAACACTTTTCCAAAATAATCTCGTACAAGACGTTATAGACCATGCATTGCAACATTACCAAGTCCAAACACATCAGATCACACAGTTTAAAAAAAATCAATTAAATACCCAAATGACCTTTAAAAATTATGAAATTTGACTATGTGATAGACAAGACCATAAGGTAAATACTTCATGAAGACATCAAAGTCAGATTGGTCCTAGGTAATTAAATATAGGCGGTTAAAACTTCTGTTCCTAGTACCGAAATTTCCAGATCTAACCATCTCTGAAAGACCACGATTTCACCTACCTACTCTTGTTTTTTTTCTCTAAATTTTTTATATGTTCTACCTCAAGAAGTACACTACAACTTTCATTAAGAGATCAAGGTGAGATTTTCACAAGAAGGTTACTTTACAGACCACGAAACCACTGAAGGTCAGCACAACGAATTCCAGATCTAGTCTCTCCAAAGAAAATCATTTCACTAACCATTTCTTGTTCGTTTTGCCTCAAATTTTATTATGTTGTTCTTCAAGGTGTTCTATACAACTTTCATGAAGAAATTGAAACAAGATTCCTACTAAAAAGTCACATGCAACACACAATCTCATGGACGGTCGGACTGGTCTTTCCAGAAACAGCATGCATGGCCAACGAATTTCTCTTCAAAGCTCCGAAATTTCATCCCATCTACCACAACCAAGACTTACCATCTACTATACATACACACAGCAATGCAAAGGGTAGGTTTTAGGACTTCACTTGCCTCAAATCAAAGGAAAACACAGCAAGAACAACGGCGGGACTAGGCGGGCTCGATGGCGTCTCCTCTTCCTCTCTTCCTCTCTTCCTCTCTTTCTCTCTTTGGATAGTACTCTCTCTTTCTCTTCTCTCTCTTCTGGTCGAAATCCCCCTCCCCCTTTTCCTTTTAGTTGAATTAAAACCATTGCATGCTTTACTTCTTGCATGGAGGGACACTTGGTTACAAAGGGGCAACACTTGGCAAGCTTTTCTTGCCACTTGGCACTTTTGCCATGCACATGATGGGCCTTCATTTGGCTGGGCTTGGGCCAGCCTTGGTCGACCACTTCATGGGCTCCTTGGGCCGGGCCTCTTGGCCCACTTTAGGCCAACACTCTTGGGCCTAAAGTCCAAACTTAAATGGCCCAAATTTATTTTTAATAATACATCTTAATCATCATTTTAAAAAATAATTAATTGCATAATAAAATGGCCAAAAGACTTTGTGACATTAATCCATAAAATCAAATCTATAAAGTGCAAAGTCAAGGACAAAGTCTTCTTTATCAAATTGTCCTATAGCACCAACCTTGATCATCCATTAACATAATATGTATTTCTACCCAAATAATTCCCCATTAAAAATACTCAGCATTAATCTATTAAAATTCTTTGATCTAAAGGCCATAACATAAATTAATAACACTTCCATCACCTTTTCATAGGTCGTAATGCATCCAGAGGTTGCCATGAAATTTTGGGATGCCACACTTCAGCCAGTCCCTTTTTTCCCCATCTTCGTGCGTTTTCATCCTCGACCCCTCCTGTTTACGTTTCACTTTCATTTCTTCCTCGCACTGCCCCAAAATCCCACCGACGACAGCCTTCCATCACCAGCCGCGGCCACTTGTCCAGCTGCTGCCACACTCAAGTCAACCATGAAGCTTTGGTTGACTGAAGCATCCCCAAATCTCCACCGAAGGAATCCCCACACCAGCCCACGTCCGAGTCTTCCTTCGGCTTAATCAACTCTACATGCTCCACCATCGTGTCTCCTCCTCTATCCAAATCAAGCCGTCTATTCTAGCTGGCGTTGATCCAGCAGCTCGTCCAAACCAGCTCCCGCTTTGCTACTGCCAAGCGTCCACGATCTCCACTCTTCTGCCCCAGCATCACCGAAGTAGTCCAGCTTCCTTGCCCACGATTCCACCGAATTCCTGCAGCTGTCTTCACGCCCACGAAGCCAACCTCTCGCTCCATCAACGGCCCAAGTTCCGTGAACTCAGTGGCCCAACCCACTTAGTGCAAGCTCAGCCCGTGAGCTTCAATCCTGCGGGCCCTTGCTGCTTCTCTCGCCCAGCCCAGCTCACTCAAACAGCCCACTTCCAGCATTCGACTCATCTTCAATCAAGCCTAGCCCAATTTTGAAGCCCGCTTCGGCCCACTTGAAGTCAACACAACAACTCGTGGAGCAAGCCCAACCCAATTCAGCAACAAGTCTAAATTTGGGCTGAGATTTGTTGGGCCGATCTTAGGCCTGGTCCAAGCCCATTGGTGTCGCCACAATCTCAAGTTTTGGCTACCGTCACGGTGAACCGATTTCCACAATAAACCGGTGAGTTTATGCACTAAACTCTTCTTAGTAGGCTTATGACGTTTAAGGGGTGTTTAGTTTAATTTAATTAGGGATTAGGTGATTAGTTAGATTAGATTAGTTATTTAATTAGTTAATTATATATGTTAGGTGGTTAGAACGGCCTAGTTAGGGACTAAATAAGCTATATTATTTATCTAGATTGGTTTGGTAATTGTCTGGGCCTGTTTCGGTATTTAATTTAGCATTTTTGGCCTAAGTTTGTATTTTTGGGCATTTATCAGAATTTAATTGATTAATTTTAATAATTATTTATTTAATTATTATTTTCCGAAAATTAGACTGGGATAGCCGTTGACCAGAATTTTGTGTTGATCGCAATAGTGTGATTATTTTATTTAATTGAGTGTTGTATTGTGCATTTTGAATTTAAGTTGTAATTTTGGGAATTTATCCCAAAATTGTATAATTTCATTAATTAATTAATTAGAAATTACCAGGGTGTCGGTTTACAACGCCAAAAATGTTTTCAGACTCTGTATAAATAGTGGGATTTTCTAAAGTAAAGATATTATATTTTTGGCTCAGGCTGACCATGTACTCACACACGATTATTTTTATCGGGTACATTTTAATACGTTGGAATTAGGCCAAGTTAGGTATTTAATTGAGGAATTTGATGTGCAAAGCACAAGATCCTTGGCCAGGAGTAATGTATCGTGGTTCAGCTTCGAGGAGCATTAACACTATTTTAGTTAATCTAGCAGCTTCGATGAGTACTATAGATATCAGCTTCGGCAAGCAATAGTAATTTAGCAACTTCGGCGAGCACATGTTCTCTAGCAGCTTCGATGAGCAATAGTTGATCTAGCAACTCCGGTGAGCAAATTTTAGACATCGGCTTTGGGGAGCAATGATATATGAGTATATCTATTTCAACTTAGGTGAGCAAGATTCGAATCGATAGAATTTATAGATGGCATCGATGACATGGAGTCGAATGAGTCGACTAATTGATAGTTGAATTAAATTGAATTGAATTGTTTGGTCGAGTATTTGATTGTACTGACTTGCAAGGTGGACCTGAGGCGAGGTAAGTCCCTATGATTGTATGATTGTGTGATTAGGACGCTTCTAGGAGTATTATCCTCCTAATCGGGGTTTAGAGCATCAACTCGCTGAGATTTATATCTCACCTCGTCGTGGGCTTAAATTTTCAGGGTCATCAAGTGGAGGACCTAGAGCGAAGAGGAGGTGATTTGAAGTATAGGTCAGTTAGGACTGATTCTTTTTGGAAAGACAGTCTTTGTAGTCTTTTAGTCTTAGACTTTGTACATAACTCAATGTGTCTATAAAGGTGTGTTTCGTTTTATGAATCTATTTCTTGCTTTTCTATCCCAAGCTGTTGATGTCAGGGGATTAGTAATTCGCTTCTGCATGTGCATTAAAATGAAAGGGTTGTGACTCGTCCGGGGAAGTCAAAAAATTTCTATCAACCACAGAGGGATGGGAACGCGTTCGAGGTTCGGGGCGTGACAGCAGCTCTCCTTCTTCTTCTTCCTTGGCCCCTTAATGCTCTATTGTTAATGTTTGTGAGCTCAACAACTAGCAAAAGACCAGCCAAGCCAGCAGCAACCATCAGAGTTGTCGTTCGCTAGTCCGAGTGCTACCGCGCCCCTGCCAAGCCGCCCACAAGTCCAGCCTCGCAAGCCCGTGAGTCTGCTGCCTCATGTCCATCGTTCACCCGCCTCAACTAGGCCGTCGAGCAGCCGTCGCCGCTCGTCGTTTCTACTGTATAACCTGTCGACCGTCGCCGCCTTACCATCTCCATCGTCCTTCGTGCCGTGACTAGCCATCGAGCCTTCGACGAGCCTCCCGGTTCGAGCAACCACATAAGTGAAGCCAACAACAAACCATGAGGTTTGTTGGGCTTTTCTGGGCCCTTCCAAGCCTCATCAGGTGTTGCCGTAGACTAGTGTCTCGCCCGCCTTAGCGTTGCCATCACTATGAACTCACCGGCTCGCTAATCCGGTGAGTTTACTCTCTAAACGTTGCTTAGGAGGTTAATGATGCTTAATGAGGGATTAGGTTAAGCTAAGTTAGATTAGATTAACTAGTAGCTTGGTTAGTTAAATTAGATTAGTTAGATTAGTCAATTAGGTGGTTAGTGAATGTAGTTAGCTAGTTTAGTATATTGTTATGTAGCTAGGATGGTTAGAGCAATTTAATTAGTCCATTAGGTGGTTAGATTAGCATTTCTTAGCTTAAGTAGAGATTTATCTAATTAATTTGTATTTATTTAATTAATTTTGTAAATTATTTAATTATTTAATATTTTTCAGAAATTATACTAGAATAGCCGATAGCCGGAATTTCATGCTGATTGTTGTGGTGTGGTTAGTTTATGCAATTGAATGATAAATTGTGCAATTGAGTGGTGATTGTGATTTTTGATTCATTATTTCAAAATTGTGAAATTTGGTATTTAATTAGAAAATACCAGGTGTTAGGTTTTGACACCAAAAATATTTCTAAGTACTATATCAAATAGTAGGATTTTTAAAAGGAAATATATCAATTTTTAAAGTTCGACCTGACCGTGTACCCACACACAATTATTTTTACTGGGTGTTTTTAATATGAAGAAAATAGGCAAAGTTCATTATTTTAATTGAGATATTTGAGTGCAATGCATGGTGTCCTTAGTCGGGATTGAATGATCGTGTGATGGCTATGAGAACTCGTCACGAGTTTTTGAGCAGGACGATACTCCTTTGGGAATGCCCTAAATCAACAGATGTTAGTCGTAATGGAAGCTGGACCGATGTTCCCTTGTGGAATGTTGTCTAGCTATAGACGTTGCCATGCTCAATGGTGCGAGACGACGCCTGGCTATGCTGGAAGACCGCTGACTATTGAGTTGGTTGTGGCTGTTGGGTCGTAATTAATTAGGACGCATGGATGATTGAAATTGACGCTCCTGATTATGAGAAAAAATTGTGTGGTACAGAATGGGACGTGTCATAACGATTTGGCCTTATAATCGGGACTCTTATGATTGATTGAGATATGAGTGAGACATTTTAATTGATGTGTTCATTTATTATATGCATCTATTATATGAACTGTACTGATGTCCATGAAGGAATTGAGGGGAGGTAAGTCTTATGTGATTTGTGATTAGACTACCTCTAGACATATTTCCTTCCTAATAAGGGTTTAGGGCGTGAACTCGCTGAGACATCGTCTCACTCCGTTGTGGGTTTAACTTTTCAAGTCAGTAGATGGAGGCTCCTCCAGTTCATTTTGGACAACCGCGAGGGTATACAGAGTAGAGTACCAACGTCCCTGTCCTTGGGAGTCTTTGGCTCCATGAGCTCATCGTGACCACCATCTTGGTCAATGAGGGCCGACCTTGGTTGGTACCTCATCGATTCAGGGCGTGGTTCTGTCATGGGCATAATGGGGTCTAGGAAGGTCCCCTACAAGATTTTGACATCCCCGCCGTTACGATTAACACCACGGTGGGTGAGGGGGTAGCTGACCCCCCTGATGGTGTCGTGGTAGACCCAAAACTCCCGAAGGTCTCGGAGGTCTCAGTTGAGGAGTCTTGTGCCTAGATGCCTTAGTGACTCTTCTTTTTGGAGTTAGGCCTTTGTTTATAGACTAGTATTGTATATAAACCAGTTTGTTTATGAAAGTGTGTTTTGTAAAAATTGTTGTCCTGCTTTTCTATCCCATATCTGTGTTGTTTAGGGATTGTTTATACGCTTCTGCATGTGCATTAAAATGAACGGGTCGAAGACGCGTCTTGGGACATCGCAATTTTATCGACCACCGAGGGATGTGCACGTGCTCAAGGTTCGGGGCATGACATCCCCGCCTGAAGTGGTTTAAGAGCTAGTTAGTGTATAGAGTGATAAGGTGCGATGGGTTATGGGATAGTTAGTAGGAAAAACCTTTTTATTATGCTAATGCATGTGATTGATAGCTGATTGGTAGCTTATTTGTGGGGATCACTCAATTTCTAATTCTATATGGAATTGGAAAGCAAGTTTTGTAAGGATCATGCATCATGAGTGATCAAGAGCAGAGGACGCCTAGAAAGAGGATCATAGGATCTATGACTCGAGGTAGGACGCCGACAAGGGTCGGCACTGGAGGTGGTCGTGGTAGAGCATAGGCACAAGCCAATACAAGTGGATAGTGCCACCGCCGGTTGGTGCTGGTGTAGTAGCACCTGGCGATCCTAGAATCGAAGGGATCATGCAGTCGTTGGAGACGCTTGGGAACGTGGTAGGGCAGCAGGCCCAGAATCAAGCTGTCGCCGCCACCGCTACAATTACCACTACCGTAGCCACCACTACTGCCGCCAACGTCACTGTTGCCACAGCTGTTGCTGCACTTGTTGAAGTTCCACTTGGGAACGTAGTTGCTAAGAGGTCAATGCACAAGCTTGTGGAGCAATTCTTGAAACTGAACCCGCCGAGGTTCACTAGCGCAAGAGACCTTGAGGCTGAAATACTCTGGGTCCAAGAATTGGAGAAAGCCTTTGCACTGCTAATGTGCACTAAGGAGGAGAAGGTTGTCCTTGTAGTGTATCAATTGCAAGGCAATGCAAGTACTTGGTGGAGAGCCATTAGAGGGAAAGTGACCCCAGAAGGCGAGGTTCCGGTGTGGAACGCCTTTCTCGAAGCCTTTAATAGCAAATACTTTTTTGACAGCGCAATGGAGCAGAAGATGGAGGAATTCCAACGCCTTCGTCAAGGGATGATGACAGTGGACTAGTATGAGGCCAAATTTGCAGAGCTAAGACTGGTAGAGGATCCGGCTAACAAAGCTAGGAGGTTCAAGAATGGCCTCTAACCGGAGTTGAAGAATCCATTGGTACCATTCAACCTGAAGGATTATGATGATTTGTATGAGCGAGCTCAGTTGATAGAGAGGAATCTGAGTGAGCAAGCTACTACATTTGGGTCGAGGTTCAGTTCAAATAGGGATGGAAATAGGTTTGGGAAGAAACCTATGACTGGAGGAAGGTACCCGATCCCGCCTAATAGGAAGGATAGGGTAGGAAAGTCAGCACCAAGCTTCAATGGAGTTTGTCGTTTCTATGGGAGACGACATGGATTAGCCATGTGTTATTCTGCACAAGTGCTTGCTATGGGTGTGGCTAGTAGGGCCACCAGGTCAAAGATTGTCCCCGCAAACCAATAGGACCATAACAGTTGCTGCCGCTGCCACCGATGGGTCATAATAGAGGGTTCGCACCGTAGAATGCACTACAGAGTGGACTAAATAGACGAGGCAGAGTGTACGTCATTACTGGACGATAGGCTGAGGCCTCACCTGATGTGATCACACGTATGGTCTCATTGAATGACCATGCTGCTTATGCTTTATTTGACCTTGGCGCTACTCATCCATTTATAGCTGAGCAGTTTGTTAAGTTGGTAGGGTTGAGTCCTAAATTATTGGGGTCAGTGGTTAGTATATATACCCCTTTAAAGGATAAGGTGTTGTCTACGGTAGGCTATCTTGGTTGCAAGTTAGTGATTGGTGAGCGAGAGGGAAAGATAGATTTGATAGTCCTAGCCATGTATGATTTTGATGTGATAATTGGCATAGACTAGCTCACCAAGCAAAGAGCTAAGATGGACTGCTATCGTAAAGTGATTCAATTTAACCTGTTAGCGGGTGAAAGTTTCGAGTTTATTAGGAGTTAAGGAGGACCCTAGATTACCTTAATCTCGTCGCTAGAAGCAACCCGTTTGTTAGATGGGGGTTGTCAAGGTTACTTGGCGACTGTTGTGAATACGACAGTTGAGGATCTGAAGATCGAGGATATTGTAGTGGTGCAAGCGTTTCCAAACGTGTTTCCAAAGGAATTGCCGGGTTTGCCACCAGAAAGGGAGATTGAGTTTGTGATTGAGTTGGCCCTCAGGACTAAGCCAATCTATAAGGCTCCTTACCGCATGGCATTAGCCGAGTTGAAAGACTGAAGGTGCAGATGCAGGAGTTGTTGGATAAGGGATTCATACATCCCAGTGCATCACCTTGGGGAGCATCAGTTTTGTTCGTGAAGAAGAAAGATAGTTCGTTGTGCCTTTGCATCAACTATCAGCAACTCAATTAGGTGAAGATCAAGAACAAGTATCCACTACCGAGGATTGATGACTTGTTTGACCAATTGCAGGAAGCATCGATATTTTATAAGATCGACCTGAGGACAGGGTATCATCAGCCGAGGATTAGAAATGAGGACATACCGAAGACAGCGTTTCATATGCGATACGGCCATTATGAGTTCACTGTAATGCCATTTGGTTTGACAAACGCTTCAGCTGTTTTCATGGATCTGATGAACCAGGTGTTCAAGGAGTAGTTAGATTAGTTTGTGATTGTTTTCATCGACAATATCTTGGTGTACTCGAGAAGTCTAGAGGAGCACGAAAGACAATTGAGAACGGTACTTCAAACTCTGCGAGATCATGAACTGTACGCTAAGTTCATTAAGTGCGAGTTTTGGTTGACTCGTATATTCCTTCACTTGAAATCATGTACAAGTGAAGGGATCTCCATGGACCCTACCAAGATTGAAGCAGTTATCATATGGCCAAGACTGATGACAGTGACATAGATCAGAAGCTTTTTGGATTTAGCAGGTTACTACAGAAGGTTCGTGGAAGGATTTTCAGCATTAGCCTCGCCTTTGACTCGACTGCTGAAGAGGGAAGAAAAGTTTGTATAGACAGATAAATGCGAGCGTAGTTTCCAAGAGCTTAAGCAAAAACTTACTACTGCACCAGTGTTGACAATTCCATCTAGTCCTGGAGGATACAAGATCTATAGTGATGCGTTGTTTAGAGGACTGGATTGCGTGTTACTGTAGCATGGCAGAGTCGTTGCATACGCGTCCCGTTAGTTGAGACCTCATGAGCTTAACTACCCAACGCATGACTTGGAACTCGCAACAATTATTTTTGCTCTGAAGATTTGGAGACATTACTTGTGTAAAGAAAGGTTCCAGATCTTTACAGATTATCAAAATCTCAAGTACTTATTCTCTCAGAAGGAGTTGAATATGAGAGAGCACCGTTGGATGGAACTTCTCAAGGACTATGATTGTGACATCTTGTATCATTCTGGAAAGGCTAACAAGGTCGCAGATGCGTTGAGTCGGAAGTCTTCAATCGCATAGATAGTGATTAAGGAGTGGGTCTTACTCGAAGGAGCTCGAGATTCGGTTTTCAAATTTAAGGTAGGCCAACTTTCGCATTTTATGGCCACCCTCATAATTAAGCCAGAAGTGCATATACGGAACAAGACGTTACAGTTGATAGACCCAGATATCCAAAAGATTCTGCAAGAGAATACAGACAAGAGAAAAGCTAACTTTCAGATTTCCGAAGACGGAACACTGAGGTTTGGTGGATGATTGTGTGTACCTGATGATGTAGAGCTTAAGGAAAAAAAAAATTCAGAAACTCATCATAGCAGTTACAGCATTCATCTAGGCAATATGAAGATGTATTGGAATCTATGTCAACATTACTAGTGGACCGGTATGAAGGCGGATATTGCCAAGCATGTCGCCAAGTGTCTGACGTGTCAGCAAGTGAAGGCACGTCACTGTAAGCCGGGAGGACTTCTGCAACCTCTCGAGATTCCCGAATGGAAGTGGGAACACATCACAATGGATTTTGTGATGGGCTTACCAAGGAGTCAAAGGGGTCATGATTCCATTTGGGTTGTGGTTGACAGATTGATGAAGTCGCTCACTTCATCGCTGTACGAAAGGACTATGCACTGGACAAATATGCAGAATTATACGTGCGTCAGATAGTTCGTCTGCATGCAGTGCCAGTGACGATTACCTCTGATCGAGACCCGAAGTTTACGGCATCCTTCTGGAAAATTTTGCAAACTGCCTTAGGAACGAAGTTGCAGTACAATATGGCCTATCATCCACAGACAGATGACCAGTCTAAGAGGACAATTCAAACCCTCGAAGACATGTTGAGAGCTTGTATGCTAGACTTCAAAGGAAGCTGGGAGGAACAGCTTCATGTTCGCCTACAACAACAGCTACCAACAGAGTATTCAGATGGTACCGTTTGAAGCATTGTATGACAGAGCGTGCAGAACGCTAGTGTGTTGGGATGAAGTCGGAGAACGGAAGATCATAGGCCCAGAGTTGTTCAGCAGTCAGTGGATGCAGTTGCAGTTATCAAGACATATTAAAGACCACTCAGAGCTGTCAGAAATGTTACGCAGATAAGCGTTGAAGACCCTTAGAATTCAAAGTTGGTGAACACGTCTTTCTGAAAGTGTCACCGATGAGGGATACTTCGCGCTTCGGCAAGAAAGGGAAGCTAAGTTCGAGGTACGTAGGTCCCTTTAAGATTATGGAAAGAATAGGGACTCTGGTGTATCGTCTTGTATTGCCGCTAAGACTGGCACAAGTGCATGACGTCTTCCACGTGTTGATGTTGAGAAAGTATGAACCTAACCCGACCCATATGCTGAATTTTGAAGAATTAGACGTGGATGATAGAGTGTCGTACGTGGAAAGACTGGTTGGAATGAATAGGTTCTACCCACCAAAACGATCTCATTAGTCAAAGTGGTTTGGCAACACCACGGCACAGAAGGAGCAACCTAAGAAATTGAAGATTCGATGTGACGACACTACCCCCACCTTTTTATTTAAGATTTGTAATGGTTTAAATTTTGAGGACGAAATTTTTATAAGAGATGAAAAGTTGTGACAGCCTGATTTTCTGATTCTGTTTTCGATTGGATGAGTTGGATGAGTTGGGCTTTTCATCAATGTGCCTATAGTCTTTTTCTTTAAGCCGATCACTTACGAGATAACTAATCTATCAAGTGAAGCCGTTAAGGAATCTAAACGTGATAGACTTAAGAATTCGACTAGAAATCGATTGCTTGACCATGCTAATATGCAAGGGTCAATATGGCATCGTCAAAATCGATCAAAGACCAGAGATAGGTCATTTCGACAAAGGCATGTGATTAAAGTGTGGGTGATTCTAATTGCAAAATTCTTGTCGAACGGCACTAATTATTTCAAAATTAAGTGGTGATTGTGATTTATTATTTATTATTTCAAAATTATGAAATTTTAGTATTTAATTAGAAAATACCAGGTGTCAAGTTTTGACACCGAAAATGTTTCTAAGTACTATATCAACTGTGGGATTTTAAAAATGAAGGATATCAATTTTTAAGGTTCGATATAACCGTGTACCCATACACGATTATTTTTACTGGGTGTTTTTAATATGGAAAAAATAGATCAAGTTCATTATTTTAATTGAGACATTTGAGTGCAATGCACGGTGTCCTTGGTCAGGATTGAATGATTGTGTGATAGCTATGAGAACCCGTCACGAGCTTTTGAGCAAGACGATGCGCTTTCGAGAATGCCCCAAGTCAATGGATGTTGGTCGTAGTGGAGGCTGGACTGATGCTCCCTTGTGGAATGCCATCTAGATGTAGGCGTTGCCGTGCTCGATGGTGCGAGACAACGCCCAGCTACGCCGGAAGACCATTGACTGTTGAGTCGGCCGTGGCCGTTGGGTTGTAATCAATTGAAACGCATGGATGATTAAAATTGACGTGCTTGATTATGGGACAAAATTGTGTGGCACAGAACGGGACATGTCATAACGATTTGGCCTTATAATCGAGACTCTTGTGATTGATTGAGATATGAGTGAGACATTCCAATTGATGTGTGCATTTATTATATGCATCTATTATATGAATTGTACTGACGTGCAGGAAGGAACTGAGGCGAGGTAAGTCTTATGTGATGTGTGATTAGACTACCTCTAGGCGTATTTCCTTCCTAATCAGGGTTTAAGGTGAACTCACTAAGACATTGTCTCACCCCGTGGTGGGTTTAACTTTTCAGGTCCGTAGATGGAGGCTCCTCTAGTTCGTTTTGGATAGCTGAGAGGGTATACAGAGTAGAGTACTGATGTCCCTATCCCCGACAGTCTCTTGCTCCATGAGCTCATCATGACCACCATCTTAGTCGATGAGGGCCGACCTCAGTTGTTATCTTATCTGTTCAGGGCGTGGTTCTGTCATGGGCCTAATGGGGTTTGGGAAGGTCTCCTACAGGGTTTCGACATCCCCGCCGTTGCGGTCAACGCCGCGGCGAGTGAGGGTGTAGCTGACCCCCCCTAATGGTGTCGTGGTAGACCTAGAACTCCCAGAAGTCTCGGAGGTCTCGATTGAAGAGTCTTGTGCCTAGATGGCTTAGTGACTCTTCTTTTTAGAGTTAGGCTTTCGTTTATAGACTAGTAGTGTATATAAACCAGTTTATTTCTGAAAGTGTGTTTTGTGAAAATTGTTGTCCTGCTTTTCTATCCCATATCTATGTTGTCTGGGGATTGTTTATATGCTTCCTCATGCGCATTAAAATGAATGGGTCGGCGACACGTCCTGGGACATCGCAATTTTATCGACCGCCAAGGGATGTGCGCGTGCTCGAGGTTCAAGGCGTGACAAATATGAATAGAAAAATTCTTGCTCTTTTCAAAAGGGGAAGAATAGGTACCATCACATAAATTTGTGAGAAGCGACATGATCATCACGTGACAAAAATTCTCTCCGCCATCAGCCAGCTAATAGCCACCAGCAATAAGATAGTTGAATAAATGGCTTTCATTTCTTGGGTGTGAACCTGCTCTCTAGATTACAATGTGAACTGGTCCTCTCTCACCTAGCGTATAAATCTCCTGCTGGTCAACCCTTCGTTTGTGACTTTTCTTATGCTATACTAATAGGGAAGGTGGCATTGACATTTTATATTGATGAATGACTCTCTTGATTTTTTATCAGATGTCTCCGAAGAGACACTCTCTTGACCACTGATAACTATATCATATCTTGCAAGCTCTTCTTACCGTACATGTAGCTTTTATAGCACCTAGTTTTACTTGAATCAAGTAAATATGATGCATTGTCCGAAGGTTACTCATTGCTGTACAGTCCAAAGATTGAATAAGCCTTTCTTACTTGTGGTCAAGCTAATTTTGATCATCTTAACCGAGGGGTGCTACCTTCCCTGGCTCTAAATCATCTTGTGCTCATGCACAAAACATGTTACGTAAATAAGTACTTACCGAAGCTTGTATGCCTGGGCATTTGAGACTTCAAAAATCTCAAAAGTTAAATGGACTCACAAGCACCTGCTAGTGTACTTGGTCAGTTGTTCCTTCTAACTCTCTTTCATATTTCTAGCAGTGGATACTGATAACTAATTTTTAACTTCTTGTTTGTGCTTGCGGTTGATACCCTAAAAACAATCGCCGTGAAAATGCAAAACAAATACTGGAATGTAAGTGAAACATCATGCAGTGGGGTTATAGGTCTAAACATGCCAAACTTGCCTTCGGGAATGACAAGCAACGTGACTTTCAACTGTTCCTTCACCAACGGCACGATTTGCCATGTAACGAACATGTATGGATGACTTGACTTTGTTTTTTTTCCTCTCTCAGTATCCTTCTTTCACGTGCATCAATTGGAATTTACCTATTCTTCTTCGTTTCGCAGCCAGCCGAAGGGACTTAATTTGAAAGGAATTTTTCCTAATGAATTCGGCAAGCTCACTTTGTAAGTTAGACTTGACTTCATGATATATGTTGAAGTATTGTCCCACATCGCTTGATTATGGGTACTAAGGTCACCACCTATAAACTTAAACCTCTGGTTTGACTTTCTAATATGACATTAGAGCCATGCTATATTATTAGTGAAATTCCTTGTATTTGCACTTAAATGGCACATGGCTTCCACATGAGAGGAGTGTTGAAATATTATCCTGCATCACTTGACAATGCGTTTGAAATGCTCTTTATATTCATGTGGTCTCCTTCTAACTATAAGTTTAAGCTTTTGAATTGGACTTTCTAACATCATATTAGAGCCAATGTGACCCTATAAACAAATTCCACGTGGATTGCAATGTGTCCTAAATGCACGTAAAATTGCACTTGGTTATAGATAGTGTTTTCCATAATTCTTGATTGATATTTCTTAGGCACCCATTATCAATTTTCTCTAGCATATATCGTTTGAAGAAATGTTTTAGCAAACTATTGCTTGAGAATTGTAAAAGTTCTAAAGTGAGCGCTCTTTGCAAGTAGAGACCTCACTAATAACTATATTAGTGGATCGCTCCCCACAACTCTTATTCAGATTCCACTTGCCATTATGTAAGTTGATCTTATCATACATCAAATATCATCATCACAATTTAATTAGGAGTCTTTTAAAAAAAAAAAAAAAAAAGGTAGTGTAATTTTATTTTCAATTTGGCACTTCAGGTCAGCACTTGGAAATCGCATAAGTGGTATTCCCAAGGAAATTGGCAACATTAGAACTTTGGAAGAGCTGTAAGACTTGCTATCATATGCATTTGTATAGAGGATTTGTTAAACCTGATGGTGATAATTTTATGCCTATGCTAGTGTACTAGAGGACAATCTGCTTGAAGGCACTCTTGAGCCAAACATTGGAAATTTGAGCCACTTAAGGAAACTATAAGTAAATTGAGTATGTTAGTCAACACATTTTTGCCTAGATAACACATTTCAAAAGTCCTTTCTTTGTGTTCGTGGGCACTCTTGATTGCGAGATTATAAAATGAATGATCCAACTCTAGTCTTTCTACCTAAAATGGAACATAGTTCCTCTATACATTTTGTTATATGTTATGTACATTTATACATTGAGCTTTGACTAGTGTTTATAATTCTTAGATTTTTTTTTCTCAGCTAGTTATCTGCTAATAATTTCACGGGAACGATACCTGAATCCTTTGGCAATCTAAAGAACTTAGAAACTTTGTAAGCGGCTTCATACTAATTTACATTTCTTAATATACTTAATTTCCTTGCAATCGTATAGATGGAAGCACATTATCGGGAAAGATACCTAATTTTATCGGGAATTGGACCAAAATTACAAGATTGCGTGTATCCTGCTCCTTTTCATTTAGGGCAAAAAAAATATTTATTTATATGATTTATGAGATGCTCGAAAGTTGTGCTTATATTATGGCATTAAACTTTCAGGGACATGCAAGGCACATCTATGGAGGGACCTACTCCTTCTAGCATATCTTTGTTGAAAACCTTGACGAAGTTTTGAGCATTTGATCCTATCCAATTGTCTCTGTCTCAAATTATCTTGTAAGCTTTTCTTTTATCATAGGAAGGTAGAATGCATTTTAATGTTATGCCATGGATTGGTTTTATATGCTTTCAGGAGAATATCTAATTTGAAAGGTTCAAGCTCAAATTTTCCTAATTTGCAGGGCGTGAACATGAAAACATTATGAGCTGCATATCATGAATAATTGACTTATTTCTTTTGTCTCTCTTTTTTTCTTTTTTTTATAGCTAAATTACCACTAACTACTGTTTTTCACATCTCAGGATTATGAGAAATTACTTGCTTATTGGCTCAATTCCAGATTACATTGGTTACATTGGGGAATGGACAAGTTTGACAACATTGTAAGTTGCTATAATGAGGTGGATATCTCATTTCATCTCACCATGTTCATGTGCTACATCTTCTTTTTTTTGAAAAGTCCAATGGACTGGTTATTAAGCACTGACAGATTTTGGACTTGGCCCGGCAAATTGTTGCATATTTTGTGGAGAGACTTGTTTCTCGAATGAGAAAGACCTCAATCAGAAAATCAAATTGAATGAACTCCTGCATTTTTCTTGACAAAATTATTTGATTTCTCCTTTGTTTTATCTTTGGGTAGAGCCCTGAGCTTCAACAGATTGATCTGTCAAATTCCTGACACAATGGGAGCTGCTCTGGATTACATGTAATTATAAATTTTCTTGACTTCTTATTGTGTCTCAGCAAATGCGTAGTTGAGATTCCTTCCTCATTAGTATCAAATTTGCCTCATATAGTTGGATACCAAACAATTTTTTGGACTAGTGTTACATAACTTTTATTTGTGAATGTAGGTTCCTGACAAACAATTCCCATACTAGAGTAGTACCCAGTTGGGTAACAAGCAGCAAGCAATCTCTGTTAGTCTTTTATGAACATATCTAGTTTTTCATTCTTGGTTTTCCATTCGATAGAATGCGGGATTTGATTCGTAATTCTTCAATGTTGTCCTATTATTGTCATCGCCGGTGAATATGCGCACCAACTAGGTCAAAGTATGAATTGCAGCGACTTATCTTACAACAGTTTCGCCGTTTCTTCTCCTTCCAGTTGTCAGCAATCACAAGTGTGAGTCAATGCACATTCTCTCAAGCCACAAATTTTATAGTTTAGTCTCATTGCCACATTTCTGGAGTTATTATCTAACCATTATGACTTAGATTGCATGGAAGTATGGTTTTGATATCAATGATAGTTTGTGATTTGAATGTGTACAAATGTAGGTATATAATTGATGTAGAGGAATAGATAGGGCAGGATACTTTAAGGAATATAGGCAACGTTTATGGGACAATGGTAGTTTCACTAATTTATAGAAATGGTTTTACAATAGTTGGAGGAGGTGTTGGTGGAGGACCAAGATGATATGGAGTTTATTTTCATGCTCCCCACGCTTTTACATTTCGACTGGTTTTTTCTGCTTCTCTACACAAGCACTGCATGACTATTTATAGGCTGATTTTCACCGCCTCTCTTTTGTTCAAGAGGTAAGAGGTGAGCTAGTGTCTTCTCTTTAACTCACACACACTTTGACTTTTACGCAATATTTAGACAACTCCAACGTGGACTCTTCCTTTGTTGCAAATTTCAACTACTTCCTAAGTAATTTTTAGCCACTTGTCACACATAATTCATGCGAGAAACATACTAGATTTTTGTGGGATGTTTTGGAAAATGGATCACTTTCTAGCACTAACGCATTTTGTGGCTTTCTAGTAATTTGCTTTCCAGCTATTCATCTAATGGAAACAACTCGTAAGTCTGTTTGACTGAAGGCCATACGATTTCTCGATAACTGTATGTGAAACTTACGTTATTGACAATCTTTTTGGTTCATCCCATTAGGCTTTGGTGCTTGGAGAAGGATCTGCCCTGCAGCGAGAAAGCACAATGTGAGTTTTAATTTGTTTGCATTGTTCTTGAGCATTAGCTGTCGAGCTACTTTTCGTCCCCTATCATATGTCTTTCACGATATCATTCTACTACATGTGCAGACTATTCCTTGTTTATCAATCGTGAAGAAACCAAAATGACTTTACAGGGGAATCAATATGAAGAGGACACTAGTCCGTAGGGCCATCACTTTTCTTTCCTTCCTCGGAAAAGTGGGGTTACAGGAGCACCGGGGTTTACATGGGAAATGTAGTGCTGATTACAAATTGGATAACCCATTTTCTCTAACTGTGAATGGCTCTAAATTTTAGCAGATGGCTTGCATTTTGTGGCATCCTAAAACTCCGTGGCAACCTCTAGATGCCTTACAACCTTTGGAAGGGCGATGGACGCATCATTGACCTATGTTATGGTCTTTAGACCAAAGAAGTGTAATAGAATTAATGGCCGAGCACCTAATGGGTGAATATTTTTGTTGGAAACATGTTCCATGCCTATGTGAGATCCAGATTTATTTGATGAGGAAATTATGTTTTTGGCCATGAATTTTATAAGTTGGACTTTATTAATCTATGTTACAAAGTATTATAGCCATTTAAATTTGTAATTTAGTACTTTGTATAAATAGGGATTAAGCTGGTTTTTAAAAGGGGTTAATCATGGGTCATTTAAGCTTGGGTATTAGGCCCAAGAGTGTTGGGCCTAAGATGGGCCAAAATGGCCGGCCCATAGAGCCCATGAGGGGCCATCGATCGCACGAAGAAGGGAGGGGAGAGACTGGTTTGCATGCCTCCCCATGTGTCCCTTGAAGTTAGCCAAGTGTCAAGCCATGCAAAACTAATGATGGCTAATGATGGAGGGAAGGAAAATTAGAGGGGAAAAGTGGGCGGATTAAGCAAAGGGAACCGAGAGAGAGAGAGAGAGAGAGAGAGAGAGAGAGAGAGAGTGTGTCGCATGGTAAAGAGAAGGAGAGAAAGGAAGAAAGGAAGAAGGAAGGAGGCCGTGCGTGCAAGAGGAAGGAGAAGGGCAATTCACCACCGTCCGTCGCTGCCGTGTCCCGCCGCCGTTTGCTCGGTTTGGAGGCAAGTGGGATCTCTTGATCTACTCTTGCATGCTGTGCTTAGTGTGTGTGATTGAATGGTAACAATTTCGGATGTATAGAATGTGAAAAATTGAAGTTATAAGAGTGGTGCTCTAGTCTAGTGTACTGTTCTTGAGAAAAATAGCTCGACCTTGGATGTTCTAGTGACTTGCATGTAATGTTCTAGTTAAATTTTGGCTTTGACCTCTAAATGAAAGTTGTAAAGGACTTCTTGGAGTATAACATACTCAAATTTGGGACAAAAAAAAAACAAGTATAAGTGGGTGAAATCGTTATTCTTTGGAAAGACTGGATCTGGAAATTTTGGTACCCACCCTTGATGAATGCATGAACTGTAAGGCAATCTTTTTGTTGAAATTTCACTTCGATTTCTTAACAAAATTTGTAAAGGACATCCTGAGGTTTAACATATCAAAACTTTAGAGAAAAAAAAAACAAGAATAGGTAGGTGAAAATCGTGGTCCTTTGGAGATGGTTAGATCTGGAATTACGGTACTAGGAACAGGGATTTTAACCGTCCATATTTAATTATCTAGGACGAATTTAACTTCGATGTCTTCATGAAGTATCTACCTTATGGTCTTTTCTCTCACATATTCGAATTTCATAAATTTTGAAGTTCATTTGGGTATTTAATCGAAATGTTTTTTGAAACTGTGCAAACAGAATTGTTTGAATTTCGAAATCTGCGATGCATGGACCGTACCCAATCTTGTAGAGTTCTGTTGGCATAATGTATTTATGAGATAAATACCTTTAGGTGTTGTTTATAATCTATCAAAATTTCATAATTTTTGGAGTCCATTTAGGCATTAAATTGAAAGTATTTTCGGAATTGTGTATGATGCTTCATCCGAACATTCATATATTTTCAGAAAAATAAAAGAATTGGTTTCATGTGATGTGATGTATTGTGTTGCATATATGGTATCATATAGCATGGTACATAATGTCAAAATTTGAAATAGACCTTGTTGCCATCACATCATGTGCCATGCTGATTTTGAGACACAATTGTGGATATGAATTATAATAAATGAGGATACCGTCGGAGGTGTGAGCCGACGATGCCCCAAGAGTGTCGAGATGCCCAGAGGTGAGTGCCAGATGCCCGGAGGTGTGTGCTGAATGCCCGAAGGTGTGTGCCGGAGGTTTCTTGCGATGCTAAGTTGGGTGCGAGCGATAAAATGTGGGATGCAATTACTGGTCCTGGGAAAGAAAAATGTGGTGACCCAATTGAAAGATAAAAAGCTGAAATTGAATCATGCATGGTATGGTGACATGTATGCATGGCTGTATGATATAATATGTATAAGTGCATGGTGGTATGTGCATATAGTATGGTGACATGTATGCAAGGCAGAATGATGTTACACGTACAAGTGCATGGTGGTATATGCACATGACATGGTGACTTATATACATAGCTATTTTGATAAAATGTGCATGGCTAAGAGGTAAGACATATTTAACATGTATGAACTATATGTACTCTACTATGATGTCATGATTGTTCTGTTTGATGCATTGAGTAGTTTAATGGATCTTTTACCTGCTGAGTGGTTGTACTCACCCCTTTGGGGACCAACATTTCAGATTAGAAAGATGCCTCTCCCTCCGATCACGCGCGGTACCTTTTACAGCCTTCCATCTGACGTGGAGATCGAGTGTATGAAGCATAATTGTGTCATCATCCCTGGTTTGGTGTTCATACAGGTTCGTGTGCTGGTGATGTATGACGTGAGCCTGGCTGGGGGCCCGGTTATCCAGGAGTTCTTGTTTGTCCACGTCCGTCGTGACAGAGTGATGCTGGGGATGTTGCCACCACCACCGCCCGATGCACCAAGGTGGGTGTGATGGCCCGTGTGAGGAGTGGGAGCTAACACTTTTTGGAGATAGCTGACACTTAAAGATGGAGGGTTATACATGATCGATATAGGGGGTCAAGATCTCTCTTTTGAGCTGTAGCCAAGTTTAGCTAAAAATCTTGGCTTTTTGGTTGTACCAACCCGAGATGTCCATCATAAAAATATAAATAAAAGTGGCTCGACTTTATGATTTCCTCTGATGTGTAGTTGGTGTACATTGTATCATCGTTATGGGAGTAGAGGGATGGTGTGACTTGTCCTTATTTTCACTATGAGCTGCGCCAGATTTTTTTTAAAATATATATATGCCTATGAACTACGGTTCTTCTTTAACCCCGAAACAAAAATATGTAACTAATATTCATTAGGTGGAGCGATAGGTATCTATGACGACCTTACCAGATTGAGGGTGCCACACATTTCCCCTTCATCGCCTAAATACTATGGCCTTTGCATGATGAAAGGAAGTTATAAAGTGTGGCTCCATTTTGCAGAAATTCAATTCACCAACGATGAAACATCTAACAGTCTCGGGAGACGTATTTTCAATGTATCGATACAAGTCAGTGAAGTGAAATTCGCCACCTGATTATTATTGTAGTTTCCTTTATTTTCAGAGTTATTTTCTGATGTAGAGGAACTTGACTTGGGGAAATTGTTGTTAGAATTTGGTGTTTGACGGGGCGCCACACAACGATCCGACAAGAGCGTGATCTTTTGTTCACACCGAAATTCTTGTTAATTCTGCAGGCAATCAAGTGTTGAAGGATTTTAGTATTGCAAAACAAGCGGGAGGTGTTAAGAAGGGCATATACAGAGATTTCGATAACATTTATGTGAATGGCACTACTTTGGAGATTTATTTATATTGGTCAAGGAAGAAAACCACAGCCAGTCCTTATAGAGGTGCCTATGGACCACTTATTTCCGCTATTATAGTAACACCAAGTAAGACAACACTGAACTTACTAATCTCTATTATTCTATCCTCTTGTGGTTATTGAAGCATTCACGTGTAAATCTATCATTTTTTTCCTACTCGTAGGCTTTGATGTTGGAAGCGTTGGACTATCAGTTGGAGCAATAACCATAATTGTGGTAGCTTCAATTGTTCTCCTCGCATCGATATTACTAGTCCTTCTGCTGACTAGTTTCTTAGGCTATAGAGAAGTCAAAGATCCAGGTGAGCTTATTATACCGACACGTCTGCTCACGCAAAAATCTGCATTCTTTGACATATCGCACAAGTTTGACACTATTCGAAACCGTATCTATCTGCTTTCTTTGTACCCTTTGTGGAATTCTTATATTTTAATTATGACTTCACAAAAATTGGCCTCATTATTTTAAAATGATTGCATGTCTGATGAGACATGACCATATAAGTGAATTACTCCTCAGTTGCAGAACTACGCTTTCCCTTCAGCACTAGTTATTTTTATCCCATTATTGATATTTTTTTTTCTTTCAAAAATTACATGGGCTAAATCTCCAAATTGGCCTTTTCACTTTAAGACAAATTAAAGCTGTGACATCCTGAAATTTCGATCATGTTTTCTATTGAATTAACCGAGCATTTCATTGACGCGCCTATAGGACTGTTCTTAAAGCTAATCACTCTCGAGATAACTAGACTATCTGGGAAAGACATTAAGAAATTTTAAGACAATAGACTTGAGAATTCGATTAGGAATCAGCTTCTCGACCGTGTTCATCTTTAGAAGCCATAGTTAAAAATCGATTTGTAATCAGAGGTAAGTCTATTCAACTTAGATGTGTGGCTAATCATGAGTGACACCACTAAATTGAAAAATTCTCAGCGATCGACAATAATTTGATTTTACTTGTCGTTTTGGTACCCTGTGTTCGTAATTGAATTCTTGAAATTTCCACGACAATCGAGAGTTGCCATTGTGTCGAGTGGGTCCATTGTGGCTCGAAAAAATAGACCACAGGTCATTTGCCCTTAAAAGTTCTGAAAACTACCCAGTAAACTAGGTCACGCTAAAAACGCATCCAATGGAAATTAACCGCCAATTTAAGTCCGATTTCAAAAATTGAAAATTCTATCATATCACAATAAATTCTAGGACTCACGACTCAATCTCAGAAGATTTTTCTGGCAACCAACACTTTTTGGGAAAAAGTCGTCGTATGGTTGTTTTTGTGCAGAACAAGCCGAGGATTATTTTTTATGCCAAAATTGGGAAGCATGATGAATGTAGGGGTAAGGAAAAATGCCAAGACGATCGATGGATGACCGATTGAATTTGTTAAGGCCAATTAAGATTTAATTGAGCAAGAAATTAAGCCATTTTAAGCCATCCTCCCCCAAATTCGTGTGTCCCCTTTCCCCCTAGCATTTTGGACCATTTGAGAAGTTGCGGGGGAGTGCCTTGGTGGCCATTTCAATGCCAAGGAAAGCTGGCTTCTTGGACAAGTTGTGGGAGACAACTTGATGAAAAAGCAAGGCCAAAGGGGCCCCTCCTTCCCCCTCACTCTTATCCTCTCTCTCTCTCTCTCTCTCTCTCTCTCTCTCTCTCCTTAACCATCCAAGACCCTCATCTCTCCCCTCCATTGTGCGACCAGCAGCCACCGAAGGAGGAAGGAGTAGCTCACCGTCGCCAAGACCGCCCGTGCCATCATCGCTTGGGCACCGCCGTCACACATCCACACTGTCGTCGCCGTCGCGCATCTCCACCCACGCCTTGTCGTGCTCCACGCCACTATTCTAGCTCTGCTTAGCCTGTCTTGCGATTCCAGCAGGCTGTCGTGAGTCCCTCCAGCCACCGTAGGCTTCGTTCGACCGCCTCTTGCCTCACTGAACCACCCGCTTACCCTTGCCGACCTTGCCTTGCCTTAATCCCTTCTGTTTTGCAACAAGATCAGAGGGCAGAAGAGTGAGTTTCCAGCAAAGTTCTAGGACCGTTTTGAAGTGGTTCCAAGTCCCGAACCCGAGACCGGCTTTGGAGTTAATCGTTCCCTGCGCCGTTCCTATCGGATTGATCCAACTCGCCCGTTATTCCGGTGATTTTTGCTCACTAATCCTTGCTTAGTAGACTAATGATGCTTAATGGTTGATTAGACTTAATTAAGTATGATTAGGTGGTTAGACTAAAGTAGATTAGTGATTATTAATTAATTGTGATGCATGTTAGGCAATTGGGTTGTGCAATTAGCAAGTAGACATGTACTATTATTTATTGAATGTCTCTCGGGATTTTTCTCGGCCTGTTTCGGGCTCCAATTAGGCATTACGGGCCTAAGTTGGATTTATTGGTATTTATTTATTAATTTTTAATAAATATTTAATTAATTTTTTTTCGAAAATAAGGCTAGGATAGGCGACGACCGAAATTTTATGCTAATTATCGTGGTGCAGTCCGTTTATTTATTTGAGCTCTACGCTGTGCTGAATTGAATTGTTTGTGATATTTCAAGAATTTATTCTAAATTGAATGGAAATTGAGTGATTGATTGGTAGATGACCGAGTATAATTATTTAGCGCCAATAATGCTTTGATGGGCTAAAGTA
Organism: Eucalyptus sideroxylon; assembly: GCA_014182405.2. Lineage (NCBI taxonomy): Eukaryota > Viridiplantae > Streptophyta > Magnoliopsida > Myrtales > Myrtaceae > Eucalyptus > Eucalyptus sideroxylon. Next base: position 33,645,952 of record CM024553.2, read on the forward strand.
GAGAGAATTGTAAGAGTGAAATGGGAACACTCTTGGCTAAGACCAATCAGGTACGATGTTATGGACCTGCGTGGTTCGATGATTAGAGATATCACTGGCGAAAACGATGCCTTAAAGAACGCACGTAATGGTCTAGTACATACATCATCATGAACCTACGTGGTTCGGTGATTAAAGGTATTACTGGCGAAAACGGCGCCTTAAAGAACGCACGTAACAGTCTAGTACATACATCATTATGGACATACATGGTCCGTGATTAAGGATATCACTGGCGAAAACGGCGCCTTAAAAAACGCACGTAACTATCTATTATATACATCACGTTGGTGAAAACGATGCTAGAGAGAGAAAGAATGTACGTGATTTACGAACATACATGGTTCGGTGATTAAAGATATCGCTGGCGAAAACGGCACCTTAAAGAACGCATGTAATTGTCTATTTCATACGTCACCTTGGCGAAAACGACATCCGAGAGCATTAATGTGGCTCTGTGACTAAGTGTACTATTGGAGGTTATATAGTGAGGAGTGAAATGACCTAGAGATGGTCTGACTGACATGTAATCGACTAGGTCGATTGATCAATGATTTGATCTGATGTCGTAAATTGATTGATTGTTTGATGTGATATATGAGACATATGTGTATAACCTTGAATTGTAGGTTGAGACTGAGGCCAAGGTAAGTCCTCCGACTCGTGTTGTTTAGGCAACCATGTGGTTTATTGATTTCCTAATCAAGTCTTAGGGGGTAGAACTCTCTGAGACGTAGTCTCATTGGTTATTGAATAACCATTTCAGGCCCATAGATGGCAACACCACCACCTCCTCGTCCTCCCATACATTATGGCATTCCTAAAGAGATTACCGAAGTTGCGTACCACTTCCCAACAGACCCCCACCCTGAAGGGTTAGAGTACGTGCTGATAGAGTCCAATGTTTGGGTTGATGTGGGTAGAGATGACCTAGTGCCCCACGAGTATCGATTATGGTATCATCACTACCATGATGGGCGAAGAGAAGGTCCTGTCCCGGAAGGGGATGTGCCTCTATACGTCCTAGAGGCAGCATTCGAGCTAGGGACGGCAAACCCTAAGGATGGGTCGATAGTAGATGCCAAGGATCCCAAGCTCAAGGGCGATCTTGAGTCACCAGTTTACTCAACCGGGGGTGCTAACTGGAGTGATGTAGAAGAACGGGAGATCATGGAGCAAGACGAACCATGGGAGGAAGAGCCAGAGAAGGAGGAGCTTGAGGAGAAGGAACCAAAAGAGGACAAAGAGCTTCAAGAGAACGAAATTGATTCAGAGGAATCAAAAGAGGATTAGGATGATCCCGAGTACGACCCAGATGAGGACTGAGATCCCATCCTATTTTGTCAGACCCTGTTTATATGTGGTTAATGATAAATCAGACCTCTGTAAATAGTATTGTATTATTTACTATAAGATGCTTGTATAAAAGTGTGGTTGTGAATTTCAGTATGAAAAATATGGCATGTTTTTCTATCCCATTGTTTTATTGTCTGAAGATTTATAATTGTTTTCGCATGTGCTGTTGAAAATGAAAGGGTCAGCAATACGTAGTCATGGGATATCGCATTTTAAAAATTGTCCAAGTAGAAGGATGGGCACGTTTCCGAGGATCGGGGTGTGACAAAAGCTGCCATAAGCAACTTCGACTCTGTGAATTATATAGGTGAAGGAGGTTTTGGGCTAGTTTACGACGTATTTCACAATATATTCATAACTTCATCCTCCATTCATTGTGAAGGAAGTGTTCAATGAATTCAAAATGTCTTTATTTTTAGACATACTAACCCAGATCTTGTCAAGCTAATCTTTTTTGTTAGTGAAATAACGTTGGATTATCTATAAATCTTTAAATCATATGATTAATCTCAAGGAACACTATCGAATGGAACTATAATTGCTGTGAAGCAACTTTCATCTAAATCAAAGCAAGGCAATCGTGAATTTCTCAACAAGATAGGCATGGTATTTGCTCTCGAGCACCCAATTTTAGTTAAGCTTTACGGCTGTTACATCGAAAAAAATCAATTGTTGGTAATTTATGAATATGTGGACAACAATAGTCTTGCCCGCACACTTTTTGGTAAAAGATGCTTTCGCTGACTAGTATGCCTGTTAATAAGCATTGCGCTGAACTCTCTCTCTCTCTCTTCCCAGGACAAGATGAGCAGCTAATCAAGTTAGATTGGGCCATGAGAAAGAAGATACATTTGGGAATAGCAAGGGGATTGGCTTACCTTCACGAGGAATCTAGATTGAAAATTGTTCATAAGGACATAAAAGTGATAAATGTGCTACTTGATAAGGAACTAAATGCCAAGATCTCAGATTTTAGTTTGGCCAAACTCGATGAAGAAGAGAATACACATATCAACACAAGGATAGCTGGAACATTGTAAGTCTTCTATTATTCTGGTTGATTCTCTTCTTCTAATTAGCTTTATCTAATGAACTTTTGATTGCTACAAATCTATATATTTTCTCAAAATGTCTCTTTCTATGGCCATATTCTTCATTACTATTTTGCCTTGCCTCAGAGGTTATATGGCTCCTGATGAGGGACTACTTGACAGACAAAGCCGATGTTTATAGCTTTGGAGTCATCACTTTGGAAATTGTCAGTGGAAAGACCAACACAAATTACATGCTGAAGGAAGAATTTGTTCATCTCCTTGAGTGGGTAATGTTTAGCGACCTTCAATCTTATTGGACTCAAAGCTCTCTTTCTCTACTTTCTCCAGGTTCGCTTTGAGGACTTGCAACTAGGATGATGGCATGTGACTTCATAGTTAAATGATGGAACAAGCTATTAAGGACAAATTCGATCGTAGTAAATAAATATATGAAGGAATAATTTCTTTGAAGGACTTCTCCCTAAAGAGAAAAAGAAAAAGAAAAGATGGGTCAGAAGCTTAGAGTATTGTCATACTGATATGGATGCACGAGCATCCTCAGCGGTGGAGAACATGAATGCATGAACAAAACTGTTTTCTATATCTAAAAGCAAGATAACCGACTAATCTTCTACTTCTATTTGTATATGATGAAAGGCCTATGGGTTACAAGAGCAAGGGAACATTCTTGAACTTGTGGATCCACGTCTCGGCTCAGATTACTCCGAAGAAGAGGCAATGAGAATGCTAAACCTAGCACTACTATGCACCAATACTTCAACTCTGAGGCTGCCAATGTCATCTGTGGTGAGCATGCTCGAAGGAAAAAGCGCGATTCAAGCACCAATAGTCCAGCACTCCACAACAAATCGAGAACCTAGGTTCAGAGCCTTCAAGAGGCCAGCTAATCATAGCCAAACAAATGTCACGGTATTCTCCTAGGGCACTCATTAGGTGCCGGGAAGCATGTTCATAGAAGGTGCACGGATTGATCCTTCAGCTTCTTTCACGAGTAAGGACAAGACCTGCGACCATTCTTCAGAAAGCAAGCCTCTCCCAGATGTGTAGGACTCGGATTTGTTCAGTAATTATTAAGTGCTCATCATTTCTTTTTATCCAATTGTGAGGGGAATTAGATGGTGGAAATAGAGGGAATAGGGCTTTCACCGAAGGGTGTTCGATAACCACGTATTGGACCGTTGTCCTTGCATGAGAATTGAGCATGTGCTGGCCTTTAGGCAGCTGGTCTGGCTTCATCTGTGCGACTCCCGATTGTATGAGTTTTCGTTTTTCAATTTCCCAAGACAATGTATGCAAATATTTGACAAAGGCATATATGTAATTGCAGGTCTGTGGCATCCTCGATTTCGTTCATGAAAAATTCAGGACTTACTCATGAGAACGCTCTACTTTCTTTTTTTTCTTTTTTTTCTTTTTTTCTCGATTTGATATGACAAAAGAACCTAAGATCTCAAAGTAAACTTCAGGAATGTCTAAGCTTACAGTTTAGAAGTGTAAATCATGGATTTCAGGCATTGTCTACGGTGTGCCCCCGTCCAAAGTACGCTGAAAGAGGTTGACCTCTTAAAAACTCTCCGCAGCGTGACTTCATGTAATCTTTAACTCATTTTTATCATTTACTAAGACTCGAAATTCCTCAATTTTCACATGTTTAATGAGGCTTTGGAACTGAATAAAACACTTAAGAGACTATTTTCTTCTCATTACTATGATTCCATAGGATTACTGCAGTACGGTTCATTTAATATAGGACGAAAAATTTCATAAATGTATGTAGGCGAAGCCTATCAAGTTCACATTAATGTTGAAAATATGATAAAGTAAAAAACATGGGAACGTGTGCTCTTCCAATTGAGACCATCCATCGACCTGAGCTTGTATAAAATGGACGGCTACCATTCACAAATCCAGTCTTTTAGTTTGGATGATGAGATAGAAAAGCAAAAACATAATTAAAATGTGTGTCAAATTGCAGCAACAGCTTATCCTGAACCTTGACAAATTCCTAAGGAACCAATCTTTAGTTTGAGTGTGAGATAACACTAGGTTCATAATCTTGTCAAATTTTTAAGTAACCAATCTTACTGGTTCATGGACCAAGATGGCATAAACGATATGATCTTTTAGCTTCCCTAAACAATTGAGAGTTGTCCGATGTTTATCTTCTTATTTTTCCCATATAACAGAATTTCTCCAACTGCCACTTCCTGACGAGCACCCATAACACTTCCAAATGAATGAAGAGTGAAATACTCCTGCAATGGTGCTTCCCAGAATGGTTGTTTCGATGCTCCTTTGCAGAAATGAGTTAGAGATTCAGAGTTCATCTCACTTGATTAAACGCTCCCTATACAAATTTGCAATGGATGGGGCTGACTAGATAATGAAGGGTTGGAAATATAAAATGTTTAGCTCATCTGACGAGGTCCACTGAGATGTTTTCAGGGAAAATAGTGAAGTCCAACCCTTATATTCTGGCGCAAATGGTCACAAGCAAGCAACGGAAAATGCAGCTCAAGTGCAAAAGATGAAGCAGGCTTTACTATGAATGCAAATGTTGAGGCACAAGTTAAACCAAATCGAACGAGAGGTCAAAATCCAAAAAATTGAAGAACGATCGAAAATAAGTGGCACAAAGTGTGATACAGAGTATGCTCGATCAGTAGGTAATGCTGAATTGCCCCATTACACGATAATTTTCTTGGCAGTTCTGATCATTAAGTTTACCGCATTGCAAGTGAGATTCATGACTAGATTTTTGGCGTTTCCAATCTGGTTTTCTTACTGCTCCATTTATGTTTTTGCTGTTTCCACTTCAAACGCTGGACCACATCAGGGCAACTCTCAAGAAAAAAGTACAGACGATTTGTGAAGTAACAATAGCAGGAGTCACATTTCTGACATCAAAGTGGCTGAGGGACAGTAAAAGAAACCTGCATTTGGCGTGGAGGTTCTGTTGGGGCCTATGCTGCTCAATCTACGTCTTCAGGTGAACTCGCTGTTCGTCATTGGGAAGTGAGCAAGGCAAAGAGCAATAACGGCATTCCTCATGACCAAGAACTGGAAGTCATAGTTCCACTCTCTATACTGGAGTCTGAACACAACTGAAAGCTTGGTGTCTTTCAGGCATTATATCTTTTTGAGAGGAAGCATGTGTACAAATTATCTTTCTTTCGCATTCTGTCTCATATTCGGAGGCATGATGATAGGCAGAATGAGTCTCAAATAACTTGGGTTTTGGAGAGATATCTTAAGAGTGCTAGTTCTAAATTCTATCCGACTACTTTGAAGGTGAGGCTGAAATTTCATTCTGCAAATGGTGGAGTCACAGCAAGTTCAAGCTACCCAACCAAGCTGCACTTCAAAAGCCAACCCATTCGCTTCGCAGAGACCTTTCTCAAGAGCACTCCTCTCATAGTCGGCCTCCAATCAGAGTCACGTTTCTCAAGAGCACTCCTCTCATGGTCCGCTCTTTAATCACAATCACAAGTGCTCCACATACATAAGATCGAACACACCTGTCATGCCCCGAACCTCGAGCGCGCGCACATCCTATGACATCCGGAATTTTAAGTTTTGATTTCGATTGAATAAGTAGGGCTTTTCATCGATGCGCCTATAGTTCTTTTCCCTGAGCTGATCACTCATGGGATAACTAGTCTATCAAGTGAAGTCGTTAAGGGATTTTAATGCAATAGACTTGAGAATTCGACCATGAATCAACTGCTCAACCGTGCTAATCTACAAAGGTCATTACGACACGATCAAAATCGATCAAAGACCGGAGATAGGTCAATTCGACAGAGGTATGTAATTAAGTGTGGGTGATTCCATTTAGTTGCAAAATTATCGTCGAACAACACTAGACCGATTTTTCTATCTTTTCTGTACCCTGTGTCCTTATTTGAAACCTCGAGATTTTCACGACAATCAAGAGTCACTAATGTGTCGAAGATGTACATTGTGGCTTGAAAATAATCAACCACGGGTCAATTGCACTAAAAAATCCTAAAAGCTACTTGGAAGGCTAGGTCACGCTAAAATCACGTTCGGTTGAAATTAACCGTGAAATTGAACTCAATTTCAGAAATTGAAGGTTCTATCATGTCACAATTTATTTTAGAAACGTCGACTCATCCTCTGAAGATTTTTCGGTAAGTTCGGATTTTCGGCGAAAAATCAAGTATGGTTATTTTAGATTGGGAAATTCATGGGTCCGCTTTTGGTCGCATTTTTGGGATCTAAGTTGGTCAATGGATAAGGAAAAATGTGGATTTAAGTGAGGACACCTTGGATGAAATTATAGGCTTTGATTTGAGTTCAATTGGATTGAATTGAAAGAGAATTGAATGGAATTGAAGAGGAAATGTACAAAATTCGTAGCCTTGGAGGGGTGCAACATTTCAGCCATGTTGGGAAGCTTCCTAAGGAAGATTGAGGAGAGAGAAGTGGCTGAGGACAAGGGCTGACATGGTGGGGGCATGTGATGAGTGAATGGGGATGAGATTGAAGACTTTTGTGGCCAAATGGTGGATCCTCTTCAGCCAACTACTTCTTCTTCCTCCTTGCTGCTACTTTCTACATTGACGAATTGTTGGGAGCTCAAGAAAAGCCAGAGAGAACCAGCCAAGATAGCAGTAAGCTAGCCGGACCGCTACATGCTCCCTCGAGGCCTCTCGTCCACTAGCCGCTGCCATCAAGCGTCCCAACCATCCAGTTGCTGTTCCGTGTGCGTCTAGCCGTCCTCCTATGTTGTCGAGCTCCCTCAAGCCGCCTGGAAGCCAGCCAGCTCAGCTCCACATGGCGCCTAGCCCCGTAGCAGCCCGTCTTCGCCGTTTCCAGCCGTTCCAACCGCTAGAGTTGCTCGGTTCTGCTCCCTCGACTAGCAAGCAGAAGCTGAAGTCCCGGCAAGATCTGGAACTTCGTGGCCTGTTTTTGAGCACTTCCCGGCCTTGCTTGGTGTCAGCACAAGCTTGTTTGTCACTCACCTTGGCACTGCCGTCACCGTGGACTCATTGGATCGCAAAACCAGTGAGTTCACACACTAAACCTTGCTTATGAGGTTAATTATGCTTAAGGGTTATTTAGATTAGCTTGAGAACGGATTAGTGATAATCTAGAATGGTTATATTAGCCTTAGAATGGATTAGTTTTAACCTAATTAGCTAGATTAGCATATTTGAAGTCAAATTAGTCCAATTCAGTGGACTTTCTGCAGTTTGGATTTCTGGACTCTCACCATTTGCCATTTTTGTAGATCAAAATGGGTTGCGAATTTGAGGTTGATTCCTTCTTGGGAAATGTTTTATAAATCTTCAGCTATAACATATATTTTTCTCAAACAAAGTCTCGGGCGGTGTTGGAATTTGTGACATTTAATTCTAGGGATTTTTTATTAACTCTTATGGTTCGAATTTCAAATGGTTTCTTCACAAAAGTTGTTGGTCACATCTTCTCGTTTAACATACTAAAATTTCAGATCAAATGGACAAGTTTTGGATCTCAAACCAAACTGATTTTGGAAAACAGACTTTCTGGAAACAAATCCAGTTTTTGGTACTGGATTAAGCGATTTACTGGACCAAATCTAGAAAGATCTAGGTTAAGATGTCTTCATGAAAAATGTTCGTTTATGTGTCCTTTTAGAACATATTCAATTTTGGGAATTTTCCGAACTCGTTTGGTTAGGTTTCTGGATTTAAACTTGGAGATATGCAAGTGGCCCGGTTTCTACCAATTATGACCGATTATGGTTTTGTAGTTATTTTTGATGTTGTGCTTACTAAATAAGGTGTATTTAGTGATGTGGAGGACTTGTGGCATGCTGAGAACTTATGTGTGAGGTCATGAGAGGGATTGCTCTATGTTGGTTGTTTAGTATTATTGCAAAAAGGTGACCTCTTGGACTATTAAATAGAACATAAATGAGGTGTCAGGTCTGGAAACCAAAACTTATTTGCCTAATAAAATAATAAGGTTTTAAACTAGGTGTGTGCAAAGTTTGACGGATTAATTCTAAGTACAATGAATTTATTTCTAAACGTTTGGAACAAAAAAAAAAAAGGGGTTACTAAGGTTTGTTTTCAAAAAAAGGGGTGGTTGGAAAAGAAATTAGAAAAGAAATATGGTGTGACATCCCAAATTTATGCTTCTGTTTTTAATTAAATAAATCGAGCTTTTTATCGACATGCTTATGGTTCAATTCTTTGAACTGATCACTCACGAAATAACTAGTCTATCAGGTGAACCATTAAGGAATCTAAACGCAATAAACTTAAGAATCCGTCCAAGAATCGACTACTCGACCATGTTAATCTGCAAAGGTCATTACGACTCTGTCAAAACCGAACAGAGATCGGTGATAGGTCGATTCGATTGAGAGATGTGATCAGTGTGTAGGTGATTTATGACATCCCAAATTTTCAACTCTGTTTTCTACTAAATAAATCCGGCATTTCATTGACGCACTTATAGGGCTGTTCTCAGAGCTGATCACTATTGAGATAACTAAACTATCTAGGTGAAGCTATTAAGGAATTTCAATGCAATAGATTTGAGAATTCAACTGGGAATCGACTTCTTGACCGTGTTCATCTTTAGAGTCCATTACAGCACAGTTAAAAATCGATTTGAGATCAGAGATATGCTTGTTCAACTGAGATGTGTGGCTAATCATGGGTAACACTACTAAATTGGAAAATTCTCGTCGATCGGCCCTAGACTGATTCTTTTGTAGTTTTGGTTCCCTGTGTCCATATTTGAGTTCTCGAGATTTTCACGACAATCAAGAGTCATCAATGTGTCGAGTGGGTTCATTATGGCTCGAAGAAAATCGACCACGGGTCATTTATGCTAAAAATCTTTGAAAACTATCCGGTAGTTTAGGTCACGCTAAAAACGCGCCGAATGGGAAATTAACCGTCAATTTGAGTCCGATTTCAGAAATTGAAGATCCTGTCATGTCACAATAAATTCTAGGAATGTCGACTCAATCTCAAAAAAAAATTATGCAACTTGAGATTTTTTGGGAAAAAGTCGTCGCAATGCCGTTTTTGTTCAAACAAAAGGCTGGGACCGTTTTTTGTCGCAAAATTGAGATGCGAGATGGATACCTAGGTGAGGAAAAATATCAATTGGAGCATTGAGGTGTCAATTAAAATTGTAAGGGCCATATGGGATTGAATTGATGAAGAAATTAAGACCAATTGAGAGAAATGGCAAACAAATTCGTGTGCCCCCCCCATTCCCTATGAGTTTGGACCATTTCAAAGGTTAAAGGGGATGCATTGTTGGCTGATTCTCAGCCTAGGAAGCAGCTGTGGTTGGGAATGGTCAAAGGAGGGGACATTTGAATGGAAAAACAAGCCAAGGTGGCCCCCTCTTGCCTCTTATACTCTCCCTCTCCGCCTCAGCTGGCTTCTTACGTAAGCCTCATCCATTCCTTCTTCATCGTGCAAAACCTCTCTCTCTTTCTTGGCAACCCACTGAACTAGCTAAAGATGAAGACCAGCTGCTGCTTCGACGCTTTCCTTCTTCGCCTCACATCTCCCACCGAATGAAGCCCTTAATGAAGAAGTTGCCACACGTCCACAATCTGCCTTCCTTCAGTCAGAACCCAGCAACGAAGACTACCCCTCCTTGGTTCTGCTCCTTCACTGAAGCTACGCGGCCATCTCCACCATCACCCTCCATCTTCACGCATGTCTCTCTCTCCGCTTAGCCCACATCCCACGAAGCCAGCATCTAGCCGCCCCTCTCCACTATCTTATGTCTCCTTCGGTCAACAACACCAACCACCGAAGCCTTGGTTGACTGAGCAGCTCTGCTTTGCTACCATTTGGCCATTTGGCCATTAAGCCAACAAACGGCGCCCCCTCCTCCTGCGTCCAACACCAACGATCGAGGAAGCTGCCTCTACTTCCACGTCTTCTCCTCTAGCAGCACGTGTCCAATAGCAAGTTGCCCACGTTGCTTCTCGCCTTCAGCCCGTGAGATCTAGCCCATTGAAGCCCACTGTCCGCGAGCAATCCAGCAAGTTCCAGCAGCTCCAGCCACATGAGATTGGCCCATCTTCATTTCTTCAGCCCAAGTTCTAAGCTTAGCCCATCTTCAGTTGGATCAAAACCCATCAGCAGCCCACAATATTTTCTTGTTCAGCCCATCAAGTTCAATGAAGCCCAAGCAAGTTCAACACATCTTCAGCGCACCTTGGGCCCGCGAAGCAAGCCTAAGCTCAAGACCAAGCCCAACAATCACCGAGGGCTTGCAAGGCTTTTGGGCCCAGCCAGTGTCCGTCGACGCTGTCAAAAATTCGGATTTCGACCGCCATCCTGCCGCTATCGCGGTATTCTGGTCTTCGCTTTGCACAAGTGAGTTTTGCTCACTAATCCTTTATTAATATGTTAATGATGCTTATGGGTTGATTATATTTAATTAAGTGCAATTATGTGGATAGATTAGTTTAGGATAATTAAATTAGTGACTTAACGATGCATGTTAGGTGGTCAGACATAGTCACTAGCTAGTAGAAAGATCTTAGTATTTATTGAACGTGCCTCAGGATTTTTCCCGGTCCGTTTTAGCATCCAATTAGGCATTACGGGCCTAAATTAGATTTATTAGTATTTATTTATTAATTTTCGTAATTATTTATTTATTTATTTATTTATTTTCCATAAATTAGGCTAAGATAGCCGACGACAGAAATTTTATGCTGATCCTGGTAGTGCAGTTCATTTATTTATTTGAGCGTTGATTTGTGCTATATTGAATTACTTGTGTTTTTAGGATTTTATTCCTAAATTGTTCAATTTTAGTAATTGATTGGAAATGACCGAGCGTGGGTCTACAGCACCACTAATATTTTAATAGGCTATATAAAATAGTGAGAAAGAATACTGTATGACGTGGCTCGGTGACCGGATACATAGCTCCGGAGAATGCACGTGAATCATTGATTATATACATCACCTAGAGAATGCACATGGCTCAGTGATTTGGTATATTGCCTTAAAGAATGCACGTGGCTCGATGATTAAGTACATCGCCTTAGAGAATGCACTGGAGATCAGTGATTAGTACATCACCTTGGCGAACATGTCGCCTTAGAAAATGCACGTGACTCGGTGATTAAGTACGTCGCCTTGGCGAATAGGTCGCCTTAAAGAGTGCACGTGACTTGGTGACTAGGTATACTATCTGGAAAATGAATAGTATAAATTGACATGACCAAGAGATGGTCTGAATGACATGTAATTAACTAGGTTGATTTGATCGATGTTTCGATCCGTGACATTTGAGTGGATGCCTATTTAACTGTATTGAATTGTAGGTGGAATCTGAGACCAAGGTAAGTCCTATGTCTCGTGTGTGCATAGACAATCCTTATGGTGTATTAGTTTCCTAATCGGGTCTTAGGGGTAGAACTCGCTAAGACGTAGTCTTATTAGTTATTGTATAACCATTTCAGGCTCCTAGATGGCAGCACCTCCACCTCCTCGTCCTCCTATGCATTTTGATATCCCTGAAGAAATTACCAAGATAGAAACCCACTTTCTGATACACCCTCATCCAAAAGGACTAGAATACGTTCTGGTTAAGTCGATCATCTGGGTTGACGTGGGTCAAGACGCCCTAAGGCCCCACGAGTATTTATCGTAGTATCGCAAGTATCATGATGGGCAAATGGAAGGTCTTATGCTAGAAAGTGATGTGCCTATGTTTGTTTTAGAGGCAGCATTTGGAGAAGGGACCGCAAATCATAAGGATGGGTTGGTAGTAGATGCCAAAGACCCTAATCTTGAGAGCGTTCCTGAGTCACCAATGTACTCAGCCAGGAGTGCTAACTGGAGTGAAGAAGAATGGGAGATGGACGAGCAAGAGGAGGGACCGGAGGAGGATCAGGAGTGGGAATGGCTAATGGAGGAACCCGTAGAGGAAGAACCCAATGAAGAAGAACCCAATGAAGAAGAACCCAAAGAAGAAGACCCTGAGGAGGAACAGGAGGATGATTTCGAGGATGATCCAGAGTATGATCCCGATGAGGATTGAGACTCCACCCATGTCTAATGACTTGTTTTTATCGAACCTATTTGAGTAGAAACCAACTTTCTAAGTGTGGCTTGTATATGTATATATATGACTAAGTTGTTATATATGTGTATAAGTGTGTTGGTTTTTCAAGTTCGAGTTTTTAATTCTACTTGTCTATCACATTGTTTTATTGTATGGGGATTATATATGCTTCCGTATGCGTATTAAAATAAATGGGTTGGCAATGCGTCATGGGACGTCGTTATAAATCGACAAGATGAGGGATGGGCGCGCATTCAAGGATCAAGGCGTGACATGATTCCACCTAACTTCAATAGTCTCGTCGACCAGTATTAAACCAATTATTATGTCGTTTTTGGTACCCTGTATCCGTATTTGAAACCTCAAGATTTTCACGACAACTAAGAGTTGCCAGTGTGTCAAAGATTTATGTTGTGGCTTGAAAATAATCAACCATAAGTCAATTGCACTGAAAATTCCTAAAAGCTACCCGGTAGATTAAGACGCGCTAAAATCACGCCAGATTGAAATTAACCATGAAATTGAATTCAATTTCAGAAATTGGAAGTTCTGTCGTGTCACAAATCATTTTAGGAACGTTGACTCATCATTAGAAGATTTTTCTGCAAACCGAAATTTTTGGTAGAAAAGCAAAATAAGGCCGTTTTTGTTCGGGATAGTCAGAGGGCCGTTTTTTATCGCATCTTTGGGATGCAAGTTAAATCAATTGACGGGGAAAATTCATAAGAAGGACAAGGACACATGGACTGATTTATTTGAGCTCCAATTGGATGGATTTGAGAGAGAATTGAAGGGTATTGAAGTACAAATGTCTAAAATTCGTAACTCCCTTGGCACACAACATTTTAGACACTTTAGCAAGCTTGTTGAGGAAGCCATAGAGGGGCAAATGGCTAAGGGGTGGGCCGGCCATGGTGGGGGCAAGAGAGAGGGGAATTGAACAAGTGTGAAGCCCTTAGAAGCACATGGGGTCCCCCTTTGCTTCAACCACTTCTTCTTCTCCATTGGATTTCACTTTCTCCATGGTTGTCCACTTTTTGAGCTCCTAAGAACCAGCAAAACCGGCCAGCTTCGTCCCCTCCCTTGCTGCGTGCCGTCCAACCACCACAAAGGCCACCGAAGTAGCCATCGTCGTTGTCGCAAGCCAGCACATCCAGCCGCAGACATGCCACCGTCCCTACTGCTCTACTAATCCAGCGCTAGTGCGTCGCCATTCCAGCGAACCCTGATCATCATCTAGCCGTGCCAACCGCCGTGAGTCAGCGTCCAAGCCACCAAAGCCCCGGCAGGTCCCTTCCCCCACCGTTTCCAGCAAATCGAGCCACCAAAGCAACCCTTGCCATTCCAGATCAGTAGCTAAAGATAGCAAGGTGTTGGAGACTTCGAGGCCCATTTTAGGTGTCTTCCCGACCTCCGTTGGTGTCGCCACTAGGAGGTTTAGCAACCGCCTTGGCGTTGTGGTCGCCGTGGACTCACCGAAACGTAAAACCGGTGAGTTTATCCTCTAAACCTTGCTTAGGAGGTTAATTATGCTTAAGAGATGTTTAGATTAGTCTAAGTAGGTTTAGGTGGTTAAATTAGATTATTTAAATGTAATTTAGATTAGATGAATGTTTAGTTTAGTGGTTAATTAATTAGGGCTAATTGTATGTTTAGATTAGTGTAATCTTTCTTAAGCCTTAATTAATTTTTTAATTTAATTAATTATTCGAATTTATAAATATTATTTTATTAAATTATATTAATTTAATTTAATTATTTAATTATTTAATTTTTAGAATTAAAAATTATTTATTTAATATTTCCAAGAATTATGCCGGGCCGGGATGGCCGATCGTTAGAATTTCGCACTAATCGTAACAGTGCAGTCAGTTTGTGCAAATTGTTTGTTAAATTGAGAAATTGAGTGATATTGGTGAAGTTTTGGTATTTAACTTGAAAATACCCGGTGTCAGCTTTTGGGCATCATAAATTGGTTTGTAGGACCAGTTTGAATCATTGGATTTTTAATGGAATGGTCATCTAGTTCTCTGGTTTAATATTATATCGATCAACTTTGGCGAGCTACTATCTACCTATATAGCTTTCACGAGCTACTATCTACCTATACAACTTTGGTGAGCTACCGTCTATTTTTATATTGTAGCTTTGGAGAGCATATGTCATATTGATGAATGAATTGATAGACGGTATTGCGGTATTGAATGATAAATAGTATGGACTGGAATGGAAAGATAGATAGTATGATTGAACTGAATTGTTGGGACTGATTTGATTGATTGAATTATGAACTATATTGATGTGCAGGAAGGGACTGAGGCGAGATAAGTCTTCCGACTTGAGTGGTTAGGCCTCTTTGCGTATTTCCTTCCCAGTTGGGGTTTAGGGGGTGGACTTGCTGAGACATTGTCTCACCCCATCGTGGGCTCAACATTTTTTGGTCCCTAGATGATGGATCCTTTGGAGCTTTTTGGTAGACCAGTGAGAGTCACTGAGAGGATTTTTTACTTTGCTAATCCCGGAAGTCATTGGGTCTATGAACTTGTGATGACCACCGTTTGGGTCGATGAGAACCTTCCTTATAAGGTCCCTCATCAATTCAGAGCGTGGTATCGCTACAGACCCAATGGATTCCTGGATGGTCCCCTCAAGTGTTATGATATTCCCCATGGAGTTATAGATGCCGCTCTAGTTGAGAGTGCAATTGATCCTCCAAATGGGTTGGTGGAGGACCCGACACCCCCAGTGCCTGTGGAGATTGAAGAGTTGGCGAATGGATCTGACTAACTGGTTATAGGACAACTTAGTTTTTGAGAATTGATCTTTTGTTAATAGTCTAGTCCTGTAAATGAACTAGTATGATTTGTATAAAGGTGTGTAGTTTGGTTTTAAAAAGTTGGTCTTGTTTTTCTATCCCAATTAATTTTTTTTGTCTAAGGATTATTTATCCACTTCCACATGTATAATTAAAAGAATAGGTCGGCAATGTGTCCTGGGAAGTCGCACGTTTTATCGACCATAGTGGGATAGGCACGTGCTCGAGGTTCGAGGCATGACATATGGTGTCGGGTTTGGACACCAAGTTTTATGTGCTCAATAAAACAATGAGATTTTGTATGAGGTGCGTGCAAAGTTTGGCGGGTTAATTTTAAATACAAGACCCCGTACAAATTTATTTCAGAGATGTTGACACCTAAATTTTGCCTAATCATTTAGTAATTAGTTGCATGAAAAAAATTAAAAAAAAAATAGTGAAATTGCATTTCATGTAGTTGCATTTGCATCGATACTAAAAGGCAACAAGAAGCAGGGGCTCGCGATCGAAGGGATGGTCTCTCTCCACTGGTCTGAGCACACAAAAGAGCAAAAGTCAAAAAAAGAGGAAGGAAGTTCTTGCCCGTCCGTTGTCTCTCGGGAGAAGTACATTATCAGTGACATAAGTTGTGTACGGCACTCACTTTGGTACCAAAAGTTTCTGTTGGATCACTTAAGTGCCAAATTGGAGGAAAAAACGATCACTTTGGTGCCACCGGCAAGAAACTCCGGCCAAAATGATTACGTGGCTTTATATTTAAAAAAAAATCGATAAACCCTTTAAACGACGTTGTTTTCTATCCTACTTAAGAAAACGACATCGTTTTGCCGTCCTATGTGGATGGCTTAGGAAAAACGACGTCTATAGCTCATTTGTGATTGAAATTAGGGTTTTTTTTGTTCATCCTCGCCGACCTAGCTTGCTTGGCCATCGTCGCTTGGCCACCGTCCTCGGCCACCGTCACTTGGCCACCGTGCTCGGCCACCGTCGCTTGGCCAAAAAGTGATGGGAAAATAGGAGGCGAGGGCGGAGGAGGAAGAGGAAGAAAGGGGGTTGAAGGTTCAGAGAGAGAGAGAAGACGAGGAGTGCGAGGGAAACAAGGAGAGCGCAGATGGAGATAGTGGATTGGGCTCTGCTCAAAGAGTGGCTAGTGCTAGTGTTGTTCTTCGGGGAAAAAGACGCCGCCGCCATGGCTTCTCTCTCTCTCTACTGGTGTTGTTCTTCGAGGAAGAAGATGATGCTGCCATGGCTTCTCTCTCTCTCTGCTGGTGTTGTTCTTCAGGGAAGAAGACAACACCGCCATGGCTTCTCTCTCTCTCTCTCTCTCTCTCTCTCTCTCTCTCTCTCTCAATTTGGGAATTTAGGGTTTCGACTTGGGGTTTAAGATGCCAAACGACATCATTTGGTGGTTTACACGCTAACTGGACTCTCCAACAAGCCACATCAGTATAAGAAATTAATAAAAAAAAAAGGCCACATCGGATTTTCGGCCGATCGATCGGCGTTGGTACCAAAGTGAGCGTTTTTCAATTTTTTGGCACTTAAGTGATCCGACGGAAACTTTTGGCACCAAAATGAGCGTTGTACACAACTTATGGCCCTAATAGTATACTTTTCTAGTTGTCTCTCATTCATTAATGCATGCGCAGCATGCACAAATTCAGTGGACGTGCGGATTCTAGAAGAATCCTTAGAGAAGCAAAATGAGCCCATGATATATTAAATAATATGCTCTCTCAAGTGTGGGCGTTAACTCTTGTGAAGCAACAAGAAATTTGCTGAAGAAAGAGCAAGTAACAAGCAAGAAAAGTCCAAAGTTGCAGCAATCCTATAGAAGGGAGGGACAAGTAGCCGCATAAGAAGCCCCAAGCATGAAGAAGAAAGAAGAATCCAACGTCCATTTTCTCCCCCCTCATCAATGCATGCACATGCACGCACGAATTGGGGGACGTGAAAATTCTACAAACGCCTACAAGAAGATGGACTAACATTTTTATAATATTATCCTTGCTGGAGAGCATATCGATGGCCACCATATTTGAAAAAAGAACCGAATGTGAACAGCAAGGAAAAGTTACGGCTGCCTTCTTTTCACCTGTTCACAATAAAGTCGGTTGTTGCCTATAAATAAGCAAGGATCCTCGGCTCGAAAGGGGGAGGAGGGAAGAACGAAAAATTCACTTGAGAGGTTTGTGAGAGCTATTAAAAAAGATAAAATATTAGGTACCCTAACAGTGCCACATCATCCGTGCTCTGAACCATTCACGCGTCGACACCTGTCCTCGGGGCCCGCCACGTCTGCTCTCTCTTTTGTCCATCTTATGTGCTTCTTTCTCTCTCCTCTCTCTTTTCACTCTCTCCCGAATAACTCAGCTGGTGGCTCGGCTCGGCTGAACTGGCGGAAGAAAGGACGACTCCCGCTTAAAATTTCTCTCTCCTCACTTAAATATTTTGGATTTTCTCTCTCTCTCTCCTCGTGGAAGAGCAGATAGAGAACGAGCTGCACTTCCTCTGTTTCATTCTCAGCGCATCCGCCTCCGCCCTCTCGTCTAATCTTCCGTCGACGACTTGCTTTCCGCTCTGCTCGGAGCTGGTCCATCCTGGTCGGTCATCCGTCATCATCTTCACTCCGTTGATTTGAAGCTTGTAGAAATCGGAGACGCCGGCGATTTGGTGATGAACACTTGAAGGGAAGGAGCTTTGATTGGAGATGGCGGCCAATCATCGCAATGAGGCGAGCGGCGGCGGCGTCAGCGGAAGGGGGGAGTCGGTGGTCGTGGAGGGCGGCGTGGAGTGCGGCCGGCTAGGGAGCTTCTGCGAGTACTGCAGATCACCAAATGGGTCCGCCGTTTCTCATGGTCCGTACGGTTTCTCCTTCGTTTCTCGTGGTTTTCTCCCTCCCGTGTTGTTGAGTGCGGTTTTTGCCCGGGCTCCGTGGCTCGGGATTTTGGGGTCGGCCGGGACCGGAGATGTCTGTTTCGGGGTTTTTCTTTTCTAGGCTTTGTCGCTGTTGTGACGTTCACGATTGGAATTGCTAATTTGTGTTTAGTCTTTAGTAGTTCTAATCCACCACTTCGTTGCGTGCATCGGCTTGCGCTGACGATTTTTTCCGTTTCCAGTTGTTTGTTTTTTAACGTCTCTTCGACTTGGATCGCGAAGCTTGACTGTGGATGACTATCAAGGTTGATGTGCAATTCCCTATTTTGAGAGTCTGGGCAGCTCTGGCCTGTTGATTCGCTATCACTAATCGGCTCTCGACTGATGTAGTTTCATTATGTGCATATATCTGATTGAAAGAACTAGAGAAATTTCGAATGTTTGATCCGTATTGAGGGAAACTTATGCGTACTCATTCTATCAACTGTTAATACATGGACTTATTTTTTCATATGTGCGTATTTAACGCACGACCTCGGAGAAACCATGTGGAAGCTATGGTCGATCTTTGAAGTTCCGACTTGAGCCGTTTCTGCGCTGTGTCTTCCCTTTTCCTTTTATTCTTCTTTTGAATGTACCGGTTGGATTTCTCTGCTAGTTTTCAGCTACTTTGATCAAGTCTCTTTTCTGAAGGGTTTATGATCAGTTCTAATGCAAATGACTTTGCAGGACGGGCCACTAGTTTGTCTGCTTATGAAAGCGTTGTGGATTCAAATATTCCTTTCTTTAATGTTGTTATTGAGATGACTGATGTTGGTCACGGTATGTTGTTTTGTTCTGGCTATTCTTGCCTTTGGGCGTTTCTCTGTTTTTCTTTCAGGTCGTTTGCGAAAAACCATTCTCACCAACTTAGGGCTTTGCTTATTCCCTTTGGCAGAAACTCGGTCGTGTAAGAAAGCCCAAGGCTTGAAATTCTAATCATGTATTGCACCAAAAAGCAGAGCACATGCAAATATCATGGGATTGCTCTTTAAATACATTGGCATCTTACACCAGTCTGGCGTTTGCGAGTGGATTTATGACGAGGTATGGATCCGAAATACCTATTTAGGACTATGAGTTGCAAATATGATAAGTTCAGGATACTACTTGCAGCTCATCCTGTGCAAGAGGACAACCAGATGCTCTCTGGACTCTCTGATGGTTGCCTTGCAATGCCTTTACCTGCATTTTGTTTGTGGAATCACTTAATCAAGAATGAGAGAAGCGATTATTGGGCCAAATTTTGGACTTTCAAAAATTTGTTGTAATCGGCAAGAGTTGACCCTTCTTCATCTCATACCAGTCTTTTAGTGTATTAGGGACTGATGAGCATCTTCGTGAAAATAACTAAAAAAGACAGCTGAGTATCTAGAGTGCAGGTTCAATATGTGTCCGATTTCCTATAAGTTAAGAAATAAGTTGCACAGTTCTCTATTATACTTGTGTCAATTTCCTATATGCGGCCTCATTTTGTCTTGCATGATTGCCATCAAACTAGTTTCATTTTCTATCAATAACTGCTGATTCCTGGTTAGTTTTAGCACATTCATCAACTGAGATAAGAGTGGAATGATAGACAATGCCTACATCAACTTATAGATTTTTTGCTTGTGGCTATTGGTTAGTCATTTGTTTTTTCTATCCCATGCCAGCATATAGATACTTTATCTTGCTATAGAAGGCCCCAGCCCACTACCCATACAAGGTTTCTTGAATGTGTTATGAATTATTCTGACTATCTGATTTGTCTACCTGGGTGAAAGAATCAGCTTCTTTTATGTAGAGAGTTCTGGCCATAGGAAAAAAATACACACACATATATGTACATTTATTTTGTGTATTTACATACATATACAAATTAGGCATTGATTCGATGCAGAAATATTTCCTTTTTCACATCCTTATTCCTCTAGTAAGTGGGTTCTCCATTTACAACATGCTCACTCTTTTTCTGATTTTCTTAAGCTGGAAGTTAGTGGCTATTATCACAAGTTGCGGGTATTATTGGATAACATCCTGAAAGCAATGGCAGATTTTGCAGTGAAGCCAGAAAGATTTTCTGTGATCAAGGTAATCATGAAATTTATGCTGCAGAAAGAAGCTTATATCAGTTCCTGTGTATCAATAATCTTTCATACGCTTGGTTGAGGAAAGCTAGATAAGTGCAGGCCAGAAGCAGCAACTACTTCTTACATTTTGTTGACTTTTGTTATATGATCTACGAAAACATTTGCATTAGTTCCTGTAAGGACTACAAAATAAATTTGGGGGGGCGTCGGGACTGCAGAACAATAGAAGAAGCATCCTGTTATGTGGGTTTTTTATTGGTGGAAATTGTGGATACTTCTGCTAATTGATCTAAAAGCTCAAGCTATTACGTGAAGGAGTATTTTACTGTTTAAATGTTTAAACAACCCCACATGCATAGGCTAAACTTTGACCTAAGACTAAGGTGTGAAAATTGACTATCATCGGGGGGCTCACGAAAGGTTTGTCAGGACCTATTATAATACCAGGACCATGTAAGTTCAAGCTATTAGATGGAGACATAACTTAAAATTATAAAATTCTAACAAGTTTAATGTATTGAAATACTCTAAGAAATGTTGATATTATCTTTGCCTTATTCATACTGTCAAAGTGCCATAAACTTGACAATTCATGTTCTCTTCGAGATCAAATAGCTTGAAGAAGACCAATTAATTGTGAACTCTGGTCAACTTTTCTCAAGAAGCTTCCACAACATTAGGCAGAAATGCCAATCATTTTGCAGAGTAATGTTTTTATCTGGTCATATTCAATATCTAATCAGGAAATCTCTTCGTACATGACTAAGTCGTGTAATTGCAAAGGGTCCAAACACACTTTGCTGATTCAAGCAAAACCTCTTAAAAAGAACCGCCACTAGAGCAGTAGCTTCCAGATTGGTTCTATTATGCTTTGACATAAAATACGTCATAAAGTAATCTTATACGTCAAGTTTCCTGAGCTATGTGCTGGCTGCACCAATTACTATTAAGACTCATCTTTTATTGTCTTCCAGGAGAAGTTGACAAAAAGTTATCAGAATTTCAAGTTTGATAAGCCAAGATATCATGCCTCATATTATCACTCTTTAATATTAAATGACCATTCATGGCCTTGGGAGGAAGATCTAGAAATACTTGAGACTCTTCAGCCTGAAGACCTTTCTCGGTTTGCACCTACAATGCTCTCAAGAGCATTCTTAGAGTGTTAGTGATTTTAGAAGTTATCCCTTTCTTTTTTAAGTTAACTCTCTCATATTTGAATCTTGATCTACTTTCATTTTGTCATCACTAACTAGGGAATATAGAGCGTGATGAAGCAGAGTCAATTGTTCATCATGTCAAAGATGTTTTCTTTAATGGTTCTCATCCTATATGCAAGCCTATGCTCCAATCCAGCTCATGACAAGCAGACTCGTCACACTTGACGAGGGTGTAAATTATGTCTACTCAACTGAAGGCCTAAACCCAAATGATGAGAATTCTGCATTGCTTCACTATATTCAAGTACTTTTACTCAACAATATTAATGAAAAGAACAAATTTCTGTCCGCATAACTTTGTCATGAAATCTTCTGGCCTGTCTTTTGCCTGGATAGACATTCAAGATGACTCCCGACTCCAATGAACTTAATTGGCCTAGGCCACCTTTGGTGACACATTGCGCATGGTTTACTCCCTTGGGGATAGGTTCAACAATTAGAATTGTGCATGGTTTACCCCCTTGGGATGGTTGATTTCTGACACACTTATTCACTTTCAGAAAGTATATGTTCGTACATTAGCAAAAACAAAAAGTTCATCAGATTACAAGCATTAAAAATCATGGAGTAACTCATTTTGGTAGGTCTACTTAGTCTTTTTCTGTATTTATTTGATTACAATCCCCATGGATAATTGCAGATCCATCAAGATGACATTACTTTGAACATACAACTTCAGCTTTTGGCTTTTATTGCAAGGCATGAAGCCTTCCACCAGCTCAAAACAGTTAATCTTAATAGGGTCCAAGGTACATCGACTGTAATATTATGCAATAATGTAATATTATGTTAGTGGGCCCAAAAGAAGAAACTGCAAAAGAAACCGAAAAGTTAGTAAAACAAAAAGGAGAGGGGAGAGGGCTTGGCTAAATAGAAGTTGAGGGGTCCTCTACCAAAAAAGAAAAGAAAGAAAAGAAGAAGAAGAAGAAGAAGAAGAAGAAGAAGAGAAAGGGGAAGAAAGGAAAGGAATCTTGGCACGTGCACATCTCGGATGCATCGCTAAGCCGACTCGACTCCATAACACAGCACCCGGTAAGAGATCAAGCCCTCGTTTGTCCGATTGAAGTAATTTTTGGATTTAGGATTTAAATTCGAAATTTTTGGAAAACTGAGCGGCGAAGTCTAATTTTGGAGTCGTTGAGCCGCGTATTTTTGCAAGAATGGTAATTTAGGGTGTTGTGGAGCCGTGGGATTTTACGGATCGTGATTTGAGCTTATGGTTTGTCCGAAACAAAATTTCAAAGTTTCCCACGCGCAGTGAACAGTACGCGTCCAGCAGCCTTGGGCCCGTATTTTGTCATTTTTCGGCTTGATTTTGGGATGGCCAAGTTGGGATTCTTGTGATATGTTTCAAGGGCTCTCTATTGAATATAAGTACGTTCGGATCGGAGTTTGGAAGAAAAAGTTAAGGCGCAATCAAGTTTTGCACTTAAATTTCGTGTTGTGAATGGCTTGAACAATCACTTTGGTTATGCAATTTGTTAGCGCGTAGAAGTCCTTTTGTTAAAGTTAAGGTGTAATTTAGTTGTTTCGAAGTAGAGACAGAGTTTTATTAGATTTTAACATTTTTCTCAGTTATTTGTTAGGACCTTGAATTCGACGATACGAGTATCGTTCGTCGTTTGGTCGTCGACAACGAGGTGAGTGGTACTATATCTTCTTTGGTTTTATAAAATCATTTCTTGAAATATGTATGTATATATATTGAATCAAGAAGAGCATTTTTATTGCATAAAAGTCATATCGAGCAATTGCTACTCTTTGGTTGATTTTAAATATTTGAAAAACATGTTATACAAGGTTTGTGGAGAAACAAATACGAAATTGCTTTGCAACTGATTTGTGGAAAGATTTATGATGATTTGAGCAACAAATATGAAAATGGATGATGGGCTATGTTGCAAAATGTTATTTGTTTGGTTTAAGATATTGATTTTTGGATTGGATTTCTGGTATTGGAGAATGGTTATTTATGCTCAATATGACTGTGAACCCAGTGAGGGGTTTTTGGGGTATGCATACCAGGTTTAGGATATCCTTCTTGGCCTAGCCACCGGCTTTGTAGGTGGAGACCTTACCAAGGGGGGGATCTTGGTCGCCTTGTCACAAGGCGTTGTGTCGTGACCATGGTTAGTTATTAAGCAAAGATTGATCAATGGATAGACCATTGATATGTGTTTTTGATGGAGATTATTTAATGGATTCGACCATTGATACTTAACTTTTGATGGTGATTTAAATGAGTCTTCCATATTAGTATCAAGCTTTGATGATGAGAAATAACTTTTATATGATTCGGTATGTATTTTATATATTGAATTGGCGTTATGAAATTTGGTATTGGTTTGTATACATGCATAGGGGTTGTTCGATCTGCTTAGAAGATATGTACTACTCACTGAGTTGTGGTTGCTCATCCCATTCCTCCTTTAATCTTTTCAGGTTCCTCGGCTAGTGGCGAATAGAGCGAGTGCATAGTCGGTGGGAGCTTTTGGGGAGTTCTATTTTGTTTTTGGTATGGTTCAAGGAAGTGGTGCAAATAATACTTACTAATAGTTGGATCGTCTGAGTTTTAAACATATATCTCTTTTTCTTTTGGTGGATTATAGAAACTCTGATGTTGCAACCAATTTGTTGGTTTATCTGATATATATATATATATGGTTTGAGATATATATATAAGTTAATATCAGTTTATTGGTTGTGTTTGAGGCTGCGTTCTTTGTAAAGAAGGACGGCCATGTCATTTCCATTCTTCGTGGTTTTGGGGTGTGACATCGACACACGGGTCTTGAGCTTTCTTGAGTCTTTCGAAAGTAAACTCCTTAAGATGAGTGAGGTTGATTTCAAGGTGAGTTGTTTCTCCCGTGTTCCATCATGAAAATCATGTCAGCTTGTCAAATAATCTTTAAACCATTAGATTGAACCTGTGGAATTTCTGCCTTTGACAAAGCCATTTAAACACACTAATTGAATCAAAGATGGAGAAGGACAAGAATTTGTGGGAAGAATCTGAGCGTCACTGGGAAGAGATAACTGATAGAACTTTCCTATTTGATTGAATAGAAACTAAGGTACAAGATATTGCCTCTCTCTCTCTCTCTCTCTCTCTCTCTCTCTCTCTCTCTCTCTCTCTCTCTCTCTCTCTCTCTCTCTCTCTCTCTATTGCAGACATCAAATCCTAGTCTTCTCAGTAGTGACTGAGCAAATCGACACTATTTTTCATCTACTATTGGTTTTGCCTACATTCATCTTCTGCTTGATCTCTTTTTATGGAACTAAAGTTACCTATATACAATTGGCAATATGCCCTTTCCCTCCTCTCAGCTGAAACTACCTAATTTATCTTCATAAAGCCGGACATGCAAAGCAACTCACGAAAATTCACTTCGTTTGCATTGGACCAGGTCGCAGCATTAAGGAAGCTGGCAAAACAAGAATTGATAGCTTTCTTCAACAAGCACATACGAATTGGAGCGCCCAAGAGGAAGGTGCTTAGTGTACGAGTTTATGGGAGCAAGCATTCATCAAATTTTGAAGTGGATAACAATGAAGCAGTTGGACCAAACATAGTACGAATAGATGACATTTTTAGCTTCAGGGCATCGCAACCTCTTTACGATTCACATTGAAGAGGGTATGAACATATGGAAGTTCACAGCAAATTCTAAATAAGCTAGAATTGAGGATCTTGGATAATGTACTCCTGAAACATTTTTCCAAAATCTATACTACCACGCCACACTTGCCCTGTGGCATTTGTACCTTATAGCGTTTTAGTGTTTGGTGTGTGTAAATGACTAAAGGTATTACTTGGGATTTTACTAGATAATGGAACACAAGAATAGGTGTTTGCTCCAGCTCAATGTTCCTAACCGAGTGAGCAAAACTGCTGGTGCTGGAGTTAGGGTGTAATGCATATACAGATCCATACCATTAAGAGTTTCATAGCAAGACAAGCTCATAAACTATGAGAATTTTCAAATTAACGAATGTCCTAGTTGCCAATTCTCCATAAAAGCATACTTGCTCTGCAGTGAAATGCTGGCTCTTCCCATAATTAAGTACCAGAGGCATCTGGAAATATCGAGAGCTTGGCCCCCTCGGCTCCGTAAAACATTATCCGATTCATGTTGATGACATCTGCCGAGAGGTTGCATAACCTCGAAGCATGGGAAAATGCTAGCAAAAGGCCGTGAATTGATGAGACATAGCCTAGATCGCAGTGCAAAATGCGACGAATAATGTAGTTATGGTGCCACGCGATATTGTTCCATTGTCCTCCGTGGTCAATTTGTGGGTGCTGTAGAGCAAATTCTTGTTCTCAAATTAGACAATAGTGCTTGTTTTTCAGATCTTGTATTCTAGGGACATTTAGGGCACAACACCATAGCGCTTGGGGACAACAATTATCGATTTGGACATTGTCAAACCGTTAACAAAAGATTGATCGAGATCGATAAACTGGTCAAGAAAAATGAATTGAGAACAAAATTCATTCATTCAAAATAATGAATCACTACTACGTGAATTATTGATTTAAGTTATCTAGGGACCAAATTGAACCAATTGAATGAAGACACAATCTATGTGAAAAAATATGTGAAAAGACAAGAAACAACTTGATTTTTTTGGCTTGATGTCTAGGGACAAAATTGACAATGGAGACACAATTCGTGTTTGAAAAAATATGCGAGAAGACAGGAAACAGCTCAATTTTTTGGCTGGATGTCTTCCCTATAAACGCTAAAAACACATCCCAAATAGAGAAATCTAAACTATTTCTCACGCAACAGAAAAAGCATGAGTTCGATAGAGTTGATTCTGAGCCTGTGATCCGGACGAGGGCCATTGCCTGTGCCGCCGCTCAAGGAGTGGTGGTGGTGGTGGTGGTGGTGGTGGTGGTGGTTGTCGTCATGGTTGGAGGGAGGATGGTAATACAAACGTGCTGTTTGTGGGCAGTGAGAGTGGAACCTTGCATCCATCCTCACCCCTAGATCCAGCAATTCCACGTACTTCCCCATGCAGTTACCATAAAGGAAGAGATGCAATTTGTAATCAAGGCTTTTAAGACATCAAACCTTTAAGAAATTGCAATATCAGCAAGCATCTGGAGACTGGGAAATAATTGCACAACTTAAACAAGAGAGAAACGGACTACAAGAGTGACGAGCTGTTTAGTGAAGCAAGAGCGGAGGATCTTAAGTCAAAAACACTAACCCTTTCCAGTACATCAAAAGCTTTCTTCCTTAGCACAACATCTATTTAGTGAAGCAAGAGTAGAGGATCTAAGTCAAAAACACTAACCCTTTCAAGTACATCAAAAGCTTTCTTCCTTAGCACATCATCCGATGTGTACATGATGACGTTGTCAATCCCAAGATTTTGCACTTTAATGATAAGTAGAATATACAAAATGAAATGGCACAAAATCAACATCTTTAACTATAATACCTGCAAGGCAGCAAAATGGCTAGGAACAAATGATGAGAAATCCAGAGTTTCACTCTCACTCTCCTGTGACATATCTCCTTATGTGGTGCAAAGCAAGAAGTCAATGGCATGTCTCTTTAATCTCCAAGGTATAGTAGCTGAACAAAACATGCCTTAGGATGCCAATTGCTTGCCACCTTCTGGTTTGACGAACCCGAATTTCATTCTTTACAGCATTAAATCCTCCTCAGCATTATGAGCAACAGTTGGTTTGACCACCAACAGTTATGGTGCTGGTCATCATGTCAATAGCAGACCCTGTTATCAAGCCAATGTAAGATAAACGGCAACATCTCAAGAAGTGTGAAAGTTCAATCACTAGATACATGACCTAATCCAATGTTATGAATGTCAAGATGGTGAATTAGTTCAAAAAGCACGCCAAATGGACCTAAGATTGATCAGACCACCTTGCCAGTCTTCTTGAGGGACAAGTCAGTGGCAATAAATTGATTAGCCACTGGCAAACGAAGATGTTCACTCGAAGCTCGCTGCACCCACTCCTGATATATAATAAGGAATCAAAAGCGAACACCAAAATGCATTTTTTGGAGTTATGTTTTTTACTGAAATAGTTATCATATGCCACTTTTCTTGATTCATATGCCAAAAATCAAATTTAGCAGGAAAAGAGAGAGCTGTAAATAAGTAGACGAAAGTAATGGAGTGAGTGGAGAAGGGGGCAAAAAATTTGTAGAAGCTATATGCTAAAGTCCAATATCTTAAGGCTGGCCTAAATAAAAGAGGAAAGTAAAGTCAAAAGTTTTGATACTGCCCTGGAAAAACATCCAAGTACAACCATCAAAAGAAACATCCAAGTACAACCAGATATACTTATTGTCTAGCAAAGGAAATTGATCACATCTTGTGACTTCCGTCGGGTGTCATTGTAACTCAAAAATCAAAGTTAAATCTGAATAGGACTTTATGTTATCTCATCACACCAATTCCCTCTGACTCCTAAACTTCCAAGAGAAAATATCTAGTATCTACATCGTATGCTATTCCAATTTACTTGAAGAGGACCAGCAGGATTGGTCTGAAGTTTGAACTAGGAAAGATACAAATGTTTTCCATAGAATGCATGCACATCATCAATTTAGAGAGGTAAACACATTATACAAGAAAGTTTGGATACCTTCATAGTTGATGCTATAGAGACCACATAACTCATTGGAGAGATCTTATCCTGATTGTGCAACAATCGTCTCCCTTACAGCTGCAATCTTCACCAAAAGATTAAATTAGGATCCACACGAACCTCGACATTCATACTTAATCACACAAGATGAGGTGCTCATACGGGGTGGGTTCAGAATCCTTTAATTCCAATTCAAACTTGAATCACATTCACTCATTCCATGCCACTTTGCCATTTATGATCAATTCGACAGATTTAATGTACATTGCAATTTGGAAATGTTATGCCTAATTTTCTAGTCACATACAAAATGCAAGAATTTACTCATTCCTTTCTTCTTTTGGTGCAAAAGACAGATTTAAAATACCATTTTACCCATTTCAAAATATATTAGACATGGAAACATGTACACATAGTAGTGTCTGCAAGTGTGTTTAGTTACTGCTCAACAAATCAATGACAAAGATTAGAGAATAACGATCTCTTTCTTTTTAACAGGCCTGTCAAGAACCAACCTTGATGCTGTTAAAATGTCCAACCCAAAAGTTTAAGCTGGTAAGTGTAAGGAGACCACATGAATATAAGGCCCATATAAACCCGGTAGACATGCGATGTGAGGTACTTCAACAGATGCGTTATTCTCTTTTAACACAAATGAGGTAGTGCTTTCTCATTTGACAAACTAAAAGCAACTATTCTAGTAAGAAAAGTACCCTCGACAAGCTTCTTGAACTCGTAAGCTTACATTATAATGCATTACAATGTTACGAAAGTCACAATCAAAGATAGAGCTGCAAGGACCAAAATTTAGATGACTTCCCTTCCATTGAAGCCCTAATGGATACATCTGCTGGTTCTACCTGTATTCAGAGTCATCCAATAAATTTTTTCTCCACATTTTGTAGAACTTTTGCCATGATGGAAACATCATCACATTTGTGACAGCTATTAAAGGACAGAGGGATGTTTAAGAAGCACAAGTGTCATCAAAAGGTTGATTTCTTGCAACTGTTAGAGGCTATTATTTATTTAATTAATACAATTGATAATGTGAATGTCCCCTAAGAGACTTGCTCTGACAACATTTGATAGAAGTTGTATCTAGCAAAGTATAGAAGAAGCTCGAATGCATGTAGCCTCAATTTCCCAGTTACGAAAATGCTACAATGCGGAGCATCAGGATTCTTGGCTAGCATTGTCGCTATAATATAAAGTCCATACACCAGCCAATTACCTCCTTAGCTAATGTATAACGTAGAAATGAGTAAATACACGCAAGGGCCACAGGTAGTATCCTGAACTTATCATATTTGCAACACATAGTCCTAAATAGGTATTTTGGATCCATACCTCGTCATAAATCCACTCGCAAATGCCAGACTGGTGTAAGATGTCAATGTATTTAAAGAGCAATCCCACGATATCTTGCATGTGCTCTGCTTTTTGGTGCAATACATGATTAGAATTTCAAGCCTCATAATCTGGGCTTTCTTACACGACCGAGTTTCTGCCAAAGGGAATAAGCAAAGCCCTAAGTTAGTGAGAATAATTTTTCGCAAACGACCTGAAAGAAAAACAGAGAAACGCCCAGAGGCAAGAATAGCCAGAATAGAACAACATACCGTGACCAACATCGGTCATCTCAATAACAACATTAAAGAAAGGAATATTTGAATCCACAACGCTTTCATAGCGAGACAAACTAGTGGCCCGTCCCCGCAAAGTCATTTGCATCGGGCGATCATAAACCCTTCGAGAAAAGAGACTTGATCAAAGTAGCTGAAAACTAGCAGAGAAATCCAACCGGTACATTCGAAAGAAGAATAAAAGGAAAAGGGAAGACACGGGCGCGAAACGGCTCAAGTCGGAACTTCAACATCGACCATAGCTTCCACATGGTTTCTCTGAGGTCGTGCAGTTAAATACACACATATGAAAAAATAAGTCCATGTATTAACAGTTGATAGAATGAGTATGCATAAGTTTCCCTCAATACGGATCAAACATTCGAAATTTCTCTAGTTCTTTCAATCAGATATATGCACATAATGAAACTACATTAGTCGAGAGCCGATTAGTGACAGCGAATCAACGGGCCGAGCTGCCCGGACTCTCAAAATAGGGAATTGCACATCAACCTTGATAGTCATCCACAATCAGGCTCTGCGATCCAAGTCGAAGAGACATTAAAAAACAAACAACCCGAAACGGAAAAAATCGTCAGCGCAAGCCGACGCACGCAACAAAGCGGCGGATTAGGACTACTAAAGACTAAATGCAAATCAGCAATTCCAATCGTGAACGTCACAACAGACAACAAAGCCTGGAAAAGACAAACCCCGAAGCACGGCATCTCTAGTCCCGGCCGACCCCAAAATCCCCGAGCCACCGGAGCCCGAGCAAAAACCGCACTCAACAACACGGGAGGGAGAAAACCACGAGAAACGAAGGAGAAACCGTACGGATCGTGAGAAACGACGGACCCATTTGGCGATCTGCAGTACTCGCAAAAGCTCCCCAGCCGACCGCACTCCAAGATGGCCTCCACAACCACCGACTCCCCCTTCCGCCGACGCCGCCGCCGCTCGCCTCGTTGCAATGATTGGCTGCCATCTCCAATCGAAGCTCCTTCCCTTCAAGTGTTCATCACCAAATCGCCGGCGTCTCTGATTTCTACAAGCTTCGAATCAGCAGAGTGAAGATGATGATGGACGACCGACCAGGACGGACCAGCTCCAAGCAGAGCGGAAAGCAAGTCGTCGACGGAAGATTAGACGAGAGGGCGGAGGCAAATGCGCTGAGAACGAAACAGAGGAAGTGCAGCTCGTTCTCAGTCTGCTCTTCCACGAGAAGAGAGAGAGAGAGAATCCAAAATATTTAAGTGAGGAGAGAGAAATTTTAAGTGGGAGTCCTCTTTTCTTCTGCCAGTCCAGCCGAGCCGAGCCACCAGCTGAGTTATTCGGGAGAGAGTGAAAAGAGAGAGGAGAGAGAAAGAAGCACAGAAGATGGAGAGAAGAGAGCAGACGTGGCAGGCCCTGAGGACAGGTGTCGACGCGTGAATGGTTCAAAGCATGGATGATGTGGCACTGTTAGGATTCCTAATATTTTCTCATTAAAAAAAGAGAGTAAAAAAGAAAAATTCATTGTGAGGGGGGCTTCTCCTTCATTCAAAAGAAGAGAGATAAAGAGGGTGCGTTTGGAAACCATTTTTGGGGAAAGTCCTTGGAAAAATGCAAAGACCTTTGAGTTAAAGGTGTTTTTCAAAATGTAACCGTGTTTGGTAAATTGTACTTTAAAAGCCCCTTTGTGAAGTCAGATAGGAAAAGAGGTGAAGTCAGAGAGGAGAGCTGAACACAAACAGAAAAAGAAGGGTCCACTGAAAAGTACACAAAGAGAGAAAGGACGTGAGAGGTAAAGAAAAAGACAGAAAAGAAAAAAAAAAAAAAAAGAGGGATCATCTTCTTCGGGAGTTCCTCGCTGCTGCTGGTCGATCGGCACTATAGCTGCCCGCCCGCCGCCTTCCTCCTTCCGGCAAGCTCCGAGCCCACCGTCATGCCCGCACCACCGTCCCCGATGCACGCACTCCGCAGCCCACGCCGCACCTCCGTCCGACGCCGCGAGCACCCTCCTCCA
Source organism: Eucalyptus sideroxylon (assembly GCA_014182405.2). Taxonomy (NCBI): domain Eukaryota; kingdom Viridiplantae; phylum Streptophyta; class Magnoliopsida; order Myrtales; family Myrtaceae; genus Eucalyptus; species Eucalyptus sideroxylon. The sequence continues at coordinate 33,677,766 of CM024553.2, forward strand.
AATGCCGCCTCGCTCGCCCGCACCTTGCAACTTGAAGCTTTGAGCGACGCCTGCAACTCCGCCACAGCAGCTGTTGTTTCGTAGTCGCCGGAGCTCCTAACGCCGCTGTTGCAGCCCTCATCCTGCTCGTCGCCGCACCACCGCAGCACCTTCATCCGTCTCCTGCAGCAACCCGCGCCCAATGCTAGCAACCCGCACCACCTTCGCCCGTCGGTCGCAGCGCATCTCTACTCGTCTCCGCAACCAACCGCTGCTACTCCTCTTCACACCCGTTGACGCCAGCAACCTGATGCCACAAGCACCCGCCTCTACGCCTGCAACCCGTGCCTCCGACGCCACGCCACCATCTCTGTAGTCACCAGCACCCAGCTCACCCACAAGCTCGCACCGCCGCTCATTGCCCCGCTATGGCCGTGATGACCCGGCACCTTTGACCGCCCGAGCTCCGTCGCCGTTGCCTTTGCCATTCCACCAACCGCCGAAGCTCCACCTCACCTATGAGCTCGCGCCGTCCACTGCACTAGCACCACCGCTCGACTCCACCCGAGCACCACCTCTGCTCGCTCGTCACCGCGCCCTCCTCCATCTTCGCCTGGCTCGAGCTGCGCGCTGCTGCTCCTTCCCTGCAGGTACACCAGCGATGACAAGCCATGCGAAGCACCACCAACCACAAAGCCTACGACGAGCTTGGCCAAAAGTTGCCGTTGCGTTGCAACCGCCACAGCCCGACCCCAACGCAAACCGCCATTCGTGAATCTTTGGCCTCGATCCAAATAAGGTAGTTTTCTTTAACCAAATTTCTTCTCAATATTATTGTATAAACTGAAATGTTTGATGTTAATTGAGGCTTTAGGCATTACCTAAAAGGATATTATTGGTAAAAAAAACTATAATTACTAATTTGGTCGATAAGATTTCGGATCATTTTTTTAATTATGTTGATTTTGATGATATTTTGGCACGGAAATCATTATAATTATTAAGTTGATCCGAGAGACTTCGGATCAATTTTCTAATTATTTTGATTTTTTTTATTGTTATGATGTTTAGGGTTAAAATAATCGTTAATTTAATCCGTGAGACGACGGATTATTTTTTCAATTATTTTAATCCTCCATTTGATGAATATCCTGAGTGAGTTGGGTACAATGCTTATCTAGTAATTGTTTGTTTTGGAAAACACTAAAAAAAAACAAATCAAATCTTGCATCGGAATATGTTGGCTTCATAAATTAGGATTGCATTTTGCACGTCATGATATATAGGGCTTCATGATAGTATTATTTAGTTTGAATATGATTGCATGTTTAGATAATTTTGGAATAGATTAGGAGAGGATCTAAATAACGTTTTTGTAGATAGGGTTTTAGATAATGTTTGCATGTTTTAATAATCTCATTTAAAAAAATATATATATAATTCTCTTAAATAGGATAGGGTCACATTGTTTAGAATTTATCTAGTTAGATTTAGATTGCATGTTACGGCTACTTAATTAATGAGTTTCCAAATTAAAATGGGAATTAATCTAAATCATTTCCTAGCTTTAGGATAACTTGTCAAGTTTTGTAGTCAACTTTCAGTAATTATTTCGAATTTCAATAAAAAAAATACAAAAAAATTCATATACATGTTATCTAGGTAAGTTTTCATTTTAAAACAAGAGAAAACTCAAAAAAAAAAAAAGTTGCTTGCCGTATTGTGTTTAATTTCGCAATTTTTTTTTCCTTTGAATGTTATCTTTAATGTTTGTGCACCCGTATGATCACTTTAGTATTTTAGGCTAAAATCAATTCAAGTTGCCTGCAAAATATTTTTTGAAATAAAAGAGAAAAGGTACCGAAAGAGCGTTAGAAAAATCTAGCGTAATCAAGTTCCCGAACTCATTTAATCTTTGGTTCGTAGGAGTGAAGTAATTCCCCATTACTTTACTTGAGTTTCTAATCAACCCAACAAAAATATATTAATGGCGACTCTATGATAAAAATCATTTGCATATTAAGAACTTAAACCCTAAGTTGCGAATTGGTATGGGCTTGGGAGAGCTTGAGCTAAGTCTAGGCTTAACAATCCATTAGTCGAACCCTTAGGTGGTCCAACCCGCTTTGGGGAGGTCGCGACACGAGAGTTTGAACAAAAAAAAAGAGGGGTGCCAAGTTTATTTTTAAAATGGAGTTTTGGTGTTTTGGCTATATGAAGAAGACTAAAGTTGACCTGATTAATCAGGTGCCTGCATGGTTAGGTTAATTTAGTAGTTCAGTTTAATTAATCGCAATTTATTTCTTTATTTAATTGCAATTTATTTAATTATTTTGTAATTTATTTAATTATTTAATATTTTCTGGAAAATGACATCATGATAGTCGGTCATCAGAATTTCATGCTGACTGTCATGGTGTAATTAGTTTGTGCAATTGAGTGATGAGGCGCGATTGGTTGTGCCATGATTGTGATTTATCGTTATTGCTTTTCGTAGTAGCTATTGAAAGAGGGTGAGGTGTGTTGAAAAAATTGATTGGTTGTCAGTAGGTAAAGGACTAAGTGTGCACAATAACAAAACATCATATAAGCCACCTCTAGAGCCTTATACTTTTGCTTATAGTAATCAAGGACTAAGTGTTACATGGCGACTTGAGTCGCATAGGAATTACCTTTAGTGCCTTGCAATATTGTCATGCATAAATAAGGGCTAAGTGCTACACGATGATGAAACTTCATGTGAGTCACCTCTAGTGCCTTATACTATTGCCTAGTGCAATAAAAGACTAAGTACTATACGATAACAAGATTTCATGTGAATTACCTCTAGTGCCTTATACTATTGCTTGTTGTAGTGAATGGCTAAGTACTACACGATAGTAAGACTTCGTGTGAGTTACCTTTAATGCCTTGTACTATTGTTATTTGTGGTCAAGGACTAAGCACTACATGACAGCAAGACTTCGTGTGAGTCGCCTCTAGTGCCTTATATTATTGCTCGCTATAATCAAGGGCTAAGCGTTACATGGCGACCTGAATCGCATGAGAACTACCTCTAGAACCTTGAGTTTAATCTTGAGTCTGGTATTAAGTCTAATACTGAGTTGGAATGTGGAGTCTGATTATGGGACCCCTGTGAGTGATTGTTTGATTCAATTAATTGATTACTAAGATTGAATGAGACATTCCAAATGCTCGAGTGTTGTTACTGCATTTATATGATATATGAATTGTGCTAACATGCAGGAGGGAACTAAGGCAAGGTAAGTCTTCCGTAATGTGTGTATAAACTGTCTATGGGCGTATTTCCTTCATAATAAGGGTTTAGGGAGTGAACTTGCTGAGACATTGTCTCACCCTGTCATGGACTCAACTTTTCAAGTTCCTAGGGTGAAGAACCCGGAGCTTGAGACGAAAGGGTCAGGAATATGGGTAGCTCGGAAGTTTTTTTGAAGATAGACCTCCTGTACTTAGACCCTATAGTTGATCGCTGTTTGTAAACTAGATTGTTTATAAAAGATGTTTTAATTGATTTGAAATTTATTGTCCTACTTTTCTATCCCACGTTTATTGTGGTCAAGGGATTAGTTTATACACTTCCACATGTGCATTAAGACGAATGGGACGGCGACGTGTCATGGGACATCGCAATTTAATCGACCACTAAGAGATGGGCACGCACTCAAAGATCGATGCATGACACATCCCTTGGTGGTCGACTAAATTGCGACGTTCCCAAGATGCGTGAACAACCCACTCGATTCATGCACATGCGGAAGCGAAATAAACAATCTTTAGACAACAATCAAACATGGGATAGAAAAGCAACACAGTTAATTCACAAAAGTCACACTTTATAAACAACCCAAGTTTATATACACATAGGTCTAAATCAAAAAGGAACTACTAAACTAACCCTATCCCGGACCCTACCTACTTGGGATCGAGTCTATCACAACACTGTCAAGGATGTCAGTGTCTAGAGGATCAGTTACCTCTACTGCAGGCTCCTCAACCTCGGGTCCCGGGTTCGCCTCAATACTAGCTATGATATCGGCGTCATGCATGGGGTCGAGCTCAAAATACTTGTCATCGACGGCAAGTCCATCGAAGCCATCCAAGGGCCCTCCCGAACACCAGTGGGCCCATGGCGAAACCATGCTTTGAATCTATGGGGGACCAATTGAGATAGGCCATCATTGACCCAAATAGTAGTAACCACAAGCTCACGGGTTCAATCGGGGTTCCCGTGGATGAGGAAGACGATATGCTCTTCCTCGGCCTCTCGCGGCCATCCAAAACAAACAGGTTGAACCTCCATCTAAGGATGCGTAAAATTTTAAATCACGACGGGATGAAATAATGTCTCAACGAGTCCACGTCTTAAACCCCAATTAGGAAGATAATACACCTAGGGGCAGCCTAAACACACATCATATGAAGGACTTACCTCATCTCAATACCTCCCTGCACGTCAGTACAATTCATAAAACATATGTATGCAATAAAAGCACTCAGTAATTGGAACACTTCACTTTCAACTGTCAATAAATCACAAGGGTCCCGATTATAAAGTGAAATCATTATGACACGTCTCATTTTGTGTTGCACAATTTTGTTCCATAATCAGGCGCAATTATATTAATCATTCAAGCGTTCCAATTGATTTCGACCCAACGGCCACGGCCAACTCAACAGTCAGCTGTCATCCGACATAATCATGCGTCGTCTCGCTTCGTCGACCACAGCAATGTCTACATCTAGACAACATTCCCGAATGAGCATCGGCCCAGCCTCCATTGCAACCGACATCTGTTGACACAGGACATTCCCAAAAAAGCATCGTCCGGCATAAAAGCTCGTGACGGGTTCTCATAACGATCACACGCACATCCAATCCCGGGCAAGGACATCATGCTTTACACTCAAATGCCTCAATTTAAATAATGTACTTGGCCTATTTTTCTTCATATTAAAAGTACCCGGTAAAATAGGTATGCGTGGACACACGGTCAAATCAGACAATAAAGCATGATATCATTTCATTTTAAAATCCCACGATTTTATATAGTACTAAAAACATTTTCGGCGTCAAAAATCGACACCCAGTATTTTTCTAATTAAATACCAAAATTCCATATTTTTGAAATAATAATTCAAAATCAACACTCAGCATCCAATTGCACAAATTAGTACTCAATTGCACAAACCAATTACATAGCGACGATCAACACGAAATTCTAATGACCGACTATCCCAGTATAATTTCCACTAATTAATAAATAATTAAATAAATTACAAAATAATTAAATTAAACTACTTAATTAAATGTACATAAGCTAACCTAACCATCCTAACTTAACTAATTAAATCAACCTACCTAAGCTTGCTACATAACCTAACAAGCTAACTAATCTAAGTAACTAACCACCTAACTATTAACTAACCTAGTTTTTTCGAAGCCCAACAAAGGTCACTGCCAACCCTCAACCAAACCTAGCTAGGGCAATGAAGCCCTTGCCTATAATCAATGAGGGCTTTGCGGTCCTCACCTAATGGCCAACATGGGTCACCAACCCTCACCAAACTTGGTAGAAAAGAGTTATAAAAAAAAAAAATCAATTATATAAATTATAAAAAAAAAATGGTCCCATGTCGGTCTGCAACTATCCTACATAATATTACCAGCATCCATGTCAGCAATTTCGGTTGCACAGGCTCAATTAGCAAAACGTAAAAAGGTTTATAACTCAATTGATAAAATTAAAAAATTTATAACTGAATTGATCAAAATGCCATAACTTTAGGACTTTTTGGACAATTTTCCCTGAATATTACTTAGGATATAACTCTTTCATTTTTTTTTTTTTTTTGGGAAAAGATATGGTCATAAGAGAAAGTTTTTGGCTAAGACCTTCTGCACAAATTTCCCAAATATCCTGACGCTACACATAACAGTCTGAGCCATGAAATGCGCATTTCGCAAGCAGTATAGTAGTGGATGTCCTTGTCTTTGTAAATCTTCCTCATGAAGATAGGATGAGAAAATTCCATTAGGCATCGCCGGACGCTTTGCATTATGCCACGTGAATCACGGAACAATTCGAGTGGCTCATCAACTTCTTCGATACTTCGCACTTTGGGCCCGTCTCCGTCGTCCCTTAACAGATGCTTTAGAGCTAAAAAGAGGAGAGGACAAGCAAAACGCTAACAGGGTGATTTGGGCCGGAGGACAAATGCTTGTACCAAGAATTTTTCTCTCTTTTGTCGATGAGAAAAAATAGATTGGGGCGACCTGCTCAGCTGTCTTCTCTGGACTTTGTCAAAAGGACATCCGTCACGAAATATTCAGTTTGAGAACATAGTTCTTTGTGAAGCTGTATGGAAGCCCATCACCACATGACCACCGGCATGCTAGGAAATCTCTCCACATATGTCAATGCCCAAGGAATGAGCTGGCCTGAAATTTGCTCACGACGCGATTCAAACTTGTGACCTCATATGAAAATTCATTAGGATGTTAATAGCAATCAACTGATATATTTATGGGTTCTAACTTTGTACTGAAAAGCAAACTCGAACATACTCCTAAGCTTCATCTTAAAATGTTCCTAGAAACTTCAAGAAAGCCCATGATCTAAGGCATATTGCAAAAATAATGGACAAATGAACATTTGAAACTAAAAGGATCGAAAATGACTATGGTCGTGTCCCATACATATCTAGTCGAAAATACACTCTTTTCTTTTTCTCATTTCTTTCTAAATTTCTCTATCTTCCACACACGCTATGCAAGCCCCTTTTTTGTGAATGCATTTGAAGTCTCCCTGGAGCAAACAACACCTGATTAGGCTTAGAAGATCCGTGAATCAATTTCTGGTATTGTCATGTCATCTCTGTTTGATATTTTTTGGTTATCTCTTGCACGGCGGATATTCCGAAGTCTTGACAATCAATGCATGTTTTTGTCTTCTCTTGACGGAACGCATCGTTTTTCAATTTCCAAAAAGTCTTTGAGTTTGGGTTCTTCAACGTAATCAGTAACGGCAGGTCAAATTTCAATTTCTCGTGTCTCATTTAAGATTTCGTTTCTACGTGGGTTGGTTCTTCGTCTTGTTCTCTATTCTACACTTGTTATGGCCTTCCTAAAAATGTCTTCAGTTTTTCGGGCTTCAATTGCTTCAATAATTTAACAAAAAGAAAGGGTGAAATTTTGAGGGCCAATCTGAGGGCCCATCCAGGTCCAAAAAACACAAATAAGGAAGCAATATGTTTAGGCTTCTTTTGTCACCGTGCATCTCAAGAAGATTGGGCCTAATCGATCAGAAATTCAAGACCGCCGCACATTAGTGAGACTGACGGAGGAAGACCTCCTTCCATTTCTTATTTCATCGTAGAGATAAGAAGGTTAATGCCAAGAATGAAAATCAAAACGAAGACCATATTGGTATCCTCGTAGTGAAATTTTTCTACACTAAATTATAGATATTTTTTTTTAAATCATTACATGTGTGATGTATAACCTTCACTAGCAATGCAATCTTCACTTTTGTCGAAGTCGTCGTCCCATCAAATTTGGCTAGTTTCTTTTATAGAAACAGGCCAGTCATTTATATGAATTAAAAGTCAATTTGTTTCGCATTGAAATGCCCAAAAAAAAAATTAGAATTTTGTCCAATGTCCTTTTTTTTTTCCCAGGGGTCCGATAAACTTTTTTGCCCAATCTTAGTAAAATCTAATAAATAAAGGACCATAAATTCTCTCAGCCAAACTTTCCAGAAGAACGATGCTTAGTGTAGACTAGACTCTGGAGTCTACTAATTTTCCAAGTATGTTCATTGCAACTTGCAATCCTTGGAAACAACCTGCGCTGGTTATTAGACAGTCTATGCTGGCAGATCAAGCTCTTTAAAAAGAAATAATTCAGGAATCACAGTAAATTAGAAACAAAATCAGGAAGAATGGGCTTTGCCAGCCCTGGATGTCCCCCAAAATAGGGTGACGTCCCCTTCTTTCTGCCCTCAATTAGGGACCCTTGAGACCTGAAACTGAGTTGCATACCTATCAGCTATAACTCCCACTTACCGAAACTCATATAATATACATATAGAATAAAATAAATAAAAGAGGGAGAGCGAGAGGGAGAGCGAGAGCTATAACTCCATGCGGTGCGAACTGAAGGACCACACAGAATACTCTATAACACAATCAACATATCCTACCAATTCTAAATGCCCCTAAGTTCTCTCTCTCTCTCTCTCTCTCTCGGTGATGTTCCTGAGAATATTGGTGCCAATGGACTCTGACCATATTAAATGACAAGAAATTAATTTTCCCTGCATTTCATCAATGCCTGATAGAGTACTATGGTGACAAGACTCCAGCAGTATCTCCTCACAGATCCATGTTTTATGGGTGCTTTTCCATAATGTCTCCTGATATAATTTTTGCTTAGAGGGGCTACAAAATATAATTGCATGCAAATTATTAACATAACCTTCCTGGCCCTAGTCAAAAGGTAAAAACCATGAGGTTGGATATGACCAACATCTTCTCCCCTCGAATGGGCTGGCCCATCACTGCCCATTTTGAAAGCTGGAGAGAATTTTTACTGGGTTGTGACAAAACATGGGTTTCTCTTTCTGTCATTTTTAATTTCGGTGCTGCATTTCATTTAAGAAGCCCAACCATTCTTGAAGATTGGGACCACAGTTGCACAATCCTATCACTGAAAGTCTCAGGCTCATGGAACCACAGAGAGAGACAGAGCGAGAGAGAGAGATGGATGGGTTGGTTGGGCATCAAAATATGTTATTTTGGCCAATAGGTGCAGATGGGAAACTAAATGCAAGGCTTGTCTTTTACATGTCAGGGGGGGAGGCCTGCACGGCGAACACTTCCTTTGGCATTTACCTGAGAAAGTGACAATAATTGAATGCATAGGCAGAGTAGGTCAAAAAGGCCCAGCCATCCCCGGCCCATTGGATGCTCATCCTGTGGACCCTTCTCACCACATTGGTCTACAACAAGCATCTCAACAAATTAAGTGACAACGCATAGCTGTTTTACTTTTCTTCTTTTCCCGGTTCTCATCAGATCTTTATCTCACGGTTAATACCATCGAAAATCCCCATTTTCTGCTCCATGACACATTTACGCCAAATTAGTTTCCATCTATCTTCCCTCCCGTTAGCAGCTCGGGATCTAAATAGTATATTTGGGTCAGAGTATCGATTTAAAAAAAATTTATCAGTCGAAAATTAGTTCGAAATAAATGAATTACGAAAGTATCAGCTAGAGACAAAAGCCAATGACAAATATATGTATCGTAGGGTCCCAACTGAGGACTCTCACTAGTATTTACTCTTGAATTTACGAGAGCTATCATGGATGAATGCCAGTGATGCAAACGAATCTCGTGTATTTTCCGAGAATAGTCGATGTCCAAATTGAATTTTGTACGGACTGCGTATGAAATGAATGTCATGGAGAGATAGTGATGAGAACTGCGATAACAAGAACAGATGATAGACACAAATATTTGAAGGATCTTTTGCAATAAATAATGCTCACGCACGAAGCGTGCAAATCCCCTGGCAAGTAGCGAGTGGTGGACTGAATGGATTATTCATATTTTTCGTTCGTATAATAATTGGATCCAAAGTGGCCCCATGGCTTCATTAAATTCGAGACCAAGCTTCCTCTCTTTTATTTTCGATTGGAACAAGTTGTAAATTTTCCTCTTTTTTTTTTTGGTAGTATAGTTACTTCAAAAGAAAACTCAAACACTCAAATAAATTAAGGCACATTTCATTTCGTGAATAATGAATAATTTGGAAAGCATTCTTCTAAAAATGATCATTTTTATTGCTTACAAAAATGAGTTGATAAAAAATATTTTCATTATTTACGAAAATATTTAAATATTAATTGTTATCGATAATGAAAATATTTATTATTGATCAATTATTTCAAGTGTTAATTTTTAGAAAAATATCTTTCGAAACGTTCATTTTCCAACATGCATTTGAGTGAAAGAATTCTCTGCAAATTAATTTCCCAAACTCTCATGCGTTTGGCTTGCTATTATTGGTCAATTGAAAATCATATATAGCTAAAAGAATATGCACACTTAAGTTAGGAAAATTTTAAAAAAAAAATTATCTAAAAAGCAGGAAAACTTTTTCCCTCACAATGAAGTTTTCCTTGAAATAAACACATCCAAATAGTTGTTATCATTCAGCCTCTATTCATCTCTCTCTCTCTCTCTCTCTCTCTCTCTCTCTCTCTCTCTCTCTCTCTCTGTGAACCAAATCTAAGTCATTATTCAAAACAATCACTCGAGAGATTTGATGAGAAATTATTTGCAAAATAAATCAAGTATTTATATTATCAATTAGTTATTTATCATATCTCCTTTTGAGGATGAATCAAAAGGGTCCAGTGAATTAAGTGGATATGATAAATACAAAGGGCAAATTCAATGATATGGGCAAAAATTCCCAAGCAAAATTATTGATTGGGGGAATGAATGTTTTGGTAAAATTATGGAGCCGACACCTTATGGAGGACGCTCAACAACTTCTGAAGCATGAGCCGTAAATCTACAGATTTGGTAGTCTCTTTGTCTATTATTTTTAAGGCTTTTATTTATTTTCCATCTTTTTTCGTGATATGATTTTGGCCATTTGTGGTTATTTTTTCTTTCAACAGTTGGGTTGAAAGTATAATCATGCAGAGTTAGGGGGGTCCACTGCGATCGCGATCCCCTAGGGTTTTGTTATTTTATTGACTGTTATAGGTCAATTACACATTCCTGTTTTTATTTACTTATTGTGTTATCTTATTGCTTTTATTTTGGATTAAGAACTGAAATTGGCAATGACTTAACCGAAATTACTGGTTTAGCATTGACTTGACTCCACCCGAGGACATTAAGAGAAGGACTCCTTTTTTTTCTTCTTTTTTTGATAATATACCATGATAGTTCGCAGCCTACTTGTTCATGATAAAATCAGTAGTTGCCAAATTAATAGACATAAGGATGGTCATTGGTCAAAAGTTCTAATAAGGGTATTGAAGTACTTTAACCTGGAACCGGTGCACTTAATTGGAGCATCAATGAATTTTCAGCTCAGAAATTGAATGTCACATGTCTAAAACTCGTTGATTGCATGCAAACTACTTCGGATTAACCTCATTCCCAAGTCTCTAGATTTTTTTCTATAAGAAAAAGCCTTCCTCTTCAGACAAAAACCACTAAAAGGGTACATCTTTCGACAATTGACTCAAACTATGCATGATTATGAATTTAGAATGGATTTTCAATAGAAGAGACTAAGAGATCTAAAACTTAAAACCAAATGCCATTCTTATGACAATGGAGTCTTAATCCAAACAGAATCATGATATAAAGGTGTGAAAAGGTGCACAAATGCGATGAGTTTTACTTAGAGAAGAGACAAAAATTACACTAATCATTTGGGAAACCATCTATTATACATGAAAATGAACATGCCAATGATTAATTAAAAAGGAAAAAACAACCGGAATAAATAACGTGAACCATGATGACCTTTGCCCTGTAAATATGGCTACCAAGAATTATTATTTATTTTCCCAAAAAAAGCTTCAATTCAACTAATTTCAATAACATTTAAACTTCAATGCTCCCAAGGTCAAAAGGGAGACCTCAGAGGAGCCTAAAAGAGATAACTGTCCAGAGATGTTCACTCGGACCAATTACTCTCCTCTCCCTAAATTCTTTTCTTCATTTTTTTTTTTATTTTTTCAATCCTTTTTCTTTTTCTTTTCTCTTTTTCCACACTGTGCCAAGCTAATATCAAAAGTGCTAACTAATCAAAGAAGCCCCGAGAAAAAAAAAAAAAAAAAAAAAGCGACATGAAAAAGCTAGTGTCCCCCAATTTCAATATCCTCATCCTTATTTTAATAATATATTTCACTTTTTCCCTTGAGTGTTGTTTTTGGTGTACCCACTTGTCTCTTTTGGATCTTCTCTTGAGAGCTCACTTTATGAGGCTAACCGCTGCTTAGTCTTCTCGTGTCTACTTTCTTTTTGAGTCGCCTTTCTTATATTCTTCTTTTTCTTTTTTCTTTCTTTATTTTTTTGGGTTTAGGTGAACACCTTTCCTATATTCTTCAATCCATCTTTTATTGTCCAAGACAAAAAGTGGGCATATTATCTTGTATTTCCAATGAAAAAAGGGGGAAAATGAAAGAGGATTCGGTCTTCTTTGTCCCATTTGAGTTGAGGAGTTGGATGAGTTCTCTCATCCAGCTTGAGGGTCAACCGGAAAAAGTTTTGGAATACATATAATTTTGTATGGATACATAGTTGTTAATTTTAATAGGAAGTATTAAAGTAAAAGTGAGAGTCGGTCAACAGGATTGACAATTCGTCTCAAATGTCTTGTCATGTCATGTCATACTTAGATTTTCTATTTGTAATGCATCTTTTGTCTCATATTGTGCTTATGCCGTGGTACTCTTATTCAAATTGTCAGCTTGATTAGATACATAATTCGTTTGGATAGAAATAGAAAAAAAAAAAAAAAAAAAGAGCATAGCATATCTCAAATTTGGTTCTTATTCAGTTTAAGTTCTTAGGGGTTTGGCCCCAAAACAAATTATCAATTCTTCATTGATTTCTCTATCCTGACGTGAATGGCCTACTTTCAATCGGACTAAGAAGAAAGACTTTGTCCCGTCGCAAAAATTAATTCGAGAAATTATTCTTCTGAAAACCCCAAATAAATAAATTCTTCAAAGCGCAAATGCATTTTTCTATGTTTCACTTCCATTACAAGATCTGTTCATAAATCACAAACTTGTTTTTGGGGAAAAAAAAAAAGAGAGAGAGAGAGAGAGAGAAAGCAAGAAAGAAACTGGCCATTTTTTATTTTATTTTTTTGGTAAAAAAGAAACTGGCCATATTGCCACTTGATTGAGGAGGAGCGACCAGCCCAATGAATGTGGATTTGACATCGATTGGAATTGTCAATTCATATGGCTCCGACATTCACGGCGCTATGTATGAAAGACCAAAAAAAATGAATTTGGATTAGAGATTATTTTGTGCCTGAGGCAAGTGAAATCTTATTTTTTTAATATATTTTTTCATCTACTTGGGATTATAATATAAAGTCCAGATTGAGAGAATAAAGCCGAGTCATGATTCCAAAAACTTTAATTCAAAGAGGTGGGGGTGGGGGGGTGGAAAGCACATGGAAACCCCTTGTGCATGTCTTTTTCTGTACTCCCAACAACTCCCCCTCAGTAAAAAAAAAAAAAATCAAATTATATTCTCATTTTATTTATTTATTTATTTTCTCTCTCTTTTTTAAATTGTCATTCAGAGAAATTTTAATTCCTGCTTCTTGTCATAAGGCACTTGTAGTGTAGTACTCCTCTGTTCTGAGAATCTCTCACCGCGTGCACGGGGTTTTATTGCACGTTTGATTGTAGTTCTATTGCTAATCTATCATGGATCACTCGATCTGCTCATTAAATAGCTAGTGCATAGCCCTCCATGTGACATTTAAGTTCTGGTGGGAATTTTTTCTGAAAAATACATCCAGTTAGGTCAATTTTTTGATAACCTATAGTCCGTTTCCTCTACCAAAGCCGAGGTCGAATTTCAACTTTTGAGCAACGTCTCTTCTTTTTCCTCTCTCACATCCTTATATGCTTATAAAGTATTAAATTATCATGCATAGCTCATATACGGGTTTTATATGCTCTTATATACACAAATCTACTCAAATTTAAAAGTTTATAGTAATTTCACACGTAAATTCCCAGTCCTTCACGTGCGGTTTCCCTCTTTTAGATTGGACAGTGGCATAAACCGAATTGGGTTATGGGCCAGACAAATAAAGTATTTGAGGGTGGGATACTTTGTGCTGAATTCTTAAATTTTTACATCTGAAAACCTAAGAAAACTACCCCAAGTGTTGTTACCAACATAAGTTAAAACAGATCAGACAAACAAGTTGATGAGGCTTGGGAGGATCTCACGGCTGATTTGGCGTACACAAAGAATCAACCCAAATACAAAAACATCAATTTATTGCACAGTTGGAAATGTGCATAACGAGCTTTGTTCTTCGAACTCCCACCAATTTGCGTTCAAACATGCAAATCGGCTTCCATCTAAAGGAATATTCATTAATACCACCCATTAATGCAACTTCCCTTTCGCATGTGCTTCTCTCCTTGGACTTCTCCTCCCTCGGATTGAATTCAAAACCGGTATATTTATCAGACTCCCATTTTATTTTTATTTTTTTGTCATGTCAATTTATGATAAAGATGGGTGTGGATTCGACTTAAATAAATGGTGCATGATTAGCAGCATTGGCTTTAAGGGCCGTTCTCGAGCTCTGTTCTGCTTGGAACGATGAGAAGCACGTAAATGGCATAAATGATGGGATACACACATACACACACACACGTATATTTATATATATATAGATATAAACATATGGATTTTATGTTATGTGTTTTCTTAATTTTAATAGTCTCTTATGGGCTCCAGCTGGGCACACCTAGCTGATGAAGCCTGATTATGAATTTTTAGATTTTTTATATTGGAAATTTTTAAAATTCTCTCCCTTGCGAGGGCAAAGTAAGTAAAGATAATTCGAAATTTCACCGGCATAGTAATTATTATCCCATCGAGCAATTAGCATCAGAAGGTCAACAGCTTTGACCATCATGTGCTATGCCTCTCCCATCTACGGTATAGAAAAAGTGTGTAAATAAGAGTGTACGAGATAGGATGAGTATATATAGTCATTGTTGCAAATAGTATGATTGAAAAGGTAGGTACGATAAGTGCCTTTTTCATTGAGAAATGGTCTGAGTACTCAATTTCATACATGAATAAATTTGTGAAACGATTGAATTTTATTACTTCTTGCTATCTAATAAGAAAATCGAAGGTAAAATTTTTATGTGAATGTAATATGATACCATTTCATAATTTGTGTAGGTGAAAATTTGGCATGCTACATAACATGACTAAAATGCTCTTAATCAAATGCAAGCCTATGTAGTTTATCAGTTGATAAAGAATTTGATTGCAAAAAGAAGGAAATTCCTCACGTAATTCTAAGAATAAAAATAAAAGTATCATCAAATATCACATGCGTATTATACAATATGTAAAACCACCGACTATTTTATCATAAAACTATGTTATCACAAGTGGCTTCCACTAGATCTACTCCGGTCTTTGGTCAATTAGGTGTATTTTGAGCTCTTCTAACGAGGTCAAACCGAGATAATAGTTCGAAAATAATTTCATAAAGATACGTGAGTGGCCGACCACATGTTCCTCTTTTCACATGCCAAAAACAATAGGAAAGAAATACCCGGTTGAATTTATTTGGTGGAAAACCGATAATTTGAAAATTACATTTTTAAAAAAATAATCTTTTGCATAGCTATTGGAAACGAATAAACAACAAAATTCATAAAATTTGGACATGAATTGTTATTTATAATAAAATAATTTTCATGAATAATTTTTTAAGTTATAGAAGCAATTATTTTTAGATGAATAATTTTTAAATCATTGATATATTTTCTAGACGACAATAGGAAACATGAGCTTTGGTCATTTTTCTTACCAATTTAATGAGAAAATAATTCTTCCGAAATCATGGCCTTTTCCATTATATATTGCCAAAAAGTGGTACCGGATGATCTTTCACAATGTTCGAAGGATTTGACTTTTCTTTCCAAAAGATAAAGGTCTCCCCCGGAAACGAAAAACTAAGAACACTGGCCATGTTTTGGAGCTTGTACTTTTTAAAGGTAAGCAGCCCACAGGAGAGAAGTCAAAAAAATAGGGTGAGATCGAAAAGTAAAAAATGACCACTTTCCAAACTAAAATCTATTGAACTACTAAAATCCGTTGCATTTTGATCTACCGGTGAAATATTATAAAATCACTCGGCTTCATGCGGACTGTAAAAATTCACGCCGAAAGATATCCTACCAAAGAAATAAAAAGAAAATATTCCAAAGAGTTTGATGAATTTGTCCAAAGGCTCTAACTTTATTTTCTTTCACTTCCAGGCTTTTTTATATTATTAGTCAAGGACCCAATAAGCCAAAAACCCAAAAGAAAAATAAAAACATCAGAAACAAAAATGCTTATCCTTCATGATGAACTCTTTTATTTCAAAGTACTACCTATAGCTGAACTGCTGCAGAAGTGCTTTGATACAGAAAATAGGGAAAGAAGAAGGGGGGGACCGTACAGGGAAAAAAAAGGAACAACAGGAACAGCAGAATCCTTTCCAACGATTTCTTCTCTTCATTTTGTTCATAATCCCTAAAGTTATAATCCGGATAAAATGCCAACCATCTCCATTCCAAATCTCAAAAGCCTAGGAACCCAGCAATCCCAGTCGAGAATGGTTCTTGCAACCTTCCGATCTGGTGTGTTTTCAATCGTTCTGGGGAATTAGGCTGGAACCGAGAGATGGTTGGCAATTTAACTTGCGCATTACATGAAACATATGAACTGTTATTCCCCAACATATATAAGAGTATGATAACCAGGACCCGGATGAAGTGCCCGCTAGTGAGGGAAGCTGAAGATATCCGCGCTCGCGGGGTCGTCTTCCTCGCCCTCGAGCCCCCGCAGAAGCCGGTCTTCGGCTCCCTCGCCGGCTCTGCTCTTCTTGGAGTGAGGCTCCGGGGAGGACGATACCGAGGCCGCCACGGCCCAAGAGTCGTTGGAGCCATCGGAGCTGAAGCACAATTCCATTACTCCTCTGGGGCTCCCGGGGACCGATCCAAACTTGCGCTTGTTGTGGGAATATCTCTGGCTTCTCAATGCGTGGTCGTCGATGAGCTTGTAGCAAGCATCGATCTTGTCCTGTGCAGAGAGTGATGTTGAAGCTCAGTTTTAGGATTTATCTCGGTAATGTCCTGTTTTGAACAAATCAATGAGGGTAGAGAGAGACCAACCGTGCCCATTGCTAGGATTCCCAAGAGCTGGGTTTGGTCTTCGACATCGAGACGAGGCTTTAGGCCATTGATTACGTGCAGCATTGTGGAAGCAGCTATCACTGAAGGGAGAAAACACGTGAATCTGCAATCTGTCAAATGAAGAAATGCACGGTGAGTCAGAAACAAAAACCCGCGACTATCCCAAAAGACTTAATACACCATTTGTATCAGCTAAGCAATGGAGCTGGGCATTTTGGAATGACCTTACCTGAGATTACAGAGAGGAGGACGTGCTCGCACCTTCTAAGAAACTCCCAGCACAGATGGCCCGTCAGCCCGAATCTCCTTGTCATGTAATCAAGAAACGATAGCGGGGTCACTGGATTCATCTTCCATTCGAGCGACGAGAGCACCAGGAGCTCCATTCTCTGTATGTTCTTCGCCTCGAAGACGGGGCTGCTGTCCTCGACCTGAAGAAAAAAAAAATTACATAAAACGACCGAACCCACATACTCAATTAACAAGCAAATCAAGCAGACGCTTTTTCTCAGAGGCGTTTTATCAAATAGGGGGGAGGACGGACGCTTTCCGGCAACGTACTTGGAAATCAATGAGAAGAGGCACTTGGGTCTCCTCCACTTTGGCGGCGAGGGAGAGGCAAGCGACGGCGGAGAGCTGAGTCATCCACGGCTTGTCTTCCTGCAAGGCGAAGCTGCACGTGAACCTATCCCAGTAGTTCACCGCGAGCAGAGCCGTGAGAGCGGAGAACGCGTAGTGCGCGTGGACTCTCATTATCCACTCCACCGCCTGGCGGCGAGCATCGGCCAAAGACGGGTCGTTCTCCAGATTCAAGCGCACGCCGCTCGGCTCCTCTTTGGAGAAGAGGGAGGCCAGCTCCTCGTCTTCCCAGAGCAGGTCCTGATCGAGCAAGGCTCGCGGGCTCAGCAATCTGTGATCTCTCTCTTCCGACAAGAGCCCATCGCTCGCCAATCCCTCGTCTTCATCTTCTTCTCCCCAGTGCTCCTCCGAGCAGTAAAGCGCGTCGAAAAGGACTTGCTCTTCTTGCTGAGAGCTCAATGGGTCGTGTTGACGAAGATGACCATGGTGGTGGGGTTGATAACTCGCCTCCATCTCCTCCTTCTCCTCCTCCTCCTCCTCCTCCTCCTCCTGCTTCTGCTTCTGCTTCTAAGGGTCGACGAACGACAAGATCATTACTCCATGAGAGGGGCAATGGAGATGGTGTAGATAAAGAAGAAAGAGAGGTCCAAGAATGGCCCTGCTCTCGGAGCCATCTCTCTCTCTCTCTCTCTTTCTCTGAGCAGCACTGGGTTTGATGGAGTAGACGGGAGGGGGTAGGGGGGAACTGATGAGTTCCTCAAAAGGGATCTGTTTTATTTGTGGTCTTCGAGCTGCGTTTCTCTTTATTGCAGTGTGTCTTTTTCTGCGCAGAGAGAGAGAGAGAGAGAATTTTCATATGTTGCTGAAGACTTATTTAAATCATTTGAGGAAAGCGCTTATTATTTGGAAAAAAAGTTATCTAAAACTCATCCCTCTTATCGTTAATAAAGAGTAGTTATAATTTAGAAAATCAATCAAATTTTCAAATGAATGTTATTGGATGTGAGTAGTGTAGAAGGAAGGATTAATATTATAAAAAACCTGCAACTAATGTACACATGACAAATTAGCTCCGGATTATTTTTTATTTTTTAGTTTGCAAAAATTTAACTCCATTAATTTTTTGATCATCAAAAATCCAAAATTAATATATTTGCAATAAATTTACCTTCATCAATTTCTGTTAAGTTGGATTAATATCACAAAAACCACAAACTACTATGCTAGTGATAAACAAAATTTGAAACCCTTTTATTAGTAACAATTTGATTTTTTTTTTTTATGGTATTAACTCTAGAAGAAAAAATTATACGAACTACATAGTGTATTCACATAAACAAATATATGTAACTTTGTACAAGATAAAATGACGAGTTATGTGTATGATAACATCACATGTTTTACTCAGGAGTGGAAAATTTTCCCATGAAATAAACCATGATTCTATATTATCGAGTTGGATTATCTTATATAATATTAAGTGGTATACTTCTTGCCCATTAGTGAATGCCCAACTCTCAAAAGTCATCATTCGAGCATTCCTCTCCGGGAATTTGCACCATACTTCAACTCGGATCGTTACAAATTAGGGACGCTCCTTTTGGAATGGTTACTAGCTGAGAGGGATTACATGACGTGCATTTCTTGACAGGCTTTCGGGTTTTAAAAAGTGCATCACAAGGTTAGATTCATCTCCTTGTAGTATATAACTTAGATTATTTTCTCTATTTCCACCATCCTAGAATTTACCAGTAAAAGCGATACAAAATAGAGCTAAGCCAATTTACCAACAAAAAAAAAAAAAATAGAGCTAAGCCACACGTATTGAGAAATTTCACCAGCAAATTTCATAATTAATGTTTAGATAAGCCAACCATCCATGGTTCCCACTAGAATGAGTACTGAATCAGAATTTGCAAAAAAATTAAGAAATATTTATGTATCCATTCTTATATATCGTAAGAATAATAGTTTACTTTGAAAATATAAATAATTAAAAATTATGAGTTATATTTTTTCAAGAATTTCCAATTTGGTTACTGCCTTGGCAAAGCCCAAAAAAAAAAAAGTAAAATTTCTTAATAAATGCAGCATTCTCAACAAAATAAACACCGTCTGAGAAGTACGTGGGTCCCTTAGTAAACCAATCTAATATACGAGCGATTGCGAAGACCAAGGAGACTATTTAACCAATAGCATAAGAGCATCAGTGAAGGGTATAGAAGTTAAAAAGAAAAAAAGAAAAGCTACGTTAGAACCATGGCCATGTGCCATTTTAGGAAGATAGCATAAATGGCTCCTAAGTTTTGGTCAAATATGTAACTTGGTCCGTGAATTTTTAGTTCATTTGATTTGTTTTTGAATTTTAGTTTACCGTGCAATACAGTCCTCGAATTTTTAAATTGTTTAATAGGGTCTCAATTTAATTACTAAACTATATGAACTCATTCAACTTTGCTCGTGAATTTGAATAAATAAAATGATAGCATTGAATATTCTCATATACTCTTTGGGACTAAATTAAACTAGTCTAAGAAGTTCATAAACTACGTTAAACATATTAAAAGTTCATGGATCACATTGAAAATTTGGCGAAAGTTCATCAACGACATAGAATAAATTAAATTTTATGAACCATATTATACATTAAATCATAATTCAATGACTGTTTGTGTCATTATTCCTGCAATTTTAACTTGACTCCACCCAACTCCATTTGCAACCCGTTTCTTCAAATCATTTGCTGCACGAAGCCAATCTTGAAAATGTGGATTTTTTTAGCCATGGAGAATTTGAGAATTAAAATTTTCCTTTTTTTTTCTCTTTTTCTCTTCTTTTTTATTAGCAAAGGGAGCAAACGTGCAATTGGCGCCCGCGGACCTCTTCTGAACATCATCACAGGGGTCCCGGACTCGTTTGTCACATGAACTAAACTTTTGATCTCATCAAAGACAAATTATACTTTTACCATGGGCCAATCACCTTGGCGGTAAATCATGTATTAAGTAAACTAATTAAACTCGTGAAAATAAAAGAGAGTAGGGAATGTCCCTGAGTCCATCCTGCGATTATCACCATTAAATGGTTCGGTTTTTCTTTTTGGCTTGAAAAGTTTTCTAGACGCTGACACAGTCAAGCATAGATTAAGTTTGATTAAGGACAAGACCAACGTGAAATTGTTTTTCGCATGAAAATTATGGAATATGACATGCCAACATTATAATGGCCATTATTACATGGTATCATAAAGATATATTATGTGGCATGATATAAATGTTACATGATTGATTTTCTGCGAAGTCGAAACCGTGATTACATGCCATGTTCCGGGGCACATTAGTAAGTTGCGGCCGGTCATAAGGACACTGAATAATTTTAAAATTAGGAATTTAGAATTAAAAAAAAAAAAAAGGTCCGAAATTTAGTGGGCTGAAATAAAGTTCAAACCCGAATATGGCGTTGATGGGCCGGGAGTCTTCCTTAGACTTGATGGGATTGTGAAATGTCGATATTGCCCCTGAGTTTTAAGAAAAATGAAATTTACTATTAGAAAAATCTTTGTTAGGTCTACATAGTGCTTAATTATCTAGTAATCTTTCACAATTAAGTAATTGTTTAAATTTTTCATGCAAACTCGAAGTATAGGAAAATACTAAGTAGTTATAAATTAAATTAAGTAATGCAAAATTGGCATAACTTTAATTAAGAAAATTCCCGATTTCCCCTTCTTTTTTCCCTCAGTTATGTATATAAAAAGTCGATGGGATTAATCGGACTTACAAGTCACTCATCAATGGCTGTTAACGTATTTATTAGATTACTATGATAAAACAAATAAATACGGATGAAATTCATCTTAGCTATTTTGTTTGGACGTAAATATAGGCAAAATGCACTCTTCTCACCAAAGTTTTTGAAATATTATTCCGATTTCATAAAATCATATGTAGATCTAGTTGTCAACATTTATTGCAAAAATTTCAAGTAGTTTATGATAAAGTCAAAGTGTGTCGGTTGTGACACTTAGAGTGCATTTGTTTGGGAGAGAAGGTCATAATAAACGATCTAGGAAATTATTTTTCTAAAAATGGATAATTTTCCTCTATTTGATGATTTGTGATTGAAAATGTTTTTTAATGTTTAGATCTCATTTGGAATATGAATTCAATTTCCTAACTTTATTTCAAGCTAAAAAAACTTTGAATTTTTTTTTTTCTTTCATATATATTTAATTTTCTTTTATGTGTTTTTTTTTTTTCCTTTTTCTTTTTCCTTCCACCTTCCTGATTGCTAGGTGTCCACGATAATCGGCAACAAGCCACAAGTGGGGGTTGACCTCGCTGACCGCACTTGTGGTTGGTCATCGGTTGTTGTTGTTGCCCATCAATTAATTAAGGGAGAAGGAAAAAAAAAGAAAATTTAAAAATTTAAAAAATCGATAGGAGCAATTATGAAAAATGTTTTCATCTCTTTATATTTAGGAATTTGCTTTCCTAATTTTAATGCATTGACATTTTAAAAAAAAATAATTGAATATGTTTTCAAAATCATAACTTTTTTGCAAAACAAACAAGGTATATAAAATTATATTGCCAAAATAAAGTAATTGGCCATGCTCCCATTATCTTTTCACATGTCTAGCTTTACTCGTGAATTGTTTGAAAGGTAGAATTGGGAATTTGAGAACTAGATTAGTAGGAATTGGTTTGGTTTTAGGTTCCAGAATATGCATGGTAGGTTGTTGGTTCAAAAAATTGGAAAACCCGTTTCAATGGACAACTTGTAACTTAGAACGAGTCTTTGTGTTTTTCCTTCTTTTATGTATTTATGTGATGTCCAATGATGTGTGTAATATAAAATCACTACTCTAAGCTTCAATTTCCAGTGATAGCACTGATCGGGATTTTTACTCTGTCAATATTTAATAATTTTCACATGTTTAAATACTAGTTGTGATCAGTTGATTGTAAAGAATAGTGATCATTAGAGATAATCAATTATTACAATCATTTAATTAAGAGTATAGGTATAACCCAAGTAAACTCTGAAATTGACCTTGAAACCCATGATAGGGTGGATTATAGATTTTTGAATATCTTGGATAAGTTATAATTTTCAAAAATTAAGGAATCTATAACAATATGTAGGTTTTAGGTTTCAAAGTGGAACTTAAATCCACTCATCCCTATTTGAACTTAATCGTAGGTCTCCCAAATTTGACTCAATTTTTTTGAGCATGAATTATGCTCAAGCCACGAAATTGACTTGAGTCCATGTAATCTTTTTTCACCTGGCCCCAAAAGAAAAAATTTCCTCTTAACGTTGAAACGAAAACTCCACAAGTTCAACGAGTCATGTTCTCTTATATAGGCGTCTCGATCCATTATATGCATGTACATGAAATGTGTATTTAAAGTAATAGTTTAAGATGGCCATAGAACTCCCCGGGGGGGCGGGGGGATCCACGTTCCTCTGCACAATCTAATTAGGTTTTATATGGTCTGATGGCTATTTTTTTCTTTTTTCTATTTTTCTTTTTCTTTTTCATTTTTTTTTCCATCCTCTACAAAAAGCAACTAAGATGCTAGAAATTTTAAGTGTGTTTGTTTTAATAAAAAATTTATAATAAAAAAAAGCTCGAGCAGAGAGAGAGAGAGAGAGCCTCGCCGTGGCCGGGCGAGGGTGTGGGAGTGGGGTAAAAGAAAAAAGAAAAAAAAAGTGTTTCTGTTCCAAAAACAAGAATCAGCTTTTTGAAGGCAGGTCGCACGAACCTTCCTTTTTTTATTGTTTGTTTTAATAAAAATTTTATAATAAAAAAAAAGAAAGTGTCAGCTTTTTGCCATTTTTTATTGCCAATTTGCAACAAGTAGCCCAACTGATGCAGATCCAAAGTACGTACTTCTCCCATCCATCTCCTCCATTCTTTTGCCTATTCCCACCCACAGAGACAGAGCGAGAGAGAGGGAGAGAGTACGTAACGCACTGTGAATACTGCTCAGACTCCTCTTCAGGCCCTTCGCTTTGCTTGAGGGGGCAGAACTGAAACGTTGCTTTCCCTCCCTCTCCCTCTCCCCCCTCCTCTCAACCTTTCCTTTCCTTTTCTCACCACTTCTTTATGGGCTCGCTCTCCAAGAAATGCATGCACCAACTCTGTGTGTTTGTGTGTGTCTGCGAGAGAGAGAGAGAGAGAGAGAAAGGGCGTTATGAAATGACAGAGAAAAAGTGCAATCGGTGGTGAAAGCAGCGCAGGATCCATTGGATTTAGAGGGAGAGAGACAGAGAGACAGGGAGTGGTGATGGAAGGTGGGGGGATAATGGAGAGATCGTGTTTGCGGGTGATTGATGGTTCCAAGTTTCGACGCCCCCGCCTCCTCGCCTCCTCTCCCCCGCCAAGGACCGGAAAAGCAGGGATAAAGAAGCTTACCGAGTTCTCGCTATAACTCTGTTTCACAATTCCGGCATTACTTGTACAGTAATCCTAGGTCTAGTAAATATCTCTTGCTAAATTTTATGCTCGAATCTTGCAGGAATGGGCCATAGACCCGCTGACATTTTGTAATGACGTTTTCAAATTTTGTAACATTTAGAACGAGGGTTTATTCCCTCTTATCAAGAAGAAGATTGTAATTTTTTTCTCATGGAACATACTTTATAAGTGCTTTGAGATCCATTTTGTATTTTTAGTGATGTGACAAAATCGAGTTACATACTCCACCGTGTGAGATCCGATCTATATACAAACTTGTCAACATTCATCCAATATGTCAAATTGCACAATCCAAAAGTTCAACTAAAGTAAATTTTAATATGTTTAGCATCTCTTGATTGTAGTAATATTTAGGATATTATTACAAAGTGAATATAAGGAATGATAAAATTGATTTTTTTTTTTTTCTAAAGGGAAGTGTGTCCACTTAAAAGACCAAAGTTTATCTACTGTTATGTGAGGAGGGAAACAAATTCCTTAAAGAATCATACGATAAAACAACACCAAGAAAGTCAAGAACAACAGTGACAAAAATAATGTCATTGGTCTGATCCTTTTATCGACAATCGTACAATCAAAATCCGCACCGTTTGGTTAATTTCAACCGATCTCATAACTAGGATAATAGCATATAAAAGTGCCCAGTATGGACCTATAAAAAATTGCCGCATGGTGGGCAAGAGTTTTTTTTTGCCAGAATAGTTGGCAGGAGTTTGGCTCGAAGGCAAATATTTATTTGATAAAGCTGAATAATAAATGAGAATTTTAAATGCTGAAAATAAAATTATAGAACTGTTCGATAACAACTGTTGCTCAGGAGTTATAATTAATTTCTTATTGAACGTGGATTCGTAATGATAGGTTTAGAATATAATTGATAAGATTTATATCATTAAATACTAAATTCTTAATTTTTAGTTCTTACTTGGGTTTTTTTTTTTTTTTTTTTTTTTGATCAAACCCCGAGGCTTGTTCATTCTTACTTAATCTATGTATTGTTCAAAAATATATATGTTGCAAAAAATTAATCACAACGCCATCATGTACAAGAAAATATTTAATGCATCGAATGCATGGCTGGTGTTGCGTGATTATTCAAGGTTTACATTGTGATATGAATCCCGATTTACTTAGTACTAGAATTTAAAAAAAATAATAATAATTATATACTTACTGGATTGCTTCCCCACTTCTTATCTCATGCCCTATACAAATCCTTGAGATAATTGTTTTGGTAAGTGGTCTTATTTTTCATTTGCACGGCATATATTACATGTGGGTGTCCCTAAGACAAATTCTTGAATTGGAGAACACGAACCCTTATATCATCCCTTTCGTGCACACAGTTTCTGGGATTATGTTCCTCTTTGCTTTTTACCAAATCTCAGACAGAGAAAGGTCTAAAAAAAGGAATGAGCAGTTTTATTAATCATCAATAGGGTTAAAGATCAGAGGAGACCATTCTCTGCCAGAAGTAAAGAGAGAGTCATGTTTTGATGTAAATCCATGTCCAATGGCAGCCATCAGAGAAAAAGGCACAATCTCTTTTTCTCATCGGGACTCATCGAACCCCCCCTCTCCCCGCCGTTCACGTTCCCCACGCTCCTACTCTCTCAGACCGTACCTACTTCACATTCACCTCATCTTGACCCGATCTGTCAATATCTTTCTACACACACACAATTTTCTTTAGCTAATTCCCAAAAAAAATTATTAAACTTTAAGTTAAATTTCGAATCTGACCTAAACTTTTCTTTTATCTTAGAAAAAATATCAAAATTTAGGTTTAGTGTCAAATTTACCCTGAATTTTATTTTATTCTAAAAAAATCATCAACTTTTAATTTATTCTCAAGTTTACCCCCAACTTAACATAAAATTTATACATCAACAATAAATACACATCGACAAGGTGATATGAAAAATTATCTTCAAAATAAAACCATTTTAGGATATAAAAATTAGGGAAGACTAACCACGACTTTTGGATAGAGGGCTAATGGGGGGCAAATTAATGATTAGAGTAAAACTTGATAATTTTCTTTTCGACAAAAAAAATTGAGATAGAATTTAGATTGACCTAAAGTTTGAGGCTTTTTTTTTCTAAGAATAAAAAGAAAAGTTCGGGACAGATTTGAGACTAATTTAAAGTTTGGTATTTTTTCTAAGATAAAAAAAAAAATTAGACTAGATTTGGAACTAGACTTAAAGTTTGAATTTTTTTCTAAATAAAAAAGTTCGAAACAAAACTAGACCTAAAGTTTGTGGCTTTTTTTAGGAAATTAGCCCCAATTTTCGTTGAAGGAAGGTTAATAATACCAAAACTAATTTACAAACTTAATTTATTAAATGATGCGGTAAATTGTAAATGGTGGATCCAACAAATCTACTTTCGAATTTTGTAAATAGTTCTTACTAAACACGATATTTCTCTTTTTCTTTGTTCGAATATGTCGAAGATTTTATGGTGGGGGCTTAATTTTTTTATTTTTTTTATTTTTTTTTGGGGGTGGGGACTAGGGGGTAAGATTCAGTGGGACATTTTTTGGAAAGGGGAGACTATGATGTTTTATTTAACAACTATTACCAAATTGTCGAGACCCCACTAATGAGAAACTCATGATGCCTGCAGTGCGAAGGTGCGAGGACCCCAACTGGATATCTTGCAGCTTCCAGCTGTCCGGGAGAGATGGTGTTTTTTTGGTGTATCTAATGATGGTGCTTCTCCCCGTAATTGTAGGAGAGAGCTTTGCTTGCATGGGAGTCTCTTTCTTTCCTTTTTAATTTGATGGACTTTCATATTCTATGGTACAATCAACGCCCTTGATATCATGTGAAATTACATAAGACATTTGTTAATTACTTTAAAAGTCTAGACTAAATGGACATCATATATATATATAAAGAGTATATAGATTTCATAGTTCAATGATGTAGAATATTTTAATAGGTATTCTTACTTGCAATCCGGATTAGGATGATTCATGAAATAATAGGGCCTATGCCCATGTAATAGGACCATTGCTAATTGTTTTAGAAGTTTAAATTGATGGATGAAGTCGCTATTTAATATTCAAATACTCCACCACTTCCTTCAATGCATAAACTAGATTTTATTCTAAGATTGCAGGGTGGAAATATATAATAGAGAGGCAAATTAAGGGCTTGGAAAGCTCAACCTCGATACCTTGTACTCTAATATCATTTGAGATTTTGTAGAAATACTCTAATTTTTCAAAAGTTTAAGTTTTTTTTTCTTTTTTTGTCAATAAGTGGAAGAGCATCACATTTATATAAAAAGCACATGAGCCCCATAGTCAAACGATGCGAGATATTTTAACGCCCTCTCTTATATGCAAATCAAATTAGTGACACATAGAATAACGGGATGGATGCACATGTCAAATGAATTAACTATAAAAAACCATAAACTGGTACATTTATGACAAATTTACCATAAACTAATTTATTCGACTACAAAAAAAATCCAAAATTAGAACCTAAATTAGATTAATATCTTA
Source organism: Eucalyptus sideroxylon (assembly GCA_014182405.2). Classification (NCBI taxonomy): domain Eukaryota; kingdom Viridiplantae; phylum Streptophyta; class Magnoliopsida; order Myrtales; family Myrtaceae; genus Eucalyptus; species Eucalyptus sideroxylon. The sequence goes on from CM024553.2 coordinate 33,705,356, forward strand.
AATATAGCATAAAATCCCAAATGATACCATATTGTTCTACAAGTTTAAGGTGATTGATGAATACATGATTTGATACTCAAATATTATAACACAGAAGAATTAACCAAAGAAGGATTTTTCTACAGTTAACGAAAATTCACTCTTAAACATTTTCGTCAATTCATTAAGCGGCACAAATAATTATCCCAAAACAACAACGTTTTCCAAATCGATTCATTTGCAAAAGAAACCCACCTTTATATATATATATAAGACATGGTTATGAGCTAGGGTAGGACTTGGGTTGCATCCTTTAACATAATGATTAAAAGGGTTGACCTATTGCGACGTATCATCACCATCACGTTCACTCCTCGGAGATTGTATGATTATCATCCATGGAAATTTGCCCAATTCGATATTGTAATAAAAGCTGTGCTCGTCAGAGATCAGAAAACTAGAAGAGGGAAACACTAAGCTTGCCAAGTGCCGACAGACACCAAAAAAAAAAAAAAAAAAAAAGAGATAGAGAGAGAGAGAGAGAGAGCACGGAGAGGCATGTTAGCTCAACTAATTAGAATCGCTTTTGACGAAATCTACAGTGCATATACCAAATGATATGTGGTCCAGGAGCGGCCAGACAAATTTTGGAGCAGAAGAGGGGCAAAAATGGAATGATATAGAAGGAAATGTGACATAAAGTTGCGGCATAAGGATTTCTAAGCATCGCACTATGTACCTTCTAACGACGTTATTTTTTCTTTTTTATAATCAAACCTTCAGTGATAAGAACCATTCTTTTGTACAAGGACCGTTCTTCTGACAAGAACTACTACGACGGCATTATATATTTAGCTACTTGCAATATGAGATTCCATGTTTGTAATTAGTGATGATCCTGTAAACTATACTATGATAACTACAATCCCGTGAGCAGTGCATGCGTGTTCCAAGATAAAAATGCAATAGAACTTGCGAGGAGTACATCACCCACAAAGAATGCACCATTCTTTTGTTCAAGGATATAGAATGTTGATTAGCCTTCAAACCACTAAAAAAGATTTATAATTTCACGAAAAAAAACTTTGGCCCATGACACTATCAATTCTCTCTCTCTAACAAATTTTTTTGCTGAACAGAAAAATGCGACAATTAAAAGAAATTAAGTTGAAAAGTTTAACCTCAATACTTCCTGCTCTAATACTATTTGAGATTTTGTAGGACAACTACTAATTATTCTAAAAGCTAGTTAATAGGCAAGGGTCCCCACATTTATATAAAGAGCATATTAACCCTATAGTCAATAGATATAAGATATTTCAACACCATCTCTTACATTGCAAGTTGAATTAAGAATTAGGAATAATGGAGTGGACGCGCACACCATTTACATTGAAACAAAACTTGATTCCGATACTTTGTGAAATTTTATGGGATCATTGAGAAATGTTATATAAATTTAAGTTGATCGATGAATGCGTTATTTAATATTCAAATACCATATCATAGAAGAAGTAGCCAAAGGAGAATTTTGCTACTATCAACGAAAATCTACACTCAAAACAATTTCGCCAATTCATTTTTTCCAAGCTGAACAAATAATCATTCCAAAACAAGTACGTTTTCCAAATCGACCGGTTCTTTAGCAAAAGGCATCCACCTTTGAATGAATAATGATGTGGTCATGAGCTAGGGTGGGAATTGGGGTTGGATCTTGCAACATAATGATTAAAAGGGTTGACCTATTGCTACGTATCATCAACATCACGTTCACTCCTCGGAGATTTTATGATTATCATCATCCATGGAAATTTGCCCATTTGATATCTTAATTGAGCTGTAAGAGTGACTTGGCTAATCAGAGATCAGAAAACTAGAAGAGAGAAACACTAGCTTGCCAAGAACAGAGAGGTTTAGCATTCAAAAAAAAGTACGGAGAGGTATGTTAACTTGACTAATTAGAATCGCCGTTTACGAAATCTACAGTGCAAAAACCATATAATTTGTAGTCCAAAAGCGAGAAAACGAATTTGGAAAAAAGAGGGGACAAAAATGGAATGATCTGGAAGGAAATGTAACATAAAATATGGTTGTGGCATAAGGATTTCTAAGCATCACACTATGTACCATCTAACGATGTTATTGTTTCTTTTTTTTTTTTAATCAGAACTTTACTGACGACAAATACTACAACAGTGTTGTACATTAGGCATTTGCAATATGAGTTTCCATCTGTAATTAGAGACAACCCTGTAGACTCTACTATGAAAACTACAATCTCGCGACGCACATGTTACAAAATAAGAATGCAATAGAACTTGCGAGGAGTACATCACCCACAAAGAATGCCCTATTCTTTTATTCGAGGATAGAGAATGTCAGTAAGCCTCTGAACCATTAAGAAAAATTGATAATTTCGAGAAATCAATCTTTAGCCCATGACATTGTCTGTTCTCTCCCTTGAATAAATTTCTTTTACTGGACACAAAACACAAAACCCTATAGTTAAAAGAAATTAAGTTGGTAAATTATTCAAGCATCATCATATCATGGACTTTCTAGCGCGCACACGAAACTTAGAGTAACACTAGACATATAAAAATCACCATTAAATGATCAGATTAAGAACATGATAGAGGCAAACTACAAATAGGCCATAATCGACTATCCATACGAGTCTGTCGCTTATTTCAGTGAATCAATTTAATCTACTGGTAATAATATACTTAACATTAGATAAATCAAAATTTTTGGGGTTCTTTCACCCAATCGAAATGATTCATCACATTGACCGCACCATGGTTGAACTGGCAGTCCTCAATCCTTATTTAGAAGATATGGTAGTTCACCCCTCACTTTCAGCAAAGCAGATTTTCTTTGTCTAGGCGGAGATTAGTGCGACCAATCATCATTTTGAAGATCAAATCATGAAAGTGGCGTTTACTAACCTCTGCGAAAAGAAAATTCCCAGTGCCCAAGAACTAAAATCACCATCCCCAAAGAGATTTTTTCGTTTTCATGACCAGTGTACAAAACCACTGTCCAAGAAAAGTTCATCAATTGTACACTAGAAGATGGAGATTTCAATTCCTAGATCACTATGACATGTATGGAATGGGATCATTCAAAAGGATGAGCATCAAATGCCAATTTTGACCCTGCTAACATGTATAAGAAAAGCATTTAATGCACTTAATTTATAAAAAAAGACATGATCCTTATGTTCAAGAGATGAAATGGAACTTCCTTCCCATGAGAAAATAGGCAATGCCAAACCAAACTTTAGAGTAAGAAAATGGGAGCCGTGCCCTTAAAGCAGCAGTTCATGATGCTCTGATGTCTTGGAGTAAAAATTGCACAATCACTTGGCCATGGAGGACAGAGAAAGGACAAAAAATTCAAGCAGGGTTTGTCCAAACACGTATCGAATCGCCTATGTGCCGAAAACACAGAAGAAAAAGAGATATGGGTGTCCTCCAACACCAGAACATTATTTGCAGTCTTTTCAGAGCCGGACAATAATGGATTCCCTCCATTGACTTCTTCAAAATGAAGCGTAGCAAGACCAAAACTGAACAGCGACTCTTTTTTGAGTTTGACCCGGTTCCTGACTCATTCACTCCAATTTCTCGTCCTGGACCACCACGGGAACTTCTGAAGTCGGGCTAGGACCGTCCATAATAGCTCATTCATAAAGAACAAGTCACCTAATCAAGCATCAACCTTGAACCATCATTGATTAAGGTAGTTCTACATCATCTGTTCATATAAGTCAACAGCATTTGACCCTGTGCTCACTCATGATTGTCCCTTTACAGACAAAAGAATCCATATAGCTGGAGAGAGAGAGAGAGAGACAGAGAGAGACTAACTACCAATTTCCTACCGAACACAAGTCCTAAAGACAACCAAAAAGAAAAAGTGGAGTTCACCTTCAATCATGTTCTTGTCCCCACATGTGAACCAACAGTTGAACTTGAAGTGCCGGTCAAAGCAGCATCTGCTCCATTGACTAATGACATAATCTAAAGTGCATGAGCATTTCTTTAGCCTCACAGCCAATTCGGAATATTTTATACGACCCAACAACCTCTAGTGATTCCAAAACTGTTGTCGAACTCACAGTATGAAGCACGAGTCTTTGACATGCATTAACCACTGCCGCGTTTAAAATGTTCCCGGATGAATCTTTCGGCATAAGATGGGTACTTCGACCGGATGTACGCTCGGAGACACTTCTGGTACGAGAAATCTATCCATACACCATCGGTTCTTACAACAAACAAACACCTTGAAATTCTAAACTGGGGATGTCGCTCCACCTTCATTGAGAGGAAAAGGCACGTTAGATCATTCCTTAAATGTTTCGATCATGTCATGACATGTTCTGGCAAGAAAGTATTTCCCATGTTTACCTCAATGACAAGCAATAAACTTTGCCATAAAAGCATAAATTACTATGAGCAATTGGAACTACTGTGTCGACATATTTCTGCTCAAATAAGAATTAGTAATGTTGGCTCTATCTTGACTGCTAACTACAAATTAATAGACCTATTACCACACCGGAAAGAAGCTCTGCGGTACAAAAAGCAATGGGGTGGAAAACAATGGTCATAATCTCTCACCTCAAATTCAAAAGCCACCTTTAGGGGTCATACACTTAATGGATTGCCAGGTAAAAGGGGCATGTGACGGTAAACCCGAGAAAGGAATATATCAAATAATGACTCCTACAGGCACTCAAGTTGACAGAGAAAGAAGAAAGAGAACTTTACCGAGATAAATAAAGGACAGCTCTATCTGAAAAATCCTAAAGAAAAAAAAAGAAGAAGAAAAAAACGAAGAAGCAAGCCATAAGTCAACTTAACGATAATTTGATATGTCCAGTCTGTTACTTACAGCGTGGGATGTTGGGGCAATTGCAGAATCATTGCAACTGAATTATTTTACCATGACATGAAACCTTGATCTCCACTACTCTGTGGAATAGTTACTGTCAATATGATGAGTTCTCTCACCTAGTTTCCTCAGTGCCTGTAGTCTCCTATTGAATTCATTTTTCCTCTGTGATCTAAGTATCACTGGTACATGTATGATACCCATCTATGCATGCCACTTTGTCACTGTTAGTTTTCTTAGGATTAATTATTTCTTTCTCCTTATGCATGTATTTCGTATTAAACTAGATTCATTAAACTCAAACAGCAAGGCACTAGATCCTCAAGAAGCACAAGGAGTTCCTTATATTAACCAGGCATAATATGCTAGTAGCATAAACTCATTCTCTCATTACTGAGTAAACTCATTATTTTTTTTTTAAAGGACATGATAGGCCTATTAAGACTGGTTTATAAAATTTATCTACTTATGCATCAGATTTTAATCAAGTGTTGAACATGTGAGTTATGTTTACAAGCCCACTTGCTGTCTACACGTGAAAATTATTACAAGAACAAGCATCGTTGGATATAGCAAGTGTACTACACTTCAAAATTCTACTAAGACAACCCACAAAGTTGAACTATAGAAACATTAGCATTTGCAATTGGGAGCACTTTTGGCCATTAAAAGAAAAGGGCAACCGTGTGTGATATCATAAGAAAGGAATATGAGATGCCAGCATAGGCTAGATATGCAGAACCAGGAACAGTTGATGGTCATTAACTCAGTGATGTAAGTGGATCCAACGAATATACAATCATAGTTCATGGCTTGCAGCTGAAAAATGCCATAAGAGCAGAAAAATGAATCAAAATTTTGCAATAGATGCCAAATGCATGCCATACGACTTGGTTGCTTGATTTTGTGGTGTGGAGAAAAACTAAATATCCATCAATAACATCACCATCCTACAACTTGTTTGAGATAGATCTTCAACTTGGCTGCTAAGTTATCTTTTCTTTTTTTGTCTCTCTGAGGATGGGAGGTAAAGGGAATAGGTGGTTATAACTTTAAATTTTAATTAGCAGTGTAAGTGCTTTAAAAATAATTGTCTGTAACATGAATGTCTCTTTTAGCTTTTTTTCCTTAGGGAAAAAGCCACAAAAAACTTCAACCTATGCCCAATGTGACACATTTACTTTACATTGTTTTATTTTGCACCAAAAACCCCAAATTTGTACTCGTGTGACATATTTACCCTCTATTATGTTTCCATTAGAAAGCCTCATTAGAAGTCCTAAATGCGGCTAGCGTGGGCGACAGAATGCAAATGGCGTCGATGCCACACCCATCTGGATTAAGTGGACATTAACAAAACGGTGCCATGCTCTTCATCTCTCTCGTTGCTCTTTGTCTCTCTCGTTTTGGACATTAGGATTCTTCCTGGAGCTCAGTTTTGGGAGGTTGGGTTCTTCCTGGGGTTAGTGATTATAAAAAGGGAGGGTTTGCGCAAAAAGATAAAATAAAATAAAAGAAGAAAAAAAGAAAAGAAAAGACCATGTAGACCTAGAAGAGGTGTGAAACAGCATGGAGGAGAAAATTGCCTTGCGAGTTGCAAAGAGAGCCAGGATAAGGAATGCGAAAGATCTGAGACAAAATCAGAGCTAATACAATGCTAATAATTAATATGTCAGCATGTTTCAAGGCATTCACTGAGATGCTACATGGAATGGAGGGGAAGACCAGATGGTACTGCCTCCTAAGGTGAAAGCGGCGGAGGAGTCGGATTCGAGTGTTTTGTGTATCAGTGATTAAAATGAAGATTAATGGGTGGAACCAAACCAGACCAGACCAGGCTATCAAAGCAATTCAAAAACCAGAAAAGGGGGCAAAACCAGAATCAGAAAAACACCAGACGGTATAGACAACCATATTTTTGGAACAATTTGAACTCATAATCACTTGCCTAAGTTGAAACGAAGCTGGATTTGGATAAATCTTGGTCAAACAATCACAGATTTGACGAGAAACTGAGAGAGAGATAAACACAAAGAAAAATCCTAAAATTTGCACAAATCGCCTTCAACAACTGAGAGAAGAGAGCAAATGGCACTGTTGTGATCCACATAAGCCATTAAAAGGACGTCATTTTAATCACTTAATTGACGTAAACGCCAAATCAGCTTCATTTACATTCTGTTGTCCACGTCAGTGGCCATGTAGGACTTCAAATGGTACTTTCTGATGGAATCATAACAGAGGGTAAATGAGTTACATGAGTACAAGTTTGGGTTTTCTGCTATCACCAAAAAAGGTATAGCGTAAATGTGTCACAAAGGCTATAGTTTGGGGTTCTTTTGTGGCTTTTTTCCATTTTCTTCTCAAAGCAAATATAATTGCAGAAGAGCTTACCATTATGTAATCAAGTCCACAACCAATTTTGTCTTCAGCATGTGGATGATATTTGAGAAGCTTCTCTACAACAGTTTTCTCATCTTCAGCTGTCAGTCGTTCCCCATCCAAGTACCTGGTAACCAAAAGAAAAAAAATAAAAAAAACAATAGCAAAATAAGGAACTGAGAGCACTCTCAATTCACCAACTGCTGCACATGACTTTGACGGGTAGGCGCAGCTCACAGATGAAGCAACTATCAACACTTTTAGTGTGATGAAAATGTTTTCATCAGTTAACTTCTAAGATTTATCTGAAATCAAATAATTCTGAGCTAAATCATGACTGTGTAACTTGTAAGCCTCGTATGAAGATCCCACTCATAGTCCACCAAAAGGACAATTCAATAACTATCAAACAAGACAAATAATCCTCTTCACCTCTAATCACCTTACAAGTATCACAAGTTGTATAGGAGAAACAGCTTTTGTGAATGTAACTAACTGAACTATGATCATCATGGTATGCAGCTAACCGCCAAATAACTGATGCTGGCCAATTTTAAATCAAAAGCCTTTTGCAGCATCTTGTATGAACAACACCATTCTAGATTTCTCATTAATCCTATGAAAGAATATTTTTTGATGCAACTTTTGACACATTATTTCCTGAACTCTAGGATTAGAAATGTAGAAGTGAGAAATATGATGAAAAAAGTACAACCAAAACTGAAACAAGTGGTCATGAAGTGCAGGCGAGATTCAAGCATACAATGGCGAATGGCATCATAATACCAGAAAACAGACTAGAGTGTACTGGGAGAGCTTGACATGAATTACAAACTCCACCAAGTTCCTGGCCATTAAGAACAGAATATGGACAAACGTTGCCAGTGATTGAAATGAATTTAAGAGTGCAATGGAAGAGGAGGAAAATCTTAGTGAGCAGGGATATCAAGCAGCAGATTAAGCACATTTATTACGCTTAAAATTGCTGGAGGAATGTCAAGTGGTGATGGCCACTGTTAAATGGTAAATGCTGTTTGTCATAAGGACAGGTGCCATCCTTTGAGCAATGAGAAAATGTCAGGGAGATAGTTCTTCCTAATAATCTTAAGTCTAAAACAGACATGTAGAAAACAAATGACCTGCAATCGTGCGTAACAAACTAAGAATATCTGTAGGCTATATTTGAAAGACTCTAGGAGAGGAAACTACATGAAGAAAATTCTCATAATTCTAAATTTTCCATCCTTTTTCTTCTCACAGAAATTTTAAATTTTTCATTGTTTTCCACTCCCATTTTCATTTTCTCCATTTTCCCCCATTTTGTAAACATAGCATTAGTGTCACAACAACAAGTACATAAAAAGTGACTCCATTTGCACCAACGAAAATGTAAGTACCATATACATCTATGTAAATATGTTATTACAGAGCTTGTAGGTTGCCAGATTGGGCCTCTCCTCAGTGCATTAATTCTATGTCATATAGTTATTTTATGAATTTAATACTATCACATGGATGTCTGAGATGGACATTTAGAGTCGCCAACATCAATTCTGGGATATAAAAAATTGTTCATTCTCTCCTCTTGCACTTGATAGATGAGCAGATAGTTCCTAGTGTTTTGCTTCTCTTCCAATGTCCAAGCTTTCCATTCCATTAAGTTTTGTTGTTACACCATTATTTGTCTTACCATTTTTATTTCTACCCCACCTTTGAATGATCCAAAACTTAATTTTTTATCCACTGCTTTTGTTTTGAACTGATAATTACTTTGAATGTTTTCCCCTATGATCTCCAAGAAAATATTTCTTTTTCAGCAATCCGATTAGCATCTTTCCATGATTTTGTTACAATTATCTAAGCATTGTTGGGAAGAGTAGGACGAATGAAATCTCATTTCAAGTCAATTTAGCCATTTAGTTATTTACTAATCTGATTAGGTTTACTGACAAAACCAAAACAAACACGTCAATACTATATTATAGAGACATGAAAATTAGTTTTCTTTTGCAGTTGAAAATATTGTCAATTTTATCTTACAATGTGGAAAGAGGATGAAGATGTACACTAACATAGTTCCAATGGGCATCACAGCTCATCTAATTCCAGCAATTATCAGTTCAAAGTTTTGCCATGTATTGGTTTCATCCTCTTTTATACTAGAGTTTGAAAATCGATCCCATCTTCCTTTTACATATTTACATTTCCAGAAAGACCACCTATGAGTAAATAACTTAATTTTTTTCATTGACTTTGATTCTATGGATCCTTCATTTATCTGTTTTTTCTTCTTAATTTTCCGAGTAAACTTATAATCCCGCACAATGCGCAGGTAAACATGTACTATAAGGATAGAATAGAAACACAACCATAACAATTATACTGTATAATATAATCTACACTCAAAAGAGGGGATATCAAATTTTTCGTCAAACGATATAGCCACGCATAGTTATCTTCAAACAGCATCGAGCATGAGGACAAGTATCTGTCTTTTATACCTTTAAAACGAGTAACATAGTAGTTGGATGAAGTGCTGAAATATTACCTAAGAGGATATAGCATACTACAAACATCACAGGCATGTAAAATATTCTTCAGTCACTGTTTTGGTTAAGAATATAATTAGGCACCACATATGAATGAAAAGGTCCAATATAATTAATAAAATCAACTTTAGGCATCTGCACCCTTCTACAATGAAACTTATTAGCTAGCTACGAGACCATTTTCTTAAAGTTATTGCATTTCAAATGAGTTGGTACCCATGTCATATAACAACTATGAAAGCTGGGAAAGGAATACTCTTAGGTTTCTTTCTAGTTCTAAAGCTAACAATTTCTGCTCTGCAATCATGGTTACATGGCACATCTTCTGCTATCCAAGGTTGGCTTGATCTCCTGCAATGCCCATAAACCTTCCCTTTTCATTTCTTCTTATTCCTATTTGTATCCTCAGTCACTGTTCAATTTGAAGTTAATGGCATAGAGGAAGGTTCCCGCTAATAAACAAACGTGATTATTGACTCTCCCAAATTCTGGCAAACAGCATCATCAAAGGCACAGCAGTGAACTTCTTGAATTTCACGATATATTAGATCAATTTGACAGAAAAAGTTCACAAGACAGGAGATGTCACTCCTTGCCTACTTGTTGATTAGGCAACATGAGAAGGCATCACCAAAGACTACTATGACAATCCCCGGCCAATTAATTCTTTTATTTCCGGTTTGACTTATATGCTTTAATGTGTAGACATTGGTAGCAGTTAAAGAATTCTATGTAGCCTAGAAGTCAAAGGCGATGCTTCACATTCATTGCTCTGTGCAACTGGCACAAAAGCAGAAACCAGGAGTTAGATATATTTTTCCCCAAGCAGAACCAAGAGTTAGAGTCATCCAGTCAGACTACAGACTAAGACACGGTGTTCATGCAATAATCATCAATGTCAAAAACCATTCTTTGAAAGATGTGGCTAGGAAGACATAATATGTGACCCCTCCCCCCTTTTTCTAGTGTATGGAGAGGGAGCAACCGAAGAGCCTTTGAAGGAATTAAGTCTGCATCAGTACATTTCAAGCCATCCAATCGGAGAATGAAATTGGATGAGGAAATGGACACAATTCCAGGTAATCGGATCCCCCTGCATAGAATTCTTATTCGTTGTTTGGTTACTTTGTTACAGTGTCGAGAGAGAGAGAGAGAGAGAGAGAGAGAAGAGAGAAAGAGAGGAATTTTCCATCTTTTGTGAGGACATGTGCAATAATGGAGACTGGAAAGAGCTCATTGAGGGAGGCAGAACAAGTACAATAGATGAATCTATGGGAAGAGATTTTGATTACCTCCATCAGCTAGGGAATTGGATTCTGTTGGGATTTGTAGTGCTTTAGTGCTCTTTTTCCTAGTAATGTTTCCATACAATGGAAACAGTTTCTCTTAAATGGGATTCCATTTCCATAGAAAACCAAACAAGGCCACAAGAACAAATGCAAATTTCTCATTTTTGGCATTAAAAGAAGGCACAAGTTGATTCTTGCTGTCATCAAATGTGCTTGTATCCTTGAGCTACTTTTTGAGCTTTTCATAAATGGCTTCCCCTAAAGCCTTTGAAAACTAATTGGCATGACTCTGGTGCCTTCCCATTGAGATCATCTTATCTCTACTTTTCAGAATAAGAGAGGAAGAACAATGGGGAAGAAAATTAGAAAAACAGAAGAACTCACCACTTGTTTGATAATATTGAAAATGAGTATTGAAAATTTAATTATTGAACTTGAAGTGTTGACCTAAGTGCTTTAAATGAAAAGAAAAAGTTGTTTGATGATAGCAAAATTTCAAGTCTGAGTATAATTCATTTCTTACCTAAAATGAAATTGTGGATAGTATGTAGGTTTTAGCAAACTGATTTGCAATCTATTGAGTTAGTAAACCATTAAGTAATTTCGCGAACTTTTTACTTAATTGGAAAGTCAACTAATAAACATTATCAAACATGCTTCATCTTATTAAATGCTGAATCTTTTCACTTCAACCTCTTAGTTTGCAAGTCCATTTCTCCCTCTCTAGTGAACTTACATGCAGAAGAATTCTCACAGATCTCTAGTCATCCTCAAAATTTTATAATCAATACCCTAAAGCCAAATATAATTAGATGATGATTACCCGCACCAATAGAAGATAACTTCAAATTTTTTAATAGCTGTCTTAGGGCCTGATTCCTACAAAGACTGAAAACTTTAGCTGATTTTCAATTATGCTGACTCAGCCCCAGCAGTTGACCTAAGGAGTGGCCCAACAGGGGACTCATTTCCATGAATCTTTACTAGATCACTGTCGATGTCCAGCAAAATTGCTAAATGAAAACAAGAGACTGACAGGTCCTGATATGGTCAAATATATGCTTTGTAAAAAAACACGAAAGAACATTAAGAATGATCACTTTATATGTGAAAATAAAATATAATTTCTACTGCCCATGACAGCTTCAAAGATAACTATAAGAATATGTGCAGATTAGGACATGCAGGGCAAATCATTCTGATTATTGACCATCTTTTCACTTTCACTTTTTTGAAGGCCATTTTTTAACTTAATAACTAATCTTATCACCACACTAACCCTATGCTGAGCCATATCAGCAGTTCATCATGTCACTAGTGGAATACTGCTGGCTGGCTGACATGTACCTTCACGGTAGAGTTGGAAAATCAGAAATTCAAGGTAGAACTGAAGGTTCTGCATTATTATTATTATTACTATTAATAATGTAATTAGACCTTTTTCTATACATAATGAAAAGCTAACATCCATTGCTAGCATCAGAGTGAGTAAAAGAGTAATGGAGGAGAAGAAGAAAAGAGAAGATAAGGAAAGCAGAGAGAAATGGCAGATTGGAAATTATCCATCTTCATTTTTTACCAAGACAAATCAATTGCCTCTATGGAAAGCAGTTAAATGTTCAGGCTTGGAATGATAAGAACATCATATGAAGATAGTACAAGGCGTCTGCAGATTTCTAAGCAGTCAGTCATGGTTTATCTAAAGAGAAAAGGCATACAATACAAGAGCGGTCCACTGTTCTGAAATGGTATTCAAGAGTACCAAGATCCCGAGATAGACATTATAAACTGAAGGAAAGAGGATGGTAAATAATTCACCACAAGAACCGTCCATAGAACCACTTTTATCAATTAGTAGAACACAGAAATAGTTGGATGAGAAAAGTGCCGATAAAACTAATAGGAAAGCAAAAAATATGCGCGCGCGCACGCGTGCTCAGAGAGGGAGCGAGGGAGAGGGAGAGAGAGAGAGAGAGCTGCTGTCTACCAAGGGTAAGCAACTCATTCATCTGAGTGAGACGTATAAAAATGCTGTGACTTTATTTTCTGGCTCTTCATTCAATGAGAGATCCCAACAGGTTTTCAAGCCAAAAAAAAAAAAGAAGAAAAGAAACAAAAAAGAGAAATCCCAAGAGTTGTGTGTTTTCATGTTCGCTTACAATTCTTCACCTAAGATGCTTGGTGCCAAAGCAGGATGCTTTCATAAATTCATAGCCATTATCAAGTTCCCATGTAATTAATCACAACCGACTTTCACCTTCCAAGCTATGTAGGTTCTTTATCGAGGAGTTCACCATCCTGAAGCAAGCTATCGAATTGATATAACTCTCTTCTACATAAAGAAAAAAAATTTCAACATCGTTTGCTGCAAGGCAAAACTCACGTAAGCTGGGTGCACGCAAGCTATCTTCCCGATGTAAACGCATAACAAACTGTAAATCGAAACACGCCTAACATGCACTCTTCAGGCATCAAGTGAATTAGCATCCTAATTGAATCAATTCCTTTCCTGTGGCACAATCTTCACCAATAAGTTCATGCTCTTGCACGAAAGACCGACGACACGAAATATGCAAATTTCAGTCAATAAAACTAAAGAAAGGCTCGATATTATATTCACAAATTCTACTTGAACTCTAATTGCTCTAACCAAATCCCGAACGCAGTTCATTAGTGCGCAACACCGAATGACCAGAACTCAGTGCGAAATGAACTTCGCGCTACACAAGAATGATCGAATCATCGTCGGCACAGAACATCCAGTCCAAGTAATCATTGCGAGAGAGAGAGAGAGAGAGAGAGAGAGAGAGAGAGACCTATCGGAGTGGAGAATCTCCTTGGCGAGCGAGACGGTGGGCTCGATGTCCCTCAAAATCTCGTCCTCCTTATCCTTCCACTTCCGGAAGTCAGGATCGTCCCACCTCTGGTACCTCGGCGGCTCTTTGGTGCTCAACAACACCGCCGCGCCCCACTTCTTGTCCTCGGGGGACGCCTTCTCCCCCGGCGAAGCCGGCTCGGTCGAGGCGTCCGCCGCCGCCGCCCCCGCCGCCGCGCACAGCGGACGCAAGCCTCCGGCGAAAAGGCGGTGGTGGAGCCGGAGGTGGAGGTGGAGCCGGAGGCGGAGGACCGGCGCGCTCCTCAGGAGCAGAGGAGGAGCTGCCATGACCGAAGCTTCTACTCTGCTCCGGCAGCGCTTCTACGAAGCGAGGATGACGACGGCGGTGCGGGTCGTGCTCGTGGCGTCGATCCTTCGCGAGGGAGAGATCACGTCCGGCGCCGGGCCCACTGCATTTGGGCTCCGCTTGTTCGTTTGAGAAACAAAGCTTTCATCGATTTTTGCTTTTTAACGAAAAGATCTCTCCTTCGAAAGTGATTTATATTTATTTCGCAGATAATAAATAATATAAAAAATATAATATTTTAAAAATAAAAAATATAATAATCGTTTATATGCTTTGTAATGGATAATATTTCTATTATCAATAATAATTTGTGTCTAATTATCTTGGTAGAAAATAAATATTTTTTTGCATATTTATTTTTTATAAGTAAATAAAAGATCATTCTTAGGAAAATATTTTTCATCAAATTATTCATTTTTTGTGAAACATACATTGTCTTAATTGACATTTAAACCACATTTTGATATTTCAATAAAATGGTTTATCACATGGTCATCCCTAATTTTATCACATTGTTTTTGCAACCTAATTCTTGGAAAAATAACACCAAAAACTTCCTCGCCTTCTTGGCCACTTAGCACACCTCTACTTTGGAAAATACCAAGCACAAATGCAAATTTAATTTATGGAGACCGTTTAGTGTCTTCATATAAATTATTGCCATTGCATATTTACAAAAGAATAAAAAAAGTGTCGATTTACTTTTTCTCCATAAATGCTCATTCCCTTATCTTGAATTCTCGCACCCACTCCAAATGCTCGAATCCAACTAAAAGCCAAGCTTACCCAAAACCTAAGCAAAGAAGGCATTGAAATGAGTTCGCAAAGAGGGGTAGTTTGGTTTTAAGATAAGAAAATATTATGTGCATCTTGTGGCTTCCTCATTAAAAACAACCCAAATCTTAAATTGAGCGAGCGGATTTTCTTTTTAAGAAAACGATCTTTTTTTGTGCTCACCTCTCTCTAGGTTCCCCTCTCCCTGATTAACAAATCACTGTGTCACCCCTCTAGCTCCGGCTCATTCAATGCCTCCGTTGTCGCTAAATCGTTGGCCCCTATCGATTATGCCTTCTCTCTCTCTCCTTCCAAGTCATGACCGAGCCCTTGTCCAACGAACCATTACATGGCCTTCGCCTCGACCGTCGCCAGATCATGATAAATCTAGAGGGTTTACACCGACGACGACGCTGTCCTATTGCCTCAACCTTAGGGAAGAGTGTTCTCCCAAGAAGAAGGCCAGCTCGCTGAGTTCAGAATTTGGCGGGGTGTTTGGGTCCCACACGTGACACGTGTCGCGTTCTCAAGGGTCTTCCTTTTTTTTTTTTGAGCCGGTTATGCAACGTGCGCGCAATATTTTCTCTCCACACGAGTGTCGAGACTCGCGCCATGTGCGTGCGTTCGATGGGCCGAATCCTGAACGTCGACGTCCGGCCCAATATCCCCTCGATGGGCCGAATCTCGAGGGTCGACGCTCGGCCCAATATCCCCCCCGCCATGGGCCCGATCCGTACGCGCTTTTTGACTCTTTAAACGCAACAGTCCCTTTCCTCCCCGAGACATTTGTCGCCCTCGATCTTCCAAGACCAAAAAAACACAGCGAGTCCTCCGTGCGCACCCGAAGAACCAAAGGATAAGATAAGCCGCCTGAATCTTCCCTTCTCCTCCTCCTTCGACCGCCCACCTCCCTCGCCTCCGCCGGCGATGGGCCAGTCGCCGTCCTCGACGGCCCCCGCGCTCGGCGGCCGCGGCCCCGACCCCGACCCCGACCCCGACGACGGCCACTCGGCGGCCAAGTCGAAGGCCGTGATCTGGCCGGTGCTCGAGGAGGCCGCCGCCGACGAGTGCGCCGCCCCCGATCTCTCCACCTCCATCTCCGATCTCCCCGACGAGTGCCTGGCCTGCGTCTTCCAGTACCTAGGCTCCGGCGACCGGGCCCGGTGCTCCCTCGTGTGCCACCGCTGGCTCGCGATCGAAGGCCAGAGCCGCCAGAGGCTCGCCCTCCACGCCCAGTCGGAGCTGCTGGAAGCGGTCCCGGCGCTGTTCGCGCGGTTCGACTCGGTCACGAAGCTCGCGCTCAAGTGCGACCGCAAGTCCTTGAGCATCGGCGACGACGCGCTCGTGCTGATCTCGCTCAAGTGCAGGAACCTCACGCGCCTCAAGCTGCGGGGCTGCCGCGCGCTCACGGACACGGGGATCGCGGTCTTCACGGCCAATTGCCGGGGGCTGAGGAAGCTCTCCTGCGGATCTTGCGCGTTCGGAGCCAAAGGCTTGAACGCCGTGATTGATCACTGCGCCTCCCTCGAAGAGTTATCTGTGAAGCGGCTCCGGAGTCCCACTGAAGGTGCTACGGCGGAGCCGATTGGGCCTGGTGCGGCTGCCGCCTCCCTCAAAACGATTTGCTTGAAGGAGCTTTACAACGGACAGTGCTTCGGTCCGCTGATCATCGGCTCGAAGAATTTGAGGACGTTGAAGCTGGTGAAATGTTACGGAGATTGGGACGCGGTGCTCCAAGTTATGGTGGAGAGGGTCGCAAAATTAGTGGAGATCCATCTGGAGAGGATCCAGGTAAGCGATTTTGGCATTGCCTCGCTATCTAATTGCTCGGATCTCGAGATACTGCATCTGTTAAAGACACCGCACTGCACGAACTTAGGCCTCATATCGGTTGCCGAACGTTGTAAATTGTTGAGGAAGCTCCATATTGATGGATTGAAGCTGAACCGCATTGGCGACGATGGTTTGATTGCTGTGGCAAAGCGTTGCCCTAATTTGCGAGAACTTGTTCTTATCGGCGTCAATCCTACGGAGTTGAGCTTGGATTTGCTAGGATCTAACTGCGGCACGTTGGAGAGACTGGCGTTTTGCGGTAGCGATACGGTTGGAGACGCTGAGATTATGTGCATCGCGGCTAGATGTATGGCACTCAAGAAGCTTTGCATCAAGAATTGCCCAGTTTCGGACGAAGGAATGAAGGCATTAGCCTCTGGTTGCCCTAACTTGGTGAAACTGAAGGTTAAGAAGTGCGGTGGAGTGACTTCTGAGGGTGCAGCTTGGTTAAGAATGAGAAGGGTATCGCTTGCGTTGAATTTGGACTCCAGTGACCAAGAACAGATAGACGCATTTGCCAGTGATGGTGGAGGAGAAGAAAATCATGTGGAGTTTCCTCCCGTACCTAGCCAAACGGCCAGCACTAATATTGCATCATCGAGCGGCACCAGTCGGTCATCTTCCTTTAAATCGAGGTTGGGCAGTTTGAGCGGAAAGAGTTTGATGGCATGCACATTCAGAAGATGGTCAAGTGGCAGTAAAGATTCCTAAAAGCCAAGATCTTAGGGGAATCTCTGAACAGCCAGGGTAAACCAATGACTGTCCCTCGGCGTATCAAATTTGAATTGTTGACTTTATGGGTCTGAAGGTTTCGCACTTTGATCTTCAGATGATCAGCTTCGTGCCATCACCAATTGTTGTCCTAACATGCACAAACCTGTTCTAATTGGTGTCAGTCCTAAAAAAATTGTGCTTGAGTTTGCTGGAATTAAATTGCCTGAGTTTAGAGTGGTTTTTAGCAATCAATGGTTAGTGATACTATTCGCTTCGCTAAATGTACAGCTCTAGAGAAACTTTGTACGGAGAATTTCCCCATTTTGATTAGGTGTAGAAGCACTAGTCGGCTGTTGCCCGAACTTGCTGATGGCGTTGCTCAAAAGGTATGTACTGTTTGTGGAGTGGCTAGTGAGATGCAGTTTGTGAGGAATGCTCGTGTTTGAAATTGATGCTCTAAATTGAAGAGAATTGTTTTGATTTATTGCCAGTTTTGCTGGCCCACTGGTATACATTCTTGAGTGGCTCGCATTATCCTCTCGCTACTCGAGATTAATTCAGTCCAGTGGCTTGCGAGTTGGGAGATGGTCAAGAGATATTATCTTTTGCCCCCTTTCTCCAGTGGTTGATGATTCTCATCGATCCATCCTGTTTGATTCAGGTGTGGTGCTTGGTCAGGATCTATTCCTCGAATGGCAATTGACAAAGGAAAGAGGTATTAGCTGTTTTCTCTTGATAAAATCTCTGTGGTTACTTCATGGTTCGAGTAAAAGCTTAGATAGTATGCCATTTGCGAAGACACTTTTGCATCCCGGAGCTGCACATGGAGCTATAAAGGTGTAGTCAGAATGTATGAATCTTGTGTCAAGGTTCTAAACCAGTCAGCCTGAAAAAGCTGTGCAGCAATGTTTACTATTGAACGGGCTTCTGTATATTTTTCGATTCCTTGTATAAGTGAGGCTCCAGCGGTGTCACCGATGAGAGCATCACCTTTGATTGTGGGTTGGATTTTGGAAGGAGTCGATTGCCTGTTCGGTCACCGGTAAGTTCGCTTGGTGATTACTCCAGTCGAAATTCGGATATGCAATCAGACCACGCGTTATTGCTAATTATCGCCGAGAGGAATAGGGGCAAAATTTTTATGCAATCAGACCACGCGGCCTTCTGCCTAACTAATCACGGGGCACTGAGAATTACGACCCTTGTTTCAGTTTCCTTAAAATAAAAGGCGCTTAGACAAGTTATTGTGAGCTCCGTGATCCGTTGAGTAGACGGTCCGGGGTCTCTCGGGAAGCACCTTTTGACTTCCACAAGCAAATTGCTGACGAGTCTCAAGGCGTGCATGTTGCTTGCCAGCGGAGGCTGATGCGGGCCTCGTGGGACGACCATCATCGAGAGATCCAATAGATTTTCATCGCGTCGCGGCATGACTACTATTGTGACACGGACTTCGCGTGCCGATTGGTTAGGCGATTGCTGTTTTGAGCATGCTAAATCGGATGAGTCAGCTGTCAGGTTCTGTGAGGAAAGTGATCTGGACCTCACACCACTGACCTTTGCTTCGAAGAAAATCGAATCTCGTTTTTCACGTAAAGATGCGAGCCGGCAGTCAAAATTGGGAGTCGCTTCTGAATCCCACCTATGCAAGTGCGAGGCAATTCACATGCCGAAAGTGAACGTGGAAAGCTTGATGTGCGCCTTTGATCCGAATAATTCTTCGTAATACTCACGCATCTTCACCTGGGTCGTCCTCCTTTTTCTGGCTCTCGTTCGTTCTTTGCTTTACTTCATTTTTGTGGTCTAAAGTCGGGTTGGAAAAGGGACAAATAGAAAATAGGAGAAAAAAAGGTGCGATGAAGCGAGCATATTCTTAATCAAACAAGAACTCATTCTCTCGGAATAATTATACATATCCAATCGGTCATGAATCTATTGCACATATGTCAATTTAATTTGAATTTTTTTCGATTTTATCAGTTTGATCATAACCTTCATGGAAAAATTCAATGTAGCCCTTTTAATGCGTTCCTTGAATGGTGGTCAATTTCCCCATTTTCTCTTCCAACTTGTGATTAGCGTGGCTCAAGTTGGTGATGAGATGTCAATGTATTGGTCGCGAGACACGTCTTGGAAAGGGATTTACCTAATTTTCGGTTCATGCTTCCGTGTACATCTCAAAGCCATCCGAACGACTAGTGTCTTTGTCCAAACTTCCAAGGATCAAAAGGCTTTTAAAACCATCCCCGTCCTTATTCTCAACCTAAATCGACGCACGCATGGAATTCTTCTTACATCTACGTAAGCGATGACGCAATAAGCTAGATGCTAAAGCGCGAGCAATCTAGATAATCTGACTCAACCTGAGGTCTAGAACTTCTATGTATAAGCTATGTATCTATTCAGTTGTTTACTATACTTTTGGTTTTGAGGATACGTTGCATCCCGTCTCGACAAATTATACAAAAAGCGTTTTCGTTCTGTTCTCTTCCATCATCTTTCGTTCTCCTCATTTTGCTCACTGGAGTATTAGATAAGTTTCAACTTGTTAGCTTTCTCTTAGTATGCAAACTAAGAAAAGATCCAAGTTCGGGCGTTGTCTCTACAGATAAGACTTTCAAATTAGCCAACCGCATGTTGAACGACGAATCCGTTCGAGACAGTATTGTTCTTAAAATTGTGTCATTGATACGTCTTACCCTATTTTTCCTTTCTTACTTTTTCTGTTTTTCGTTACTTCTCTTCGAGTTCCCCCGATACCCAACCAACCTTAAATTTAGTGACGACTTTGGTTGATTTGAAGAGGCTTCCCTAGGAAGTAGAGTGGTTGAGCCTTTTCCATCATGTTTTCAGGCCTTTGTTCTTGCGAATATCTCGTTGAAATGTAATAGAGAGAGACCCCAAGTTTAGTCCAAAGACTTCTAACGTCGTGGACACGTTCCATCCCAACCACCTAAAATAAAAGAACTTGAAAAGAAAAAGAATAGAAAATGACTTTAATAATATCTATATTCTGGCTGAGTATGCAATGTTATCATTGACCTTTTAATTTCTCCAATCCAATCCTTAAACTATTTTCAAACGTTCAATGCAGTGATTTTATTTGATCAAACAAAAGAGAGAATCACGAGCCCCTACATTATTGCAAAATATGCAATCTAATCCTAAAGATTCCGATTTTTCAATCTAATTCATTAGCTTTCCATAATTTCATAATCACATTATTATCCTAGATTCTAGAATATCTTTTTATTTCAATCCATATCCTAAATCAATTAAAATATTATGTCTTTCTATTGCTTTTTTTTTAATAACTTTTCTGCTCTTTATAAATATTACAATGATTTCATTTTTAGCTTAGTAATAAAATGATGAAATATCTTTATGCGTACAAAGAGATAACCCATAACGGAAGATGGAGCGCAAAAATAGAGACTTGAGCTTCTTCTAATAACAAGGCAGAATCTTACATTTTTTTTTTTTGGGAGGGGGCTTGTTATCATCAAAGCTCTCTCTCTTCCTTTTTTTTTTTTTTTTTTCTTTTAACTTGAAATTGAGCCGACACACTACTTACTTTTGATAGACAACCTAGAGGTGATTGGTCTCCAAGTGGGTTGATTCCCACCCTAGAATTAGGAACTAAGTTGAGCAACGGCAATTTTCAATTTGTGGAATTGAAAATGAGCCCACCCAATCTTAGAATCGGACAAAGATGGTCAGAGGTTAGTCTTGAAACCGGCGATTCCTTTTTCCCCCACTATTCTCTACAAGTGGGAGTTTCTTAACATTAAAAAAAATAATTATTTTAGTTTATTCATTAAATGAATATTTATATGATCCAAGTTAGGCGCTAATTGACAATCTACTAGTTTTCTATTGGATTTTATAGTCAATACTGCATTACATGGCATCGTATTAGCTAGGACTAATTAGTTCCCATTTCCTAGATTCCGAGACCAGGAAAGGAACCGGACTGACTGACCGATCGGTCCTATCCAATTTGGTGAAATCGGTAAATTTGCTGTTTTGGGCTAAAAATAAAAATGAAAAATGAGAGAAACTAGGAGGAATTAGAGTTTGTTTCTTAAAAAAAAAAAAAAAATTATATATATAAAAAACTGGGAACCAATGACTAGATTCCCACCTTGGAATTGGGAATCGGACCAAAATCAGCCAGTTTGGTCCAATGACCAGACCGTCCTCTTTGGGAACTGCCCAAAATCAACTGATTTGGTCTTATTCGGGCAATTTCCAGTTTGAGTGGTTCCCATTGCACACCACTAATATTACAAGTGTTAAATTATATATATATAAGCAAGACTACACATTCTTTCATAATTTTGTCTACCCATACATATATATGGAAGTCGTTACTCTATTTTGGTACATATTGAAATTTGAAACATAATTTACTAATTTGGGGTTTGTTTTACAATGATAAATAAAAAAAAAAAAATTAAGTAATATGGGCTAGTTTGTCTGGTCTGGTTTCTTACATGGAAACAAGAATTCCATATTTTTAGAATGAGGAATTGCACCAATTCCTCCCAAAATCACCCTGAATCGGTTGGTTTGGTCCGATCCGATTCCTGGTTCGTTCAGACTGATACATACCCCTAGTACAACCTGCGAACTAAAGCATCCCTCACCGAAGGACCTATTTGGCACTCCCGTCAAGGTTCACTCAACCGATGTTCTAACTTCTTGGGCAGAATGGTTTCCCAGTGGACATACAAGTACTCTAGTGGTTTGGCCACAATTACGATACAATAAGATCTACGTGCTACTCTCAATCAGCATTACTTCGTTGAAAGCTATAAAAAGCTGAATTCTACAGACTAAAGAGTGGAATGGCATACCACTTTCGGTGCACGTAGAATACTTCTCCATGCTCATCAAGACCACCGACCACACCTATTCGTCCTTCGGTCCAAGAAAGAAGGCTTAATATCTAAGATACACTTCCAGGGATGACGATTCATCTCTCCGCACTGTTGATCAAACTGGAACAAACACAAGAAGTCCATGCTTGAACTGCAGGTTGCTGAAGCACCGTCGCTACTTGACTTTCTTCTCTCTCTCTTCGCTTGGCTTGCGGTATATGATTATCTGGCTCAGGATGGTCCCATTCGTCACCACAGTTCGCATTGTGCCCAAAACAACTACAGTAGAAATGAGGACAGACATGCTGACAGGATCCATGCGAAACAAGAAAATAGCTGAACAGGCTGTGGCAGATGCAAATATAGAAAAAAGGGGTGCTTTGTGAAACGGTGTGCTGATTTTAACATTGACCACATCAAATCAGTAAGAAGACTATTTTAGAATGTCCGTCACTTTGGCTCCATTGACAATGGTGGTTCGTGTTTGTCTGCACTGAGCACATTGTCAAGCCCTTCAGGTGGACAGATAGAGAAAAGAAAGGATCGAAATTCTGATCTCCTGAAGGGAAAACAAAGTAATTCGACTGTATAGAAGCAAACTAATGTTAAGTCAACTTCAAGGCCTTTGCTTCTGCAGTGATTTTGGTACAGAAGCAAAAGCAAATCATGAATATTTTAAGAAAATATTGGACACAGATTAGCAGAACCTCTTGAGTCCCGGGGTAGCCTGACTTATGATTAAATCTTTTTATTTTTGGTGGATCTTGAGAAGCAAAAGTTCTTGAAATGAGAAAGCATAAGGAATAAAAGAAAGGTTACCGGTCATTGGGGCTTTTTCTTGTATGCCGGTGAACACTCTCGCTGCCATAAAAGAGGAAATCGAAGATGTCCCTTTAGATTCAAAAACTAAAATTATGTCATATGGTGTAGAGCTATTCAACAAGCAGTTCGAGCTCACCAACGGAACCTCCAAAATTCATGGAAGCTGTCAAGAAGCTAAGTTGCCCCGTACTCTTGGTCTGCTCAGCAAGAAGTCGCTATTAGTATCACAACAAACACTGCGAAATATTCTAATGGAAAGAGGATGGCAAGATTAAAAGTGCAAAGATATCATAATGGGGCAGCTTAATGAATCACAGAAAATCCATTAACCCCTTCAAAATATTATGACTGAAAAAAGATACACCCAGTTTATCACATGCTCATTACTGAAAGGACCAAAATTCTAAGTAGAAGATGGACCTACCAAGAAAATCCTTGAGAGCTCACGTGTCTAGTTAATTAACTTCCAATCAAATGCAACCAAAAAGAGAAAGGCGAGGAAAATAGCAGCTAAGCTAATTCTCAGGGATCTACTTATCAATATAAAATATCGGTTAACTAAGGAAAAGAGAGCTGAACTAATGCAAGTTTCCAACCATTATGGTAATCCAAAATCTCCATTATCTCAAGACAAAGAGATGCCCTTTAAAACACACTATAGTAATCCAAACAGAAGAAGCACCACAGTTTCCTTGAACCAGGATAAACTAGTATTTTTCAACTTGTAGTGAAGTTTCAGCCAAAAGAGAACTTACAGTGAAATTTTTCCATATTTGTGGAACTCTGGCACAGAAGAATATTGCATGCTGGCATGCCTGTGTTTGAGGATTCCAGTCTCATGTTATGTTAAAATCATATAGGTGTAAACTCAGAAGGAGAATATCTTGAAAAATACATATACATGATGAAAGTATAATGAGAACAATGGGAAAAGGAAATGAACACAATCAGACAGTAGAAGAAGACTGCAGAATGATAAAAGAATTTGATACTCACATATAAAGCTTCAAAAAGAACAGGATCAACTTTACCAGATAAAATCGTTGGTGCCACCGCAAAGTACCTGGATGACTACACGTTAAGGAAAAAAGTTTGAAAAATCTAATCATCAGGGAACATCAAAGTCATGGCTATTCAGGAAAAGACCCTTCTGCTGGCAAAGGAAAGAGGATACAGGAGCGTCTTGGTCCATGTCTTGGCTCCCAGAGGTTGTGAGTAATAATATATTACAGCAACCAAAATTATAGCTGTGAATTGTGGACATCAAATTAACTTGTAGCGTCATCATGCAACAGGGTATTTAGTTCTAGGAAAGAAAATTAA
Source organism: Eucalyptus sideroxylon (assembly GCA_014182405.2). Lineage (NCBI taxonomy): Eukaryota > Viridiplantae > Streptophyta > Magnoliopsida > Myrtales > Myrtaceae > Eucalyptus > Eucalyptus sideroxylon. The sequence goes on from CM024553.2 coordinate 33,729,985, forward strand.
ACAACAATCATTCCATTAAAATAACTAGAGCTGTCGATGGAAACACATCCATTTGGAGAGCAGAATACACCACTCATTAAAACCAGGTCCAACTCCTACAGTCGATGCACAGCATTATGAATACAGGAAGCAATTTTTAGTAAATATGAGCAATAAAATAGTTTGTGCTGCCAGAAAATTTGATCCTATAAGAGTTTTCATTGGACATAGTTGCCACTCTGATTAAGTACACAGTCAAAAACCAATAGAGGAAGATACTAAGTGACCAACAGAGCTACCTAACTCTTCATTTACTTAAGTTGCTGTTTAATCTGCTTGAACTTATGATCTCAAGACAGAAAAACTGACGAGAAAAAGACAACCCTTCAAGTACTGCTTTCCCTGGAAAGAGGTGCTAAAGATGGCAACGAAGCCACACTTCCAATAATTATTACATAATCAGTCGTTTACGTTCACAGAGGCTAACTGGGAGAAAAACCGATTGTTTGTTTGGCTTAAGAAAACTGTCTAATGCCTGTAGCAAAAAGTGTTAGGCAGCATTTTTCCCAGCTTTATGGAAATGAAATGAAGTTAATTAGAAACCTAAAGACAAAAAAGAACTGTTTTCTCAATCGCCAAACCTAAATAAGAAGAAAATTAATGTTCTATGATTATGAATGACAGTCTCATGCAAGGCAGATTCTCCATGAAAATGAGAGCAAACATAATTCGATCCGGTGGAAAGCGAACTCAATGCACTAACTGGAACTCCCAGAAAAATTTGGAAAGGTTGTCCAGAACCAAACAATCTCTCAGCTTCCTCCAATGGCTCGAGATAGCAACATACATTGGGTCAGAAGAAACACCAGCTCGCCATAAGCAGAGAAGTGAAGCCCTTTGTGGAGGCAATACGCCAAAGCGATTGTGTAGCCGACCACGTCGAGCTCGAAGGATAATATACTGAGCCCTCTGGCACTCCTATTCTTCAAAATCTTCAATATCTGCGGTTACCAAAGCAAAGATTCCACGACCAAAATCACTCGAAGAGTCGCACCATCACTCCCCTAACAAAGCGAGCAACACAGACATCATTCGATCATCACCCTTCAAGCAAACCAAATTCTAAAATCCAAACGATCTGGAGCTCGAACGCCATTGGGCCAGAGTGCCCATTACGTTGGCAAGTGTCGAAGTCAAGTCATTCTCAAAAGGGTCCGTCCTTTGACCCTTTACCGATCCACGAGGAACGAGAAGCGACGTGGGTTCGTCTCCATTGCAACAAGAAAGACAGCGATTGGCGAGACGTACCTGAGGGAGCTTGACGGTGGTCGAAGCGGCGATGAGGCAGTACCCGACGAGCTTCGACAGCAGCGACAGGACGCAGTCCCGGTCCGGGACTCCGCCGTCGCGCAGGGACTCGAGGGCGCAGGCGAAATCGATCGCGAGAAGCGCCATTTCTTGTGCTCGCGAAAGAGGGTGTTCGCCTGTAGCTGAAAAGTGGTGATTTTCGGGATATTTTTGAACTCGTTTTCCTTTTCCTCTTTCAAGAGCGTGCTTTTGAGTGGACAAGGACAATACGTGTGAAATTTTTTGCGAATGCCGAGGAACACGACTAAGGCCCTGTTTGGTAACATCCAAACAGTGCCTGATTCTGATTTTTTGTTCTCAGAATCAGTTTGGGAACATAATCGCATTTGGTAAATATTTTGTCAAAACTGATTCTGGGAACAAATTTACTCCCAGAGTCAGTTTTGGACAAGAATTCAGAATAAAAAAAAAAAAAAATATGATTCTCCATCTGAGAATCAAAATTGCCGAAGCCTTATCTCCTCTCTACTCTCTCTCGTCCTCTCATCTCGACTCTGCTCATCAGTCTCTTTCTCTCCCTCCTCAAGAACGGCGACTGCTGCTCCTCCCTCCTCAAGAACGGCGACGGCGACGGCTGCTCCTCTCTCTGCAAGAACGGCAACGGCGACTGCTGCTTCTGGCGTCGTTCAAGGTGAGTTTGTTGGTAATTTGTTTATAAAACAAATGAAGAGGTGCATTGTCCTACATCGAAAAGATGTGAGTGCGTAAGTGGACGAGATTTGACACTAACCGACAATCGTTAATTTTATTTATTGAAAATTCGAATTTAATTTTATAAAAATTAACTATAAAGTCTTGTTGAAATAGTGCGACGGTTCACGAAAAGTTACAATTATTTTTATTTATTTAATTTCGAATTTTGAATTTCTTATGACTTTTCAATGTAACTTTTGAGACATACTTATTCATTTTGTAACCTTTCCCGAAAGGTTGCTTTTGTTCATTTGCAACCTTTTGAAGAGTTGCCTCTATTCGAAAGACATATATAAGTACATTTGTTTTGAGATCAAATGATAATCTTCTTCCATTTTTCGTCTTAAAATTCTTTCGAACTCCTTGATAACTTGAAAGATGAACAGAATGAGCCTTTTGATTCTTTATCCTTGTTTCCTCTTGAACTAGCATACTGGCCAATTCGTTTACATTCCATTTATCCTTTATAGTGTTGTAATTCATTTGAAATGGCCCATATTGCTCATGAGGTAAGGAATTAAGTATAAATTGTACTAAAAAGTACTCATCCACATTCATTCCCAAAGTCCTTAACTTTGCTGCTAAATTGGTCATCTCAAGTATATGCTCATGCATAGTACGCGAACCATCATATTTCATGGTGGTCAGTGTGCTCATCAGTGTACCGGCAAGTGACTTATCAGCAGTTTGAGAACGCTCTTCCACAAATTTCATAAATTCCTTAGCATTGTTAGTCTTGGGAAGAAAAGTCTTTAAGTTGTTTGCAACTGTCATCTGCATGAACATTAAGCTCGATCTGTTCGATCTTTCCCAAGCTTTATGGAAAGATTTTTTATCATTGCTACTTTCATCAGTAATAGCAGCTGGTTTCTCAGCTTGAAGCGATAAATCAAGATCCATGACACCTAAGTGAAACTGGACTTGCTCACTCCAATCAGGAAAATTTATCCCATTGAATAGGGGAACAGATGAGGCGTGCGAATGGAGTGAAACAGGTACAGATACTTTATCCATAATGCTACGCTTGAACTTGATCCAAAAGAAGAAATCCGATTTCTCTCCCTTGACCCACTAAATCTTAATGTATTCAATTGATGGATGAGAGAATATGTTCTTTCTGTTTTGTTGTTCGTATGTGGGTGGAGAGAGGACCGGACTCTATTTATACGTTTGTTGAAAGGGTGCCTTCCATCAAAGCGATATACCCTTTCGTTTTATTAGAGTCGTACCTTCTTGTAACCAATAATTATTTATAGCATTTCAATCATTATTAAACCATATAATAAATCACATAATATGGGCCACAATAATTCTTACATTCTCCCACTTGGCCCATATGATTCTCCTTTCATGGTTTAATAAAGACCCATATTTTCACAACAATTTCAACATCTTGGTTCTAAAGAAAAAAGTACTCCATTTGATTCTAGTATTAAATTAAATTATAATACTAGTAGAGCGGTGGCACAACTAGAATATGCAAGTGCTATAGGGTCTTTAATGTACGCGATACATTATCTAGACCTGATATTACTTTTGTATATGCAAGTTGAGTAAATACTAGTAATCCAATATAGAACATTAGAGAGTTATCTTATTGTTCTATAATAATTCGGCTATATTAGAAAGATATACCGATGCTAGTTGGATTGCAAGTGTGAGAGATAAACAATCCACTAATGGATTAATTCTCACATTACTTGAATATGTTGTTTCTTGGGCGAGCAAGAAACATATGTGCATTATTCACTCAACTCTGGAATTTGAATTGTTGCTTTAGCAAAATTTGGGAAAGAGGCTAAATGGGCTATGAATTTGTTGTTGAATATCAATTCATGGCTTAGTCCTATGGCTCCTATTTCTATCCATTGTGATAGGCTACTTTGATAAGAGCCTATAGTAGCACCTATAACTATAAGTCTAGACATACTAGTCTAAGACATTAATATGTGAGACAATTGATTAAAGATGGTACCATAACAATTGTCTATGTGAGGTCAAGTAAAAATCTTGCCGATCCTTTGACGAAGGCTTTACCAAGATATATGGTAATAACAACCTCACAAGAAATGGGGCTGAAACCCTTCAATTGAAATCACCAATAACGGTAACCCGACATTTTTCTAGAACATCACTAGTTACAAGGTTTAATGGGTAAGAACAAGTTATTGGATGTGATTGTTTGATACTAACATAGCCCTGATATGAGAAGTTAGTATCGTCTGTTACATTTGTAGGCTGAATTGAATTCTTAATGAAGTATAATGCAAGTTTGTAGTGTGTTGATAGTAACGAAAACACATGGTAGATACTTCACCTATATGAGTTTAGAAGTGGTGCCGCTTCTTACGAAAGTGAGGGTTGCTTTCTAGAGAGCTCATGAAACAGGATCAAGCACAAGGCCATAATAGTGCGGAGTAATATAGAAATTCTCGCTGAAACAAGAGATTAGTGTATGTGTGGTATGTCCGGTTCTATTACATAAAAGTACAAGTTTAAAGCCGAGCTACTTGTCACTTTGATAGAGCTTTGATATATTTGCACTAAGTAAAACTTTAACTCGAAAGAGACCTTTATGTATGTATATTAATCTTACTGAAGCTTTGGCTGTATGATTTTTAAAATTTTATTTTGAAATCTTTGTTTTACAAACAAAGTGGGGGATTGTTGGAATTTTGTTTGTAAAAACAAAATGGGTGCTTTTTTCTTTGTCCCATATAGAAAAGATGGGAGCAAGTGAGTCAGTTTAAATATGTGGGTTTTCCTTTTGTAGTTAAAGGAGTGATTAGGTGGGGCTAGACCCCACCATACCCGCATGCGGGCGCGCGATTTTGGCGCGATTATTTGGCGCACTTAGCACTTTGCACGCCTGCGCGCCCCGCGGTTTAATTAGCATTAATCCCTTGCTATTTATTTTTTATTTTTTATTTTTTGGTTTAAAGGTTGCCTTTTAATTTGAGAATTCCGGAAATGAAATATAAATTAAAATTCGAAATTCTATTTAAAAAAAAAATTATTCCGAATTTTGTTTGTGTCTTTTCAAGACAACCTTTGAAAAAATTACTTATTCGGTTTTGCAACATTTTCCGAAAGGTTGCAATTGTTCGGTTTTGGACTTCTTCCGAAAAGTCGTGGTTGTTTATACGAACAATTTTCCAAATGTCATGTTTGTTCATTATTTGACAGTTTTTCACGAATAGTTGCAAGACTGTTTCATATATATATACTTGTCAATTTTCGGAAGAGGTGTGTGATCATTTTTTCGAGTCTTCTTTCTGAAAAAACAGCAGCCAATTTTTCAATTGTTTCTTAGAGAGACCCTGAGAAATACTAGAATTGCTATCTAGTATTCTCACTTGAGACTTTGTTGTATCCTGGAGGAAATTTGCCGGTGACCATTAGCAACGTAGTGGGGCAAATAAATCCTTAAAGAAAGTGATATCACACCTCAAAGTCCGATTTGAGTATTCTAAAGATCCGACTTCATTGTTCTACCCAATTCGAAGCCATATTTTCCCAACAATTTTAAGGATTTATTTTGCTACAATGGAGTTGGAGACAATCAAAGTTATGAATCAAGATATGGTCAAACTGGACCGGTTCGATGGGAACAATTTTGCTCGCTGGAGGGACAAGATGATGTTCTTACTCACTGCTTTGAAGATTTCCTACATACTGGATCCTAACTTGGCACCTATAGAAGATCCTAAGCCTACTTTTGATGGAGGACAGCCAAGTGCGGAAGCCATTGAGAGGGTTAATAAGGAAAAGAAGAAACGTGCGGAGGATGAATTACTTTGTCGAGGACACATTCTGAACACACTTTCCGATTGTCTGTACGACTTATTCACTGAAATGAAGTCGGCTAGAGAAATTTGGAATGCACTGGAATTCAAGTACAAAGTGGAGGTAAAAGGTATTTTATTACCTTTGTGGATGATTGTAGTAGGTTCTTATATGTTTATCTCATGAGATCGAAAGATGAAGCATTTACCATGTTCAAGAAATATAAGGCTGAAGTAGAGAACCAATTAGAAAGGAAAATTAAGGTTCTACAATCAGATAGAGGTGGAGAATATTTCTTAAATGAATTCTCTTCATTTTGTGAAGAACATGGTATTATTCATCAAGCTTCAGCACCATATACTCCACAACAAAATGGATTTTCACATTATGTGAATGTGTTGTTTCTTGGGTGAGGTTGTTGGGAAAATATGCTTCGAAATGGGTTGAATAATGAAGTCGGATCTTTATAATACTCAAATCGGACTTTGAGGCGTGATATCACTTTCTTTAAGGATTTATTTGGCCCCACTACGTTGCTAATGGTCACCGGCAAATTTCCTCCAGGATACAACAAAGTCTCAAATGAGAATACTAGATAGTAATTCTAGTATTTCTCCAGGGTCTCTCTAAGAAACAATCGAAAAATTGGCTGCTGTTTTTTCAGAAAGAAGACTCGAAAAAATGATCACACACCTCTTCCGAAAATTGACAAGTATATATATATGAAACAGTCTTGCAACTATTCGTGAAAAACTGTCAAATAATGAACAAACACGACCTTTGGAAAATTGTTCGTATAAACAACCATGACTTTTCGGAAGAAGTCCAAAACCGAACAATTGCAACCTTTCGGAAAATGTTGCAAAACCGAATAAGTAATTTTTTCAAAGGTTGTCTTGAAAAGACACAAACAAAATTCGGAATAATTTTTTTAAATAGAATTTCGAATTTTAATTTATATTTCATTTCCGAATTCTCAAATTAAAAGGCAACCTTTAAACCAAAAAATAAAAAATAAAAAATAAATAGCAAGGGATTAATGCTAATTAAACCGTGGGACGCGCAGGCGTGCAAAGTGCTAAGTGCGCCAAAATCGCGCGCCCGCATGCAGGTATGGTGGGGTCTAGCCCCACCTAATTACTCCTTTAACTACAAAAGGAAAACCCACATATTTAAACTGACTCACTTGCTCCCATATTTTCTATGTAGACAAAGAAAAAAGCACCCATTTTGTTTTTACAAACAAAATTCCAACAATCCCCCACTTTGTTTGTAAAACAAAGATTTCAAAATAAAATTTTAAAAATCATACAACCAAAGTTTCAGTAAGATTAATATACATACATAAAGGTCTCTTTTGAGTTAAAGTTTTACTTAGTGCAAATATATCAAAGCTCTATCAAAGTGACAAGTAGCTCGGCTTTAAACTTGTACTTTTATGTAATAGAACCGGACATACCACACATACACTAATCTCTTATTTCAGCGAGAATTTCTATATTACTCCGCACTATTATGGCCTTGTGCTTGATCCTGTTTCATGAGCTCTCTAGAAAGCAACCCTAACTTTCGTAAGAAGCGGCACCACTTCTAAGCTCGTATAGGTGAAGTATCTACCATGTGTTTCTGTTACTATCAACACACTACAAACTTGTATCATACTTCATTAAGAATTCAATTCAGCCTTCAAAACGTAACAGACGATACTGACTTCTCATATTAGGGTTATGTCAGTATCAAACAATCACATTCAATAACTTGTTCTTACCCATTAAACCTTGTAACTAGTGATGTTCTAGAAAAATGTCGGGTTACCGTTATTGGTGATTTCAATTAAAGGGTTTCAGCCCCATTTCTTGTGAGGTCGTTATTACCATATGTCTTGGTAAAGCCTTCGTCAAAGGATCGGCAAGATTTTTACTTGACCTCACATAGACAATTGTTATGGTACTATCTTTAATCAATTGTCTCACATATTCATGTCTTAGACTAATGTGTCTAGACTTACCATTATAGGTGCTACTATAAGCTCTTGCCAAAGTGGCCTGACTATCACAGTGGATAGAAATAGGAGGCATAGGACTAGGCCATAATTTGATATCCAACAACAAATTTCTAATCCATTCAGCCTCTTTCCCAGTTGCCGCCAAAGCAATAAATTCAGATTCCATTGTTGAGTGAGTTATACATGTCTGTTTCTTGCTCGCTCAAGATACAGCACCTCCAGCTAGTGTGAAGATCCATCCAGAAGTGGAACGCTCATCTCCCACACTTGTAATCCAACTAGCATCGGTGTATCCTTCTAATACAGCCGGATAATTATTGTAGAACAATCCTAAATTTTTAGTTCTCTTAAGATAACCAAAAATTCTAGTAATTGCTCTCCAATGTTCAGTACTTGGATTACTAGTATACCTACTCAACTTGCATACAGAATAAGCAATATCGGGTCTAGTACAATGCATCGCATACATTAAAGACCCATAACACTCACATTAAAAACTCTCCACCAGGAATCAAATGGAATACTTATATATTTGAAAACAAGATGTTTAAATCTATACAACATCTTCTCCATGTAATCACTTTGGCTCAAAGGATAACCCCCACTATTTTTTAATTTTAACACCCAATAAGGTATCTACTTCACTCAAATCTTTCATTTAAAATGAAAGTTAGATACTTTTTTTTAATGATTCCAACCACATTGGCTCCATAGTTCCCTTCAAATATCCCACTTCAAGACTATTTTAAGAGGCATCCAATATGATAACGTACGTTTCATCATCATATCCAATTAATAATAAACCAAGTACAGAAATCCATACAAGGATGGGAAATAAGTAAATAGATAAATTCTAGCAATTTATACACCATCCCTAACAATCAAAAGCATGTGAGAACATAAGCATACAACAAATAATTTTTCAATAGCTTCGCCAAGACAAACCGACGGTAGAACAAAAGATTGCCCCATTATTACGATGGTTGATCATTTCAATAAGATCTTTCGATTGTGTGTATCCAAATTCGTCAACAGAAAAACCAAAAGAAATGTTTACGAATTTTAGACCACTAAGAGGACAGTTAATCGAATTCTCCAATTTCTCATTCTCAGAAAGATCAAACAATAGTTAAATTTTTTTTTTTTCCATAATGGGTCAACAACACCAATGCACGGAATGTGATATGATGCATTTCTCAATCAAATAATTTCCTCGCTCAAACTAGGAACTTAGATAGAGAATCACCAACCAACTTGCAGCGACCACGATAGAGATGAATGACACGGCCGACCAGACATGCATCGGGTTCTTGTCCTTGCACACATGAACCGTTGCTCCAGAATTTATCCACCAACCGGATTGGACAGTGGCATAATTAATTTCAGAAACCATAGCCATTGCATCATTGATTTCAGAAATTTCCATGTTCGAAAACATGTTCGAAATCATGGCTACATAATTTTCTTCAACCAGATTTGCATCTGCTTTCACCACCGGAATGTTCTTGTCCTTTGAAATGCTCTTGCGATGAATCCAATCCTTGACGTAATGTCCCTGTTTGCCACAAATAAAACAGCAACCCTTTTGCTTCTTTTGTGTTCTCTTGAATTTATGCCCCCCGCCTTTTACTTTGAAGTTCTGGCTGAGTTTCCGTTTTTTATCCACAAAATTCACCTTGGAATTGTACAAAACAGAATTATCACGTAAACGTGACTCTTCCTCAATGCGAAGATGTTTCTGTATTTGCTCCAAAGTAAAGTCCTCCGACTTGTGAATCAGCCTTTTTCCATAGTCTTTCCAACTTGGAGGCAATTTCGCAATAATTGCTGCAACTTGAAAAGCTTTTGGAATATCAATCTTGAGAGCACGAATCTTATTCACAATCACTTGCAATTCATGGACTTGTTCCAGCAAGGGTTTAGTATCAAAATAATCTATTCCTTCTTTTTGTCTATATCCCTTAACTACAAGCCTAGCTTTAAAAGCTTGAATGGAACCATCAGAATGATATTTTCTTCTAAAAACCCATTTGCACCCAATAGGTTTTGATCCTTTTGGTAAATCTACTAATACCCAAGTCTTATTGGACACAATTGAGTCCATTTCATCATTCACGGCTTCTTTCCAAAAGGAAGCATCTCTAGAAGACATAGCATCATCAAAGCTTTTAGGATCATCTTCTAAATTTAATACTAAAGGGTATTTATTTACCACATTATTATCTACCACATTCTTATGACTTTTCAATGTAACTTTTGAGACATACTTATTCATTTTGTAACCTTTCCCGAAAGGTTGCCTTTGTTCATTTGTAACCTTTTGAAGAGTTGTCTCTATTCGAAAGACATATATAAGTACATTTGTTTTGAGATCAAATGATAATCTTCTTCCATTTTTTGTCTTCTTTCGAAAGAAACTACAGCCATTGTTTCTAATTGTTTCCCATGAGAGACTCTGGAGAAATACTAGAATTGCTATCTAGTATTCTCACTTGAGACTTTATTGTATCCTGGAGGAAATTTGCCGGTGACCATTAACAATGTAGTGGGGTAAATAAATCCTTAAAATTGTTGGGAAAATATGCTTCGAAAGTGATATCACGCCTCAAAGTCCGACTTGATTACTCGATCCGACTTCATTGTTCAACCCATTTCGAAGCATATTTTCCCAACAATTTTAAGGATTTATTTTTGCTACAATGAAGTCAGAGCATCAAAGTCATTACTCAAGACATGGTGATACTAAACTGGTTTGATGGCAACAATTTTGCTTGTGTGATTTGATGCAATGCGGTGTGCGCTGATCATTTGATGTTTCTTATGTTCTGATCCCTTATCATTTCTATTATCATGCCAAGACTACGTTGATTGTTGTTCTTAGTTTTGCTCTGAACATATTCCCTGAATCCTTTCGAGGAAGTTCTGTTTTGGGCTTGTGAGTGAACCATGCAAGAAATTGGGAGGATGAACTTCACGAATTTTCTTAAGTTTTAGATAGAAGTGGAAGGGAGTCAATGTGGTCCTGAAGGCATGTTCTTTCCTTTGGAGTTTACGTTCTCTACGGCCCTTCTCCAAGCCGAAATCCGATGACCTGAAAGTTTCAAATGAGTTGGTCCTTAAACTTCTGGTTCCCGAACATACGAAGCACTTCATCTTTGCTATGAGGGAACCCGAGCCGCAGTCTGTGATTTACATGCTCACCATGCAGAATTTGTCTGGGATTCCTGCCCGGAACGCTATGTGTTTGATTAGAAGAGAGAAGGGGAAGCACCAAACGGCTATAATTGACGTTACAAGTTCCATATCTTGCGGGGGCCCAGATCATCAAAATATATATATATTCGCCTAGCAGAAGACAAGCGTCCATATTTGGCGTCCATGTCGTGGAACGCTGTCTTGAGGAAGCAGTTGAAACGAGTCCCTTGCCAATGCCGATTAATAAATCTCGAGGCAACGGGTGGCCATAAATCTCGAGGCAACGTTTGACCGTGGATAAAGATGCAAGAGGCCAGGTTCGCCATTGCGCGATGCGAGCCACCAGACGCATGCAAGTGGACAGGTTCTTTCACTTCCCAACAAGTCTGTTCCTCGATGGCTTCTAGTCGACGCCAACAATCATCACTCATCACCGTTGGCCAGAGTTTCAAGGAAGATCTACAGGCTCTCTCTCTCTCTCTCTCTATTTTTTTTTTTGTGTCCATTTTGGTTTTGTCATAATGGTGTGTTTTATGTCATTTGTGCGCCCAATGCTATGCCATGTCTTGTCTCTGTATTTGATGTTCGGTTTGGGACTCGACACTTACTAATCTTGACGGCATCTATCGTGATGGAGAAGACAAGAATGGTGGAATATTGAATTACGGCGTTAATTTCCCGGAGCAAAAGGTGATGAATGAGGCTCTTGCTCACAATGCGAAATTCATCATGGAAATATCATGAAAGATGGCATCTCATCTTGTAAAAACAACTTCGATAGCATATTTTCCCAACAATTTTAAGGATTTATTTGCCCCAACAATCTTTTCGATGTTGGGAAAATATGCTTCGAAATGGGTTGAACAATGAAGTCGGATCGAGTAATCAAGTCGGACTTTGATGCGTGATATCACTTTCTTTAAGGATTTATTTTTGCTACACGTAACAGATGATACTGACTTCTCATATCAGGCTACGTCAGTATCAAACAATCACATTCAATAACTTGTTCTTACCCATTAAACCTTGTAACTAGTGATGTTCTAGAAAAAGGTTGGGTTACCATTATTGGTGATTCCAATTAAAGGGTTTCAGCCCCGTTTCTTATGAGGTCATTCTTACCATATGTCTTGATAAAGCCTTCGTCAAAGGATCGGCAAGATTATTATTTGACCTCATGTAAACAATTGTTATGGTACCATCTTTAATTAATTGTCTCATATAATCATGTCTTAGACTAATATGTCTAAGACTTACCATTATAGATATTATTATAGGCTCTTGCCAAAGTAGCCTAACTATCACAGTGGATAGAAATAGGAGGCATAGGACTAGGCCACAATTTGATATTCAATAATAAATTCATAGTCCATTCAGCCTATTTCCCAAATTCTGCTAAAGCAACAATTCAAATTTCATAGTTGAGTGAATTATGCACATTTGTCTCTTGCTCACCCAAGAAACAACACATTCACATAATGTGAAAATCCATTCAGAAGTTTCATCTCCCACACTTGTAATCCAAGTAGCATCGGCATATTCTTCTAATATAACCGGATTATTATAGAAGAATAAGATAACACTCACATGTTCTATATTTGGATTATTAGTATTTACTCAACTTGTATATACAAAAAGTAATATCAGGTCTAGTATAATGTATCGCATACATTAAAGACCCATAGCACTCACATTTAAAACTCTCCACTAGTAATCAAATGGAGTACTTATATATTTGAAAACAAGATGTTTAAATCTATACAACATCCTTTCCATGTAATCACTTTGGCTCAAAGGATAACCCCCATTATTTTAAACACCCAATAAGGTATCTACTTCACTCAAATCTTTCATTTAAAATGAAAGTTAGATACTTTTTTTTTTCAATGACTCCAATCACATTGGCTCCATAGTCCCCTTCAAATATCCCCACTTCAAGACTATTTTAAGAGGCATCCAATATGATAACATACGTTTCATCATCATATCCAATTAATAATAAACCAAGTACAGAAATCCATACAAGGATGGGAAATAAGTAAATAGATTAATTCTAGCAAATTATACACCATCCCTAACAATCAAAAGCATGTGAGAACAGAAGCATACGACAAATAATTTTTCAATAGCTTCGCCAAGACAAACCGACGGTAGAACAAAAGATTGCCCCATTATTACGATGGTTGATCATTTCAATAAGATCTTTCGATTGTGTGTATCCAAATTCGTCAACAGAAAAACCAAAAGAAATGTTTACGAATTTTAGATCACTAAGAGGACAGTCAATCGAATTCTCCAATTTCTCATTCTCAGACAAATCAAACAATAGTTTAAAAAAAAAAAATTTCCATAATGGGTCAACAACACCAATGCACGGAATGTGATATGATGCATTTCTCAATCAAATAATTTCCTCGCTCAAACTAGGAACTTAGATAGAGAATCACCAACCAACTTGCAGCGACCACGATAGAGATGAATGACACGGCTGACCAGACATGCATCGGGTTCTTGTCCTCGAAAGGACTCACTTAGAGCTCCAATCTCATAAACGTCCTTACGCACGGCCCCTGGAGCCTGCCCATGACGTACGAGTCCCTCCCAAAGTACTTGGGGAGGAAGGAGTTCTCGTTGCCAAGAGTTTGACACACGATGTCCCCACAACCCTTGGCCAACTTCATGCTCATCTCTGCCGCTCCTTTCGTGAATTCCTTCGCATGGTCCACCGCATTCCTGATCTCTCCGACACTGCCATCTCCAAATTCAATCATTTTTTTTTTAATTTTATAACTAAAACAATATCCCCATGAGTTCACATATTTTGCAGCCATTTAGACAAATCTAGAATGTGACTCCTCGAGGCGGTAAAAATAAAAAATCAAAATTGGGCCATACCTGCGAAAGTACCCTCTACTTGATATGGATCCAAAATGCCAATCAGCGAAAGAGATTAAAAGGCATGCATCTTTGTGAGGAGGGTGGATGAAATTTCCTCCACAACAAACTGCTTCTTTACGACCTTGAAATTGACGACAATCATGGGCTTGAGGCTGGGACCAGCAATGACCCTTGACGGCCAATGCCTCATGTTACTCTGGACTGAAGGATCACTAAATCTCCTCCCGAACAAAGATCTTGCACTCGATCTCATGATCAGAGTCTCGACATCCTTGAAGTCGTTTTTACAAGATGAGACGCCATCTTTCATGATATTTCCATGATGAATTTCGCATTGTGAGCAAGAGCCTATAATAATATCTATAATGGTAAGTCTTAGGCATATTAGTCTAAGATATGAGTATATGAGACAATTAATTAAATATGGTACCATAACAATTGTTTACATGAGGTCAAGTAATAATCTTGCCGATCCTTTGACGAAGGCTTTATCAAGACATATGGTAATAATGACCTCATAAGAAACGGGGCTGAAACCCTTTAATTGAAATCACCAATAATGGTAACCCGATCTTTTTCTAGAACATCACTAGTTACAAGGTTTAATGGGTAAGAACAAGTTATTGAATGTGATTGTTTGATACCGACATAGCCCCGATATGAGAAGTCGGTATCGTCATTTACGTTTTGTAGGTTGAATTGAATTCTTAATGAAGTATAGTACAAACTTGTAATGTGTTGATAGTAACAGAAACACATGATAGATACTTCACCTATATGAGCTTAGAAGTGGTGCCGCTTCTTACGAAAGTTAGGATTGCTTTTTAGAGAGCTCATGAAACAGGATCAAGCATAAGGCCATAATAGTGCGGAGTAATATAGAACTTCTCGCTGAAACAAGAGGTTAGTGTATGTGCGGTATGTCCGGTTCTATTATATAAAAGTACAAGTTTAAAGCCGAGGTACTTGTCACTTTGATGGAGCTTTGAGATGCTTGCACTAAGTAAATGTTTAACTCGAAAGAGACCTTTATGTATGTATATTAATCTCACGGAAATTTTGGCTGTATATTTCTAACGTTTTATTTTTGTTTTTGTTTTATAAACAAAAGTGGGGGATTGTTGGTAATTTGTTTATAAAACAAATGAAGAGGTGCATTGTCCCACATCGAAAAGATGTGAGTGCGCACGTGGACGAGATTTGGCACTAATCGACAATCGTTAATTTTATTTATTGAAAATTCAGATTTAATTTTATAAAAATTAACTATAAAGTCTTGTTGAAATAGTGCGACGGTTCACGAAAAGTTACAATTATTTTTATTTATTTAATTTCGAATTTCGAATTTCTTATGACTTTTCAATGTAACTTTTGAGACATACTTATTCATTTTGTAACCTTTCTCGAAAGGTTGCCTTTGTTCATTTGTAACCTTTTGAAGAGTTGCCTCTATTCGAAAGACATATATAAGTACATTTTTTTTGAGATCAAATGATAATCTTCTTCCATTTTTCGTCTTCTTTCGAAAGAAACTACAGCCATTGTTTCTAATTGTTTCCCATGAGAGACCCTGGAGAAATACTAGAATTGCTATCTAGTATTCTCACTTGAGACTTTGTTGTATCCTGGAGGAAATTTGACGGTGACCATTAGCAACGTAGTGGGGCAAATAAATCCTTAAAATTATTGGGAAAATATGCTTCGAAAGTGATATCACGCCTCAAAGTCCGACTTGATTACTCGATCCGACTTCATTGTTCAACCCATTTCGAAGAATATTTTCCCAACAGAGTTCCCTTCTATGGTTGGGTTCAGCATCTGCAACGGGTGGCGCTTGCTCGGCGAGCGACCCCTGGGCCCGAATCGGCCGGCGCCCGCACCGATCTGGCTGAGGGGTCGCTCGCCGAGCGACCCTTGGGCCCGAATCGGCTGGTGCCCTCGCCGATCTAGCCGAGGGGTCGCTTGCGAGCGACCCCTGGGGTCGACTCGGCATCGCTCGCCCTCGCCGAGCTGGCGAGGGGTCACTCGCCGTCCGACCCCTGGGGCCGATTCGGCTTCGCTCGCCCTCGCCGAGCTGGGCTGAGGGCGAGCGACGGCGAGCTGGCCGAGGGGTCACTCGCCGTCCGACCCCTTGGGGCCGATTCGGCTTCGCTCGCCCTCACCGAGCTGGCCGAGGGCGAGCGACGACGAGCTGGCCGAGGGGTCGCTGGCCTTTTCTGTATTGTGCTGGATCTATAATTTTGTGTGCTGTGCTTGGTCGAATTCGAATATGGAAATTGCGATCTTTGACTTATAGTGCGAATCTTAGATCCGGAATGATGCTAACGTTTAGGTGTATGGATGTATCATGTAAGCGAAGTGGAGGTCAGGCAGTCCTTGTCTTTTAAGGTTGCGTAGGAGCCTTGTCTATTATCTTGATTATTTTTTGCGCCCCAGACTGAGTTTATCTCCTCGATACGGACAAAAACTGGGCATTGCATTGCGACTTGGGTTCACAAAGGGTTGTTCTTGGTGATCAGATCCCAATTTGATTAGGACGAGAGTAGATTTGGTTTTATAGAGGTTATGTGTTTGTTGGAGAGTCAAATTTGGGCTCTAGCTTTGTAGAGGTGAGGCAATACAATGAAACAGAAGTTAATGAACGGGAAAATGGTTGATGGTCTTTTACGCATGGTAGTTGGAGTGAAATAGAATGGTTTCCTTGTTTCACGTGGATTCATTTTGATCTTGAGTTCCTACATACCACTATTGCCGATTCTTTGCACGGAGAGCTTATTCTTGTTTCGATGTCGTGTAGGGGTTACGTCGGGATTCACAGCTCCAGTTTCAGAGACTTCCTTTTGAAGCCAGAGTTGCTTCGTGCTATTGTGGACTCCGGTTTCGAGCATCCATCCGGAGACAAACTTCATATTCATTGAAGTATTGCAAATCAAATGGCAAGGATTATGATATGCCGGAGATTCAATAACTTTATGTTTACGACTTTTGTAATATTGTTTTTAATTATTGACTTATTAAAGCCGATAGTCAAAGTTGAACAATGGACTATGTTATTTCATTATTCATTTATGGATAAGTTGTAGTGACGAGTTTCTCATTAAAGCCTTTTCTTTTTCTTTGTTTCAAAGAGTCATGTTGGTTTGAAGACTTTTATCTTCTTAAACGTTGGATGTTCAATGACCAAAAAAAAAAAAAAAAAAAAAACGTTGGATGTTCGGTTTTGGGGAAGGGAATAGAGAGAGAAAGAGAGAGAGAGAAGTATCTTGGCTAAATTAAAATTAACATTCATTCATATTAAATTCAAAATGGATTAAATATTTAATCATATAAAAGTAAATATTAATTGAAAATGAGAAATCACCCTGATAAAAAAATCTTATTTA
Organism: Eucalyptus sideroxylon; assembly: GCA_014182405.2. Classification (NCBI taxonomy): domain Eukaryota; kingdom Viridiplantae; phylum Streptophyta; class Magnoliopsida; order Myrtales; family Myrtaceae; genus Eucalyptus; species Eucalyptus sideroxylon. The sequence continues at coordinate 33,747,292 of CM024553.2, forward strand.
AAAATAATATTGAAATTCTAATAAGAAAACCAAATTTAAAATAACAACAATTTTTGTTTTTATTTTGTCTTATTTTTTATTTCTATATTTTATTTTTATTTCTTCCTATTATGAAATATATATTTGTTGTATATGAATACATATTTAATTTTAGATTATAATTTAGTATTTATATTTATTACATATTTTAGGGATATTAGTATAGTTTATACTATGGTTTATTATTTACTATATAATAAAAATTGATTAGTTAATATTTTTATTACTTAGTATAAAAATATAATTAATCAGTGAATGGTTTATGAAAATTCAATATCAAATTTATATTAATCTAAAAAGGTAATTAAAAAATAATTGGAATAGAAATTTTATATAGTTACCAAACACGTTTCTGTTCTTTTTCTATTCTAGAATCAGAAATTTTATTCGTTACCAAACGCGTTTTTTTACTCAGAATTAGTTCCCGGGAACAGAATAAAAAATAATCATTTCTGGTCAGAATCAATTCCCGGGAACATAATTGTTACCAAACGCGCCCTAACTAGCGCCGGTAATTTTTCGGCCCGACTTGCTTGTATGGAGCATCTTTTGAACTACTGTACCACATAAAGTCCGCCGTTTCAAATTTACATTTTTGCGTGCATTTCTCGCTCGAATCGTTTTGATCTTTTTTTTTTTTTGGTCGAAAATACTTCATTAATTACTACAAAGATGGTGGATTATAATTAGTACGAAAATCTAAAGATAAGATAAGATAAAGATCGTGCAAGGGCTTTGAGACCCAATTACTAGGAAGAGACCCGGCTTGATGGGTTTTCGCAATCCAATCTGCGGCCCGGTTTGTTTACCGTGGCTCAAATAGCAAGTACACATTTTCCATTTGGGCCATCAGCTGTTTGCAGTCTAGTACGTGAGGGAGAGAGGCCCAGGGAATTTCTGTTTGGCCCAAGATAAAGTCCACAGCCGGAATACAGTTGCTTAAGATGTACACGGGCAAATCAGTTCGTGCAGCTGGAGTTGTACTTGTTAGATCAGTTCGAAACTCCTTCAATCACACCAACCCCTGTAAGATAGCTAGGGTTTCGATTGAGCAAGCCGATTGGGCTCAAATCTTCTGCGCAAAATTGGCGATGCACACCTCGTCAGCTCCTCTGCAGATTCCGGCTATCGAGCCCTTCGATCTCCCTCCTTGCCAAGTGTAATCAACGTTTAGCTTCAAAGAGCCTGGATTTGGAGGCACCCATGTATTCTATTCGAAGGTAATCATTCCTTTTGTGAACTCCATTTGTCATATAGCTAAGGGGAGAGAAAAGCTTCGCTGATTATCTGAAGTTGTTGTGGTTTTCGGCCTTGAAATAGCAGAGCATTGCAGGCCTTCCATATTAGCTAGAGGATATGTGCAAAGATCGCCTTTTGGCATGTCGAAATCCCAGATAGGAGGTAGTCGCTTACCCATTTGTCTGTTTGTGTTATAGATGTTGGGGATACATCTATGTCGACATTGTAATTTAACCATATTACTTTTGTCCACTTACACAGCATGAAGAGGCGCTCTATTGATTTTGGAAATTGATGACAAAATGGACATGTAGGCTCTGGTATGATTTTTCTTCGAAATAAATTAGTCTTTGTAGGAAAACCTTCATTGCATAGACTCCACATAAAATGCCTGATTCTGGGGTGAGTCTGTAGGTTTCCGGATTTTTGTCCATAGGCATTTTGGAGCTTGGTATGAAGAGGATGCTTGGTATTCTGTGGATGATGTGTTCACTTCTCGTAATCTATGATATCCACTTTTGATTTTGTAATTCCTCGAGTTATGCCTTGTCCAGTTAGACGGTCGGGTCTGGGAAGTATGCCGGGGGGGTGGGGGTTGCCTAAATTTCCTCTGAAATATTGCTATCGAATAGATTGTTGATAAGTTGAGTATTGCATGGACGCGCATTTGGGTCGATGATATCTGCCACTAGTTTAGGGTTGTTTTGGTTCACCGGTCCTCCAATCTTGCCTGACATTAGCCAACGATCTTCTTTCAAATTAATAGATTTACCATCCCCTACCTCCCATTTCATATCAGATTCTAAGGCATCTCGGCCTATTAGGATACTTTGCCAACCCCAATATGGTCTGGCCCCCCTTGTTACAGTCCATAGATTACCATGAGGGAAGTAGAGGCCCTTGAAAATTATGCTCCATAAGGCCTCTGGAGCTTGACTTAATCTCCAGGCTTGTTTTCCCAACATAGCCTTATTAAATTCCACTAGGTCTCTAAACCCCATTCCTCCTTGTTCCTTTCTTATCTTTAAGAAATCTTGACTCTTCCAATGGATACCTTTTTGTTTTGCATTCTGTTTCCACCAGAAAGCTGAGATTTTTTTTTTTCAATTGCTCGGCATATAGATATAGGTATTTTAAAGATATTCATGGCATATTGGATAATGCTTGGACAACCATTTTAATCAGCACCTTTTTACCTGCCTTCGATATTAATTGCACTTTTCATCCCTCCAGTTTTCTGTCGATTCTTGCTATGATCCAATCAAACGTTTGTTCTTTTAGTTTGGTCTCAATCATATCTTCCCCCCCCCCCCCTTTTTTTCCAAAATAGGAGCCCTCAATTTTGATGCAATATTCCTTCTCAATTCATGTGGACAGTTTGCCTTGAAAAACACACCAGATTTATTTTTGTACAATTAGAGAACAGATTTTTTCGGTCCATCTCACACATCAATATTTTATCAGAAGTCATTTTCCAGGAAAATAACAATATTTTCTAGTGTTCGGCTAGAACTTGAAAATGTTTAGAAAAATATTTTTCGGTGTTCGGTAAGGAAAATATTTTCTAAGACTTCACTAATTAGGCATGCATCACTTATCGACCTATAAATCCATCAAATATGAATTTGCCTTTAAATTCGGGCAAACTTACTTCATATCTTTGTTCCCTCATTGTCACTAAACGTTCATCTACTCTAAAAAATCTTCATATGGATTTTAAAAAGAAGTAAAGCATGTACAGCCCTAATGAGAATCTTTCAGTTCAATGGCTTGTTCTCCCCCTCTTTTGTGTTTCAATAAACAAAAGAAAAGGAAGTAAAACATGTAGAGTCCTTTGCTTAAGTAATGTATAACTACAAGTAGAGTAAATAAAGAAAATGATAAGCAAGAATGTAGAGTGTGAGCTTGAGATCGATGAGCTTGATGTTCGCTTGGCAACTGCCGATGACTAGCCAAGGAAGAAGAAGATGGAAAACAAAGAACATAAAAAGAAAAATAAAAAAGGAAATAGAGAAGAAAAAAGAAATTAAAAATAATTCGAATTAAAAAAGAAAAAAATAATTAAAAAATAATTCAAATAAAAAAAAAAAGAAGAAGAAGAAGAAGAAGAAGAAGAAATGGGAGAAGGAAGTAAGGATTTGTAGATGTATGAAATAAGAGAGATCGAAAGAGGAAAATGTTTTCCACTTTTCAAAATTGGAAAATATTTTCCCCTAATTTAGAAATTTTTTTCCTTTTCATGAAAAACATTTTCCCCAAAGAATTCATTTTCTGTGAAACAAACGTCGGAAAATCCGAAAAATGGTTTTCCGAAAATTATTTTTCTTGAAACAAACGGAATCTAAGTATCTAACCATTTTGAAGTTCGTTCCACTACAGGGAATAACCATTGAGATTTTGAGACCAACAAAAGATGCAGAAAAGAACATACTACTGCTTGGCCCAAGGGAGCAGATTGAATTGTCATGTAACAAAAGTTCAAATTAATTGACAAAACAGAAGGGAAAGAAAGTAGAAGAAATGTAGATCATTCATATTCTTCCAAGCATCTGATACAATTTGTTGTTGCGCAATAGCAAGGCCATAGTTGAGCTGAGTTGACCAGTTGCTGATCAGTACGGCGGAGGCGGGTAAATTCCAGCTGTTGGACTTGCATCGTCATGGTGAAGTATGTTAAGCTTCAATTCAATATATGCATGTGTGAGAAACCATTAGGTTTCCGTTCATAGATGGATGTAATTCTCGAGATCCTCCAATGGTGAGAGCAAAACAATCTGTAGGCGTGACAATTTACAGGTACACAGCACTCATCCTAGGCAAAAAGATAATAAAAAAATAGGGAAGATATAGATTTACCTGGAGGGTAATAGGTCGAAGCTGGAGGAGGATGTTATTTATTTTTTGTGATCCCACATTTTAGACCCAAATTTTCTCTTAAAGTTGCGACTGTTCGACATGAAGTTTTTCCACGCTTTGTACCCTTTCGTGACAACCGCCCGTCTTGATGGGAGACGATGTATAAATAGGAACGTACGTTCATTTCTGATGGGTGATGACAAGGTCTAACTCAAACTCTCTCATTCAGAATACACCATCATTACGAGAGTGAATTGGGATAGTGGAGTGTCCCCAATTTTATTTGATTTCAGGTTTTTCTGACGAACACGAACAAGAACAATGGCTGGAGGTTTATCTTCAATTGATCCTAGCTTCCGCATATGAATTATTTTGTCTTACATTTGGTATCAGAACATGTGAAGAGCCTTTGCCTTGTTTTTTGTATTTTTGTGTGTTTTCGGTGTATTTTCGGCCATTTTATGAGGATGAACAGTAACTTGAAGTTTTGAGGCCAAGAGAGATTCGCCGATTCCCGAAAAATCCGCGCGACCCACCCCTCAAATATGGACCCGTACGGTCGCACCACCATGAGGAATATTAATCATGAGTTATTTCGGCATTTCGGTGTTCGCCGGAGGCTAATTGGGTGGCGGAAGTTGCGGTGGTTCAAGGAATTGTGTTTTGGGAAATTTTCGTCTGATTTTGAGGCCAATTTTTGCTCATTTTCGCCGAAACTTAGACCCATGTGGTCGTGCCGGCATGCTCTTCAAAACCCATTATTTATTTTTGTCTGAAATGGGTTGCCGGAGAAGAAACGGCCGGCAAAACCGTGGCGGAACGGCGAAAAACGGCGAAGAAAATGCTTTTGTTCGCGAAGAAGAAGGCGCGTGGAGCCCGCGCGTGCTGCAGTTGCAGGCGTGTGGAATCCACACGCCACGCGCTATCACGCGTACGGCAACCGTTACGCGCGTGGGATCCACGCATGTGGCAGTTGCCAGGCGCCCGCGTGCTGAACCGCGCGCGTGCAAGGCAAGCGCCCGCGCGAATTCTGGCGCGTGCTCAGCACGCGCCTATGCGCTGGACGCGCGCGTGCTCGGCACGCGCCTGTCGTTCCCCCACCGCGGCTCCTTTTTTTACACTTTTGCCTCAAATTTTTAAAATTTTTGCAATCATGCCATTGGCCGATTTATTTACTGTTCTGCCATTCGATGTTTTTATTTACTATTTGTGTCATTTCATGTATTTCATGAATATTTTGTGCATGAAATTAAATGTCCAATGATCCATATATTTAATTAATTAGGGAATGGCCACAACATCTTTAATTAATTAAATTATATATTAAAAGCCTCCGGATCATATTTAGAAATGGACATTGATTGTAATTAATTATATTAATATGATGAATTTTATCCCACAAGAATTTTCATTATATTAATATGATTAATTATGATGAAATATCATATTATTTTTCTTAATTTACCCACAGGGATTAAGAAAAGACATATAATATGGTAGTTTCTTCATGAAGTAATTATAAATCTATTTAAATTAAAAACTTAGCCCATAGGTAATTTTTATATTATGTGATTCATATTGTGACATGTTTACATTGGTAAAACATGATTTATTTATATTTGCCTCAAATTTTGTGACATAAGCATGATTATTTGATATGCAGTTTCGCAACCTGTGAATTTCTTTTAGTTTAAGTTTGATGTTCCTATACTGAATGATGAGAACTATAAAGTTTGGAAGGAGTCAGTTCTTCTTCAATTGGGGTGGATGGACATTGACTATGCTATAAGGAAAGACGAACCACCTACTCCTACTGATTCGAGCACTCCATCTGAGATAGTTCTTTATAACCAATGGGAACGATCCAACCGCGTTTGTGCCATGTTTATAAGAGCTAAGATATCTCATAGTATTCGTGGTTCAGTTACTCAGCATAGTAATGCTAAGGTTTTATTGGAGGCCATAGATGCGCAGTTCGAGAGTTCTGAGAAGGCGCATGCCATGACCATGATTATGAAGTTTTCATCATTGAAGCTCACTAGTGTTAGAGGTGTGCGTGAGCACATCATGCAAATGAGGAACATTGCAGCTTAGCTTAAAAACCTTGAGGTTGAGATATCTGAATCATTCCTTGTGTATTATATTCTGAACACTCTCCCACAACCGTATGCACCTTTTAAGATCTCTTATAACACACACAAGAATAAATGGTCAATTAATGAACTCATAACCATGTGTGTTCAAGAGGAAGAAAGATTGATTATGGAATTGGGAGAAAGTGCTCATTTGGCAACACAAGGAAAGAATAAGGGCTATGGCAAGCGTAAGGGAAATGTAAAATACCTCCCCAAGCTAACATTAAGAAAGAATTCAAATGTTTCTTCTGTAGACAGAAAGGGCATATAAGAAAGGATTGTGTCAAATTTAAGGCCTAGCTCGAGAAGAAAGGTAATCCAATCTCTTGTGTTTGTTATGAAACTAATATGACTAATGTAAGTCACAACACTTGATGGATTGATTCTGGATCTACAATCCATATTTCGAATTCCTTGTAGGGTTTTCAAAACCACAGGAAGCCAGTGGGAAGTGAACAAAGTATCTATTCAGGAAACAAGATGCGTTCGCATGTGGAAGCTATTGGAACATATAGACTAGTTCTCAATAGTGGTTTTGTTTTAGATTTGGAAAAGGCCTTTTATGTTCCTAGTTTTTCTAGAAACTTAATTTCAGTTTCAAGACTTGTACCTTTGGGATACTCTTTTAACTTTTTAGATTCAAACTTCTGTTTATCATTTAAATCTAAAATTGTTGGGAGTTGTATTTTATCTGATGGTCTTTTTCGAATTAATTTACAAGACAATGCCTATTATGATGCGATGCATGTTCATGATAAAGCTGGTATAAAATGATGTGTTGTAAAAGAACATTCTTCTATGTTGTGGCACCAGAGATTGGGACATATCTCCATAGAAAGAATTAAGCGATTAGTAAATGATGGAGTACTCGGTACTTTAGATTTTACTGATTGTGATACTTGTGTGGACTGCATAAAGGGAAAGCAAACTAACAAAACAAAGAAATGTGCCAAGAGGAGTACATAAATATTAGAAATCATACATACAGATATATGTAGTCCGGATATGGACTCTTATGGTAAAAAATACTTCATCTCTTTCATAGATAATTACTCATATTATATGTATATTTACTTGATTCATAATAAATATGAAGCATTAGATGCCTTTAAGGTATTTAAGGTGGAATTAGAGAAACAATGCAATAAGCAAATTAAGATCGTGAGATCAGATAGAGGTGGAGAATTCTATGGTAGATACACTGAAGATGGACAAGCACCTGGTCCATTTGCAAGGTTTCTTCAAGAGCATGGGATAGTTGCCCAATATACTATGCCTAGTTCTCCGGACCAAAATGGCGTAGTGGAAAGAAGAAATTGGACCTTATTAGACATGGTGCGTAGTATGCTTAGCAGCTCCAAACTTCCTAAATTCTTATGGACCAAAGCACTTAAGACGGCAGTGTACATATTAAACTGAATTCCGACCAAGGTTGTCCCAAAGACACCTTTTGAGTTATTTAAGGGTTGGAAACCGAGTTTACATCATGTGCGCGTTTGGGGATGCCCATCTGAAGTGAGAATTTATAATTCACAAGAAAAGAAGTTGGACCCAAGGACCATAAGTAGGTATTTCATTGGATATGCCGAAAGGTCTAAGGGATACATGTTTTATTGTCCATCTCATACCATTAGGATTGTGGAATCAAGAAATGCTAAATTTCTTGAAAATGACTTGATCAGTGGGAGCGATCGACCGAGGGATCTTGTTCTTAAGGAAGATCATTCAAACACTCAACCTTCCACCTCAAGTTTAAGGTTGGTTGTTGCTCATAATGCCCATTTAGTTCAGCCGGCTATTGAACAACCAATTGTTGAAGTTTCACAACCTGCTGATATTGATCCAGTAGATCCAGTTGTTCAGCAATTACCAGAAACTGTTGAACAACCAGTTGAGCAACATATTCCTCAAGAGAATGTTGATCCAACATTGACAAGATATGCTAGAATAAGGAAATCGGCTATTCCTAGTGATTATATTGTGTATTTACAAGAGTCTGACTACAATATTGGAGTTAAGAATGATCCTGAAACGTTTTCACAAGCCATGGATAGTGATAAATCCAATTTGTGGTACAATGCCATGAAGGAAGAGATGAGTTCTATGGCATTTAACAAAGTCTGGGATTTGGTTCAGTTACCTAATGGTGTGAAGGCCATTGGTTGTAAATGGGTCTTCAAAACTAAGAAAGATTCATTGGGTAACATTGAAAAATATAAAGCTAGACTTGTTGTCAAATGATTCACTCAAAAGGAAGGAATCGATTACACGGAGACTTTTTCTCCTGTATCTAAGATTCTCTTTGTATTGTTTTGGCATTGGTTACCCATTTTGATATGGAATTACATCAGATGGATGTGAAAACGGCGTTCCTCAATGGAGAACTAGAGGAGGAGGTTTACATGAAACAACCTGAAGGACTCTCCTCTAGTAAAGGTGGGCATTTGGTGTGCAAGCTTAAGAAATCTATATATATGGCTTGAAACAAGCATCCCGCCAATGGTACTTAAGGTTTCATGATGTCATTTCTTCATTTGGTTTTATAGAGAATGTCATGGATCAATGTATATACCAGAAGGTCAGTGAGAACAAAATTTGTTTCATTATGCTATATGTGGATGATATACTACTTGTAACCAATGATAAGGGGTTGCTACATGAGGTAAAACAATTCATCTCTAAAAGTTTTGACATGAAGGATATGGGCGAGGCATCTTATGTCATTGGCATTAAGATCCATAGAGATAGACCTCGATGAATTTTAGGACTATCTCAAGAAACCTATATCAATAAGGTCATAGAAAGATTTCAGATGAAAAATTGTTCACCAAGTATAGCACCCAATGTGAAGGGTGACAGGTTCAATTTGAACCAATGCCCGAAGAATGATCTAAAAAGGGAACAAATGTACAACATTCCATATACTTCTGCTGTTAGAAGCTTGATGTATGTTCAGGTTTGCACTCGACCTGACATCGCTTTTGCTGTGGGAATGTTGGGAAGATATCAGAGTAATCCAGGTTTAGACCACTGGAGAGTTGCAAAGAAAATGTTGAGATACCTTCAAGGTACCAAAGACTATATGCTTATGTATAGACGGACTGACAACCTGGAAGTGGTCGGTTATTTGGATGCGGACTTCGCGGGTTGCATTGATTCACGAAAATCAACATCTAGATACATTTTCATGTTAGCTGGTGGAGTCGTGTCATGGAGAAGTGCCAAGCAGACTTTGACTGCTACTTCTACTATGGAGGCTGAGTTTGTTTTTTGTTTTGAGGCTACCTCGCATGGTGTATGGTTGAAGAGTTTCATTGCTGGGCTTAGAATTGTTGATTCTATTTCTAGGCCATTAAGAATATATTGTGACAATTCAGCTACAGTTTTTATGGCTAAAAATGCCAAAAGTGGCAGTCGAATTAAGCATATCGACATTAAGTATTTAGCCATAAGGGAATGTGTTAAGGAGAATAAAGTGGTCATTGAACACGTTAGCACTGAATTGATGATAGCCGATCCTTTAAATAAAGGCATGCCACCACTGAAGTATAAGGATCATGTAACTAATATGGGAATAGGTCACATCATGTGATTTGTCGACATATGAACGATTTTTTGTTGTATGAAACTCTTATTCAGTTGTAATGTTGATTCTCAATTTTTGTGTACACATTTTGTTGTTTATGAGAATAACATTTATCCTTGATTCTGGAATAAACATGAGGTTTATTTATTAAGATATGTTGTCACATATAGGCTGACATTAAAGAAATAAGATGCATTGTGATACATGGAAGATATTACTTACTCTTAGAGGACATGTCGCCATGATTCATGTGTTTTGTTTATTTTCTTTAAGCATAAAGTTTTCGTGAATTAGTTGAATGATCCGTATGATGCAAATGATGGGATCAAGTGGGAGAATGTTATTTATTTTTTGTGATCCCACATTTTAAACCCAAATTTTCTCTTAAAGTTGCGACTGTTCGACATGAAATTTTTCCAGGCTTCGTACCCTTTCATGACAACCTCCCGTCTTGATGGGAGACGGTGTATAAATAGGAACGTACGTTCATTTCTGATGGGTGATGACAAGGTCTAACTCAAACTCTCTCATTCAGAATACACCATCAGTACGAGAGTGAATTGGGATAGTGGAGTGTCCCCAATTTTTTTTGAGTTCAGGTTTTTTTGACGAATGCGAACAAGAACAATGGCTGAAGGTTTGTCTTCAATTGATCTTGGCTTCCGCATATAAATTATTTTGTCTTACAGAGCATACTGTGGAGGATAACCTGCCGGAGCACAAGGGGGATAACCAGCCGGCGGAGGAGGGTAGGCAGGAGGTGGTGGGTACGCCCTCGAAGTAGGAGGATATGCCGAGTAAGTAGGTGGGGGAGGATATGCACCTGGTGGGCATGTGCTTGATGCAGGAGGATATGCTGGAGCTGCGGTGTATGGTGATGGGGTCGGATAAGGAGATGTGGTTGTTTGGGTGTAAGGCAGGATGTCGGGCATGGTCAGGTTCGGGATTCCACATTGCAGGGCCAATGGCTTGGATATCAGGTTCGATTGTTGGTTAACAATCACAAGAAAAGCCAGTTATATGTAATCCTGTTAGTTTCAGTGTTGAACTTGCCCGTTACATGCTAACGAATGAGAAAATGAGTTTCTTGACTCCTTTCCTTTTCGTCTACCAAACAGATCCTTACTGTCAAGTTCTGTTGCTCAACTCCATTATATGCAGATTTACTCTCGACTTACTCCAGATTGATTAGTGTCAGAAAAACACAAACGGTGGAATGAATACTTCCGACAGAAGCGCAAAGCTTCATTCTTCGGATCCGAATGGTTTCTCGGTTATAAGAGTGCATTTGTGTCCTAAGTAAAGTTCATCGTTTTCAGGTTTCTAAATATGCATCACGTGAGCGAGTGCATGCGCTCGCGCGCGCGCGAGAGAGAGAGAGAGAGAGAGAGAGAGAGAGAGAGAGAGAGAGGTTACATGGTACAGTATGAGCCTCACTTTGCCGGAATACCTGGAATTAAGAAAGCAATGCATCCTGTAAACTATGAAGGGGCATTGAAGGGGTTTAGAAAAAGCTCATTACCTGCCACTTCGATCCTGAATTGGCCATGCAGTGTCATCGTAGCCTTGAGACAGAACCTTGTACAGTTGAATCCTGGCAAAAGGACCCAAAAGAAAACCACTCACTTGAGGACTAGGTGCAAGGATAAGGTTATGCTCGTATCTTCATTAGGAATTCAATCTGTCGTTTCTTTTTCTCAGTCTGGTCAATATAATAGTAAGTACATGCCCATCACCAACTACCTTCCACTGCCAATGAAGTCACCAGCAGAGAGACTGTTACTATTCCAAACCATGACATTCAATTCCTGCAGGCCTTCGATGAGGGTGAACACAAATTTCTCCTGAAAGATGGGATTCTTGCCTCCGTCTACACATATCAGAAGCAAGCTCAATCTTCGTGGATGAGAAGAAACTACAGGCACTTCGAAACCGGCCTTGGAGCACGAAGAAAAACCGTGAAAACACATAAGAAAAGGTACACTTGTTGCGTTATCTGTACATGTTTTGGTTCGGAACTTGGAGCTAGTGTATTCGAGGCAGACGTAAGGGTCTTGCCTGGAGATCCATTCCGTATCTTTCAAATTGGCGCATCCGACCACTAGTGCATGAAACAGAAAAGAAGAAGAAGTCGAGTCAAAGGCATTCGATAAGCCACAATGCTGAAAGCAGAGGGATGGCGGTAACAGAGAATCGGACTCTACCAGTGACCTCCAGAGGCAGCCCTTGGATTCCTGAGAGCGACATGATATCTCTTTGCCTAAACGAAGCAGACCAATCGGATTTTTGACAATTATTAACTCGATTGAAATATTATTAAAATACCTACGTCAGCGTTGGTTGTACTATGTAGGACAATCAACATCTGCATTAATAATTTATTGTTAAAATTGATTAGATGGACTGAATTGACAAAAAGTGAAAGCAGTTTATAACTTAATTAGCATAATTAAAATGTTTAAAACTAAATTGACACAAGTACAATAAATATAGATTTTTTTTTTTTGGTAATTTTCACAATGAAAAAGCGTAAGGTCCAAAGGAATGATAATACACTTTTTTCGTACGTATGGTTGTTCTAGCAAAGATTGGAGCTATTAAACAGTCGCATGCTCGAAAATTTCTTGAAGTCCCTGTAAAGTTGCACTGGCCCGAGAGGAAAAACGAAACCTGGGACTCGAATGTTGGAAGATTTCTGACATAGTACCGAAGTCCAGGACAGATTACTGGGCCGTGTACTTGACTCGATCCCAATTAACCAATCAACCCAAGGCCGTTTCCGGGTCAGCCCATTCATTAGACGTCAGCACAGCGCACCTGAAAAAACAGAAAGAGGTCCATGGCTCTTTGGCATCGAATCGTTGACTCAGGGCGCATATAGTGCATGGATTCATGTAACCTACTTCTGAATCATCAAGACATAAATATAACAGAGCAAGCAAGCACATCAAAAGCTTTATTAGCATTCGATATTTATTTCCAGTATGTCAGTAATGCAGGTATGGCCTGTGGTTGTCATAATCTCCAACACAACTCCCAGGGACAAAATGCACACTTTCTTGTTAATTGCACGATCTGCAATCTATGAAGTGGACAACACCAGATCATCTAAGCGGATCACGAAAAGACTACCGTTAGATAGCCTTTTCTTTCAAATGAAAAGGAGGCTTTAATTAGCTTGCACAATCCACCCGTTTTCGAGATAGATGTGGACGCTCCAGATTGCATTTGAGGCAAAGCCTAGAACCACCTTAATCACTTAAATACTTGGTGAGACTGGCTCCATGAACTTTTTAGCTACTCCTCCAAAGAGAGAGGATTATCGTTTTCGCTTGATGTCATAAGGTTGTCCAAATTAAACTTTTGGCTAACTCCACGGAATCTTAGGCATGAACTTTGAAATGATACATAATTTATGCCCTCGACACAACCAAATATGTCATTAACTTGCAATCTGAGGTTCAAGATTTGCCATCTTTAGAGATATCCATGGTCGGCAAGGACTTCACATTAGAATAATGTGACTATGAGGGACACTTTCCACGATGCGATAAAGAGGCTCTGTTTTCTTTCCTAGGTAGGGCTCTCTCCCAAGTAGGCCAAGCTAAAGAATAGACAATGAATATGGGTAGGATGCGTTAATGATGATATGTGTGAATGAATGTGGTTCTTGCATGAACCCACCAATAGGAGTCTGAGGAGGTCCGAATCTTCTATCTGAAGGGATAAGGGAGAAAGGCAAAACAGAGAGGGCCATGCCAATGGCAATTGGAGGTGATGCTGTTTCAGAAAAGAAGAGTAAGGAGGGGTGCATGATGGGCTTTGCTCTTCTATCTTGTAGCTGTCAATCAGTTTTCATTTGTGGTGGCTTCATAAAAAAGGTCTGAACCCGGACAACAAAGTCCTCCGCACAATGCAAGGTTCATCTTCTGTGTCCTCTTATGCTTTATGTATCTATGATCAGTTGCTGCTGAACATTCAATCTGGCTTTGGGTTTAGCTCCTTGTTAAGATTAGGAGAACTAGGACAGTTTAGTATGACGTGAGAGACTTTAATGGTTTTAAAAAAAAATTCAATTCGAAAACATATATTTGAAAAATTGGATTATTTAATTGCGAAACATAAGTTTGGCCCACTTTTCTTCTCCTTTTTGGTTCTTACTAGTTTGCAAAAATCCCTGAGTCTTGAGTCATAATTAAGTTATTTATCGGCCAGAAGTCATAATGAAATAATAAGATCTAGATCTAACCAAGCAAAGCTTCACAGCCAAAGAGCCTCAAGAGTTCATTATTCCAGGAAATGAGATAAACTCTCGCTTTCATTAGGGTTTGAGAGAAGTTGAGGAATGGAGGAGGGTATTCCCCTCTTGTCTGTCCGAGCATCCAAACAAAAAGAGGTATGGTTAAGACTTACACATGGTCTGGGAGTAGGTGCGAAGTTGGGATAAATATTGTATAGACTCGTTTTATAAATGACCCAACTAGCATAAACATGATCAATTATTGTATAAGTATATATCTTAATATTTCATGGGTGGTGATTTTTATTAGGTAATCTTCTTCTCAATTCCACTATATTTGGAATAGGCATTTTTAAAATATGTCATAATAGTGCAATTGAATTCTAAAATTTGCAAAAAATATAATCAAATCATTTTATTAATTCAGTCTAATTTGGTTAACAAAAGATGCTAACGTGACCATTTTATATTTCTTTCTCCTATATGATGATGACGTGGCTAAAACACGAAAATAAGGCTAAAACAATGCCGATTTAGTCCAAATCTAATTTTTTATGCAATTTTTATTTAAATTAAATTAAGATATAGCCTTTTTTTTTTTTTTAAAAAAAAAAAGAAAGTTGGAAACCAAGCGGCCAGGGTTTTGTAGCATGGTTTCTAATTCTCCTTTTTTTAAAAAAGATTTTGCTTCTTTTTATTTAATTCAAATAAAATTATTATAAAAAACATATTTGGACCAAAACGGTATTGTTTTAGTCACGCCATCGCCATAGAGAGAGAAACTAATTAAAAAAGTCACTTCAGCATTTTCCATTAATCAAGTTGGATAGAGTTAACAAAATGATATGATTACACAAATTTGACAAATTTTATGACTTAATTGTACTTTGTGAAATTTTTTACAAATTATAGTGAATGGAGTTAACAAAAGGATTTGATTGTACAAATTTGACAAGTTTATGACTTTATTGTCCTTCCATTTACTTATAAATTAAATGGGTTGATAACATCAAAAGTTCCTAATTTATAACCTTTGTGACACCAATATTGCAATTTTCTTTTTTAATCACATAAAACTTCAAAATATGTTTGCCGCGACACAATTATCCCAATTTTTTTTTGTCACCAAATTCTTCATACTTGTGCTACTGTGATAAAAACACCCTATGTTGCTAGCACAAGTTTGGGGTAATGGTCACGCGAAAAAAAAATTGGGATATTGATATTATAGTGGGTAAAGTTTAGAGTTTTTAATAGTAGAAGGAGGACATTTTTTGTCAATTGATACAAGTTTAGATATTGGTGACACGAAAAAAATGTTTGTGGTGTTGTTATAACAATGAACAAAATTTGGGGTTTTTAGTGATGGATGGAGGGTATTTTGTCACAAATTTTGAGTTTTGTTAATATAGAAAAAAAGTTTGTGTTACTGGAGTCACAATAAGTATAATTTAGAATTTCATGTGACATTTTTCCCTATAAAAATACCATAAAAGTTTAGCGATGCTATTTCCACCCCCTCTTTTACTTGATACACCATTTTCTCAATTGGCTGAAATAACTTTCTATGTTATGAAACAAGATTAATCGCTCATTCACCCTACTTTTATCTCTCCCATTACTATTTTTCACCTTCTATTTTTAAAGCTAACCGACTCTACTATTGTTCTATTTTGAAAAATCATTAATTATTAATTAAGCATACTTTTTTCGTGTGTAAAATATAAGTATTAGTTATCACATGAAGTGCAAAAGTATGGAGGCATCCCCAGCATTACAAATAGAACTAATGATGCAAGAAGATGGAGAAAGGAAGTTTCCACATAGTAGTAGTTTGGGAAGGTCTAATCTTTTTATAGAGCGAAGAGCTTTACTTCTAATGACTTTATGCACCTTAGACAAAATAATTTGGATATCATTAAACTTGTTTTAAAAGTATCTATAGTTGTGCTACATCCAAATGCAATATATTATTTTTTAAAATGATACCTTGAGGAGCCTTGTTGCCAAGTATTTGCACCTCATAGCACTAATCATCCATTGAAATTCACCATTCCATCCTCTTACAAAATGCCGAATCCCATGTTGTGCTAAGACACTACGCCATATACTTCTAGTCCAATTGAACTTAAAAAATAAATGTATTCAGTCTTCTAAGCAGGTCATACAAAAATTGCACTTGATGTCAACTAAAGGCATCCATCACAATACAACTTTTGCTATTGGAAGTTTATCTTTGCAAAGGAGCCATCCGGTAAAATTATGTTTGTTGATACCATTGGTCCAAATCAGGTTATGTCACTCCACGATCAATCCCACTCGTTTGAGTTTGTCATATAACTCTTTACAACTGTACCTAGACCTAGAATATGACCAAAGTTAGATCGGGTCTCAAATTAAGGAGCCCTTGCCAACTCTAGGTCATACTGCCCTTGATGTTGAGTTGCACAATTGGAGTATCTCTACATTTAGTATCATGAACCCAATTGCTCGATAGGGAAGAGAATTAAAAATTGATGAGGTTCTTAAACATGCGGCCTAGCAATTCTTTGTTCCATAGTTTCAAATTGAGCAAACCTAGTCCTCCTTATCTTTTGGGTAAGCAAACTACTTGCCAAACGACTTTGTGGGATCTATGTACTTCTGTATTACCTGCCCATAAGAATTGTTTGATCTTCTATTCAACCTAGTTTGCTTTGGAAATAGAAACATTTGGATCCAATAAGTGTAGATGGAGATTAGGACCGATTTGGCCAACTAAAGACATCATGCATAGCTTTTTATACCCCATCCTTTTATCCTCTTAAAAGATTTTTCCAATCAGACTCTTGCAATGAGAGTGCGCAAGCCTTCCAGTAACAAGGGGAATGCCAAGGTTCTAATAAAAGGTTAGCTATGGAGAAAGGTGTATGATTCAATATGAGGAGCTTTTCATCCTTGAAAAACCAAAAAAAAAAAAAAGATTTGACATTTGTTTGGGTTAAAGTGCAATCCCGCGAGAAATGCAAAATCATCCCATACATCAACAAGGCAAAGGATGGAGTCTATATCCCCATTAGCAAAGAGGAAAAAACCATTTGCGAAGCATAAATGAGTAATTATTTTGTTAGTGCCAATGGAACTTGAAGGAAGAAGCATCAATTTTTGCATTGATAATTTTTTTTAGGAATTTACATAAACTGGACAAAGAGATAAGGAGAGAGTAGACAATTTTGTCATAGCCCATTAGTGATATTAAAATAGCCAACTTGTTTGCCGTTGAAGTCAACTAAGAACCTTGATGTAGTGATGCACTAATTTATTAGATCAACCAGGAAATCAAGTGTATTTAAAGTTTTAAGAATCCCAACTACCTCAAGTTTTGCTTTCTACTTTACCATGTCAAAAGCTTTCATGAGAACAAGTTTTATTGAAAGCTTGGTGTAGTAATGCATTGATTTTACCTTTACTGCCCTTGCGGTAGTTGTGTAAGAGTTTTGGCACAATAGTATATCCTCTAAAATATGTTGTCTCGAGATGAAAGTGATTTGGTTGAGGCTGGCCACTGAGGGAGAACACAATGAATTAGTTCTACTAGTAGCTTGGGTATGATCTTATATAGAACATTGCAGTACAAAATGGGTCTAAAATCCTTGAAGTGGCATGGATTAGGAGCCTCCGGTACAAGAGAGTCAATGTAGAATGTATGGATTTCGACATTCTCTTTGATGCTAAGAATTCCATGACAGCATCCTCGATGTTTTGTCCTATGATGGGCCAAGCCCCTTGTAGAAGAAATCATAGGACCTAGAGCTTTGAAGTCATTGAAACCCTCGATAACTTTAAGTATATGTGTTCTTTGAAAGGCTGGTAAGTTCATTAGAGCATTAACATCTTTATGGAAAAAAGATGCATACCTCTCGTGTGGGACACAAATGTGACTGGAGTTGCCTAGAATATGCTGATAGTAAGATATTATTGTACCATTGATAACTCTCTCGTTAGTAATAACAGTGTCATTGTCAAGTAAGAGATGATTTATCCTGTTATGTGCACTTCTACGCACCGTGAAGGTGAAGAAAATCTTACTATTGTTATCACCTACCTTGAGTTATAGATTTCTAGATTTTTGCATGAGCAAGTTTTATTGGTGCTTACTAAGAGCAAAAAATTCTTCCAGTTGTGCCTTTTCTTTAGCCCGAGTGATGGGGTTATAAAGATCTTGCGCAAGCTCATGTTGAATTTGTTGTAGGCTGTCCCTAGTCATCTTGACCTTCAAGTGTAGGTCACCAAATTGAGATTTATTCAGGTGCTTAAGTTATTTCAGCATTTTGAGCTTTTTCATCACTATAAACATTTTGGATCCTCTAGATTTCTATTGCCAACAAGCAGAGACCGTAAACAATAAATCCAGGCTATCGGTTTAGAAATAGAAGAATATAAAAGTAGTCTTTCCTATTAATTGTTGTCGTAAATTGTGATGTGGAAATCAACAAATTGCCCACGTTAGCATGCCACTTAAGATTTCTAGTGATGACTAGACATCACATCATCAATTTCCGATATTAATTGACGAGAAAGACTATATTGAAATATCATTCAAAATTTTATGACTGTATTGAAAAAATCGAAAAATATGGCTGATTAAGTGGAATAATTAGTTGTTGACAAGAAAATTATGACAATTTTAATTGCATTATAAGACAATCCAATCAAACCATTGGTAAATGCATATTTTTTGTCAATTCTAAATGCATAAAAAAATTAAAAAAGAAGAAAAAAATGTAAGATATAATCTTAAATCTAGAATCTGCAAGAGAAAATAAGGTCAATTTAAGGTGATAGGAGGCATTGGAAGTCAAAAAATAGATGAAAAAAGCAGTCTTTATGCGTTATTCCTTTTCACATAATTGCTCATTTAAATTTTAAACCTAACTTACTTATTTATATTTGAATTGATACGAGTAAAATAAGGAGAGTATGATGGGTCTTTAGAGTCAAGGGCCATATGGTGGTTGGAAAAAGGAGGGGCAAATAAGGTGATTTATAATTAATAACTTATGTATTAGTACATAATAATTGTTTTGATGATATTTTAATTTCGATCTTTATTGAAAATTAAATTTAAAATATTTTGGATTTTATAGGCAATGGACCTCTTAATGAGAAGTACCTAGTTATATATATATATATATATATGGTACTCATTAATTTATCATATAAAGAATTAATTACTGCAATGCATTTGTTTACATGAGACCTTCATGATAAAGTCTAGAGGAATAACTGCATTAAATGGCCCTCACCAACCTTTTCACTTATAAATAAAAATCATAATACTAACTTCCTCTAAATTTTGCCAAGTTATTCAACACAAATCATAATACTAACTTAACGCTCCTTCCCATTGGGCGACAAAAAGATTGCAAGGTCAATCTTTATATAGGCGAGCTTCGTGGAAGCTTACGAAAGAACAAAAACACTGTAAACAAGCGACAGTTAATTTCGAAATTGCACTAGAGATTTTAGCATTGATATTGTCTAGAAAATCAACAGCTGATCTTTGGTCAATAAAGCTCATTGCACTATACACTTTCACTATAATCTACAGTGTCCAACATCAACATAATAATAGACCGACCAAAAAAAAAAAAAAAAAAACATCAACATAGTATGTTGGGTCCAGCCTCGAGATATGCAATACATGGTACACACACCCACTACCGGGTGGACATGTCGACCGGTGCTATGGACCAAAAGTCTTTTATGGCGTTCTCTGGATTGCCGAAAGGATCATCGATAAGGACCACGTCTTCTTCTTTGTCAGAATGGGGGAAGAAGCCCCACGCCCGGTACCCATTTCAATGATCTTTTGGTGTTTGTTTACTGGTTTCGATACAGGATCGTTGTACTTTCTCCCTTCTCTGTTCAAGAACAACTTGTTCATTGAAATTAAAACATGTTGGGTGAATATCGTTGCCATGCTTGTTTGGTGCACCCAATAAGGCCGCAACACGAAATGTACGCAACCAGCTTTGTAGGTGAGGTCGTAATTGTTTTTTGGGAGGGGGGAGGTTGGGGAGTGGGAGGATTAAACAATTAGTACTAAATTTATTGTGCAGATGCCATTTCAATTATATTTTTTATTTTACTAATTTAATCATATACTATTGCTCAAAATTCCAAGGTAGTTATTTTGACCAATTTTCGTCACTAATTGACCGAAAGAGTTATATTTGAATTTCACGTAAAGATTTATAATTAAATTGGAAAAATTAAAAAAAAATTGTTGACTTAATTAGACAATTTCCTTGAGAGAGAGAGGCTCTTGGGGATCAAGTAACCAATCTTAAACTTATTGTATAGATGCTAGTTTAGTTTAAACTTTTTTGATTTTTTAATTTAGTCTTAAAATTTTATGTGAAATTCCAATATAAATCATTCCGATCAATTTTTATTGCGTTAGCAATTTTTTGCCAAAATTAACTGGAAGAATTATGTTAGAATTTTGCGTAGGGGTTTGTGATTGAATTAGTTGCATTAGAAAAATATTTAAGACTAACTTGACAATTTCCCCCAAAGAGAGGCTCTCAGGGAATAACCAATTGGTCATAGATTTACTGTATGTATGTCAATTTAGTCCAAAACTTTTCCATTTTGCTAATTTAGTTCTAAATTTTGCGAGAAATTCCAATGTATTCATTCTGGTCAATTTTCATCACCTTGGCAATTTCCCATCAAAATCAACCGGAAGAATTATATTGGAATTTCGCGCAAAGCTCCAAGACCGAATTGGCAAAACTAAAAAGTTTTGAACTTAATTGACATTAAAATAAGTTTAAGACTAACTGGACAATTTCAAAGAGAAGGGAGGGGGGGACTCATTCACTCAAGTAATTAGTTTATAGACAAGGCAAAAATAATGAGATCATAGAAGCAAATTAGTCAATTAATCATGCGATAAAAATTTGGTCCGACCACAAAGAGCAATTAACTAGCTAGTTACTACGCACCAAACTCTCTTTGCTTTGTCATACCCCAAAAACAAAAGAGAGTCCTTCCTTAGTGACACTTCATTGGATACATAAAGCGCAATCATATGTCGACTTTGTTTAAGTTTCAAGGCAGATATTAATGTCCGGAACCATCGCAGGACGAGCGAGGGACCACGATCAAAAGACAAGATTTTAAGTGCTGTTGTAAAGCATACGGCAAAAACCAAATAGCAATTCCACTTCGAGGACCACTGAGTAATAAGAATTTAAGTATGGGTTCCTTTCCTATCGTATGGAGCGTCATCATCTGCGATGATATCATTGTTCATGCCCTATCATTGTTCATGCCCTACATCAAGAATTAAACTGCACATTAACAGACCAAAAGGAAAAAAAAAAAAAAAAAAGAGAGGGGGAATTTTCCTTTTTATCCACGTACTTTTACTATTTTTTGATTGAATCCCTATAATTTTAAGTTTTCTTTAATCAAACCATTCTACTTATGTAAAATATCTAATTGAGTATGTTTGGCACCAGATCTAGCCAAATCCAGTCGATGTGGCCGTCAGAGTATGAATGGGTTGATTTTCTTTATATAGTTTTCATTCTACCGCTCATTCACTAGACACATCGGGTGTCCACATACGCAATATCTAATCCACTTTAACACTTTGACGTCCCGCAATGGTGGTGTTCGCTGGATTTGACCGAATATCGTGTTTGAGGGATTTGATGAGGCATTTTATTTAAGTAGAATGACTCCACAACCTTGAAAAAAAAAGTAATGGAAGTACCAGGATAAACGAAACAAAAAAAAAGGCATAAATTAATAATAATAATAAAAATAATTGTCATCAACTAATTATTTTAAGTAATATAAATGATTATTTTTAGGAATATATTTTTAAAATTATTCATTTTTTGAAAAGCAAACGTATCTGGTACAATTGAACTTCGGAATTGACAGAGATAGAGAGGGGGAGATAATCACTTGGGCAAGCAAAGCACTCCTCTTGTAGGATGGTTTAGAATTTATAATATTCTAGAATGTTGCCCGCAAGTTGCCGCTGTCAATAAAAATATATATCGACTGATAATAATGTTGTCGTAACTATCAATGAATGATAAATATATACTTGAATTTCAAGTATTTGAATTAACCCACGTAGTTGATTAGTGATTGGGGGACAAACTTTGAGTGCGCTTTGAACACAGGACCCATTTTTCATATCGCAATTCTATCGAGTGTCGTAGGTCACCAACGGCGACGAATTTACACCATGCGCCCCCATCCAATTCTTTGTAGTTGTGAAGACAAATATTTTGTCTTTAAGGTCTTCTGAGTGATTTCACACTGTTTTGACCTTTAAATTGAGTTTAGCCTCCATTTAATTTAAAATAAAAAAATAAATGTGGATATTTTATAACGAGGGCAAACTGCACTCACAAATCGATAACAGTTAATAAACAATCTTAGCATGCAACAATCATAGATATACATAACATTAATTTTAATCGTATTTGTTGAGTGTAAGAACATTCCTTTTACATCTAAAGCAAATGTATCTGATTTTCTTTTTTAGCAATTATGGATCGTATTAGCACCCCCTAAGAAAAAAAATATTGATTAGTGTTTGACAATCGATTTGAGGTCCAGATGATTTCTTACTAGTCCATGAAATTAATAGGGAATTTCATAAGTTGAGGTTTATCTTTTGAGGATAGCCTTCTTGTCATGAAAAGAAAAATCTATTGATTTATGTCAACAAGGGACCCAATAGCTAGTAAGGGGGCTACCTCTAGAGCTGGACATATTTCATTAGTCCACCTCTCCCAGATTATGTTATTGGAAATTTAATCTCATTCACATCATTATCATCTACCAATTTTCAACGAATGTCTGCTTTTTGACATCGCGAGTTCATGAACTTAATGATGTTGCATATCATGTAGCCGTCTTTGAATTTTCAAACATCTGCAGCATTCTTTGCAAATGTCAATTAAATCGGTTAAGTATTTCTTTAACAAAATACGTATGCTTATTAAGATAGCTTTCTAAAGACTCACTTGCTAAGATATTTGATCTTGAATTAGTAACATGCGCAAATTAATTCTTCACATATCAGAACTTTAAGGGTGAATGTTCTTATAAAATAAGAATATTTCGAACCATTTAAGATGGTTGGTTCCAATCATATAGAGGAAACATCATATGACGGTTGCACGTTACTTGATCACTAAGTTGCATCATGTTGAATGATGTATGGGATCCTTTCTTGAGATATCATAAAAGCGTAATTCGATATCACTAACATATGCCTAATAGACAGATAGAGTTTTTTTTTTTTTGGGTAAAAATAGACAGATAGAGTTGAGACATAGGCAACTAATTAAAAAATTCACCCCAAAATGGTTGGCGTAGTCCATCAGGGTTTCGGGGGATTCTCAACTCACAAACTATAAGGCACTTGTTTCAATCTTACAAATTGCTCGACTACTCCAAGTTAGGCCATGTTTGGTAACCATCCCAATAGTAATTAATTTTGACTTTTTGTTCCCGGGAACAATTTGAGAACATAATTGTGTTTGGTAAAATTTTTGTTCTTGAGAACAAATTTGGAGTAAAATCAAGAATAAATAAAAAAAAAACTTGATTCTTGTTCCTCGAACAAAGAAAAGAATAAAAAAAAGTAAAACTCCTCCTCTCTCATACGTTCTCTCCCTTCTTCTTTTTCTTCTTCCCTTTTCTTCTTTTTCATCTACCGTTGCCGCCGCTGCGGCAGTTGTCGTCCGCCGCCCATCGCCGCCGGTCGCCGGTAACCGGTATGGTGAGCTCGCCGGATGCTTGCCAGGCCCGGCGAGGTCCGACGAGCTTGCTAGAGGTAAGCCCAACCACTGGCAAGGCCGAGCCTTGGTGGGGCTAGGCGAGTCTCATCGGTGGCCAGGCGGGCCTCACCCAATCCTAGCGAGACTCACCCAGCCTCGCCGATGGCCAAGCAGGTCTCGCCCAACCTTAACGAGGCCGGCCTAGCCATCGGCAAGGCTCGGCTGACAAGGGTTGGCCTCGTCGAGGGCTGGAGACGCTCCGGTGGGGTCACCGGCCCTGAAGAATAGGAGAGAAAGGAAAAAAAGAAAAGAAAAGGAAATGAAAAAGTAAAAAAAAATTATTAAAAATTTAAAGAAATTGATTTGGAACATAATCAATGAGCACGATACCAAACGTAATTCTATTTCAAAATAAAAAAATTTGGACAGTTACCAAACGGCTTAAAATGATTGGAATTTGTTCTCTGGAACAGAATAAAAATGAATTATTTTTGATGAGAATCTATTCTCGAAAATAAAATCGTTACTGAACGCGCCTTTAGAGTCACTTAAATTCTTGGACTTCACCTGTTTACGCGAGGCTTGCTTGTATTCCTTGAATTTTTAAGTAGTCATGTATCTGGGCTCGTTCGTCCCGATTAAAGAAAAAGTAGAATATAGGGTTGGCTCACATTAGATCGGCTCCACTATATATGCGGCAATGCCATGTTGTTAATGGTTGTGGCTGTGCTTGATATAGCCATGTACTGCTTGCTACAGCTACATCACTATATAGGCATACAGGACGAGAGAGTAAATGAGCCAAACGTGGTGGATGAGACACATTGCCAGAGCTGGGGCGATTAATAAGTGCGCGAATTGACCTTTCTCAAACAAGACATTTCTCCCTTTGCCGTGGCTCCAGCTTTGGATTGGCCGGAAACAGAAGCCCCCATCATCAACAACATGTCAATGCTCCTCTCTTCTTGGCTCAATTGATTATTCTTCCGATCCCTGAATTTCACCGCGCATTACGCTCTAGCCCCCGGTCCTGAGGGCAATCGTTTCGCTTTAGTCTGGCTCCATGCGAAATGAATTGGTCCACATATCATACTCCCCGAGATAACGACGTGGAAAATTGAATGTGACATCCCAATCATTTTGCAGTACGCTGTCGAGTATGATATACTTAAGTCAAGTGAAGTGTTTGAATACTGATTTTGTGATGGAAAACACAGCGGACTGAAGGGTTTGTGACGTATCGTGGTTTCATGTGTTCATAGCAGAATGCAGTAACATGCACAGATTAGAAAACCGTAAGTTTGACAAACATGTGAGATGATCTTATGAACCACCTGCTATCAATCGGCGCCGGGAAAAGTGGGTGTACAAATCTCCATGGCGACATCACAATTCACACCGCATCCCGATTCCTGGTTTCAACAAAATCAGGGCGACACAAACCGACACGTACGAAGAAATGCCGAAGCTTCTTCCGATGTCGTTCTCAGGAAATGGTCTTTGATCTAGATCAGACAGATAGGAAACAGAGGGTTTGGGTTGTCAATTAAGCGATGTACTTTTTTGAACACTAAACACCCCTTTGATTGAAAAAGGAGGTACTGGGGTCACTGATAATCGAGGTTTGTTGAAGTGCAGAGTGTGATTCCAAACACCCACTTTCAAGTACAAAGAATATCAAATCAGCTAATTCATTTTGATTCGCCAGATAAAATCAATTGTACTAGGAATTTTATATCCTAAAATAAGATCAATTTAGTCTCGCTGGTATTTTCCGAGAAAAGAAAAACTTCACGTAACAAAATATAGGTTTCATTTTGAATTATTGTGTGACATGTCTTGAATTAAAAATTTCACAGCAAGATAATAGGACTTTATGTTTTTTTGGTAAAGCAATACAGTGTATTTTTTAACATATTCACAAGCCTGTGTAATTTTCATTTTAAGGGGGCAATAAGCCAGAGTACAATGAGATCTCCAATTCTACCTCCTCTCTCTCTGTCTCCTTCTCTCTCTCTCTCTCTCTCTCTCTCTCTCTCTCACACACACACACACACACACACCCACACAGGCAGAGTGAGAATGGACGGTGGACTTCCAATGCTGAATTGTCTGCTGCAGCATACATTGAGGAGCTTATGTTCGTATTCATCAGATCATTCTAATTCCTCGAAGTGGGTTTATGCTGTTTTTTGGAGAATCTTGCCTCGGAACTACCCTCCACCAAAGTAGAGATGCACTCATGAAACATCAGTTTCTGTCGCGTAAAGTTTCGTACATTTCGCTGTTTCTTGATCGATGTTGCTCTGCTGCAGGTGGGAATTTGGAGGGGGTGCCATTGACAGAGCCAAAGGGAACAAAAGAAACTGGTAACCGTTATGTGATCTTGAGTGACTTAAAAAAGAACTGAGAGACCCTCTTCTAATCTGCCGTCAATTTTTGAGCTTTTTCATCTGGTTTCTGAATCAGGATTCTTGTTTGGGAAGATGGGTTCTGTGATTTCTGCGAGTGTGAGAAGGTGGGAGGTGGGTACACGAAGGGAAGGTTTGGACCGGAGGTCTTCTTCAAAATGTCTCATGAGGTCTACAGTTTCGGTGAAGGGTCGGACTTTAATCGAACTCCCCTCGCATTGTCATCTTTCCGTGTCTCTTTCCGGGGCAAGAAAGAGTGATTTCTTCCAATTCCTGTTGCAGATTGGTCGGGAAGGTGGCAGCAGACAACAGTCACAAGTGGGTGTCGAGAGATACCGGGAGCGAAAGCGATCCGAACTTCGTCTCCTCGTGGAACATGTCGATTGAGCCGGTAAGACAAGTAACGCAATTTCACTGTTTGAGTAACCACAGCAGATGCAAGTCTCAGTTTCTATAGTTCTCCTTCAATCTTCATTTGCATGAAAGTTTACTTCCTACATTGCAGCAACCGAGGGCATGGGAGGTTCAATTCGATACTGGCATTCAGGTCGGTGTTTTCCCGGACTTGAAAAGCAAAACAAACCCAGTTTTTCTTTTTCCCTTTACAAATGCACCTGCAGCTAAATTGTTTGAATTGCAGACAATTGCCATTATTTCGGTACGAGAAGGCATAGTTCAGCTTGGATCATTGGATAAGGTCTTCTTCTCTCTTCCTTCTCTTTTCTTCTTTGCCTTCCCTCCTGATCGTTGTCCATTATGGTCATTTGGTTTCTCCAGATAGCGGAAGATCTTAATTTGGTGATCGGCATACAGAGAAAATTCAGCTATCTCCAAAGCATTCCCGGTGTTTTCTCGATACAGAGACCCTATCTACCTCTCCAAAATCCCTACCTCCGGAAATCCCATATCTCCATCACTGAACACCACGAGACATTTTACTTGGAGGATGAGAAACGCCAATACATTCGCGCCAAAAGGTTGTTCGAGGAAGCGCCGGACAGCTGCCCGGTCAAGTCCATCAATCTTGGTTGGAACACCCCGCAATACGGTGTCCAGGGCCCATCCATGTGGCCGATCCCACCTCTTCTGTCGAAGCTACCTCCTGTGATCCCGCCTTATAATCCCATCGAACCTCCCAATCCAGCTGTCCAAGACAGGAACAGCATCGGCAATGGGTGCCAGAGAGCAAAAGCGAATGAGAACCAAGTTCAGATTGGTGATGTGAAAGTGGAGCCTTCATGTCACCTGGATGCTATTAGCGAAGAAAAGCCAACGCCCCCGAACTGTGAATTTGACGTGAAAGATCAGGTACTTGTTGGACTAGGATTTGAGCATGTTAGAGATGGAGAATAGTCGCCAAATCTTAATTAATTAGGATAGCCGAAACGCCACATAATTATGAAGTAGACATATAGACAGAGCACTTTCAGGCTCCGAGCAGTCAGTAGTCAGTCGGTAGTACATTAGTAGTTCTGCAACCGTTGTCCATCTGTTTATAAAAAATGAAAGTACAGTTTTATATGATAAGCTCAGGCCTTATGTACATATGCGGAGTCTGTTTCTGTGAAGCCAAATTATGCTCCTCGTACCGTACTGAATGCTCTGCATATAGTATGACAAACTTTGGAGCCTTAGCTCGATTTAGCACCGCCTTGTTCTGGATCACGGTCAGCTAATCTCGTGGCTGATCGTACGACATCCACAGGCCAGGGTTGAGCCGAACAACTGGGTTGGCCCAATTCCCTTTTGTTCCATCCCTATCGTTGTGGGATACATGACCTCCACCATTATGTGATGGTCCCCCTGAACATGCCGATAGGAAAAGGACATGGCAAATTGTCAATAGGATGAAGTTGTGCGCAACGATTGAGAACTTGCCTGGGACACGCTGATTGGTCCCCATTCTCAAACCACTTGATTTTTTTCCCTGCTGAATGAATTCGAGAGAGAGAGAGAGAGAAGTGCGATTCATGTTTTGAGACAGATGCAGAGTGACAGGTTGGAAAACAACGTTGTCTGAACTGGTGTCGAGTTCTGTAATCAGGCTGATTTTCTTAAAGGCTAGAAGCACCTTTCTCATACGTGCTACATAATCAGACCAAGTTACTTCACTCCCCTTTGCGACATGATCTTCACAGTACCCCATCACATTGATCTTATGTATGCATGGGGCCAAAAGTCTGCACAGCGGATAGGCTTTCTAAGTAGCAGCAAATTTTGCTTGAACCTCTGTAAGGACTTCGAAAGCAGTAATCAACTTAAAAGAACGTGCATCTCTTGCTCGAGAATGTAGATGGATCCCGAGACTGGCACCCTGACCGTTAGTAATATATGCTTGCTCCTCTTCAAACACTTAATTTTGAATCATCAGCAATTCGCAATGACGACCATTCTCAGAGAAAGAATGCTTGATCTCTCTAAGAGTTGTTTCAATAAAGGGTTGCAATCCGTTCAAGACAGACCAGAGAGATTAAACAGAGTAAAGCTGCTTTCCCCATCATAAAAAGAAACTAACCCACCAGAGAGCAGAATAATCAGAGGCGTGGACTGAAACAAAGCATTCAAATTCCATTAAAATAAGGGAACTATTCGAGAACCCCTTGCTGAATGAAGCCTAGATTTACAGAGGATGCTTCAGAAACTTGCAGCAGCAAAGTCTGTGTATCTCATGCCGCATAAAATAATTAAGTCTATTTACAGAACCAGTTCCTAGACATACTTTACGAACGATTTAAGAAAGGGGCTCTGTGGATCTGCAGTTTAATGAGAATGAGGAGAAGATGAGTCGCTGTGATTTTCCTGACTCTCCTTAAGAATCTCCATCCACAGCATACAATCCCCAAGTTTTTTTTTTACGCACTGCTCTTCTGTCCACTTCCAAAAGCCCAGTGAAATTTAGCTGGAGTGCGCTTCAATGCCTTGACTCCTAGTGGATTGTCTTTGCTCTGTGGCACAAAAACAAATTAGAAAGAACACAAAGGATTGTTAATGAAGGAGGCACTTTGAATTGACTTTTATATGTTCAGGTCAAGTCAGATGCATCCCCAAATTCAGGAAGCAATTCATGATGAAATTGAATTGACTTGGTTGTGCTTACCATCTGGCAGGTCCCAGCGTTTACATTGCAGACCGGGAAGTCTTGAGGGCAGCAACTATAGTGGTCTTCACAACAGGTGGCTGCCTCGAGAGGGCAGCATCCCCAGGCAAAGCAGTAGTTTGCATACTCATAGACACAGCAGCAGGTGTTGCTCTCGGGACAAGAGTAGTAATTGTCGCAGACAGTTGGGGGCTTCACTGGAGATGGAGGAGATGGGCCGGGATTAGGAGGATTTTCGCCTTTCTTGATGGGGTAAGAGGCCTCCATTGCTATACCACATTTGCCAGTGGGGTTATTGGCCACATTTCGTGCCATTTTGATGTACCCTTGCTCTCCCCAGCTACCGCCCCATGAGTTCTTCACTATCCAGTAATCAACTCCGTTTTCTGTGCCATATCCGACTGCAGTAACCCCATGATCCAGAGCTGTCCCACATTTGCCAGTAAATACACCCTGTAAAAGCCAGAGGGCACGGTTAGGGCCATAAGCCTTTTGAAAATCATCTGCGCTTGCTCCAAGAAATTTGTGTTCAACAGTAACTTTCCAAATTAGCTCCCACAATTTGAAAAGTAAACATTATTATGACTATCATGCCGTAGCAGTCACAAAAAAAGGGCCTAGTAGACCTATTTTTTCGAAAAATCTAGTTCATCTGACCATCGAAAAAAATGCTTTGTTAGCTAGCATGGTTGGTCTCATGCAAGGGCATTCACAAAAAAGGGCCCAGTAGACCTGTCTTTTTTAAAATCTAGTTCATATGACCATAAAAAAGGACTATATCAGCCAGAATTTCATTAATCCACAGAAGCTCATCAATTCCTCTACGTGATAATTTTTCAGGTAACTAGCGTAGTTGACACTCAAGCTGCAGATGAATAGTTGAATTTTAGAGAGAAATTGCAAGCAACACTACTCCATGATGATTACGCCAAAGCTAAAGCTTCTTACGATTGAGCATGCAATATTTTTAGGTTGATGGACCAACTAAGGAAATAAGACCGTAAAGTAAGGATATTACCGAATCATAAAACTGGAATTCCCGGCCTCCTGCTTCAATGGCCACGCTGACTGGTTGATTAGCAACTGCCTTTTGCAATGCTTTCTCATCATTTTCTGGAACATCTTCATAATCGTCGATTGTCACAACCTTTGCGTTCTTCTGCAAAAAGATGGCATAGAGGGAATGACATGTTATTACCTTCGTGATCATTATTATGCCCATTAGACTATTAGATGATTAATTGTTACACAAACCCTGTATTGGTCACAAGTGCTATCTACAGCTCTATAGGGATAATCTTCCTCGGTATCAATGCCTCCGTTGTTGATAATGAATTCGAAGGCATAATCCATGAGCCCGCCATTACATCCTTCATTGTAGGATGTATCGCAGTCCACGAGTTCCTGCTCGGACAGAGAGATCAAATCACCAGTCACAATCTTGTTTATCCCCTCCACAGCAGCAATTGTAGAGAACGCCCAGCAACTCCCTTCAGTCAAAAATAAACACCCAATCAAGCAGGTATAGATAGAAGAATCTCAAGCCCATATTTTCTCTGAGTTCCCTGTTATATTCATCAATAAGACAGCACATCATCAATGCCTCCACGGACATGTCTCATACTCATTATATTCATCTCTTTAGCAAATTACTTTGATATATAAAGGCATACCAATTTTATAACTCATGGAGATCAATAAGAAATAAAAATATAGAGTGAGCTTACAGTGTTTCCTCTGGTTCTATTGGGAAAAAAAATTCAAGTTTTCACATAATTATAAGATGTTTTTCCCTTTCCAGACTGCTAGTAACATGAATTTCTTCACGAAATATTTAAGGAATTTAGCTTTGCCTCCACATGATTACTAAATAAGCTAAACTTCTGGACACCCTTAATTTTTTGCATTTGGATGTCAAGTGTGAGTAGTTGTTTCTCAGCCCCACCATTACCCTATCCATCGTTGGATTTTGCACTCACGTTTGCTGGATAAGCTGCAAACTTGAAGCTACACCTTCCCTCCACACTTCATTTTCATTGTCCAATGAAACAGAGATGAAGAAGAATTAACAGGACATCAACTGCCTGCCAATTGATCTTCTTAAAGATAATCATGTCTCAATAAATAGATAAAACACAATCACCCCTTGCAAACTGGCGCTTCAAAGTTTGTCGTCAATCGTTCGCTCATAAGCTTTTCATCCATGGGATTTCTAACAATCCTAATGACCTTATGCACATGTATGTGTATCCACCACCGCCTAAATTGATTTTGACTATTTTTTCTTCCCAAAATCCTTTGCACTAGCAGCTACAATTGCGTCAAAACAAATAAAAAAAAAAATATTTACACCAATTGGCTTTCTCTTTTTCCAAGTAAAGTACCATTTCACTTCAAATCCATCAACAGCGACTTCAGAGAAGCTTGTGCACGAATGGCATTTTATTTTGGGCCAAATTGGGGTATCTCAATTGCTTGATCCTCCTTATTTAACTTAAAATTCAGCGCATGTAGCAACTGCCCATGAAAGCTCCCTCGAGCTGTGAACTTTGTAGGCACAAAAATGACTTAGCAAAAATAGGAAAATTCAAATAAGAGCAAAAAGATTTGCAGCCATATGCAGCCATTACTATACCTTCATACGCTTTCTAAATTTCTAGGAAAAAGGAGGACAGCAAGATTTTTTACTTCCCGTCTATAAGCAAGTTCAAATATATGAATAACAGCCCATAGATCTTCATGAATGAACCCTATCGAAGCCCATAAAAGGATGTAAATCACGCGATCAACACAACGAAAACGGAACGCAGCCATGGAAATCGGTCCAAAACGATGGAAGCTACCATCAGACAACCAAACGGACGAAACTTCCTAACGAGCAAAAAGGGCTTATATTTAACGCAAAAATCAATTTTTTTTTCCTCCCACAGAGTAAAATAGCAAATTACCAGTAACCGCATCCTTGACCACAACATCAAAATTTCCGCCTCTTTTTTTTTTTCTTTTTGTTTAATATCATCACGGATGCGTTACACAAACGTATCGCATCGAAAATATCAAAAAAGAAAATCATTAAAAGTATCCGAAGCGTTACGAAAATCAAATCAAGCGAATACACATGCGATATTAAACGAAGAACTCACCGCAGCTTCCCTGGTCCTTGACGTCGACGACGGCGCCTTTCTCCCTCCAATCGACGGACGCCGGCAGCTCCTCCCCGGCGGCCACGGCGTAACGATCGCTGCGAGCCCTCCCGAGCCGCCGCCCCGACCGATCCATCCTGGCGCCCAGGTACATGGACCGGTACTCCTCGTTGGTGAGGTCGGCGAACCGGTTGAGGCCGACCGTGTAGGACCGGTCCCCGCCGGCGTTGTGGTCGTCGATGAACCGGAGGTTGTCCTTGAAGACCTGGAAGCGCTTCTCCTTCTCGCCCAGGGCGTTGTAGGCCTTGCCGTGCTTGGCGAGCCAGCTCTCGTAGACGGCCATAACCTCCTCGTCGGACCTCCAGGAGGACCGGTCGCCGTGGGCCCGATCGTAGCTGACGATAGACATGTCGAGGGCGGAGGCGATCGTCGTCAGGGCCAGCGCGAGGGCGAGGACGGCCACGGCGGCCGCCGCCGGCGGCGACTTGAGATCCATCTTCTTGCCTTCGGTGTATCAGATCGGAGAATCAGAGGAGAGAGAGAGAGAATATAGAGAGAGAAAATGGGAATGGAGGAGCGAGGAGGGAGAGGAATCGCGGTCTTATAGAAGGCGATGTAGAGAGAGAATCGGAGAAATAGAGAGAGAATATAGGGGAAATTGTAAATTCGTGGGAATGGGAGTGGACGAAGGAGACTATTACAGGGCCCCCAGCAAGGAATCGCAGGGGCGAGACGTGATTGGCTGGAGGCGGGGGAGAGAGAGTGGGCCCCACGGGAAACCGGAGGGGGGGGATGGTTGCACATGCACTGGATATTTTCTTCTCTTTCCATTTGCGGTGACTTATAAATGATTTTCCCCTTTTTATTAAATAATAATAGCTGTTCGAATTCGATTTGAATACTGCTCGATTCTTTTCCAACTCGAGGTGACCTCGTGCTCGGCAGATATGACAATCCAGTACCTTTGCTAGTTACGCAATTGCATGGTGACGTGTTCCAATCGCATAATTTACGGCTATTCATATCAATAAATTTATAAATACGATCTTTCGACCGCGCTTTATTTCTTGAATAAAATCTTTATGGTTAAGTTTGAATTCAATTGAGATGCAAAAGGTACGTTTGTTTGACTGGAAATTTCATAATTTTAAAGGAAGTTGGTCAAGTTTTCATTTATTGTGGTTTAATAAGAGTAATTTCCTTCTTTGAGGGGAAGTTGTGTTCCCTCCAATCTAAATTTGTTGATTTTCAGTTTATGAAAAACATTTTCTGAACTACGATTAGTTTTATGTTGTTCAAACACCAAAAACTTGGAAAATTATTTTTTGAAAATAGTTTTTCTTCTAACAAATGGACCCCGAGCTTAAGTTATGATATCTGAATTCATCAATTCACGTAAAATGTTCTCCCAATTTTTTTTTTTTATGGAAATCGATTTTTTTGGGGGAATATTGAAAGGGGCGAAGTCCAAATGTTACACTAGGAGTTGCCTAACAAAACTAGATCTGATATACCCATCACTTATTAATAAAGAAATCAAACCCTCCAATAAGATGACAAAATCTGCTAACTAGTCATGAGTTTTTTTCATCGAAGTTGTGCAGAAGTCCGACATGTTGAAATTACAAAAAGTTTTAGGAAGTTGTTGCGCCGTACACGGTCGTGATAAACGTTGTATTGAGAAGAGAAAAAAAAAAAAAAAGAAACAAGTAGCATGGGAAACTCCGATGTAAGTACTAAGTATGGGCGACTCCAGCACGCGCGATGAGTTGCTTTCGTGCGTGCTGGACTCAATTATTTCGTGGCCGATTGCTGTCCGAAAGTGGGGGCCGAAGGAACCGGGGTGCCCTCCCCCTCTTTCGTCTGTTTCTCAGTAATTCCTAATTTGGTCGGCTTCTCTCCTCCTACCTCCTACCATGATGCGAATCCTCCCAAACTAATCAAATGAGCTGCACCATCTCGATCCTCTGTCCCTAAAAACGGCGATCGGGTAAATTAATCGACTAACTACCATCTGGGTCGTTGGACCCAAAAAAAATTGAAAAATAAAAAAACTATTTGGAATGGAGCAAGTGATGTAAGTATCTTTCTATTTGACAAATCTATGATATTTCAAGTAAAAAAGAGTAATGTTAACCACTATTCAAAGTAAATCTCATCAACCAAATGTCCTCGATAAACTAATCATGCCCTCCAGCCCCTAGTCCAAAAGTTTCTTTCTATCGTGGGCAAAAATTTACTTACAATTTACCAAGCATAACTTTTGTCTCGCCTGATGTGATTGAGAATTCTCAGCTTGGCAAAGTGTTGGGAGCCCTCCACTTAACCCTTAAGTTGAATTTTGGCTTATGGTGAAAGTGTGAAAATACATGATATATAATGGGGAGGCCAATAGAGGATCTGAAAAAATTCGAAATTTTGGATCCACCGCTTTGATACAATGTAAGATATATGAGAATATTGCAAATCATTATAAATATTAAAATTGATAGATAGATGCATGGTTTAATATAGGTACTCTTAATGTACTGGAGTGTAATCATCACTTGAATAATGGTTCTTCAGCATCTCTAAACGTCGGCATCTCTAAATCGCAATCACATTTGTGAACATTGCGAAGGTTAGCCATATAATCCATAAAGGGTGAAAAATATAGTGCAAAAGCAATCAAAATCCTAAACTAAATCTATTGCAGTACATTTATCTTAATTTTTTTAGAAAACATCAAAAGTCTCGAATTTATACTTATGTGGAATATTAAGAAGCAAATATTATTGATATGGACGCCAAAAAGCAAATATTGTTAGCGTAACGTTCATGTAGCTCGAATTAAATAAAAACAATCATTATTTTGATTGAAAAATTATTCAAAAGAATCTCGACGGAAGATAAATATTAATTTGGAGTTTTTGATGTTATGAAAAAAGCTCAGAGTAAATATGTATTCTATGTTATGATGGGTATAACTTGAAAAAAATTATGGTTTTTCCCTAAAAATATAAGAAAGGAAAAGTATGGTCAGAAATAACACAAAGACACCCACTGGCAGGAAGCTGCGCTGGTTGAGAACATCTCATTTATTGCTGAGGTCGAGGATTGGAAATTCGTAATTGCTAGCGTCTAAAATGTGGGCCATGGTGGTGAGGTTCTGTGTCAGTCTTCCCCTGGAGGAATGTGAGACTTCAAAAACTCTGAATAGCGTAAGCAAAAGGGCATGTTCTAGCAGACCCTCGATTACCAAAAAATAAAATAATAAAATAACGCAAAGACGAATTAATACGAGCAAGGCACCGATTGGGGCAATGGACGCTCCACAGGAATTATAGCCTTTGGTGGTGAGTGGGGCCCACACCACGGATTCCCGATGAATCTTTTGGGCATTTACGAAGAAAGTGTCTTTAGTAATTATCATTGATGGAGAAGGGGACAATTCCAGGATGGCCACTTGACCCATGACCCTGTCTTAATTATTATTATTACTTTTTAATTTTTAATCACGGGTTCCTCTCAATTGCAACATCACATCGACGTTACCCCCACGCTAATTACACCTTACTTTGTCCCGATTACCCATAAAAAAAAAGATAAAATAAAAATAAAATGCTTTTACCCTTTTGGCAATAAGCTGGAAAAAAAAAAAAATACATGGCCAAGATAAAATAAAAATAAAATGCTAATTTTAAAAAAAAAAAAAAAATACATGGCCAGGAGAAAAATAATCTGGAAAATGTCAATCGTCCAAGACTCCAAGTGGGTTCGAGAAAAAAAAATAATAATAAAGATTTTGGTTTCCCAAACTACCCCCGATAACATGGGCGCCTCTTTGTAATGTACCTTTTTCAGGGCAATATTAACTTTTCATTTTCAACCAAAATTTAAAACATTATTCGAATAATAGAAATGATATGAAAAACCGTATTAGGGTTTGCATGTTGAGTGATTAAAGTCTTTGACAAAGTCAAAATGCATCCACTGCGAGATTTAAAGTAAGCGAATAGTTATAAGAAAAAGTTCATTTAGAAAAATCTGTATTTTCATTTTTTTTCTTTTTATATAAGAAAGGTGAAAGACAATACAAAATTAGATAGGAGGCTGTGCATTGCTATTATAGAAATAAGTCTTTATCCAATTTTTTACTTGTGGAGAAGTGTCTCAATATCAAATGATATTATATTTGGTACTTTTATTCCCCTCGTTTGTTAAGGCAACAAATTACATAAAATGCTTCTCTTTTTCATTTGGAAAATGCTCCAAATGAAATTATGGAAATGATTACACACCTCTGTAAATTCATGGATGAGATTACACATTAGTATATCCTCTCTCACTCTATGCCCTCAAACTGTGTTTTGTAGCAATGATAAAAATCGGGATATAATGTCAAAAAATAAAGAGGAAACGAGAAGGATATCGAGAATGAGAGAGAATGTATTTCGTGCACTTCATTGATTGTTTCAATGTACAAAGAGAATTAAATAATACAGAGGATGTTCAATGAATAAGGAAGTATATCGTATCTAATCCTAGATTGATACAAAATAATCAATTACAATCTCAAAGATATATCCAACGTAATCCGGTGGATCTTCGGCATATCTTCCAACGCTCCCCCTCAAGGTAGTGGCTTGTATATGTCTAAGACGCCTAGCTTGCTTAGAAGATATGTATGTTGCCGTTGACATAAGGGCTTGGTGAATATATCTACAGGCTGTTCCGTAGTCCCGATTTAT
Source organism: Eucalyptus sideroxylon (assembly GCA_014182405.2). Taxonomy (NCBI): domain Eukaryota; kingdom Viridiplantae; phylum Streptophyta; class Magnoliopsida; order Myrtales; family Myrtaceae; genus Eucalyptus; species Eucalyptus sideroxylon. The sequence continues at coordinate 33,784,568 of CM024553.2, forward strand.
GCTGTTTTGATTATCCCTTCTTGAATCTTCTCTTGAGTAAAATGGCAATCGACCTCTATGTGTTTTGTTCTTTCATGTACTATTGGATTTGCTGCAAGTTTAAGTGCAGAATCATTATCACAGAACAATAAGGTTGGTCCCTTGACTTGTACTCCGAGATCCTTAAGTAAGCCTCATAACCAAACTACTTCACACACGGTCTTGGCCATGGATCGATACTTAGCTTTAGTTGATGAAAGAGAGATAGTGGATTGTTTCTTTGTCTTCCATGAAAGTAAAGATTCCCTAAGTTTGATGCAAAATCAGTAATAGATCTTCGACTCATGGGACAAGTCGCATAATCAACATCATAGTAGGCTATCATTTCCATGTTGCAATCACGAGAAAGGAGAATCTCAAGTCATGGGCATTTCTTCAAATATCTCACAACTTTCAATGCAGCATTCATATGGGATTGTTTTGGATTATGCATGAACTGACTCAGTGTATGGACCGCATAACATATATCTGGTCTGGTCATAGTGGATTTTTGAGTATCAAGTCATTATCTGTAGATTCTAGACTCGCATCATAATCGGCAGTGGTCAACTTGATATTCTGCTCAATAGGAATAACTGCTGGTTTGCATCATGATAGACCTGCCTCCAATATAATTTCTAAGACAAATTTCCGTTGGCTAAGAGAAATCCCTTGCTTTGAATGAGCTATCTCAATTCCAAGAAAATATTTGGGTGGTCCCAAATCTTTAATATGGAAAGTGGAATGTAAATATTTCTTGAGACTTGTCACAGCAGATTCATCATTTCCAATAATAAGTATGTCATGAACATATATCATCAAGTAGATAAATGACATACATTTTGTCCATGTAAATAAGGCATAATCATGTATGGACTGTTTGAATCCTACTCCTATAAGTGCATTCGTAAACTTCGCATACCACTGTCGAGAAGCCTGCTTGAGACCATATAAGGATTTGTGGAGACCCATACTCTAGACTCCCCCTGTCTCCGTAATCCCGGTGGAATGCCATATAAATTTCCTCATCCAAATCACCATGAAGGAAAGCATTGTGGACATCCATTTGGTGTAATGACCAATCATGAAATGCAGCAATTGCTAAGAAGGTGCGAACTGTAACATCTTTTGCTACCGGAGAGAAAGTTTCATGGTAATCGAAACCTTCTCGTTGAGTGAACCCTTTGGCTACCAACTGAGCCTTATATCGTTCTACGGACCCGTTGGCTTTATATTTAATCTTGTGAACCCATTTGTAGCCAATCGGTTTTTGATGAGGCGGTAAAGGGACAATGTCCCATGTATGATTCTCCATCAATGCATGCAATTCTGTTTCCATGGCCTTTTGCCATTGTGGATCATTCACTACCTCATTATAATGGGACAGCTCTATTTCTTTAGACACACAACTGATGCAACACATATGATATGACGATAACTGATGAAAAGAGACATATGAGGAGATAGGGTAACAAGTACCTGAGGATTTGTAGCCACACAAACATAGTCCTTTGTCCATGTGGGTGGATGCTTAGCACGCTCAGATTGCCATGGTTGGTTATTCTGTGGAGGTACTGAAGAAACTTGTGATTCTTCAGTTGATGCTAGAGATGCTATTATTGGTGAAGAAGTATCCCCCTCCTCATTCAGTGTATCAAAAGTATCCACGACTACTGTTGGAGAGGAAACTATACCTTGTGGCAAATATGCTAGAGGTGCAATGGTATAGGATTGTCCAAGAGATAGATCTTCTTTAGATAAAAAAACAATGAGTATCTATGCCCCTATTAGTCCCATCGTGTAAAGATAAATCTTAAGCAAAAGGAAATATATTCTCATGGAAAATTACATCCCTACTGACAAAGAAATCCCCATTTGACGGATCGAAAACCTGATATCCTTTTGTGAGACTTGGATATTCCATAAAGATGCATCGTCTAGCTCATGGACTTAATTTATCTCGTGGCCCCACTGTAGTCACATAGCATAAACAACCAAAAACTCTCAAGTGTTGAAGTTCTGGTTTCTTTCCATACAACATTTCAAAAGGTGTCTTCTTGTCGAGAACACAACTTGGCATTCGATTGATTAGGTAAGTTGTAGTGACCACACAATCTCCCCAAAAAGTCTCGGGAATGGAAGCTTTGAATTTAAGAGCACGGGCTACTTGTAATAGGTGACGGTGTTTATGCTCAACAATTCCATTTTGCTGTGGGGTATAGATGCAAGAATTCTCATGCAAAATTCTGTTTGAAGATAGAAATAATGCACATTCATTATTGAAGAATTCCCTTCCATTGTTAGTACGAATACGTTGAATTGATTTCCCAAATTTATTTTTGGAGAGGAAGAGAAAATTTCTGAGATGAGAAAGAACTTGATTCTTTGATTGCATTAGAAATACCCATGTGGCACGAGAAAAGTCATCCACAATTGTTAGGAAGAAACGAGAACCATCACGATTGGGTGTGTGATAGGGCCCCCAAACATCAGTATGGATTAGGGAAAAAAGACTTTTTGCAAGAGTTTTGCTATTTTCAAAAGGTACATGAGATTGCTTTGCCAAAGGACAAATTGAACATTGGGGGTAAGGAAAAGCAGCAAAACGACCAAAATGACCCAATCTTCGATGACTAAGAAAAATCTTATCATTGGTAGTAATGTTACACAATGATTGTTTATTTAATTAAGTACAAGATGAATTGAAATTATTGGAAAAACTGGTCCAAAAATACAGCCCTAGCCAATTTCTACCCAAGCCCATCCGTTTGCCAGTCGAAAGGGCCTGAAATAAACAATAATCAGGATTGAATAGGACACGGCATGAATTTTCTTCACAAGCCCGAGAAATTGATATGAGATTGAAACGGAATTCTGGGACATAAAACACATTCTAGAGTGTGATAAGAGAATTAAGAATTATTGTGCCAATCATTGTGACAAGGGTAGCATTCCCATTTGGAAGTTGGACTGAAATAGGAAAGTCTAATTTTTTTGATTTCGAAAAAAGACTTTCATTACAGATAATGTGGTCACTAGCACCCGAATCAATTATCCAATCAGCCTTCGAAATTGAATTCATCAAATAATAAGAAGTACCTGTAAAACTTCCGGTGCTATCAAAGACATTTAACTTCCTAAGAGCCTTCATAATCTCTTGATATTAATCATGGGTGATTGGCTGATTTGATCTATCACCCCGTAAAGTTGTCGAAAAATCTCTCTTCCCTTTCTTTCCATGTTTACCATGAAGTTTCCAGTAAGTATCAATTGTATGATGTGGACGCTTGCAATAATCACAGTATAACTTACATTTTCCTTCTAAAATTTTGCCCATTATGCTTTGATAATGTGGCAAAATGTGGTCTGTTGGATGGTTTAAAAAAAAGAAGCCATTGCGGCCTCATTTGAGCCATTGGATCCATGCATGGAAAAGGAGAGCTGTGGGCCGTCCGATCTTGCCGGAGAGATAAAACGTGGGCCGTCGGATCTAGCGGACGGGTTAAGCCCTTGCGGACCCTTAGATCGGATCATTTGATCCTGGCCGTCCGTTCCTTTCTTGAAGGTTTTAGGGTTTGCTCCTGCAAACCAGACTTGCGGCACCCATTTTCCTTTGTGCTCTCTAGTTGCGGCTCCTCCGTGACTCGCATGAGCTACGAGCGTCATCCCTTCCCCGAATCTGTGCAAATCAGAGCCAACAAGATGCTAGCTTTCTTCCTGGACGGCAAGCTGATAAATCCGGCCAAGTGATGGCATGGGTTCCATTGCCAAAATCTGAGATAAAAATTTTTGGTAAGATTCGTTCAATATTAGCAGAAATCTCGTGACCTTTTCCCTCTCTCTTATGGCGCGGTACTGTTGCAAGGTAAGATTTGGGCCTTCTAATTTCTTCTCGACTGCCTCCAATTCGTTCCATAAAGCTGGTAATTTGTTGTAGACAGCACCGATGCTCATGTTTCCTTATTTTAGATCTGAGAGTTGTTGGGTCAAAGAAATTTTTTTAACCCATCTAATTTTCCATACATTTCTTTGATATTCTCCCACATTTTTCTCGAATCTTCCGTCAGAGGAAGTCCGATTGCAACTTCGGTGGTAATGCAATTGTTGATCCATGTTCGGACTAGCATTTCCTCCATAAATCGCGCCATTCATTCATCCGACGAAATTGGTAATGTGCCATCAATAAAAACCTCTTTATCCTTTGTGACCAACGCTCGTCGGAACTCCACTGACCAGCTGGAATAATTGTCAGGCCCTAATAGTCATTGAGTGATGAGCCGCAACTAGGCCCGTCGCCCATCGCGCTTGTAAAGTACATTACTCGCCAATAAATAAAAGCATGTAGAGCGAATCATTGGGCTCCAGTCGATTGTTGGCGGCGAGAAATGGATACGGCAAGAAATCGGGTTGGGAAACCGGGTAGGGATTTGGCCCCAAACCTGGAATACCCTTCAATTTTTTCCAGCATTTTGTACATGATTTATTTTGAATAAGCAAAGTTCTCAGGAATTGTTCGGATGAATAACCCGCATTCGTTGGATTTGGCCCAATGGTTGGGCTTGCCCTGAGAACGGTTGGTGGGCCTCCATTGGAGGATAAGTGAGGGCCGTTCCTAAAGTGACCGAAGCAGCGGCGGCGACCGCGTGTGTTGTAAACATTCGGTTCTTGAAGAACTCGTCCATCCCGAACGCCGATCCTAGAACGGCGAATCCACTGCCGCGGGTTCTCCGAGGCCTTGGCCCATCGACCATGGGTTTGTTTGTGTGGGCCCATAAATCCATGGGCCAGTGCCATGTGAAGTGAACCGAACTAGGGTAAACTTAGGGTTTTTTTTTGAACCACTGGATGGATTGCCCTGAAACGTGCTGGGCCGCGATCGGTTGTCCCGAAATGGCCTAGCTCGCGATAGGCTGTCCCTGGTTTGGCTGGGCCTGGGTTCTTGGCTCCTGCTCCATGATGTGTTCTTGTTGCACACTTGATTCCTCTGGGGTGATTTTTCCTCCAGAAATCGATGAATCTTCCTTAACCATGGTGTCGGTAAGAAAGAGAACGGTAAGAATATATATATATATATATATATATATATATATATATATATATATATTTTTTTTTTTTTTTGATCTTTGAAGTGCTTAGATACTGATTCCTACACCGGAGTGCTAACCTTGTTTTGCAAGTTTAGTGTACCTACAACAACAAAGGGAAGAAACGTCCGAGCGGCAATCAAAGGATGCGGAAGTCAGAAGAAAAGAAACGCTCGCTTTGATACCATGTCAGAAAATAAAGAGGAAACGAGAAGGATATCGAGAATGAGAGAGAGAATGTATTTTATGCACTTCATTGATTGTTTCAATGTACAAAGAGAATTAAATAATATAGAGGATGTTCAATGAATAAGGAAGTATATCGTATCTAATCCTAGTATATCAGATCTAATCCTAGATTGATACAAAACAATCAATTACAATCTCAAAGATATATCCAGCGTAGTCTGGTGGATCTTTGGCATATCTTCCAATGATAATAAAATTGATCATATATTGTGTTTGATTCTTGCCCAAAATATGATAAAGTCAAACAATAGGCGGATATAATCTAGATAAAAGTATCTCATAAGGAGGTGGATGAAGGTGGACATGATTTTTTATGTTCATAGTATAATACTTTTCTTGAATAATAACTTCTTAAATTAATAAAAATTAAATGTGGATAACTATTTTATTCTAATATAAAAAAATTTAAAATAACAATAATTTTTGTTTTAATTTATTCATTTTTTTTAATTTTTTGTATTTCTTTATACTCTATAATATTAATATATATATATATATATATATATATATATATATATATAATAGCATCAATATTTATTATATATTTTAGGTATATTAGTATAATTTTTATTTAATAATTTTTTTTTTTTTTTCCAAGGAATGATGGAAGGGAATTAAAAGAAATAAAAATAGATGGAAAAATAGTAAAAGTATAAGTTAATAAAGATGAAGTAGGATGGCCAAGATTTTAAATGAACAAATTCAAATTCGAAAGGGATCTTTCTAATTCTCCAAGGATGAGAGGCAATGAGATTTCTAAAAAAAAAAAAAATCAGTCTTATTCTCGTTGGTATTTCTAGTTCATGTTGAAGTTTCACGATTCCTTTGTAATTCTCTCGTTTATGTTAAAACTCAAAATGATGAGAAAATCGAAACTCCTTTTCCTCAATTACTCTCTAATTCACGTCACAACTCCACAAAAGAAGTAAGAAAGTCAGAATTTCTCCTCCCTAGCTTTGCAGTTTATGAGTTTCATGAAAGTGACAAGAGAGTCAAAGCGCTATACTTTTCCCCAAAAAAAGAAGGTGAGTGATCATGTTTTCTCTCTTTTTCTAGATTTAGCATTTGTTGGCTAATCTACCTCATTAGTGTTGTTGTAGCTTGTTTACATCTCTTATTATAGTCGAACCCATGGCACTAGAATGCTTCAATTAGCTCCTTTGCTATTTAAAATGTAAATCATACGATAATCATGGTTAGGTTGTTTCGGATTACTTTTGTTTGTATGGATTTATAATTTTTGTAGCAGTGAATTGTGGAAGATTCTTACAAATACTATTTGTGCATTTTTAGATTCATTTGCATTGATATATCATTCACACCAAATAATTGACATGATAGAATATGAAATAGTTCGATTCTAATATTGCGATTCACCAAACGGTGGATATAATATTAAAAAATTAATGAATTTTATATCATATCCTATGTAGTCATATTCTGACTAAAAATCAAAGTAATCAAACACAGCATCAATGCTTGCACTAATTTACATATCAAAGGATTCTTGATGAACGAAATTCGAAAGACTTCTTTTCTTCACAGATTGGACAAGTCTAGGCTTATTGTAGCCTAACAATGTGCGTTGACAAATTCATTTAGCCTAGCAAGTCAATAAATCAACTCAATCAGATGTGATTGTTGAACCTAAGCTTGCTTAACAAAGAAAGAATATGTAATTTATCATGTGAAAAACCAGATGCAAAGAGTTTGCTCCTAGACAAACGTATTGATTATAGAAAGTCAACAGTCTAGTAGCTTGTAGCAAAAGAGTTGGAATGCCGCACGTCTTGTACAGTCAATAATAATATATTATGGAAGCAGCAAGCCGTTCTTATCATATGTCGCTTGGCTTACTCGAGGACGAAAGGAACGACTGGCCACGTTCGATGTCTCCAGAGTTTTTGTCCTATTTCGATTAGGAGAATTATTTTGTCTTGTCCCTTAAAAGTTACACGTGTGATTTTTGGATATTTCACACGATATTTCTCTTCATCATGCGTCTAATGGGTTATCGTTTTACTAAGAAATTAAACAATTTCACAATACTTTGCGCTTGGAGATTTATTTGAATAAATGGAAAATCCGTATTTGGGAACGCATAGAAAGGTTGCATCACGAGGAGGAATCAATGGATGGACTTGCATTTCAAGTAATCTTGCTCCTTAGATGACATTCCTTTTCAATTATTAGGAATAGTAAAAGGCCTCGGCCTTCTAAGAAAGAACAAATTTCACTGCTGATTAAAGACGGCCGTCAACCGGCGATGGTCTCGGCGATTGTGATAGAGTTAGGATTTTTTTTTTAATTGTTTAGTGATGTTAATTGAAATCTCAACATTAAGTATTGCCGGTACACCCAATTCCGCTTTTTGGGGAACCCTATACCATGTGGAATCCAATTTCACATTCTGATTTCTCTGGGGACATGAAAAATGTAGATAGTTAAATCTCAATGCTTAAGAACTCCAATTCTGTATCGAACTAAACAACGACAAGATTATTTTATTATCGGGCTGTCAAAATAGGGCAAAATTCAGGGCTAAATTAAGCCGATGACACTAACTTATTAATGGTTTTATCATATATTTGTGTACTCAATCACACAACAGTAATTCTGCATCAAGCCCACTCTCTTATTTTAAATTTTGGGGCCGAGCAGCTAATTCGAGCCCATCAACACGAGTCGAAAAAGTAAATTTAACATGCGTTTACCGAAGGGAAAACGTGTACGGATCTGCTAACTACTTGGGCTTTTTCACGAGGCCGATGTCCATAGCGGTAGTTTTCTCGTGCATCCTCCTGCGGAACTTTCGCCATCGTTGTTGTCTTGTCAGGTAGTCAGGATCGACTGGCCTCGCCGTACCAAGAAGAGTCGTCCTGTAACTCGCTGGCGATAACGTGCGGGCCTAAACGAGCCTTAGAAATTTGGGGCCTGCATGGTTGCATTGTGTTTCTGTTCCTAGGAACAAAAATTTCTGTTTTTTTGTTCCTGGGAACAAAAAAACAAATAAACGCGTTTGTGTGCGTTTACTTCTTTTTTATTCTTTTCGTTCCTGCGAAAAAAAAAAATGCAAAAAAAAAAAAAAACTTGTTTCTTCTTTAACACAAATCAAAACACTTTTTTTTTTTTTTTCTTTTATTTTCTTGTTTTTCTTTCACGGCCGAGGCCGGCCGTCGGCCTCGGCCACGGCCGGCGACCGGCCGACGAGGGCCGGCGGCCTCGCCCGGCCACGGCGAGGCTCGCCGGCCCCGCGAGGCCGACGCTCGCCGATCCCCGCGAGGCCGAGGCTCGCCGTAGGCCGGGCGAGGGTCGGCCTCGCCATGGCCGGGCGAGCTCGAGCTCGCCCGGCCATGGCGAGGCCGACCTCGCGCCGCCCGGGCGAGCTCGATCTCGCCCGGATCCGGCGAGGCCGAGCTCGCCCGGCGGCGAGGCTCGGCCTCGCCCGGCGGTGGCCGGCGAGGCCGCGGCTCGCCGGCCGGCCCAGGCGAGCTCGGCCTCGCCGGATCAAGGCGAGGCCGACCTCGCGCCGGCTGGCGAGCTCGATCTCGCCCGATCCGCCTCGAGCTCGCCCAGCCGGCGAGGCCGAGCTCGCCCAACGGCGGCGAGCCTCGGCCTCGCCCAGCGGTGGCCCGGCGAGGCCGCGCCTCGCCCGCCGGGCGAGCTCGGCCCTCGCCGGCCGGTCGCCGGCCAAGGCCTTGGCCGGCGACCGGCCAAAAGAAGAAAAAAATGAAAAAGAAAAAGAAAAAATAGAAAAAAAGAAAAAAATAGAAAAAATAAAAGAAATAAAAAAATTATCCAAATTTACCAAACATGTTTCGTTTATTTTTTATTCCCTAACAAGTTTACCAAACGCGTATTTTTGTTGAAAATTGTTAGGAGCAAAATACTTTTTCTATTTCATTCGCGGACAATTTTTAAACAAACACAACCAAACGCGCCCTTGGTGACTGGGAGTGATTGGTTAGCAGAAGCGGCGTTGATCACGGACGACGTCCTCCCTCTCCGCCTGTCTCCATCTCCATCTCCACCTGAACCTTCAACCTCTTCCTCCAGGGCCTGGGCCAGGGCCAATTTCAAATCCTCCATTACTTTCTTTAGTTAGTTCTCTTCTGTGCCGGTAGTGCTGGACTGTATAGAACGTGCAATTTCTTCTCGTCCTTCGCGTGTGCATTTACATATATTTAAAAAGCATAATGATATCGAGGTTAATCTAATATGACTTGCATCTCCGAGCGGAGAGAGAGGGGCTGCGTTTTATGTATTTTGGCTCTTCGAGTGGGTGTTTTTGTCAATCACATTCACATCAATAGGATGCCGGAGAAAAGTTAGGGGCCCATCCCGTCTTTTGTCCCGTATCGAAAAGTCACAACAGCTATCCTCTCTATAAATCCCAGTGTCAAGTACTGATTTCTCGCAATCGGAGATGTCCAATAAAATTGGAATGAAACAGAAGATTATCTAGACCTCTACGTAAGGATAACACGCACCAATCAAGAAATGATCCTATTATTATTATTATTTTTTAATTTTGTTTCGCTACAAGTTTCATAGCAAGTGCTAACATGAAAATTTAAGTTATTCAGATTCATTATGCTGGAAATTTAGTATGAGTTAAGAACTTTTTTTTTTTTTTTTTTGGTTCTTTTGTTAAATATTAAAGAAAGATTATACAGGAAATGAAGTTTCCTCGATAAATTATTCTGGAAATTTAGTACGAGTTAAGAACATTTGTTTTTTTTTTTTTTTGGGGGGTTAAATATTAAACAAAGATTACACAGGAAAATGAAGTTTCCTCTAACATGGGCTGTGAACAATAACGGAATTTACTTCATCACTTTCATGCATTTATTGGTGTAGTAATGTTCAAAATCTGGATAATTACTAAGAAAGTCCTAAACCATTATATAATTGCTAATTTAGTCTTAAATTTTCAATTTAGCTAAAATTTTGATGATTTGTTAATATAATCCTTCTAGTTAAAATTGGCTAAAAATCACTAACATAGATGCCGAGTATGCTACGCAATATGGTTGGTATTGACATAGACATTTTTATTTTTTTTAATTTCTCCTTTATTTTCTTTATTTTCCTTTGTTTCCCCTCATTTCCCTCCATTGATCACTAGGCCTCGGTGATGGCTGGCGGAGGTCTCTAGCCATAGGCAAAGGCTCCAACGCCCTCATCGGATTTGGTGAGGGGAGCCATTGTTGGTCGAGGGGGCGAGCCGATCCCCACATCAACCTCTAATAAGGCTCACCTTCATTGACAGGGTTGGGCGGCAACTCTTGCCAACCCTACATCCAAAAACCCAAAAAAATTTAATAAAAAAAAAAAGAAAGTCAGAAAAAATTCAAAATATTATTAAGATATTATTTAAAAAGTGCCACATTAATGCCGACAATTCATATTAGTAATTTATGGCTAAAATTGGTTGAATGGACTCAATTGGGAAGAAGTGGAAATGTTTATGACTCAATTGGCAAAATTAAAAGATTTAGGACTCAATTGATGGATTTAGGACTTTTTAGATATTTTTTCCTAATGAACTAATGCGGCTTTAGACTTATATCGCGTGGAATTAACCATAATCTTTCTCTATCAGGAAAATTATTCAAAAAGTCATAAACCTATTGTACCTTTATCAATTTAATCATAAACATTTTAACTTTATCATTTCAGTCCTAAACCTTTTTACTTTTTGCCAAATGAGTCTATTAGGCTAAAAAATGCTGACGTGGACGCTGGTAGTGCCACATAGGATTGCCGGCGCTAATGAGGATAATTTTAAATAATATTTTAAATTTAAATTTAAATTTAAATTTTTATTTTTAGCTTTCTTCTTTTCCTTTTTTGGTGGTCGATCAGCTAGCTAGCCTAGTTGGGCCTTGCCCACCATAGGTGAGGCTCGACTCGATGAGGGCAAGCCCCGGCAAGGGTTAGCCTCGCTTGGGCGAGCCCCATCGAGGGCTCCCCTTGCCTAGCGTTGCCATTATTTGGCCGACGACTTGCAAAGCTGCCCTCACCTGGCTTGCGAAAGGCCAGCCTTGCCGGGCCTTGGTTGGGTGAGGGCTCACTTGGCCGGGGCTCACCCTCACTTAGCCGGGCCTCGCTTGTGGTAGGCTAGCCACCAGAAAAGTAAAAGAAGAAGGCCAAAAAGAAAAAAAGAAGAGACAAAAAAAAAAAAAAAATTCAAAATTCAAAAAAATTAAAATATTATTAAAAATTATATACATCAAGACTGATAGTCCTATGTGGCACCACTAGTGTCCATGTGAGTATTTTCTGACCAAAATTGACTGTATGAATTTAATTGGCAAGAAGTGAAAACGTTTAAAATTGAATTGATAAAGTTAAAATGTTTAAGACTAAATTGACAAAAGTGTAATAGATTTATGACTTTTTGGATAATTTTCCTTTCTCTATCTCTCTATCTTCTGATGGTTCATAGATACAATTTTTGGTAAATTAACCATGACATTCCCTCCATTTAGTCCCAATTTAGCACTTTAATCGCATATACCATCTATAGATTTTGTCCGATTTGGCACGGTGCCATTATTTGGCCCAATTTTTAATTAGTTTTCATTTTACTCACTCTCTCCAAGCTATGACATTGAAATAGAGACTGAGTGCATTGCGAAGAGGACGTGCGATAAGACGTCAAATTGCGAGAAAGACTCAACGGAAACAGATTGATGGAACCTACTTTCCACGTTAATGTGACAAGATAAGAGATGGAGAGAGACGGAGAAATAGAAGGTGTGAGCTCACCAAGCATGGGAGACGGGGAGAGTGGGGTTTGTTTGGTAACATTTCTCTTTTCTGAAACAATTTCTTTTCAGAAATAGTCTTTTTCTATTTTTATTCTTTGGAATAATTTCTGAATAAAAGAACATGTTTGATAACTATGCAAAATTTCTATTCTCGGAATAAAAAAAAAGTGTTTGGTATGATTCAATTTTTTTTTTTTGTAATGTACAATTTCTTTTAATTTTTTAATACTTTTTTTAGATTTTTCTTTTTCCCCTCTCTTCTTCTTCTTGCTCCTCCTCTAGCTGGCGGTGGCAACGAATAGCAAGTGGTGGTAGCATCCGGCAAACGGTGGCGACCGGTGGCGATAGATGGCAGGTTGCAAGTGGCGAGGAAGAAAAAGAAAAGAAAAAGAAAATAAAGAAAATGACTTATTTCTATAAATTATTTCCGGGAATAAGAAATCACTTTGTTCTACCTTTTGTTTTTGTTCTAAATCTATTCATCGACTACTTTTTTATTCCAAGTTTTTATTCCAAGGAATAGAAAAATTAGTTGACATTACCAAATGAATTTCTTTTTATTTATTTATTTCAAGAAATAAAATAACAGAAATTAGGAGAAATAAGAAAATTACCAAATGGAGCTTGAGTGCTTTGGAAACGATTAAGGAAAACTGGAAAGTCTACTCGCTTTCCCTTCTAGTGGTGGAAGATCACCACCGACAGGAACGCTACGGAGTGATTTCGTGTATCTTTAATCATTGGCTTTCGTCTAGATAGCAATTTTTAGACTTGGTGTTTAGGCTCTTTCAGTCCACAATTAATCGAAGCTACCTTGGATGAATTAATCTAATTAGTCCTTTTCGATCAATGCGGATATGTGGCACACACATACATTGAGGTCGAGTTACATTCACGTCTCCTCCAACAAAGTTTTTCATAATTGCTCGACATGATTTTCACTTGAGATAATTACTAAAAATTTTTTTAACCTATTTTATGGATATAGATTCAATCTTAAACTTAGTCTTTCTAAATAATTTAAGCCGAAAATCGCTAAAATGGATGGCACAACCGGTATTGCAAGGATAATTTTTGTCATTTAAATATAAATATTTTTTTTTCTTTTTTGCATTTTTTTCTTTTTCTTTATAAAAATGAAAAAGTTGTTCGTGTTAATATCGGCCATGCCACGGAGGGTAACTGGTGGTCGCGTCAATAATTTCCTGACAAAATTGGATGGAAAGACTACATTGAAAAATCATCAAAAGATTTATAATTAAATTGGCCAAATTAAAAATTTTAGAATTGAATTAGTTTTCACATGATAGGTTTAATACTTTTTTATTTTTCATAATTGCTCTATATTAGGTCCTATTAGATGGAAAAATGACTTAATTTTTTCCTTTTAAATTAGTTGTCAAGAGCAGCATGACATAACATAAAAAGCTCCAAAAAAATAAAATGAAAGGGCCCTACATGTACATGCATCGAATGATTTATGTCCCAGTCCTAGTCACGTTTAACTATAATTGACAATGATGAGTTGATGACCAATTGGTCGAGCACAATGCTGTGGCTGTGGCAATGCAATCGATGCCGAAAGATAAGCAGTTTCACTCTCCCACTTATAAATAGTGCTAGTGCTAGATTATCTGGTACGTGCAATTTTCTTCTTTGCCATCTTCTAATTTTATTATTAAAAAAAAGAATGTGTTTCATGTCATTTGACTTTTCAAATGGGTCATTATGTCAATCGCATTTGTGGAACGGAAAGTAATCCCTGCAGGAAAAAAATAGAGCAAGTAATGCCATGTTTATCCCATATTAAAAACTCACGACAGCTTCCTTCCTTATAAAAACAAACGTGTTAGGTGATAAGGTTGTCTCTACAAAAACGTTAAATAAAATTGGAACGACATATAGAGAAGATTAATATTGCCCTTGCACAAGAATGATGTGCACACATCGAGAAATGGTCCAGCCTAAGATAACTTAATGATATGTTTACCTTCATCTTAATTTTCATACATCAACACTAGATGAGTAAAATCAAAACTTAGCATCCAATCGCCAAAGCAAATTGCTATAAAAGGAAAAATAAATAAAAATAAAACAATGCTAAATACCCTCTCGGCCTATACATACATTATCATATGAGGATTTATTGAAAAGATCCATAATTGGACATAAGTTTTGAATCTTTCACCTATAAAAATGAAAGTTAGGGCAAAATCATTTAAGTTCAATGACCGCAGATTGCATCCGATAGCAATCATAGATCCACCATGTCACTTACTACACTGATGAACGTGCGGTACAAGAGAGACAATGGTAAACCTGTTGAGGCAGCCTGAAATCTTCCCTTTCTGTCATTAGGTTCCTAGTTTTTGAATTCGTCGATCTTCATAAACAAGAAAATGCAATGGTGTTTGCTCATGCCTGCTTATTTGATTACTATCATTGAGGGTGGCCCATGCGCGCATCTAGAAGGCACTGCGCTAGGCGCATGGATCTCACGTCCCACGGTGAACATTAGTATCTCTTCTCTTCTCTCACTCTATGTTCTCAATACTTGCACTGATTTACGTATGGAAGGATTCTCGGTGGATGAAAGCCGAAAGACTTATTTTCTTTACAATATATAGATTGGATGAGTCCGGATCAATTACAGTCGAGACAATGTGTATTGATAAATTTATTTCAGCCTATCAAGTCAAGAAATTAACACGAACCAACAGTGATTGTTTAGCCTAACCTTGCTTAACAAAGAAACAATACCTTATATTCTCATGTAAAAACCAAATGCAAGAATTTGCTCTTAGACAAATATGTTGACACATTAGAAAATCAAAAGTCTTGTAGCTTGTACTACAGCAAAAGAGTTGGAATCTCACACGTCTTGTATAGTAAATAATATCTCATGGAGACATCAAGCCGTCCTGGTCAAACGTAAATTGGGTCACGGAAGGACGAATCGTCAGGTAAGTGGCCAATTGCCAGCATTTCTATGTGTCCGAAATTTTTGTCAGATTTCGCTAGGAAAACTATTTTGTCTTGTCCCTTAAAATGACACGTGTAATTTTTGGTGCCTCCTACAAACTTTTATTTATTTTTATTTGATTACATGATATTTTTAGATATAACATACGGGATAATATCACAAATAGTCTTTAAACTTTGGTCCAAGGGACAATATGATCTTAAACTTTCAATTTATTTAATGTGATCTCTGAATTTTAATTCGACGTGAATATTGTTCTTGGATTTTCTATATGTACAATGTAAGTGTTGAATTAAATGATAATGTCCAATGTTATTATTCCATCAATTAAAGATCAGGGACAACGATGAAATTTTTTTTATGTAGTTTGAGAGTTAAAATGAACATGTACAAAAACTCATGAATTACATTGAATAAATTCAAAATTCGGTAAATCATATTGCACATTGGTTTGAAATTTAGAGACCTTTTATGTCATTTTCTAATGTTATTGGAAATCTATTTCATGTGTCTAAAGGGTCCTCGTTTTAGTAAGGAATTAAAAAAATCACAGCATACCCACTCATATATGGATGCGCTGGTTGAGGCCTTCTGATCTTGCAGGTCAGGGGTTCGACTCATGTCTGCCACAACTCCCAGAATAGTTCCATGATTTAAGTGGGGGACCTGGTAGTAGGTTACTTGGCCAATCTCTCCTAAGGTTTACGTCTAAATAGTGGCTTGCGACGACATCCGATGGTGCCACTAGGCATCGAAAGGTGATGTGACCCTGAAGGCGTCTCTGGCGATTCCTCGGTCACTAAAAAAAAAATCACAGCATATTGGGCGTGGTAATTTATTTAAAATAAATGGGAAATTCGTGTTTGGGAACGTATAGAAAGGTTGCCTCATGAACTTTCCCTCCTCTCTCTCTCTCTCTCTCTCTTTAAAGCTGGAGTTACTTATGTCACATCTGCAGTCTCACATTAAACGGTTGATGAAGTCTCGTTTTTCCATGACGAGAAATCGACGGATGGACTCGCAATTCAAGTAATCTTGTTCCTTGGATGACATTCCTCTTCAATCATTTGAATTGTAAAAAGTCCCGGCCTTCTAAGAAAGAAGGCTTTTCACCGGTGATAGTAGGCGGCTAGCGGCCGGTGACTGCAATGGTCTCGATAGATTTTTGATAGAATGGTGATGTTAGCCTAACGTTGTTAGGAAGGCAAAATTACCAAAAGAGTAATAAATTTTAAAAAATCAATTCGGTACTAAAATTACTGACACATAACCAACACTAAAGTGAACATTTTTATAATTTATTTATTTATTTTTCATTGTGATTGATGAGTGACATGACTGCATTGCCCATTTTTAGCGAGGGCTTGTAGGCCCTTGCTCATCTTAGTTGGGCCCTTGTTCATCTTAGTTGGCCACAATGAAAGGAAAGAAAATAAAATAAAAATTATTTTTAAAATAATTATTATTTACATCAACGCCAATTGTTCTATGTGGTCTGGCACTAGCATGCACATTAGCTAAAATACAAAATTAATAAATTGTCAAATAATGTAGGATTAAATGGCCAAATTGAAATATTTATAACTAAATTTGCATATGTACAGTTGGTTTATGATTTTTTTGATAATTTTCCCATGTTAGGAATGTGGCATTGGAATCTCACTACTAAGTGTTTGCTAGAACACCCAATTTCGCTTTTTGTGGAATCCTCGTACAATATGAAATTCAATTTCACAATTTGATTTCTTTACAGACATGAAAAATGTAGAAATTATAATTTAACTACTTAAGAAATCCAATTCTGTATCGAACTAAAACAAGGTTGAGATTTTTTTTTTCCGGGTTGTCAAAATAGCACTCAGTTTAGGGCTAAATTTAACTGTTGCTTGCTAGAGGACTCACTTATTTTTTATTTTATAATATATTTGCGCACCCACTTAGACAACATCTGTTTCTCTCTTTCCACGCGAGGATGCTCCCTTCCTTTTTTTTTTTTTTTTTTTTTGTGGGCCAGCAGCTAATTCGAACCCATCAAAATAAGTTCGAAAAGAAAGTCATAGCACACCTACCGCGCTTGAGAATTCGTCGTTGATGAAAACGAAATCCTACGTTACCCAATTACTTGCTCCGCAATCCCGGAACATCGGATGTCGCATTTCATAATGGAAAGATAGACATCGATCCAAAGTCTTGTCATGGAGATGGCACCACTCAGAAGATTCAGCATATCATCAAAGGTCTTTTCCGTTGTAGGACGGTAATATACGTTCAGTGAAGGAGATATTTTGTACGAATTGGCTAGCGTCATTGAGCTTTTCGCAAGGCCTATGCTCACGGTGACGATTTTGTTACGCATCGTCTTGTCAGAATTTTCGTCATTGTTGTATCCAGCGACAATAATCTTGTAATCTCGTAAAGTGTTCCCCTCCAGTTCTTCCCTCTCTTTATCCATTTTCATTTTCATTATGATCAATTTTTAGTTAAATGTGTTATATATGGGTCAAGTGAAAGTTAAATATGGGTTAGAAATGGGTCAAGTGAAAGTTAAATATGAGTCATAAATGAATCAAGTGAAAGTTAAATATAAGTCAGAAATGAGTTATGTGAAAGTTAAATATGAGTCAAAAATTGATCTAGAAAATAAAACACAACAAAAAATGAATTACCGCCAGCCACCCTCCCCTACTCCACTGCTCTTCTCACACAGTCTCCCTCACCGTCATTACCTCCTATTGTCCCTTCCTTGCCCCTCATCTCCAATTTCTCCTCCTCCTCCTCCTCCTCCTCCACCCTCCCGTCCCTCTCTAATTCGTGGCACAAGTCACGGTCTTTCCGAACTGCGACCTTCATCTCTGGCTCGCCTGTCACCATCTCGTCGCCGCTGCCCGACCCTTCAACCCCTTCCTTAATTAAGGCTTGGGCCCAAAAATCACATCCTCCATTGTGCTTGTTCTAGATTGTCTGTTACATGCAATTTCTTCTTCGCCTGCTTGTCTATATGAAAGACGAAATTGAGGCTACTCTAATATGACCGACATCCTCCAGTGGACTGATAGAGAGGCTGCGTTTTATGTCTAATGGTTTTCCGAATGGGTGTTTATGTACATCACATCAGCTGGACGGAAAGTAATACTTGGAGGAGGAAAGCAGGGCAAGTCATCCCATCTCTGTCCCTCGTCGGATCCTCACGACAACTTTCTTCTCTATAAACGCCAACAAGCCAACGTGGTCGGTCATCGTATTGTCTGTTTGGAAGCATCCAATGAAATTGAGACGATAGGAAGAAAATTAGCATGGCCCCGCCGCACAAGGATGACATGCACAAATCGAGAAATGATCCAATTTTTTATTTTATTTTATTTTTATACTTAGCAACATTACTTTCTTTCATTAGTTCTCTTCTAAGCGAATTAATTAGACCAGTTACTTTTTTTTCACTTCACGGTTATTAGCAAATGCTAACATGAAAATTTAAGCCATTAGGATAAAATATTTTCAATAAGTTTCCAGTCAAAATCTTAATATGAATTCAAAAAATTATCTGCATGTTCTCATGAAAAAACGAGTTTACTTCCTTATACCGTAGCGAAAGAGCTACCTCGACAAAACTCCTATAATACCCATCTTTTGCCGTGCATTACATCGTATGGTCATACGGATTCCTACAAAAAACAATGAACTAATGGTCCATAGATACAATTTTTGATAAATTACCTCTCGAGCTTAGTAGACACGAGATTGAAATTCAAACCGAGTCCATTGCGAAGAGCAACCATGATCCAATGTAGAACTGCGAGAAAGGCTCAACCCACCGATGACATTGTTTTCACATCAATGCGATACGATGGGAGTGTTGGTAAAATCTGGCTTCAATTTTGGTTAGAACAATGAAGACGGATATTCAGAGTACTCAAGTCGGACTTTGAAGTGTGATATTATTTTATTTAATGACTTATTTGCCCCCACAACGTTATTAATGGTCAGCAACAAAAATCTTCCAAGGATACAATAAAGTCTCGGATGAGAATACTAGATAACAATTCTAGTATTTCTCCAGAGTCTCTCTAGGAAACAATTGAAAGAATGACTGTATTTTTTTTTTTCAGATAGAAAGCTCGAAAAGATGAAAATGATCACTCTGGTTCTTCCGAAAAATGACGAGTATATATATAAAACAGTCTTCAAACACATGCAACTCTTCGTGAAAATTTGTGAAAATTGAACAAACGTGTCCTTTTGGAAATTGTCCAATTGAACAAATGCTTCCATTCATAAGAAGTTGAAAAATGAACAATTGCAATCATTCGGAAAATTGCAAATTGAATGAGTACCTTTTCCAAAGGTTGTCTAAAGAAAAACACAAACAAAAAATTCGGAATAATAATTTTTTTTAAATAATACAATTTCAATTTTTCATTTTATATTTCATTTCCAAAAATTCTCAAAATAAAAAGCAACCTTTGAATTGATTAAAAATTAATAACATAACCAAAAAATGAAATAAAATAATAAAATGGATTAGTGCTAATTAAATCGCGGGCACACATGCGTGCAAAGTTTAAAAGCGCCAAATAATTGCGCATCTGCATGCGGGTATGGTGGGTCTAGCCCCACCCATTCATTTCTCGAGGTACACAAGGAAATCATACACTTATAAACTGGCTCAATTTCTCCAACTTTTTCCACGTGGGACAAGGAGAACGCACTTAGCTTGTTTTGACAAACAAACTTCCAATAGGGAGATGAAGAGAGACAAGAGAAATAGAAGGTGTGGTGAGCTCATCGAGTTTGATGGAGAGAACCCATGGCGAGAGCGATCGAAAAGGAAGCGCGAGATTGCGATGCGCAAGCGTCGATGGAAATGGAAAGAGCGGGTGCTCCGGAAATAAAGACTAGGAAATCTGGCAAGCTTACTCGCTTTCGCTTCTACAGGTGGAAGATCCCCTACAGCAGCACTAGGAGTGATTTTGCGTTTCTTCAATCATAGGTTTCTCTTCTGAACAAGCGATCCATGTTGTAAGGAGCCTCGCTCTCTCGTTCTCTCTTCTCTCTCCATCATTTTCTACAACCTTTTACAACACGTATGATAAATTTCTATTTTTCTACTTTTTATTTTTTATTTTTTTATTCCTTTAAATGTGTTTGAGATAGAAATCTATTTGGTAACGCAATTTCATTTTTACATTTTTGAAATAGTTTTCTATTTTAGAATTAGATTTGAAATAAAAATAATAAGTTAAAATTTTTATTTTTATTTCTAGAACAAAAGTGACAATTGAAAATTCTTTTCATTATTTACTTTTGTTACCGCCCATAGCTGGCCATTGGCCATGGGACGCCAGATGCCAATGCTTGCCATCGGTCATTGGACATCAAACGCCCACCACTGATTGCCGTGACGTCGGACGCTGGCCACTTGCTGCTTAACGGAGGCCGTCACCTTCCCTAGAAATAGAAATCTTGAGTTATTATTAAACGCATTTCTTTATTAAGAAACTCATTTAAGGAATATAAATTAAAAAATCAATTTTTGATAAAAATTGACTTATATTTTAAAAATTTTGTCAGGCTCTTAATTATTGTTCTCTCCATGTTGTCAGTGGTGAGTTGATGACCATTGGTCGAGCACAATGTTGTGGTTGTGGCAATGCCTTCGATGCTTAAAGATAAGTAGTTTCACTCTCCCCCACATAAGTTGAATCTCGTGCCAGCTAGATGTCAGATCGTCCGGTAAATGCACTTTTCTTCTTTGCTTTTTTATAGTTTTATTTCAAAAACACAAGAGAATGTGTTTTACGTCTTTTTATTTTGATTTTTCAAGTGGGTGTTTTGGTCAATCACATCAATTGGGTTGAAAATAATCCAACTTAAAGAAAAGCTGAGAAGTTATGTCATCGTTATCTCATATTAGAAACTCATAACAGCTTTCTTTTATATAAAAACTAACGTGTTTGGTTTTTATAGAAAAAAAATCTTGAGGCCTCCGCTTTGCCAGATCTGGCGAGCTCAAGGCTTGTTGGCATCAGGCGAGCTCGAGCTCACCCCTCGCCGGATCTAGCGAGACTCGAGGCTTGTCGGACGTCGGCGATGCCTTTGCCTCGCTAGATCTGGCGAGCTCGAGGCTCGTCGGTGTTGGGGGAGCTCAAGTTCGCCCCTCACCGAATCTGGTGAGACTCGAGCCTCGCTGGGCGTTGGTGAGGCCTCCGCCTCGCCAGATCCAGCGAGCTCGAGCTTGCCCAACGCCGGCGAGCTTAAGGCTCATTTGGCCGGTCGCCAGCCATCGCCGTGCCGACGATCGGAGGAAGAAGAAAGAAAGAAAAAAAGAAAATTAAAATAAAAAGTAATTATAATTTCGGTTTTTATAAAAAATATATTTTTTTTTGTAAAGTTAAAGAGAGAAGAGAGAGATTGTGAGGTTTTGGATGAAAATGGGTTCTAAATTCAACCCATTTAAGATCCACTTAAGACCCACCTATCAAAGTCTTTAATTGTAAAACCCATTTAACTACTTTTTGTCAAAAAACAAGTTAACTATATATGACCCATTTTGACATCTCTACTCCATCTCCACTGCCGCCCCTTTTCCACCCTTTGCTCTTATGCCTCATCTCCAATTCCTCATCCTCCTCCACCATCCTGCCGTTCCCTCTTTCCGCGGCCCGAGTCATGGTCTTTCCAAACCTGTGGCCTTTGCCTGTGGCTTGCCTTGCGCCATGTCTTCGCCGCTGCCCTGAACCTCCAACCTCTTCCTCCACGGCCAGGGCCAATTTCAAATCCTCCATTACTTTCTTTAGTTAGTTCTCTTCTGTGCTAGTAGTGCTGGACTGTATAGAACATGCAATTTCTTCTCGTCCTTCGTGTGTGCATTTACATGTATTTAAAAAGCATAATGATATCGAGGTTAATCTAATATGACTTGTATCTTCAAGGGGAGAGAGAGGGGCTGCGTTTTATATATTTTGGCTCTTCGAGTGGGTGTTTTTGTCAATCACATTCACATCAATAGGATGCGGGAGAAAAGCTAGGGAGCCATCCCCTCTTTTGTCCCACATCGAACTCAAATTGGATCAGTGATCGATTTCTAGGTTTTGTTGTAAACCTAATTAATTACTTCCAATGCCATAGGGACCTACCTTCCTATGAAAGGAAGTGAAGATTCAGTTTTTTTACCTACTTTTTCTACCTGCATTAAAAACTCACAACAGCTTTCTTCTCTATAAATTCCAGAGTGTCGAGTGAAGGGCTCTCTCCTTCGGAGACATCTAATAAAATTGGAATGAAACCGAGAAGGTTAGCATAACCTCTACGCAAGATATAAATCGAAAAATGGTCTATTTTTTTTTTTTTTTTTTAAATTTTGTTTCACTTCAAGTTTCATAGCAAGTGCTAACATGAAAATTTAAGTTATTAAGATTCATTATGCTGGAAACTTAGGGCGCGTTTGTTTGTGTTTCTGTTTAAAAATTGTTCCGGGGAATAGAAATAGAAAAAAGTGTTTTACATTCCGGGGACAATTTTTGAACCAAAAACGTGTTTGGTAAACTTGTTCCGGAAATAAAAAATAAACAGAAACATGTTTGGTAAATTTGGATAATTTTTTTATTTCTTTTATTTTTTCTATTTTTTTCCTTTTTTTTTCTTTTTCATTTTTTTCTTCTTTTGGCCGGCGACCGGCGGCGAGGGTCGGCGTCGCCTTGATCCGGCGAGGCCGAGCTCGCCCGGCGGCGGGCGGCGCGGCCTCGCCGGCCACCGCCAGGCGAGGCCAAGGCTCGCCGGGCCACCGCCAGTGAGGCCGAGGCTCGCCGGCCGCCGGCGAGCTCGACCTCGCCGGATCTGGCGAGATCGAGCTCGCCCGGGCCGGCGCGAGGTCGGCCTCGCCTTGATCCGGCGAGGCCGAGCTCACCCGGCGGCGGGCGGGCGCGACCTCGCCGGCCGGCTGGGCAAGCTCGGCCTCACCGGATCTGGCGAGATCGAGCTCGCCCGGCCGGCGCGAGGTCGGCCTCGCCATGGGCGGGCGAGCTCGAGCTCGCCCGGATCCGGCGAGGCCGACCTCGCCCGGCCCGGCGGCGAGGCCGGCCTCGCCTAGCGGCCGGCGAGGCCGGCCTCGCCGGGGACGACGAGCGTCGGCCTCGCCGTGGCCGGGCGAGGCCGCCGGCCCTCGTCGGCCGGTCGCCGGCCATGGCCGAGGCCGGCGACTGGCCAAAAGAAAAAAGAACAAGAAAATAAGAGAAAAAAGAAAAAAAAAATAAAAGTGTTTCTCATTTGTGTTTGAAACAAGAAACACAAAATTTGTGTTTCTTGTTTACTGTTTCTTTTTTTTGTTCAGGGAACAAAAAGAACAAAAAAAGGAACAAAAACGCACCCAAACGCGTTTGTTCCTTTTTGTTCCCAGGAACAAAAAAACAGAAAAAAAGTGTTTAAAAACAAAAAAAAGAACACAAACAAACGCAGCCTTAGTATGAGTTAAGAACTTTTTTTTTTTTTTTGGGTTCTTTTGTTAGATATTAAAGAAAGATTATACTGGAAATGAAGTTTCTTCGATAAATTATTCTGGAAATTTAGTACGAGTTAAGAACATCTGTTTTTTTTTTTTTTTTTTTTTTTTTGGTTAAATATTAAAGAAAGATTACACAGGAAAATGAAGTTTCCTCTAACATGGGCTGTGAACCATAACATAATTTACTTCATCACTTTCATGCATTTATTGGTGCAGTAATGTTCAAAATCTGGGATAATTAGTAAGAAAGTCCTAAACCTATTATATAATTACTAATTCAGTCTTAAATTTTCAAGTTAGCTAAACTTTTGATGATTTGTTAATATAGTCCTTCTAGTTAAAATTAGCCAAAAATCACTAATATATATGTGGAGTATGCTATGCAGTATGATTAGTATCGACATAGACATTTTTATTTTTTATTTTTGAATTTCTCCTTCTTCTTTTTTTCCTTTGTTTCCCCTCATTTCCCTCCATTGACCACCGGCCTCGGTGATAGCCGACGGAGGTCTCTAGACATAGGTAAAGGCTCCAACACGCTCATTGGATTTGGTGAGGGGAGCCCTTGTTGGCCGAGGGGGCGAGCCGATCCCCACATCAACCTCTAATAAGGCTCACCTTAATTGACACAGTTGGGTGGCAACTCATGCTAGCCCTACATCCAAAAACCCAAAAAAAGTTACAAATAAGAAAAAAGCCATAAAAAAATTCAAAATATTATTAAGATGTTATTTAAAAAGTGCCACGTTAACACTGACAATCCATGTCAGTAATTTCTGGCTAAAATTGGTCGAATGGACTCAATTGGGAAGAAGTGGAAATGTTTATGACTCAATTGGTAAAATTAAAAGATTTATGACTTAATTGGTAAAAGTGCATTAGATTTAGGACTTTCTAGATATTTTTTCCTAGTGAACTAATGTGGCTTCAGACTTATATTGTGTGGAAATAACCATAATATTTCTCTATTAGGAAAATTGTTCAAAAAGTCCTAAATTTATTGTATTTTTATCAATTTAATCATAAACCTTTTAATTTTGTCATTTCAATCATAAACCTTTTTACTTTTTGTCAAATGAATATATCCGGCCAATTTTAGCTAAAAATGCTGACGTGGACGCCGGGCGATGTCACATAGACTTCTTTGATCTTGATGTGGATAATTTTAAATAATATATTTTTTTGAATTTTAATTATTTTTTTCTTTTCTTTTTGGCTTTCTTCTTTTCCTTTTTTGGTGGTCGGCCGGCTAGCCTCGCCCACCATAAGGGAGGCTTGACTCGATGAACCCGGGCGACGCCTTGCAAAGCTGCCCTCGCCCGGCTTGCGCAAGGCCGGCCTTACTGGGCCTTGACTAGTCGAGGGCTCACTTGGCCGGGGCTCACCCTCACTCGGCTAGGGCTCACCCTCACTTGGCTGAGCCTCACTTGTGGTAGGTGAGGCCAGCTCACTGGCCACCGGAAAAGTAAAAGAAGAAGGCCAAAAAGAAAAGAAAAAAAATTCAAAATTCAAAAAAATTAAAATATTATTAAAAATTATTTATGTTAGTGTTGGTAGTCCTATATGGCACCACGGGTGTCTACATGAGCATTTTCCGGCCAAAATTGACCGAATGGATTTAATTGGCAAGAAGTGAAAACGTTTAAAACTGAATTGATAAAGTTAAAAGGTTTTAAGACTAAATTGACAAAAGTACAGTAGGTTTATGACTTTTTGAATAATTTTCATTTCTCTTTCTCTCTATCTTCTAATGGCCCATAGATACAATTTTTGGTAAATTAACCGTGACATTCCCTCCATTTAGTCCCAATTTAGCACATTAATCGCATATACCATCTATAGATTTTGTCCAATTTGGCACGGTGCCATTATTTGGCCCAATTTTTAATTAGTTTTCATTTTACTCACTCTCTCCAAGCTATGACATTGAAATAGAGACTGAGTGCATTGCGAAGAGGACGCGCGATAAGATGTCGAATTGCGAGAAAGACTCAACGGAAACAGACGGATGGAACCTACTTTCCACGTTAATGTGACAAGATCAGAGATGGAGAGAGACGGTGAAATAGAAGGTGTGAGCTCACCGAGCATGGGTGATGGAGAGAGTGAGGGTTTGTTCAGTAACATTTCTGTTATGTGAAACAATTTTCTTTTAAGAAATAATCTTTTTCTATTTTTATTCTTTGGAATAATTTCTTAATAAAAGAATGTGTTTGGTAATTATGTAAAATTTTTATTCTCGAAAAAAAAAAAAAAAAAAGCTTTTGGTACAATCCATAATTCTTTTTTTGTAATGTACAATTTTTTTAAATTTTTTAATAATTTTTTAGATTTGTCTTTTTCCCCTCTCTTCTTCTTCTTGCTCCTCCTCTAGTTGGCGGTGGCAGCGAATAGCGATTGGTGGTGGTGTCCAGCAAACGGCGGCGACCGGTGATGACAAATGGTGGGTTGCTAGTGGCGAGCAAGAAGAAGAAAAGGAAAAAAAAAAGAAATAAAAAGAAAAGGAGAGATAAGAACGTTACCAAATGGAGCTTGAGTGCTTCAGAAACGATTAAGGAAAATTGGAAAGTCTACTCGCTTTCCCTTCTAGTGGTGGAAGATCACCACCGACAAGAATGCTACAGAGTGATTTCGTGTATCTTTAATCATTGGCTTTTGTCTAGATAGCAATTTTTAGACTTGATTTTTTTTTTTTTTTTTGGTAAAGGTAAGAATGTATTGAAAAATCGGTGTAAAGAAATTTCACTCATAATGTGAACAGGCAAAATGAGTGGAAGGGAGCCGGTGTAAGAGAACCAAAAAGAAAAGACAAGTCGAAAGAACAGTTGGCAAACAAAAGCACAACGCTACCAAAGCAACAAAAAGGAGCAGACAGCGAGGAGCGGCCCCACACAGCACGGTTTTTAGACTTGATGTTTAGGCTCTTTCAGTCCACAAATTAATCGAAGCCTACCTTGGATGAATTAATCTAATTAGTCTTTTTCGACCGATGCGATATTTGGCACGCACATACATTGAGGTCGAGTTACACTCGTGTCTCCTACAACAAAGTTTTTCATAACTGCTCAACATGATTTTCACTTGAGATAGTTACCACAAAAATTTAAAACCTATTGTATGATATAGATTCAATCTTAAATTTATGGTTCATTCGTTTCGTGGAAAATGATTTCGGGAAAAACGTTTTTCAAATTTTCCAAAGATTTATTTAACGGAAAATGAACTAGTTAAGAAAAATGTTTTCTATCATTGGAAAAAACAACATTTTCCATAACTTCTTGCATCTTGCTTCTTTTTATCAATACATTTCGTTTTATTTTTATGCTTTTTTTTTTATTTTTTTCTTATTTTTTTTTTCTTTTTCATCTTATTCTTTGGTGGTGGCTGGCAATCTGCCATGGCAGCGTCCAGCGACCGGCCGTGGCCGGCGACCAGCCACAAGCCAGCTCGAGCCTCGCCCTAGGTCCTATTAGATGGAAAAATGAGTTAATTTTTTCCTTTTAAATTAGTTGTCAAGAGCAGCATGACATAACATAAAAAGCCCCAAAAAATAAAATGAAAGGGCCCTACATGTACATGCATCGAATGATTTGTGTCCCAGTCCTCGTCATGTTTAACTATAATTGACAATGATGAGTTGATGACCAATTGGTCGAGCACAATGCTGTGGTTGTGGTAATGCAATCGATGCCGAAAGATAAGCAGTTTCACTCTCCCACTTATAAAGTCGAATCTAGTGCTAGTGCTAGATTATCTGGTACGTGCAATTTTCTTCTTTGCCATCTTCTAATTTCATTTATAAAAAAAAAGAAAAAAAAAGAGAGAATGTGTTTCACGTCATTTGACTTTTCAAATGGGTGATTATGTCAATCGCATTTGTGGAACGGAAGGTAATCCTTGCAAAAAAAAAAAAAAAAAAAAATAGAGCAAGTAATGTCATATTTATCCCATATTAAAAACTCACGACAGCTTCCTTCTTGTTATAGATGAAGCAAAATATTTATTTTTAGGGACTTTTTATATTTTTTCTATCAAATTTGCTTTTAGGTTAAAAGTGATATATTTATATTAGCGATGGCAAAACCCTAACTGTCAAGATGCTAAAAAAGAAAATAGAGAGGCAAGAAAAAGAGAGAAGAAAAAAAGTGAGTTTTTTTTTTTTTTATTTTTTATTTTTATGGGGTTCTCAATCTCTTTGTGCCATGATCTTGAAAAAAGATTATCTTTGTATTCCAACTTTTTTCGAAATCTAGTGGATTTGCAGAGTGCCTTTGGCGGAGACGTAGCCCAGGTTTGGGTGAACTTCAATAACAAATTTTCTAGCATGTTCTTCTGATTCTATTATTTTATTACTATATTCTATCTGGTGAATTGTTTGCGTGTTATTTTTTTTGGAATCGATGTGCGATTTTGTAACACTTCTATATAAAAACAAACGTGTTAGGTGATAAGGTTGTCTCTACAAAAACGTTAGATAAAATTGGAACGATCTATAGAGAAGATTAATATTGCCCCTACACAAGAATGATGTGCACAAATCAAGAAATGGTCCAACCTAAGATAACTTAATGATATCTTTACCTTCATCGTAATTTTCATACATCAACACGAGATGAGTAAAATCAAAACTTAGCATCCAATCGCCAAAGCAAATTGCTATAAAAGGAAAAAATAAAATAAAAATAAAACAATGCCAAGTACCCTCTCAGTCTATGCATACATTATCATATGAGGATTTATTGAAAAGATCCATAACTGGACATAAGTTTTGAATCTTTAACCTATAAAAATCAAAGTTACGGCAAAATCATTTAAGTTCAATGACCGCAGATTGCATCCCATAGCAATCATAGATCCACCATGTCACTTACTATACTGATGAACGTGCGGTACAAGAGAGACAATGGTAAACCTGTTGAGGCAGCCTGAAATCTTCCCTTTCTGTCATTAGGTTCCTAGTTTTTGAATTCGTCGATCTTCATAAACAAGAAAATGCAATGGTGTTTGCTCATGCCTACTTATTTGATTACTATCATCGAGGGTGGCCCATGTGCGCATCTAGAGGCACTGCACTAGGTGCATGGACCTCACGTGCCACGGTGAACATTAGTATCTCTTCTCTTCTCACTCTATGCTCTCAATACTTGCACTGATATACATCTGGAAGGATTCTTGGTGGATGAAAGCCAAAAGACTTATTTTCTTTACAATATATAGATTGGATGAGTCCGGGTCAATTATAGTCGAGACAATGTGTATCGATAAATTTATTTCGGCTTATCAAGTCAAGAAATTAACTCGAACCGACCGTGATTTTGAGCTTAACAAAGAAATAATATGTTATCTTCTCACGCGAAAACCAAATGCAAGAACTTGCTCTTGACAAATATGTTGACACATTAGAAAATCAAAAGTCCTGTAGCTTGTACTACAGCAAAAGAGTTGGAATCTCACACGTCTTGTATAGTAAATAATATCTCATGGAAGCATCAAGCCGTCCTGGTCAAACGTAAATTAGGTCACGGAAGGACGAATCGTCAGGTAAGTGGCCAATTGCCAACATTTCTATGTGTCCGAAATTTTTGTCAGATTTCGTTAGGAAAACTATTTTGTCTTGTCCCTTAAAATGACGTGTAATTTTCGGTGCCTCCCACAAACTTTTATTTATTTTTCTTTGGTTACGTGATATTTTTAGATACAACATATGGGATAATATCACAAATAGTCTTTAAACTTTGGTGTAAGAGACAATATGACCTTGAACTTTCAATTTATTTAATATGATTTCTGAACTTTAATTCGATGTGGATGTTGTTCTTGGATTTTTTATATATACAATGTAATTTTGAATTAAATGATAATGTTCAATGTTATCATTCCATTAATTAAAAATCAAGGACAACAATGATTTTTTTTTTTATGTAGTTTGAGAGTTAAAATGAACATGTACAAAAATTCAAAAATCACATTGAACAAATTAAAAATTCAGTAAATCATATTGCACATTGATTTGAAATTTAGAGACCTTTTATGTCATTTTCTAATGTTATTGGTCTATTTCATGTGTCTAAAGGGTTCTCGTTTTAGTAAGGAATTAAAAAAATCACAGCATATTGGGCGTGGTAATTTATTTGAAATAAAAGGGAAATTCGTATTTGGGAATGTATAGAAAGGTTGCCTCATGAACTTTCCCTCCTCTCTCTCTCTCTCTCTCTAAAGCTGGAGTTACTTATGTCACATTTGCAGTCTCACATTAAATGGTTGCTGAAGCATCGTTTTTCCATGACGAGAAATCGACGGATGGACTCGCAATTCAAGTAATCTTGTTCCTTGGATGACATTCCTTTTCAATTATTTGAATTGTAAAAAGTACTGGCGTTCTAAGAAGGAAGACCTTTCACCGGTGATAGTGGACGGCTAGCGGCCGGTGACTCGCAGTGGTGATGGTTTGCTGATGTTAGGAAGGCAAAATTACCAAAAAAATAATAAATTTTAAAAAATCAATTCGGTGCTAAATTTTCAAGTTTTCTAATTTAGTTGTAAATTTTTTGATATATTGTCAATTTATGCATTTTCAAATTAATTTTGATCGAAAATCATTGACATAAAACCAACACTAAAGTGAACATTTATTATAAATTTTCTATTATTTATTTATTTATTTATTTATTTTTCATTGTGACAGGCTAGGAATGTAACCACATTGCCCATATCTAGTGAGAGCTTGCAGGCCCTTGTTCATCTTAGTTGGCCAAAATGAAAAAGAAAAAAAAGAAAAAAAATCAAAATTTGAAAAATAATTATTATTATTTACATCAACGCCCATTGTTCTATTTGGTATGGCACTAGCATGTACATAAGCTATTTGCGGACAAAATTAGCTAGAATAAAAAAATTATTAAATTGTCAAATGATGTAGGACTAATGGCCAAATTTAAAGGTTTATAACTAAATTTGCATATGTACAATTGGTTTACGATTTTTTTGGTAATTTTCACATGTTAGCAATGCGGGATTGGAATCTCACTACTAATTGTTTGCTAGAACACCCAATTTCGCTTTTTGTGGAATCCTTGTACAATATGAAATTCAATTTCACACTTTGATTTCTCTGTAGACACGAAAAATGTAAAAATTATAATTTAAAATCCAATTCTGTATCGTACTAAAACAAGGTTGAGATTTTTTTTTTTCCGGGTTGTCAAAATAGCGCTCAGTTTAGGGCTAAATCAAACTGTTGCTCGCTAGAGGACTCACTTATTTTTGATTTTATAATATATTTGTGCACCCACTTAGACAACATAATTTTGCTAAACCCCCACTCCCTTCTTCGTTGTACGAGCTGGCCCCTCCCCCGTCCCTCTCTCTCTTTCCACGTGAGGATGCTCCCTTCCTTTTTCTTTTTTTTGGGCCAGCCACTAATCTGAACCCATCAAAATAAGTCCAAAAAGAAAGTCATAGCACACCTACCGCGCTTGAGAATTCGTCGTTGACAAAAGCGAAATCCTACGTAACCCAATTACTTGCTCCGCAATCCCGGAACATCGGATGTCGCATTTCATAATGGAAAGATAGAAATCGATCCAAAGTCTTGTCACGGAGATTCGGCATATGATCAAAGGTCTTTCCCGTTGTAGGACGGTAATAAACGTTTAGTGAAGGAGATATTTTGTACGGATTGGCTAGTGTCATTGAGCATTTCACAAGGCCAATGCTCACGGTGACGATTTTGTGATGCATCTTCTTGTCGGAACTTTCGTCGTTGTTGTATTCAGCGACAGTAATCTTGTAATCACGTAGGGTGTACCCCTCCAGTTTTTCCCTCTCTCTACCCATTTCCATCTTCACTGCTACAGCTGGCAAAATGGGTCATAAACCCATATTATGACCCATTTTTAGTTAAATTGGTTATATAAAGGTAAAGTGAAAATTAAATATAAATCAGAAATGAATCAAGTGAAAGTTAAATATGGATCATAAATGAGTCAAGTAAAAATTAAATATGGATCAGAAATGAGTCAAGTGAAAGTTAAATATGAGTCAGAAATTGGTCTAAAAAGTAAAATACAAAAAAAAAAAAAAATGAATCACCGCTACCCTCCCCTCCTCCTCTGCTCTTCTCGCACCGTCTCCCTCACCGTCATTACCTCCTCTTGTCCCTTCCTTGCCCCTCATCTCCAATTTCTCATCCTCCTCCTCCACCCTCCCGTCCCTCTCTATTCACGGCACAAGTCACGGTCTTTCCGAACCGCGACCTTCATCTCTGGCTCACCTGTCACCATCTCGTCGCCGCTGCTCGACCCTTCATCCTCTTCCTTAAGGCCTGGGCCAAAAATCACATCCTCCATTGTGCCAGTGCTAGATTGTCTGTTACATGCAATTTCTCCTTCGCCTTCTTGTCTATATGAAAGACGAAATTGAGGCTACTCTAATATGACCGACATCTTCCAGTGGACTGATAAAGAGGCTGCGTTTTATGTCTAATGGTTTTCCGAGTGGGTGTTTATGTACGTCACATCAGCTGGACGGACGGTAATACTTGGAGGAGGAAAGCAGGGCAAGTCATCCCATCTTTGTCCCTCGTCGGATCCTCACGACAACTTTCTTCTCTATAAAAGCCAACAAGCCAACGTGGTCGGTCATCGTATGGTCTGTTTGGAAGCATCCAATAAAATTGGGACGATAGGAAGAAAATTAGCATGGCCCCGCACAAGGATGACATGCACAAATCGAGAAATGATCCAATTATTTTATTTTATTTTTATAGTTAGCAACATGACTTTCTTTCGTTAGTTCTCTTCTAAGCGAATTAATTAGACCGGTTACTTTTTTTTTCACTTCACGGTTATTAGCAAATGCTAACATGAAAATTTAAGTCATCAGGATAAAATATTTTCAATAATTTTCCAGTCAAAATCTTAATATGAATTCAAAAAATTATCTGCATGTTCTCATGAAAAAACGAGTTTACTTCCTCATACCGTAGCGAAAGAGCTACCTCGACAAAACTCCTATAATACCCATCTTTTGCCGTGCATTACATCGTATGGTCATACGGATTCCTACAAAAAACAATGAACTAATGGTCCATAGATACAATTTTTGATAAATTACCTCTTGAGCTCAGTAGACACAAGATTGAAATTCAAACCGAGTCCATTGCGACGAGCAACCATGATCCAATGTCGAACTGTGAGAAAGGCTCAACCAACCGATGACATTGTTTTCACATCAATGCGATACGATAGGAGTGTTGGTAAAATATGGCTTCGAATTTGGTTAAAACAATGAAGACGGATATTCAGAATACTCAAGTCGGACTTTGGGACGTGATATCACTTTCTGTAATGATTTATTTGCCTTACAACGTTACTAATAGTCACCAGCAAAAATCCTCCAAGGATACAACAAAGTCTCGGATGAGAATACTAGATAACAATTTTAGTATTTCTCCAGGGTCTCTCTAGGAAACAATTGAAAGAATGGCCGTATTTTTTTTTTTACAAATAGAAAGCTCGAAAAGATGAAAATGATCACTTCGGTTCTTCCGAAAAAATGACGAGTATATATATAAAATAGTCTTAAAACACATGCAACTCTTCGTGAAAATTTGTGAAAATTGAACAAACGTGTCCTTTCGGAAATTGTCCAATTGAACAAATGCGTCCATTCAGAAGAAGTTGAAAAATGAACAATTACAATCATTTGGGAAAATTGCAAACTGAATGAGTACCTTTTCCAAATGTTGTCTAAAAAAAACACAAACAAAAAATTCGGAATAATGGTTTTTTTTAAATAATAAAATTTCGAATTTTTCATTTTATATTTCATTTCCGAAAATTCTCAAAATAAAAAGCAACCTTTGAATTGATTAAAAATTAATAACATAACCAAAAAATGAAATAAAATAACAAAATGGATTAGTGCTATTTAAATCGCGGGCGCGCATGCGTGCAAAGTTCTAAGTGCGCCAAATAATTGCGCACCTGCATGTGGGTATAGTGGGTCTAGCCCCACCCATTCATTTTTCGAGGTACACAAGGAAATCATACACTTATAAATTGGCTCACTTCCTCCCACTTTTTCTATGTGGGATAAGGACAACGCACTTAGCTTGTTTTGACAAATAAACCTCCAACAGGGAGATGAAGAGAGACAAGAGAAATAGAAGGTGTGGTGAGCTCACCGAGTTTGATGGAGAGAACCCATGGCGAGAGCGATCGAAAAGGAAGCACGAGATTGCGATGCTCAAGCGTCGATGGAAATGGAAAGAGCGGGTGCTCCGGAAATAAAGACTAGGAAATCTGGCAAGCGTACTCGCTTTCGCTTCTACTGGTGAAAGATCCCCTACAGCAGCACTAGGAGTGATTTTGCGTTTCTTCAATCATAGGTTTCTCTTCTGAACAAGCGATCCATGTTGTAAGGAGCCTTGCTCTCTCGTTCTCTCTTCTCTCTCCATCATTTTCTACAATCTTTTACAATGAGCATGATAAAATTTCTATTTTTCTACTTTTTTATTTTATTTTTCTATTCCTTAGAATGGGTTTGAGATAAAAATCTATTTGGTAATGCAATTTCATTTTTACATTTTTGAAATAATTTTCTATTTCAGAATTAAATTTGAAATATAAATAAGAAGTTAAAATTTTTCATTTTTTTATTTCTAGAACAAAAGTGACAATTGAAAATTCTTTTCATTATTTACTTTCGTCACCACCCGTAGCTGGCCATTGGCCATTGGACGCCAGATGCCGATGCTCGCCATTGGTCACTGGACATCGAACGCCCACCACTGATCGCCATGACATCGGACGCTGGCCACCTGCTGCTTAACGGAGGTTGTCACCTTCCCTAGAAATAGAAATCTTGAGTTATTATTAAACGCGTTTCTTTATTAAGAAACTCATTTAAGGAATAGAAATTAAAAAAAAAATTGACTTATATTTCAAAAATTTTGTCAGGCACGCCCTTAATTATTGTTCTCTCCATATCGTCAGTGATGAGTTGATGACCATTGGTCGAGCACAATATTGTGGTTGTGGCAATGCCTTCGATGCTTAAAGATAATTAGTTTCACTCTCCCCCTTATAAGTTGAATCTCGTGCCAGCTAGATGTCAGATCGTCCGGTAAATGCACTTTTCTTCTTTGCTTTCTTATAGTTTTATTTCAAAAACACAAGAGAATGTGTTTTACGTCTTTTTTATTTTGATTTTTCAAGCGGGTGTTTTTGTCAATCACATCAATTGGGTTGAAAATAATCCAACTTAAAGAAAAGCTGAGAAGTTATCTCATCATTATCTCATATTGGAAACTCATAACAGCTTTCTTTTTCTATAAAAACCAACGTGTTTGGTTTTTATAGAAAAAAAAATCTTGAGACCTCCGCCTCGCCGGCATCAGGCGAGCTCGAGCTCGCCCCTCGCCGGATTTGGCGAGGCTCGTTGGACATTGGCGAGGCCTTTGCCTCGCTAGATCTGACAAGCTCGAGGCTCGCTGGTGTTGGGGGAGCTCGAGCTCGCTGGGCGTTGGCGAGGCCTCCGCCTCATCGGTCTAGCGAGCTCGAGCTTGCCCAATGCCGGCGAGCTTAAGGCTCGCTTGGCCGGTCGCCAGCCATCGCCGTGCTAGTGATTGGAGGAAGAAGAAAGAAAGAAAAAAAGAAAATTAAAATAAAAAGTAATTATAATTTCGGTTTTTATAATATATATATATATATATATATATATATATATATATATATATATATATATAGTTAAAGAGAGAAGAGAGAGGTTGTGAGGTTTTGGGTGAAAATGGGTTCTAAATTCAACCCATTTAAGACTCACCTGTCAAAGTCTTTAATTGTAAAACCCATTTAACTACTTTTTGTCAAAAAAAATGTGAACTATATATGACCCATTTTGACACCTCTACTCCATCTCCACTGCCGCCCCTTTTCCACCCTTTGCTCTTACGCCTCATCTCCAATTCCTCATCCTCCTCCACCATCCCGCCGTTCCCTCTTTCCGCAGCCCAAGTCATGGTCTTTCCAAACCTGTGGCCTTTGCCTGTGGCTCGCCTTGCGCCATGTCTTCGCCGCTGCCCTGAACCTCCAACCTCTTCCTCCACGGCCAGGGCCAATTTCAAATCCTCCATTACTTTCTTTAGTTAGTTCTCTTCTGTGCTAGTAGTGCTGGACTGTATAGAACATGCAATTTCTTCTCGTCCTTCGTGTGTGCATTTACATGTATTTAAAAAGCATAATGATATCAAGGTTAATCTAATATGACTTGTATCTTCGAGGGGAGAGAGAGGGGCTGCATTTTATATATTTTGGCTCTTTGAGTGGGTGTTTTTGTCAATCACATTCACATCAATAGGATGCAGGAGAAAAGCTGGGGAGCCATCCCGTCTTTTGTCCCACATCGAACTCAAATTGGATCAGTGATCGATTTTTAGGTTTTGTTGTAAACCTAATTAGTTACTTCCAATGACGTAGGGACCTACCTTCTTATGGAAGGAAGTGAAGATTCAGTTTTTTTACCTACTTTTTCTACCTGCATTAAAAACTCACAACAGCTTTCTTCTCTATAAATTCCAGAGTGTCAAGTGAAGGGCTCTCTCCTTCGGAGATATCCGATAAAATTGGAATGAAACAGAGAAGGTTAGCATAATCTCTACGCAAGATGGAGATATCCGATAAAATTGGAATGAAACAGAGAAGGTTAGCATAACCTCTACGCAAGATGACACGCATAAATCGAAAAATGGTCTTTTTTTTTTTTTTTTTTTTTTTTTTTAAATTTGGTTTCACTTCAAGTTTCATAGCAAGTGCTAACATGAAAATTTAAGTTATTAAGATTCATTATGCTGGAAACTTAGTATGAGTTAAGAACTTTTTTTTTTTTTTTGGTTCTTTTGTTAGATATTAAAGAAAGATTATACTGGAAATGAAGTTTCTTCGATAAATTATTCTGGAAATTTAGTACGAGTTAAGAACATCTGTTTTTTTTTTTTTTTTTTGGTTAAATATTAAAGAAAGATTACACAGGAAAATGAAGTTTCCTCTAACATGGGCTGTGAACCATAACAGAATTTACTTCATCACTTTCATGCATTTATTGGTGCAGTAATGTTCAAAATCTGGGATAATTAGTAAGAAAGTCCTAAACCTATTATATAATTGCTAATTCAGTCTTAAATTTTCAATTTAGCTAAACTTTTGATGATTTGTTAATATAGTCCTTCTAGTTAAAATTATCCAAAAATCACTAATATAGATGTGGAGTATGCTATGTAGTATGATTGGTATCGACATAGACATTTTTATTTTTTATTTTTGAATTTCTCCTTCTTCTTTTTTTCCTTTGTTTCCCCTCATTTCCCTCCATTGACCACCGGGCCTCGGTGATAGCCGACGGAGGTCTCTAGCCATAGGTAAAGGCTCCAACACCCTCATTGGATTTGGTGAGGGGAGCCCTTGTTGGCCGAGGGGGCGAGCCGATCCCCACATCAACCTCTAATAAGGCTCACCTTCATTGACACAGTTGGGTGGCAACTCATGCTAGCCCTACATCCAAAAACCCAAAAAAAGTTACAAATAAGAAAAAAGCCATAAAAATTCAAAATATTATTAAGATGTTATTTAAAAAGTGCCACGTTAACGCTAACAGTCCATGTCAGTAATTTCGGGCTAAAATTGGTCGAATAGACTCAATTGGGAAGAGGTGGAAATGTTTATGACTCAATTGGTAAAAGTGCATTAGATTTAGGATTGTTTAGATATTTTTTCCTAATGAACTAATGTGGCTTTAGACTTATATCGTGTGGAAATAACCATAATATTTCTCTATCAAGAAAAATTGTTCAAAAAGTCCTAAATTTATTGTATTTTTTTTATCAATTTAATCATAAACCTTTTAATTTTGCCATTTCAATCCTAAACCTTTCTACTTTTTGTCAAATGAGTATATCCGACTAATTTTAGTTAAAAATGCTAACATGGACGCTGGCAGTGTCACATAGGACTGCCGGTGCTGATGTGGATAATTTTAAATAATAATTTTTTCTTTTCTTTTTGGCTTTCTTCTTTTCCTTTTTTGGTGGTTAGCCGGCTAGCCTCACCCACCACAGGGGAGGCTCGACTCGATGAGGGCGAGCCCTGACAAGCGTCAGCCTCACTTGGGCAAGCCCTAGTGAGGGCTCCCCTTGCCTAGCATTGCCATTGCCTGGCTGACGCCTTGCAAAGCTACCCTCGCCTGGCTTGCGCAAGGCCGGCCTTACTGGGCCTCGACTAGGCGAGGGCTCACTTGGCCGAGGCTCACCCTCACTTGGCCGAGCCTCACTTGTGGCAGGTGAGGCCAGCTAACTGGCCACCAGAAAAGTAAAAGAAGAATGCCAAAAAGAAAAGAAAAAAAAAGAAAGAAAAAAAATTCAAAATTCAAAAAAATTCAAATATTATTAAAAATTATTTACGTTAGCGTTGGTAGTCCTATATGGCACTGCGGGTGTCTACATGAGCATTTTCCGGCCAAAATTGACTGAATTGATTTAATTGGTAAGAAGTGAAAACGTTTAAAACTGAATTGATAAAGTTAAAATATTTTGAGACTAAATTGACAAAAATGTAATATGTTTATGACTTTTTGAATAATTTTCATTTCTCTTTCTCTCTATCTTTTAATGGTCCATAGATACAATTTTTGGTAAATTAACCGTGACATTCCCTCCATTTAGTCCCAATTTAGCACATTAATCGCATATACCATCTATTGGAGGTTTGTTTGTTAAAACAAATAGAGTGTTTTTTCTTTGTCCCACATAAGAAAAGTGGGAGGGAGTGTGCTAATTTAAAAGTGCGGGTTTTTCTTTATATACTTAAAAGAATGATTGGGTGGGGCTAGACC
Source organism: Eucalyptus sideroxylon (assembly GCA_014182405.2). Classification (NCBI taxonomy): domain Eukaryota; kingdom Viridiplantae; phylum Streptophyta; class Magnoliopsida; order Myrtales; family Myrtaceae; genus Eucalyptus; species Eucalyptus sideroxylon. Next base: position 33,823,058 of record CM024553.2, read on the forward strand.
CCACCATACCCGCGTGCGGGTGCGCGAATAATTGTGCGATTATTTGGCGCACTTAGCACTTAGCGGTTTAATTAACACTAATCCCTTTGTTATTTATTATTATTTTTATTAATTTTTAGTAAATTCAAAGGTTGTCTTTTATTTTGAGAATTTCGGAAATAAAATATAAAATGAAAATTCGAAATTCTATTTTAAAAAATAATGTATATTATTATTCTGAATTTTGTTTGTATCTTTTCAATATAACATTTGGAAAATTACTTATTCGATTTTAACTTTTTCCGAAGGGTTGCAATTGTTCGTTTTTCGACTTATTTTCGAAGAGTCGCATTTGTTTATTCGAACAATTTTTCTAAATGACGTAATTGTTCATTCTTTGGCAATTTTCACAAAGAGTTGCAAGACTGTTTCATATATATACTTGTTAATTTTCGGAAGAAAACAATGGTCATTTTTCGAGTCTTCTTTCTGAAAAAAAAACTGCAGCCAATTTTTTGATTGTTTTCATAGAGAGACTCTAGAGAAATACTAAAATTGCTATCTAGCATACTCATCCAAGACTTTGTTGTATTCTGGAAGATTTTTGCTGGTGACCATTAGCAACGTTGTGGGGCAAATAAATCCTTAAAAAAAGTAATATCACGTCTCAAAGTCCGAGTTGTTTTACTCGATCCGATTTCATTGTTCAACCCATTTCGAAGCCATATATTTTACCAACAATTTTAAGGATTTATTTTGCTACAATGGAGTCGGAGACAATCAAAGTTATGAATCAAAATATGGTCAAACTGAACCGGTTCAATGGGAACAATTTTGCTCACTGGAGAGACAAGATGATGTTCTTACTCCCTGCTCTAAAGATTTCCTACATACTTGATCCTAACTTGGTGCCTATAGAAGATCCTAAGCCTACTGCCGAGGGAGGACAGCCAAGTGCGGAAGTCATTGAGAGGGTTAATAAGGAAAAGAAGAAACGTGCGGAGGATGAATTACTTTGTCGAGGATACATTCTGAACACACTTTCCGATCGTTTGTATGACTTATTCATTGAAATGAAGCCCGCCAGAGAAATTTGGAACACATTGGAATTCAAGTACAAAGCGGAGGAGCAAGATACCAACAAATATCTAATCGCAAAGTATTTTGATTTCAAGTTTATTGATACTAAACCCTTGCTGGAACAAGTCCATGAATTGCAAGTGATTGTGAATAAGATTCGTGCCCTTAAGATTGATATTTCAGAAGCTTTTCAAGTTGGAGCAATTATTGCTAAATTGCCTCCAAGTTGGAAAGACTATGGAAAAAGGCTGATTCACAAGTCGGAGGACTTTACTTTGGAACAAATACAAAAACATCTTCGCATTGAGGAAGAGTCATGTTTATGTGATAATTATGTTTTGTACAATTCCAAGGTGAATGCTGTGGATAAAAAATAGAAACTTGGCCAGAACTTTAAAGTAAAAAGGGGGGGGGGCATAAATTCAAGAGAACACAAAAGAAAAAAAAAGGGTTGATGTTTTGTTTGTGGCAAACAAGGACACTAAGCCAAGGATTGCATTCACCGCAAGAGCATTTCAAAGGACAAGAACATTTCGATGGTGAAAGCAGATGTAAATCTGGTTGAAGAAATGTTACCAAAAATAATAATCTGGTTGAAGAAAATTATATAGCCATGATTTCAAAAATATTTTCGAACATGGAAATTTCTGAAATCAATGATGCGATGACTATGGTTTTTGAAATTAATTCTACCACTGTCCAATCCGGTTGGTGGTTAGATTCTGGAGCAACAGTCCATGTGTGCAAGGACAAGTACATGTTCAAGCAATCTGAAGAGATTGTTGACTCAAATATTCAAGAGGTTCTGATGGCGAATAATGCTCTTGCAAAGATTGCTGGAAAAGGCATGGTGGAGATAGACTTCACTTCTGGAAAGAAGATAACTCTTCTTAATGTGTTATTTATACCCGAAATTAGGAAGAATCTAGTTTCTATTGATTTACTTTGTAAGAGGGGGTTTCGGGTTTTGTTTGAATCCGACAAGGTTATCCTGTCGAAAAATGGGTTGTTTGTTGGGAAGGGTTATGCCAATGATAGCATGTATCAATTGAGTATCAATAATAATATTTCTAGTTTTGCTTACATTGTCGAGTCTTCAACTTTATGGCATAGTAAGTTGGCACATATAAATATTAGTTATTTGAAGAATATGAGAAAATTAGACTTGATAAATTTTAATAGCGAATTTGATAAATGTGAAATATGTGCTAAGTCAAAACTTACTAAGAAGCCATTCCTAGTGTTAAAAGAAATTTGAATTTATTGGATTTGGTTCATAGTGATATATGTGAATTTAATGGTATGCTAACACGTGGAGGTAAAAGGTATTTTATTACCTTTGTGAATGATTGCAGTAGGTTCTTATATGTTTATCTCATGAGATCGAAGAATGAAGCATTTACCATGTTTAAGAAATATAAGGCTGAAGTAGATAATCAATTAGAAAAGAAAATTAAAGTTCTACGATCAGATAGAGGTGGAGAATATTTCTTAAATGAATTCTCTTCATTTTGTGAAGAACATGGTATTATTCATCAAGCTTCAATACCATATACTCCACAACAAAATGGTTTAGCTGAAAGAAAAAATCGATCTCTTGGAGAAATGATTAATTGTATGCTTTCAAATTCAAAACTACAAATTAATCTTTAGGGAGAAGTATTACTTTCTGCATGCTATATTCATAATAGAATACCTTCCAAGAAAAATGACATAACTCCTTATGAAATATGGAAAAGTAGAAAGCCAAATTTGTCATATCTTAAAGTATGGGGGTGTTTGGCATACTACCGAGCTCCAAATCCTAAGAGAACAAAGCTTGGTCCTAGAGCAATCAAATGTGTTTTCGTTGGGTATGCTGAAAATATTAAAGCTTCTAGGCTTCTTGATTTAGAGTCTAATGTCATATTAGAATCGAGAGACGTTGAATTTTTTGAGAATAAATGTTTTATAAGTTCTGAAATTATTGAAAATAATTCAAGATCTATGGAAACTCAAAGTGATTCTCAAGAGAAAGAAACGAATGATTCTAAAGACATGATTGAACCAAGGAGAAGTACTAGAGTTAGGAAAATAAAAGACTTAGGTCCTGATTTTTATTACTCGTGTTTTTCTTGTTGAAGGAGATGGATATAATAATGTGATAAATAAATGCCCTTTAGTGTTAAATTTAGAAGATGATCTTGGAAGCTTTGATGATGCTATGTCTTCTAGAGATGTTTCTTTTTGGAAAGAAGCTGTGAATGATGAAGTGGACTCAATTATGTCCAATAATACTTGGGTATTAGTAGATTTACCAAAAAGATCAAAACCTATTGGATGCAAATGGGTTTTTAGAAGAAAATATAATTCTGATGGTTCTATTCTAGTTTTTAAAGCTAGGCTTGTAGTTAAGGGATATAGACAAAAAGAACAAATATATTATTTTGATACATATGCTCCTGTTGCACTTATAATTTCTATTCGAGTTCTTTTTGCTCTAGCTTCCATTTATGATATTTGTGTTCATCAAATGGATGTTAAGACTACTTTCCTAAATGGAGACTTAAATGAGGAGATTTACATGGAACAACCGGAGGGTTTTGTTCTTCTTGGAAATGAAAGAAAAGTATGTAAATTGATTAAGTCTCTTTATGAACTTAAGCAAGCTCCTAAGCAGTGGCATGAAAAGTTTAATTCGGTCATACTGTCAAATGATTTCATCAATAATAGTGCCGATAGGTGTATATACTCTAAATTCACTAAAGACTATGGCGTCTTAATGTGTTTATATGTTGATGATATGCTTATCTTTGGAAAGAATATGATTGGAATTAATGAGACTAAGTAATATCTGACTTCCATATTTAAAATGAAAGATTTGGGTGAAGTAGATACTATCTTAGGTATTAAAGTTAAGAAAAATAGTGGGGGTTATTATTTAAGCCAATGTGGTTATGTTGAAAAATTATTAAATAAATTTCAACATCTTGGTTTTAAAGAAATAAGTACTTCATTTGATTCCAGTATTAAATTAAATTATAATACTGGTAGAGCGGTAGCACAACTAGAATATGCAAGTGCTATAGGGTCTTTAATGTATGCAATGCATTGTACTAAACCCGATATTGCTTATTATGTATGCAAGTTGAGTAGATATACTAGTAATCCAAGTACAGAACATTGGAGCGTTATTGCTAGAATTTTTAGTTATCTTAAGAGAACTAAAATTTATGATTGTTCTACAATAATTATCTGGTTGTATTAGAAGGATACACTAATGTTAGTTGGATATTAAGTGTGGGAGATGAACGTTCCATTTCTAGATGGATCTTCACACTAGCTGGAGGTACTGTATCTTGGGCGAGCAAGAAACAGATATGTATAACTCACTCAACAATGGAATATGAATTTATTGCTTTGGCGGCAACTGGGAAAGAGGCTGAATGGATTAGAAATTTGTTATTGGATATCAAATTATGGCCTAGTCCTATGCCTCCTATTTCTATCCACTGTGATAGTCAGGCCACTTTGGCAAGAGCTTATAGTAGCACCTATAATGGTAAGTCTAAACACATTAGTCTAAGACATGAATATGTGATACAATTGATTAAAGATGGTACCATAACAATTGTCTATGTGAGGTCAAGTAAAAATCTTGCCGATCCTTTGACGAAGGCTTTACCAAGACATATGGTAATAACGACCTCACAAGAAATGGGGCTGAAACCTTTTAACTGAAATCACTAATAATGGCAACCCGACATTTTTCTAGAACATCACCAGTTACAAGGTTTAATGGGTAAGAACAAGTTATTGAATGTGATTGTTTGATACTGATGTAGCCCTGATATGAGAAGTTAGTATCGTCTGTTACGTTTGTAGGCTAAATTGAATTCTTAATGAAGTATGATACAAGTTTGTAGTGTATTGATAGTAATAGAAATATATGGTAGATACTTCATCTATATGAGTTTAGAAGTGGTGCCGCTTCTTACGAAAGTGAGGGTTGCTTTCTAGAGAGCTCATAAAACAAGATCAAACACAAGGCCATAATAGTGCGGAGTAATATAGAACTTCTCGCTGAAACAAGAGGTTAGTGTATGTGCAGTATGTCTGGTTCTATTACATAAAAGTACAAGTTTAAAGCCGAGCTACTTGTTACTTTGATAGAGCTTTGATATACTTGCACTAAATAAATGTTTAACTCGAAAGAGACCTTTATGTATGTATATTAATCTTATTAAAATTTTGGCTGTATGGCTTTTAAAATTTTAATTTTGAAATCTTTGTTCTACAAACAAAGTGGGGGATTGTTGGAGGTTTGTTTGTTAAAACAAATAGAGTGTTTTTTTTTTTTTGTCCCACATAGGAAAAGTGGGAGAGAGTGGACTAATTTAAAAGTGTGGGTTTTTCTTTATATACTTAAAAGAATGATTGGGTGGGGTTAGAACCCACTATACCCGTGTGCGGTTGCGCGATTTTGGTGCGCTTAGCGCTAAGCGCTAGCGTCCGCGGTTTAATTAACACTAATCCCTTTGTTATTTATTATTATTTTAATTAATTTTTAGTAAATTCAAAAGTTGTCTTTTATTTTGAGAATTTCGGAAATAAAATATAAAATGAAAATTCGAAATTCTATTTTTAAAAAATTATATATATTATTATTATTCCGAATTTTGTTTGTGTCTTTTCAAGACAACCTTTGGAAAATTACTTATTTGGTTTTAACTTTTCCCGAAGGGTTGCAATTGTTCGTTTTTCGACTTTTTTTCGAAGAGTCGCATTTGTTTATTCGAACAATTTTTCTAAATGACGTGATTGTTCATTATTTGGCAATTTTCATGAAGAGTTGCAAGATTGTTTTATATATATACTTGTCAATTTTCGGAAGAAAACAATGGTCATTTTTCGAGTCTTTTTTCTGAAAAAAATTGCAGCCAATTTTTCGATTGTTTTCCTAGAGAGACCATGGAGAAATATTAGAATTACTATCTAGCATTCTCATCCGAGACTTTGTTGTATCCTGGAGGAGTTGTATCCTTGAGGATTTTTGCCGGTGACCATTAGCAACGTTGTGGGGCAAATAAATCCTTAAAGAAAGTGATATTACACCTCAAAGTCCGAGTTGTTTTACTCGATCCGATTCCATTGTTCAATCCATTTCGAAGCCATATATTTTACCAACACCATTTATAGATTTTGTTCGATTTGGCATGGTGCCATTATTTGGCCCAATTTTTAATTAGTTTTCATTTTACTCACTCTCTCCAAGCTATGACAGTGAAATAGAGACTGAGTGCATTGAGAAGAGGACGCGCGATCAGACGTCGAATTGCGAGAAAGACTCAACGGAAGCAGATAGATGGAACCCTATTGATGACACCATTTCCATGTTAATGCAACAAGATCAGAGATGGAGAGAGACGGAGAAATAGAAGGTGTGAGCTCACCGAGCATGGGTGATGGAGAGAGTGAGGGTTTGTTCAGTAACATTTCTGTTATGTGAAACAATTTTCTTTCAGAAATAATCTTTTTCTATTTTTATTCTTTGGAATAATTTCTTAATAAAAGAACGTGTTTGGTAACTATGTAAAATTTTTATTCTCGAAAAAAAAAAGCTTTTGGTACAATCCATAATTCTTTTTTTGTAATGTACAATTTCTTTTAATTTTTTAATAATTTTTTTAGATTTGTCTTTTTCCCCTCTCTTCTTCTTCTTGCTCCTCCTCTAGTTGGCGGTGGCAGCGAATAGCGATTGGTGGTGGTGTCCGACAAACGGCGGCGACCGGTGATGACAAATGGTGGGTTGCTAGTGGCGAGCAAGAAGAAGAAAAGGAAAAAAAAAAAAAGAAATAAAAAGAAAAGGAGAGATAAGAACGTTACCAAATGGAGCTTGAGTGCTTCGGAAACGATTAAGGAAAATTGGAAAGCCTACTCGCTTTCCCTTCTAGTGGTGGAAGATCACCACCGACAAGAATGCTACGGAGTGATTTCGTGTATCTTTAATCATTGGCTTTTGTCTAGATAGCAATTTTTAGACTTGATTTTTTTTTTTTTTTTTGGTAAAGGTAAGAATGTATTGAGGAAAGCCAACTATACACAAAATCGGCGTAAAAAAATTTCACTCATAATGTGAACGGGCAAAATGAGTGGAAGAGAGCCGGTGTAAGAGAACCAAAAAGAAAAGACAAGTTGAAAGAACAGTTGGCAAACAAAAGCACAACTCTACCAAAGCAACAAAAAGGAGCAGACAGCGAGGAGCGGCCCCACATAGCACGGTTTTTAGACTTGATGTTTAGGCTCTTTCAATCCACAAATTAATCGAAGCCTACCTTGAATCTAATTAGTCTTTTTCGACCGATGCGATATTTGGCACGCACATACATTGAGGTCGAGTTACACTCGTGTCTCCTTCAACAAAGTTTTTCATAACTGCTCAACATGATTTTCACTTGAGATAATTACCACAAAAATTTAAAACCTATTGTATAGATATAGATTCAATCTTAAATTTATGGTTCATTCGTTTCGTGGAAAATGACTTCAGGAAAAACATTTTTCGAATTTTCCAGCGTTTATTTCACGGAAAATGAACTAGTCAAGAAAAATGTTTTCTATCATTGGAAAAAACAACATTTTCCATAACTTCTTGCATCTTACTTCATTTTATCAATACATTTCGTTTTATTTTTATGCTTTCTTTTTTTTTTTTTTTTTTCTTTCTTTTTCATCTTATTCTTTGGTGGTGGCTGGCGATCTGCCATGGCAGCATCCAGCGACCGGCCGTGGCCGGCGACCAGCTGCAAGCCAGCTCGAGCCTCGCCCTAGGTCCTATTAGATGGGAAAATGAGTTAATTTTTTCCTTTTAAATTAGTTGTCAAGAGCAGCATGACATAACATAAAAAGCCCCAAAAAAAAAAAATGAAAGGGCCCTACATCGAATGATTTGTGTCCCAGTCCTCGTCATGTTTAACTATAATTGACAATGATGAGTTGATGACCAATTGGTCGAGCACAATGCTGTGGTTGTGGCAATGCAATCGATGCCGAAAGATAAGCAGTTTCACTCTCCCACTTATAAAGTCGAATCTAGTGCTAGTGCTAGATTATCTGGTACGTGCAATTTTCTTCTTCGCCATCTTCTAATTTTATTATTAAAAAAAAAAAAAAAAGAATGTGTTTCACGTCATTTGACTTTTCAAATGGGTGATTATGTCAATCGCATTTGTGGAACGGAAAGTAATCCCTGCAGGAAAAAAATAGAGCAAGTAATGCCATATCTATCCCATATTAAAAACTCACGACAGCTTCCTTCCATATAAAAAAAACAAACGTGTCAGGTGATAAGGTTGTCTCTACAGAAACGTTAGATAAAATTGGAACGATCTATAGAGAAAATTAATATTGCCCCTGCACAAGAATGATGTGCACAAATTGAGAAATGGTCCAACCTAAGATAACTTAATGATATATTTACCTTCATCTTAATTTTCATACATCAACACAAGATGAGTAAAATCAAAACTTAGTATCCAATCGCCAAAGCAAATTGCTATAAAAGGAAAAAAAATAAAAAAAATAAAACAATGCCAAATACCCTCTCAGTCTATACATACATTATCATATTAGCACTGATTTACATATGGAAGGATTCTCGATGGATGAAAGCCGAAAGACTTATTTTCTTTACAATATATAGATTGGATGAGTCCGGGTCAATTACAGTCGAGACAATGTGTATCAATAAATTTATTTCAGCCTATCAAGTCAAGAAATTAACTCGAACCAACCGTGATTTTTGAACCTAACCTTGCTTATAATACGTTATCTTCTCATGTAAAAACCAAATGCAAGAATTTGCTCTCAGACAAATATGTTGACACATTAGAAAATCAAAAGTCTTGTAGCTTGTACTACAGCAAAAGAGTTGGAATCTCACACGTCTTGTATAGTAAATAATATCTCATGGCAGCATCAAGCCATCCTGATCAAACGTAAATAATATCTTTGGTTACGTGATATTTTTAGATACAACATATGGGATAATATCACAAATAGTCTTTAAACTTTGGTTTAAGGGACAATATGACTTTGAACTTTCAATTTATTTAATGTGATCTCTGAACTTTAATTCGATGTGGATGTTGTTCTTGGATTTTCTATATATATAATTTAATTCTTGAATTAAATGATAATGTTCAATGTTATCATTCCATTAATTAAAGATTATGGACACAATGGAATTTTTTTTTTTTTTTTTTTATGTAGTTTGAGAGTTAAAATGAACATGTACAAAAATTCAGGAATCACATTGAACAAATTAAAAATTCAGTAAATCATATTGCACATTGGCTTGAAATTTAGAGACCTTTTATGTCATTTTCTAATGTTACTGGAAATCTATTTCATGTGTCTAAGGGGTTCTCGTTTTAGTGAGGAATTAAAAAAATCACAGCATATTGGGCGTGGTAATTTATTTAAAATAAATGGGAAACTCGTGTTTGGGAACGTATAGAAAGGTTGCCTCATGAACTTTCCCTCCTCTCTCTCTCTCTCTAAAGCTGGAGTTACTTATGTCACATTTGCAGTCTGACATTAAATGGTTGCTGAAGCCTCGTTTTTCCATGACGAGAAATCGACGGATGGACTCGCAATTCAAGTAATCTTGTTCCTTGGATGACATTCCTTTTCAATTATTTGAATTGTAAAAAGTCCCGGCCTTCTAAGAAGGAAGACTTTTCACCGGCGATAGTAGACGGCTAGGGCCGGTGACTCGCAGTGGTCTCGATAGATTTTTGATAGTTTGTTGATGTTAGGAAGGCAAAATTATAAATTTTAAAAAAACAATTCGGAGCTAAATTTTCAAGTTTTCTAATTTAGTTGTAAATTTTTTGATATATTGTCAATTTATACATTCGAATCAATTTTGATCGAAAATCACTGACATACAACCAACACTAAAGTAAACATTTTTGTAATTTATTTATAATTTATTTATTTATTTTTATTGTGACAGGCGAGGGATGTGACCTCATTGCCCATATCTAGTGAGTGCTTGCAGGCCCTCGTTCATCTTAGTTGGCCACAATGGCCCCGTTTGGTTCGGCTTTCCCAAGGGGCTTTCGGGGCCGAAAGCCCCTTGGGGAAAATATTTGGTGTTTGGTTGAGCTTTTGAATGCCCATTTGCGAAATGCGGGCATTTTACATGCTGAAAGCCGAAAGCCGGGGAGGAGCAACTTTGAGCATCGGGCATTCCGGGGATGAGATTTTACTGTTCACCGGTCACTGTTCATCATCTCCTTCCCCGTTCGTTTTCTTTTTGCGGTGGGCGGCTCTTAGCCGAGAGCGGCCAGATCCGGCCCCCCGGCGGCCAGATCTGGCCGCCGGAAAGCCTCGCCTGAGGTCGCACAACCTCAGGCGAGGTGGCCTGAGGTCGGGCGACCTCGGGCGCCTGAGGTCGGGCGACCTCGGGCGCTGAGGTCGAGCGACCTCGGGCGGTCGCTGGCCTCGCGCGACCCCGGGCGACGCCCCGAGGTCCGCACGACCTCGGGCGGCGTCGCCCGGTCGCGCGAGGCCAGCGGCGCTGTCGCCGCCGCTCGCGCGAGACCAGGGCGACGCCGCCCGAGGTCCGCGCGACCTCGGCCCGGCGTCGCCCGGGTCGCGCGAGCCAGCGACCAGCGAGGCCGATCTGGCCGATCGGCGGCGAATCGGCCTCCGCGACCTCCGGCGGCCAGATCGCGGTCCGGCGATGGCCGATCTCGCCGTCCGGCGGTGGCCGGCGATTGGCCGCGGTGGCCGGCCGCCGGAACTTGATTTCAGACTTAAAAAAAATAAAAAATAACAAAAGCATTTTGGAAATGTGAATTTTGCCAAACGGTGTTTATACTAAGTTGCATTTCAAAGCTATAATTTACCAAACGGTCTAACATTTCCGAAAGTCCCTTTACCTCAAAGTATTTGCATTCTCCTAATGGCATTCCCCCAAAGCCGAACCAAACGGGGCCAATGAAAAAAGAAAGAAAAGAAAAGAAAAAAAAAATCATTTTTTGAAAAATATTAATAATTATTTACATTAATGCCAATTGTTCTATGTGGTATGGCACTAGCATGTACATAAGCTATTTTCGGACAAAATTAGTTGGAATAACAAAATTATTAAATTGTCAAATGATGCAAGACTAAATGGCCAAATTTAAAGTTTTATAACTAAATTTGCATATATACAATTGGTTTATGATATTTTTGGTAATTTTCCCATGTTAGCAATGCGGGATGGAATCTCACTACTAAGTGTTTGCTAGAACACCGAATTTCGCTTTTTGTGGAATCCTTGTACAATATGAAATTCAATTTCACACTTTGATTTCTCTACGGACATGAAAAATGTAGAAATTATAATTTAACTACTTAAGAAATCCAATTCAGGTTGAGATTTTTTTTTTTCCGGGTTGTCAAAATAGCGCTCAGTTTAGGGCTAAATTAAACTGTTGCTCGCCAGAGGACTCACTTATATTTGATTTTATAATATATTTGTGCACCCACTTAGACAACATGATTTTGCTAAACCCCCACTCCCTTCTTCGTTGTACGAGCTGGCCCCTCCCCAGTCCCTCTCTCTCTCTTTCCATGTGAGGATGCTCCCTTCCTTTTTTTTTGGGCCAGCCGCTAATCTGAACCCATCAAAATAAGTCCAAAAAGAAAGTCATAGCACACCTACCGCGCTTGAGAATTCGTCGTTGATGAAAACGAAATCCTACGTAACCCAATTACTTGCTCCGCAATCCCGGAACATCGGATGTCGCATTTCATAATGGAAGGATAGAAATCGATCCAAAGTCTTGTCATGGAGATGGCACCACTCAGAAGATTCAGCATATCATCAAAGGTCTTTCCCGTTGTAGGACGGTAATATACGTTTAGTGAAGGAGATTTTTGTACGGATTGGCTAGCGTCATTGAGCTTTTCACAAGGCCTATGCTCACGGTGACGATTTTGTGATGCCATCGTCTTGTCGGAATTTTCGTCATTGTTGTATCCAGCGACATTAATATTGTAATCTTGTAGGATGTACCCCTCAAGTTCTTCCCTCTCTTTGCCCGTTTCCATCTTCACTGCTAGAGCTGGTAAAATGGGTCATAAATCTATGTTATAACCCATTTTTAGTTAAATGGGTCATATATAAGTCAAGTAAAAGTTAAATATGAATTAGAAATGAGTCAAGTGAAAGTTAAATATGAGTCAGAATTGGATCAAGTGAAAATTAAATATGAATTAGAAATGGGCCTGAAAAAGTAAAATACAAAAAGAAATGAATCACTGCCACCCTCCCCTCCTCCTCTGCTCTTCTCGCACCGTCTCCCTCACCGTCGTTACCTCCTCTTGTCCCTTCCTTGCACCTCATCTCCAATTTCTCCTCCTCCTCCTCCTCCTCCTCCTCCTCCTCCTCCACCCTCTCGTCCCTCTCTATTCGCGGCACAAGTCACGGTCTTTCCAAACCGTGACCTTCATCTCTGGCTCACCTATCACCATCTCGTCACCACTGCCCGACCCTTCAACCTCTTCCTTAAGGCCTGGGCCAAATATCACATCCTCCATTGTGCTAGCGCTAGATTGTCTGTTACATGCAATTTCTTCTTCGCCTTCTTGTCTATATGAAAGACGAAATTGAGGCTACTCTAATATGACCGACATCTTCCAGTGGACTGATAGAGAGGCTGCGTTTTAAATGTCTAATGGTTTTCCGAGTGGGTGTTTTATGTACATCACATCAGCTGGACGGAAAGTAATACTTGGAGGAGGGAAGCAGGGCAAGTCATCCCATCTTTGTCCCTCGTCGGATCCTCACGACGACTTTCTTCTCTATAAAAGCCAACAAGCCAACGTGGTCGGTCATCGTATTGTCTGTTTGGAAGGACGATAGGAAGAAAATTAGCATGGCCCCGCCAAGGATGACATGCACAAATCGAGAAATGATCCAATTTTTTTATTTTATTTTTATACTTAGCAACATTACTTTCTTTCGTTAGTTCTCTTCTAAGCGAATTAATTAGACCAGTTACTTTTTTTTTTTTTTTTTTCACTTCACGGTTATTAGCAAATGCTAACATGAAAATTTAAGTCATTAGGATAAAATAACCTCAGTAATTTTCCAGTCAAAATCTTAATGTTCATTCAAAAAATTATCTGCATGTTCTTATGAAAAAACGAATTTACTTCCTTATACCGTAGCGAAAGAGCTACCTCGACAAAACTCCTATAATACCCATCTTTTGCCGTGCATTACATCGTATGGCCATACGGATTCCTACAAAAACAATGAACTGATGGTCCATAGGTACAACTTTTGATAAATTACCTCTCGAGCTCAGTAGACACGAGATTGAAACTCAAACCGAGTCCATTGCGAAGAGCAACCGTGATCCAATGTCGAACTGCGAGAAAGGCTCAACGGAAGCAGACATACCAAAAAAATAACCCCGCCGATGACATCGTTTCCACGTCAATGCGATACGATGGGAGATGGAGAGAGACAGAGAAATAGAAGGCATGGCGAGCTCACCGAGTTTGATGGAGAGAACCCATGGCGAGAGTGATCGAAAAGGAAGCGCGAGATTGCGATGCTCAAGCGTCGACGGAAATGGAAAGAGCGGGTTGCTCCGGAAACAAAGACTAGGAAATCTGGCAAGCGTAAAGACTAAAATTTGGCAAGCGTACCCACTTTCGCTTCTGGTGGAAGATCCCCAACAGAACTAAGGCTCCATTTGTTTCGCGGAAAATAATTTCCGAAAAAATATTTTTCGGATTTTCGGCGTTCGTTTCACGGAAAATGAATTCCTTGCAGATAAATAAAAAGTCTTTTAAAATAATAGAAAATGTTTTCCACTTTTGAAAAGTGGAAAACATTTTCCTCACTTGATCTCTTTTATCTCACACTTTTACAAATCCTCACTTTCTCCTCCCATTTCTTTTTCTTCTTTTCTTTTTTTATTTAAATTATTTTTTTAATTTTCTTTTTCTTTTCTTTATTTCCTATCTTCTTCTTTCTTGGCTAGTCGTCAGCCGTTGTTAGACAAACCTTGAGCTCATCGATCTTAAGCTTGCGCTCGTCAATTTGTCGAGCCTCGAGCTCGACGCTTGCGCTTGCCAATCTAGTGAGCTGGTCGTGGGCCATCACTGTGGCTAACGGCCAACCAAGAAAGAAGGAAATGGAAAACAAAAAAAAAAAAAAAAAAAATGAAAAATGAAAAAAAAAATTAATAATAGATTTTAAAAATTAAAAATAATTAAGATTCAACTTTTAAAAATAGGAAAAATCCATTTTAAAAATAAAAGAAATGAAAAATAGTATATGAATGAAAAGATTTTCCTTACCTAATAGCGAAAATATTTTCCATTTCATTTTTAGGTTTCATTTGAACACCGGAAAATAATTACATTTTCTTGGAAAATGAATTTGTGAAAAATATTTTCTAGAAATGTCTCATTTTCTGTGAACTAAACGGAGCCTAAAAGTGATTTTGCGTTTCTTCAATCATAGGCTTATTTAAGCTCTTCAGAACAAGCGGTCCATATTGTAAGGAGCCTTGCTCTCTCGTTTCTCTTTTCTCTCTCCAACATCTTTTACAACCTTTTACAGCACGCATGACAAAATTTCTAGTTTTCTATTCTTGGAATGAGTTTGAAATAGAAATCCATTTGGTAACGCAATTTTATTTTTCCATTTTTGGAATAGTTTTCTATTTCAGAAATAGATTTAAAATAAAAATAAGAAGTTAAAATCTTTAAATTTTTTATTTCTGGAACAAAGTGAAAAATGAAAATTCTTTTCATCGTTTACTTTTGTCATTGCTCGTAGCTGGCCATTGGCCATTGGACGATGGACGCCGATGCTTGCCACTGGTTGCTGGTCAATGGACGTCGAATGCCCACCACCGATCGTCGTGACGTCGGACGCTGATCACCTACCGCTTAACGGAGGCTGTCGCCTTCCCTAGAAATATAAATTTTATTCTATTATTAAATGAATTTCTATTTTAAAAATAAAATTTTTGAGTTATTATCAAATATGTTTCTTTATTGAGAAACTCATTTAAGGAATATAATTATAAAAACTAATGTTGATCAAAAATTGACTATTTCAAAAATTTTATCAAGCACGCCCTTAATTATTGTTCTCTCCACGTAGTCAGTGATGAGTTGATGACCATTGGTCGAGCACAATGTTGTGGTTGTGGCAATGCCACCGATGCTTATAGATAAAGTAGCTTCACTCTCTCCCTTATAGGTTGATTCTCATGCCAGCTAAATGTCAGATCGTCCGGTAAATGCACTTTTCTTCTTTTCTTCAAGTGGGTGTTTCTGTCAATCACATCAATTGGGTTGAAAATAATCCAACTTAAAGAAAAGCTGAATAAGTTATCTCATCATTATCTCATATTGGAAACTCATAACAGCTTTCTTTTCTATAAAAACCAACGTGTTTGGTGATAAAATTGTCTCTTCAGGACGTCCAATAGAATTGGAACGATACTGAGAAGGATGACAAGCACAAATCGAGAAATGGTCTAAATTTAATATTCCCATTTATCCATCATTAAGGGAGCGCTTTTTTGCATCCGTTCTCTGCTTTTTTGCCAACCCAAGATAACTTAATGGTATATTTACCTTCATCTTAACTTTCATACATCAACACAAGATAATTAAAATAAAAAATTAGCATCCAGACGTCAAAACAAAAGGCTACAAAATAGTAAAAAAATAAAATGCCCGACACCCTCTTAGCCTATACAGACATTATCATATGATGGATATACTAAAAAGATCCAAAACTGGACATAAATTTTGAATCTTTTACCTATAAAATCAAGGTTGCTGCAAAATCATTTAAGTTTTTTTTTTTTTGGTCAGATGATATCATTTAAGCTCAATGATCACGGACTGGGGAAAATTGTCTAAAAAGTTATAAACCTATTACACTATTATCAATTCAGTCATAATCTTTTTGCTTATTGTTGATTGAATCTATCTGATAAATTTTGGCTGGAAAATGTTGACATGGACAGCCAGCATTGACGTGCTAATTTTAATAATTTTTTGATTTTTGATTTTTTTTCCTTTGCTAGCCACAAATGAGGGCTAGCTAACCCTCACTGGCCCTGGGCGAGGACCGCAACGCCCTCGCAAGATTTGGCTAGGCGAGGGCCCCGAGCGAGGTTGCCCCCCTCACTTGGGGCTAGCCAGGGCTATTAGGCCCTTGCCTGGCTAGATCTAGCAAGGGTATCGCGGCCCTCGTCAATTATAGGCGAGGGCTTGCATGCCCTCGCTTTGGCTGGCAAGGGCGTTGCAACCCTCGCCTAGGGCAAACAAGGGTCGGTTGCCCCTCGCTTGTGGCTGGCGAGGGTTGCCGGCCCTCGCCTGTGGCCGATGAGAGTGGCTCCGATGAGGGTGGCCGGCAAAACTCCAAAACCCTTGAAATAAACAAAGAAAAGTAAAAAGAATAAGAAGAAGAAGAAAAACTATAAAAATTTCAAAAAATTATTAAAATATCATTAAAATATTATTAAAAACATACCACGTTAGTGCCGGCCATCCACGTCAATAAATTCCGGTCAAAATTGGCAAGATGGACTAAATTGGCAAAAATGCAATAGGATAAGGACTTTTTGGATAAATTTCTTCCATTGATTGCATCCGATAGTAATCATACATCCACCATGTCACTTATTATACTGATAACCAGTGCAGATGCAGTATAACTCCATAAACGTGTGAAACAAGCGAGACAATGGTAAACCTGTTGAAGCATCTTGAAATCCTTTCTTCCATTAGGTTCCTAGTTTTTTGAGTTCATCTTCGAAACGAGAACACGCGATGGTGTTCATGTCCGGAAGGTGCTACTGCAGAAGGGGTGTGGACCTCATGCACCGCCTGTCAAATCACGCGTGGAGCTAATAATTTTCATCACACATCTCATGAAAAATCCTTCTTGCTCCACTTAATCCTATCCTTTTCTAAAGGGTATTTTAGTGATAAATTCTATAAGAACTGGATGGTCCTATTTAGTCAAACACATAGTGACAAACTCCCATGTTCCTTTCATTAAAGTATTTTTTTTTAATTGATGATATCGATATTAAGGATAGTGACAATCCAACTTTAAGGTGATCTTTACACGGATAAAAAGATTATTTAGCGCAAGATAACTTTAAAGTAGATTCGTTTTGAAAGAATTATTACCGGTAGACCAATCCGAGCTTCAAGTCGGCAGGTTGCTTCTCCGAGTTCCTACCACGCAGCTCTGGCTTCAGTGCTTGTTTTCTCCATAGCCGTTGAAACAAAAATGCGCGTAGTCAGCGGTGTTGGAACCAGACATTGTGGCATATCAAACCTAATTAACAGCAGCGGTTCGCCATAAAAGTGGCAGCTCTCCAGCGAAGTAGTACTCCATCAAGTAAATGCTTACCAAAGACGAAACCGAATTCATGCTGTCGAATGGCTACTTACCTCTTCAACATGTTTCTGGAGTCGACTAGCGCCTATTAAAGAACGGGAGAATTACCATAAAAATTCTGAACTTATTGTAATTATGCCAATTCAATCTTAAGTTTTTTTTGTCAAATTCAATCCTAAACATTTTGCATTTATACCAGTTCAGTCCATTCGAATAATTTTGGCAGGTTGATCCTGATGTATCATTACCGCCGTTGACGTGGCATTTTTAAAAAAATTATATTTTAATATTTTTTGAATTTTTTAATAATTATTTTCTTTTTTTCTTTTTTATTTTTCCCCTTCCCCTACCCTTAGTGCCTATAAGGGCTGCAATGCCCTTGCTTGCCCAAATCGAATGAGGCCATCGCAGTCCTCGCCCAAACTAGGTGAGGGCCACGACGTCCTCACTTGGCTAGATCTAGCAAGGGCATCGGGGCCCTCACCATATTTGGGCGAGTAAGGGCATCGCGGGCCTTGCCCACTTGCTTGGGCAAGGGTTGGCTAGCGAGCCATGTTGGCACTAGGGGTATGGGAAGGGGAAGGGAAAAAAAAAAAAAATAAAAGATAAAAGAGAAAGATAAAAAATTATAAAAAATAAAAAATTCCAAAAATTCCAAAATCTCATTTAAAAAATGCAACATCGAGTTGGGAGTATCACATTAGCACCGACCGTCCAAAATTAGCCGGATGGACTGAACTGGCACATATGCAAAATGTTTATGACTGAAATAGCTATAAAAAAAAAAAAAAACAGTTTAAAATTGAATTGACAATTGAATTGGTAAAAAAGAAAAGTTTAAGATTGAATTGGTACAATTGCAATAAGTTTAATACTTTTCTTTTGGAATTTCCCCATTAAAGAACTAGTAGCTCCATTTCTCCTTCTCCTTGTTAGAGGAATTAAATAGATATTAAAAGAACAACTGAACACAGGAAATGGTGATAGTAGAAGAGCCAAACCTGATGAAGTAACTGAGACAGAGGAGGCTGGAACATAAGAAGCTGGAGCAAAAGGAAGGTCGTGAGTCGTGAGCTGGCGATCCAAGTGAATTGATGAGCTGGCGATCCATGACAGCAAAACATAAAACATAGAAGTTGATCAAGCAAATAAAAGGAGCTGCACAGATAGAAGAACTACTTATATACTTCTATGTTAGTTATTCTGTTGTAACAAGTTGGTAACAGAAATAGCTGAACAAGTATAAAAGGGCAAGAGAGTGAGAGTAGAAGAAGCGAGAATTGATCTTCATCTTTTTCATATCAGTTTGTTCTTGATTCATCTTAAGCCTTTTCTTTCATCTCTGTATTCCGAGAATGATGAAGTTCTGTAAAACGTGAACCAGAAGTTCTGAAGAAGAAATACATTTGAGCTGAGGTATTTTTCATTGATTGTTCAAGATCAAATCTCTTTCATATACAGATCTTGGTCTATATTCAGTTTCTTCTCACTCCTCTCGTCTGATTTTCTCTGTTTTTCTCGCGCTTTCTGTTTTCTCAGTCTTTTCTTGGTTGTTCCCGGCAAGCATGTTTGCTGCCATGCTTAAAGGAAGGGTATTAAACCCGACCCCAATGACAACTTTCCATATCTCTTATGAAGAAACGAACAACAATCCAAACTCAAGAAGCAATAACACTCAATAGCGTACATAACGGTTGGGGTGGGATTTCATTGACTTTGATCATAGAAAGTGCAAAACAACATATGCCAAAACATTCCCTAACGTAAGAAAATCATATGTGATCAAGCTTGTCTTTTTTTTTTTTTTTTTTTGGTTGAAAATTTTGACTATTGACATTATTGAATTAGTATTTGTGGCTTTTGTTTCTGCCACTATTATTTTCACACATTCTAGCCATTCCATTTATGATTTACACAGATGCTTAAAGAAAGTGGCCATCGTTGAACCAAATATGGACCAAACCAAATCGTTCAAGTAAGTTTGACTTGATTCATTGGAATAACTATATTAAAAGTTCTAAAACTTGTAACAAAAATATAATCGAGTTTTGTAAAATTTAGAGAATACAATTAAATCATAAAATTTGTTAAGCTAATGAAGATGATAGCCTGCAAACCCTTATCTACTCGCCGACCCTCGCTAACAGCCCAGCGAGGATTGCCGATCCTTGCCAACAAAGCATAACAGCCCCAAGGTCTTGGCTTTTTCTATTTCTTCTGTTATTTATTTGTTGAGCTTTACTTTTTTTTTCCTTTTTTTCTTTATCTTTTTCTAAACTTTTATCCTCTTTTCTTTTTAAATTCTCAATTATTATCTGATGCAACATTTGGTGGCACAACATGGGTCCGCACGACTTAAGAAAATAAAAAAAAAAATGACGCGAATATTTTTTTTTACATCAAATTGGATGTATTTCAATAAGAGACTTGTTTATATCAATTAGACAAATTTTAGAACTTGAATGCAATTTTAAAACTCATTTACCCATCGTGGCAAGTTTTAGGACTTTCAATATAAATATTCAAAAAAGAAAAGACTTCAATGGAAGAACAAAAGAATTAAATGAATAAGAAAGTTCAAAACTTCATCAATGGCGGAAAAGTCTAACGAACGTGACGACGAAGAGAACATATGAGGATTTGACCTTGGGAAGCAATTCGAACCTTATGTGTGCGACAATCGAGGTGCCTAACTATCTATGGTCAAGGTAATTAAGGGTTTGTTTGGTAATTGATATGTTTTTCTATTCTTTTGTTTCTCGAAATAAAAAAAAGAACGTAAATTTATTTGTATATGTCAGTTAATTTTTCTATCACTCGAAATAGATCAGTGGCCAAGGAATGGATTTGAAACACAAACAAAAAGTAAAAAAAAAAAAAAAAATACACTTTTCTGTTCCTGAAAACAAAAAGATAAATAATGTCATTTTAGAGAAACGAGCTTAGCGTAACCTAGTGATTCTCTTTACACATTGATACAAACTAAGAGAAGATGTCTTCTTCACAAACAGAGCATGGGCTGACTAAGATCAACACTCTTCTCCACCACCATCATTGAATCAAGCTTCAATCGCATGGGCATGACTTTGAGGTGAGTGAAATTGCAGATAAAATCTAGGAGGGTCGCCCTCGCCAATCTGGCCGAAGGGTGCTCTCGTTGGCCTCAAGTGAGGGTTAACCCGGCCGATCTGCATAATAAGGGGATGATTTGATTGAACTCACTTCCTTGCTTTGGCGAATCTTTGATCCGGATTTTCATCTTCATCTTCTTATAGAAAAGTTTGAGTTAATGTCTACTGACGTTAGATCTATTGATCCGGTAAAGCCGTGCTTGATACTTTGTTTTTTTTTTGGTAAAGCGTGCTTGATACTTTGTTACATTCTATCGTGACGAAGAATAAACATGCTTGCTACTGGCTAGATAAAATGAAAAAAATTGGGAATAGAAAATTTTTAGTATCGTACTTAATGCGTTTATGTTTGTTTTTTTTATTTCGGGAATAGTTTTTAAAACTCGTCCATTGAATAAATAAATAAAAATATATTTGGATAGAAATTATTCTCAATAACTGAAACATTACCAAATGCACCATAAATCCAACGTACCAAAAATATAAATAGCACCCCTTCATTCTTGCAGAGTGGAAAATTCCTTTCTTATAATCACAATCTAAGTCGAGCGTTGGGTTCCTCGAAAAACACCGTGCCCCGGGGACTTTCATACTATATTTTGCCGGAATTGAGAGGAAACATCTACCGCAGCCTCTCTCTTTTTTTTTTTTTCAAATCATAGGCAAAGATCATGTCTAAACTTTCATTTTTAGTTGGCAATACGTGTACTGCCTACTTATGTACAAATTGCAGGATTTAACTAATCTCAACTCTTAATTTTATTTTCTTGGTGGTTTTCTTTAAGGTGCACAAAGATTGGGCCTAAAGTCCCACCTTTTGTTGACCACCATGTATAAAGTTTCTAGAACATAATGGGTTGTTCAACCACGTCAATTTTCTTCTCAATTTTCGTTTGAAGGGTCTATTCTAAAACATTGAATTTGGAACGGCCTCGTGCTTTGAAGAATTGTCTCGTAAAATACTTTTTATATGCGCCATTTATAAAAAATGGTTTTTTACCTAAAATTTATCAGCGTAATTTTTCTTTTGCATATTGACTTGGGCTTAAGACGATCAATTTTTTCCGAAATTAAACGTACACGACCGATAAATGCAATCATCCGATCGCCACATTTGAAATTGCGGTGCAAAGCGTCCCGGAAGACGTATCGGCCCTTCCTGCTGGAAACGGAAGGGTCAAAAGAAATGATGAGTTTTTACATTCAACCAACAAAATCAACATCCGTTCGGCCAGATTCAGCCACAGGCACCGTTCAATTGCGTCCAAGTCGGTCCATTTTGGGTACTGGTTTCAAAGATGTTGACTAACTTCTTTGATTTATCGCTTACTGCTGACGAACGGCGAAGATTTAGAGTCGGTAAGACCAAGAAATAGTGAACAGAAGCCAAGTTTCCGATGCTTATCCTATGACCTATCCTGTTGAACATGGAGCTCTAATGCCTGACCAGGAGCTTGGGCGTGCAGTCACTATTCATCAAACGTTACGGAGTCCGTATTGCGTCAACGTTCGAGTTCACATTATCCAGGCCATGATAGTTTGTATCATGCGCAAGAAACTTTACGCGCTTCGAATAGTTACTGCTTAGACTGACTTTCGAGGGGACAAATAACTCTCGCGTGAGGAGAAAAATGGCCCGCACCGTCCCATACGAAGCACGAGCGCTTGTGCTTGGTACTGTGATAATTTTTGTTTACCACTACGTTCATGCTTCCAGAGAGCTGGACTAGAAGATAACGAGATGGAAATTGTCATTTTGCTGAATTTTTCCCATCTCCAGTGTCCCACTCATGACAGGCCTGCAAATCGACAGGGACCAGTGGTGGAGGAAAGTGGAAAGTGATGATTGGTCGGACAGAAAGTTGGAGCTTCTATTGAAGAATCGCCTTGGCTGTTCACATTCTGCACGCTTGGGAGTCAAGGAAACAATTCCGTAGACAATGATATTAAAGATGACAAAATTCATGTTAACGGAGTTTTTCTTGACAGAACAAGCAGCCACTAATTTTGCTTTATTTAAGTAGACTAAGTGGGTTTGATCAAGCATTCACTATTGGGGTTGGGTTGGTGAGGAGTTATCAGTTTCCCTCTCAGTGGGAGTCGCAGGCTAAAAGCAAGTAGTGGACATTGCAGGTACAAGAACACATTCTAGCAGTTTCTAAGGTCGTTTCTTCCTTAAAGGACCCAACTCAGTTGCCTGCCTCCACATCTTCTCTACTGTCAAAA
The DNA here is from genome assembly GCA_014182405.2 of Eucalyptus sideroxylon. Taxonomy (NCBI): domain Eukaryota; kingdom Viridiplantae; phylum Streptophyta; class Magnoliopsida; order Myrtales; family Myrtaceae; genus Eucalyptus; species Eucalyptus sideroxylon. Next base: position 33,845,906 of record CM024553.2, read on the forward strand.
CCTCCTTTCGCATCTGAAATTAGAAGAGAGAACATATAATGATCGCCAAGATCTCTTTTGTTGCAATCCTCTCACTCCTCCATATCCTCCCAACTTCTCTCGTTTTGTATGCCAAGGCGACTTCCCGCAGTAGAGACACACTAGAGCTCTCAATCGGCATTGGTAGTGGCAGCGGTGGCTCAAGCAAAGATTGTGGTGATGAACTTCTCGGGAACGCGGACCAATCTCAATGTTCTCAGGAGAAAACTCCATTGTTAGGACCAATAATACAAGCACCCCTGTTAGCACCAGTAGTACAAGCACCCATTGTGCAAGGTCTTCTCAACTTTATTGACCAGAGGCTTGCCCTGGTATACCCAGTGATCCAGTTGTTCAAGTCCACAATCACATCAGATCCTCTTGGCATCACCAATTCCTGGGTTGGCGGTGACATTTGCAAGTACAAAGGCTTTTACTGTGATAGCCCACCTGACAATAAATCAGCCACTGCTTTAGCTTCTATAGACTTCAATGGCTTCGGATTAAGTGCTCCGAGTCTAGATGGCTTCCTCGATCAGCTCCCGGACATTGCGCTCTTCCATGCCAATTCCAACAACTTCGCGGGGACCATTTCCCCAAACATTGCAAAGCTTCGGTACCTCTATGAGCTCGACCTTAGTAACAACAGGCTCTCAGGGCCGTTTCCCATGGCAGTCCTTGGCATGACCGACCTCGTATTCCTAGATCTAAGGTTTAATTCCTTCTCTGGGGCTGTACCTGCTCAGATATTTACTCAGGATCTCTACGTGCTATTCCTCAACAACAACGCCTTTGATCAGACGCTGCCAGACAATCTAGGGAACACCCACGTGCTCTACCTCACCTTAGCCAACAACAAATTCACTGGTCCGATCCCCAGAAGCATCGCGGGAGCCCCGTCCACTTTGAATGAGGTCCTGTTCTTGAACAACCGGTTTAGTGGTTGTTTGCCCTATGAGATTGGTCTGCTGGACGAGACTGTGGTCTTGGATGCGGGTAACAATCAGCTGACAGGCCCGCTTCCGCTCTCGTTGTTCTGCTTGGAGAAGGTAGAGCAACTGAACCTCGGGGGGAATTTGTTCTACGGGATGGTGCCAGAGCCAATCTGCTGGCTAGGATTGAATCGGAACTTGGTGAACTTATCTCTGTCAGACAATTATTTTCAGCATGTCGGGCCTTCGTGCAGAGCGTTGATTGAGAAGGGCATACTCAATGTGAGAAATAATTGCATTCCGGATCTTCCATTCCAAAGGCCAGTGGCCGACTGTGCACATTTCTTTGCACAGCCAAGGCCATGTCCGCGGATGTGGTCGTATTCCTATGTACCATGTAGGAATGCTCATCTGGATCCATTGGTTCCCGGCATTGCTCCTTCACCTTGAGAATCTTGCTGGCTCATCTCTTTTCTCTTCAAGTGCTGAGATTTGTAATTTAGAAACTGGAACAAAGTACTGTATGTCTGATTTAACTAAGAATCAATCCTTTTTTTTTTTTTTAAAGTTAGGTGCTGATGTTTCTGCGTTTTGATCAGCCTTTGTTCGTGTAACCCTTCCTTTTCATTTTGCTAAACGAGGAACTTGCCTAATGTTAAAGGCAATGGTCTCAACAGTTCAATGAAACAAGTATCTCATCATAGAACCTCGCTATATCGCATCTCGATATCTGTCAGGCATACCGACCAAAAAAAATCTCTGCCAGGCAAAGAGTTTTATGTCGTCATTAACGACTCATTGTGACTCCGGCTACTCCTGCTATAGCAAAGGGTGACGTACATCAGTGGCCTTGCCTCTTGAAATTCGAGTGACTTTATTCTGATGTATGTGTACAGATTGAACACGTTTTCTACATATATCGTGTTGCAGGAATGCAAATACTTTTAGATGTCAGGTTTCGTTTGATTACTAAAACCAGAACTCCACACTCCAAATCGGTACCATGTAAGCCCAAGACTGTTCATCAATAACAGAAATTATAACTCATGCTTCGTATCATCTTTTTCGTTTTTCTCCCACTTGATTGATGTCCAAGGTTTCAGCTGCATCCCTCCTTAAAAGTCCATAAAGCCAAAAGAAGACAAAGAACTTGCAAATGATTCTGCTGTGCCATAGCATAAAGGTTGGATCCAAAAGTCTCAAGTAGTGCCGGGGAAAGTGCGAATTCCCATTAACTAAAGGTCCAGAGTTTTTCGACCAAAAAAAAAAAAAAAAAGGTCCAGAGTTTTGTCCCCACAGACATGAGAAAGAGGAGATAAATTGCAGAGGGGAAAAAAGATGCTTGATGCTGAAGTCAAGAACTTGGTGGGGTTGTGCTCTTTACTTTTTAGGACAGTACTGCTGCCTCATCCTCACAACTCTGGTGTAATAATTTTCTTTTTCCTGTTCTAATTGTTAAGAAAATGTGGACCATCACCAGACTCTTCCCACTAGAATTTCTGGCAGCAACATTGCTGTCCACCTAAGTAAAAGTGGTTCATCCATCATCCCCTTGGATTCTAAATTCCGGTGAATGTCCTACTCACATCCTTGTCACCGGCTACCTTTCTAGTTTTAATTGAATTTTTTAATTGTCTCTGTCCAAGTGCGAAATATCTGCTTTTCGGTCGTCATGCCATTCAACACAGGCGTCTGATTTGCACAGTGTGCAACCGATGCATATAACCCAAATAATCGCAAGAGCCGTCTATTATAATCGCAGCCGACAAGCTTGAACTTAATCATTCGATCTCGATCTCGAGTCCTCGACTGATCTTTTTATATCTCTGTTTGTTTATCTCATTGCTCACGCCTGTCCCCATTTTCTAGTTATACCCATTATTTTATTGTTCATCACGATCAAAAGGGCGGGAAGTTTAGTATTTTCCTATGGAGGAATTCTCTGACTTGTTTGTCCCTCACTTTTGAGTCATCACACCACACATTTCTTCATTAATCTACATTTGTGCGCTGCTTGTTTGTCTGCAACAGTAAATTCGCGGGTAAATGGTCAATGAAGCCCGTAAAAAAATGAGTAAACTTGAATTGCAAGGTGATGAAAGCGTGGTTACTGCAACAGTACTGTGCACCATGAATAGAAGGGATCAAAGAGAGTAAAGTGAAGAACGAATCCATTCACATACTGTTTTGTGCGCTCTTTAAATCTCAAGATCCGTAGGAGATATCATAAACTTGTGTCTTCTGATAAATCAGATCATTAAGTAGAGAACTGAGGTTTATGCTAGATGTAAACACCCTCGAATGAAACCTAGAGATTCTACGGACCGGTGCCCTTTGCCCCCAAGTAGAGATGTTTTTTGGAGCCAAATCCAGCAGGAACTGACTGCATATTGTGAATCTCTGTGCTTAACATACGAAAATTGACTAGGAAAGGTGCCAACCGGCAAGCACTATCGTATGGACTCATTCATATCTCTTTTTATGCTAAACTAAGTGGTCTTTACACAACACTTAAGTGAAAATATGGTAGATCATTAACTCACTCGAGATATTGTCAATTTTGGCCGTACTATACCAAACCTCACGGTTTTGTTCTATGGCATAGAGATAGGCACTTTCCCAAGAGGTCATTTGTCTTAGTAGTATTCTAACCTAGTTTTGCTTTACTTTAAAATTCCAAAACAAATTTTGCCATTAAGTCAAAAGTGCTTTAGTGAGTTAATTCCTGTTTTTCACATATATATCGCCACTCTCCCACCGTATGGTGCATAGTTCAGTTCATTTCTGCCCCATTTGTCATGCTAAAAACCTACCTAGACCCACTCCTTGTCTAGGTCCTATTGTCTTGACGACCACTCCCCACCTTCATCGAACAAATTGTTACAAACTCACTAGTTTTCATCTAGTTTGTTGTCGAACCACACACCTAGTGGAGGGTTTCCCGTTTTGATACCATGTGATGACATCCATGTATTAACTTACTCGAGGTATTATCTACTTTGGCTTATCCCATATTAAACCCCATGGTTTTGTCCTATGGCGTACATGCAAGTACTTTCTTAGAAGGTCACCTATCCTAATAGTAATTTAACATGGTCTTGCTTAACTTTGAAATAATAAAGCAAATCTTGCCATTACCTCCCATGAGTTAATTTTAGTTTTTCACGGATAAATATGAGAAACGATTTCCCCTTATTTGGTGCATAGTTTAATTCATTTCTGCCTCCTTTGCCATCTTAGAGGCATGATAGGTGTTGCTCCTTGTTCAGTCCCTTTGGCCTCGGTGACAACTTCTTGCTCTTGTCAAACCGGGCTGTTACAAAATATGTTTGTGCAGTGGGTATGAAACTAGCTCGTGTTATAGAGATGAGCTCTGAAGTGCAAGTTCATGATGCACAAACGGGAGAATTAATTCTCGTCTTGGAAGAAGTAGAAGATAGGAGGGCGACGTGTCCACGGCATCAACAGATTCTAACTCAAACTTCTACATACTACAAAGAAAATTTGATTCATTTATAGAAAGAAAGGATCGAAATGAATCAAATCAGTGCCAATCTCGAGGTAAATTGAGCTCATACCACATCGAACTCGTTTAGGCAATCCAAGGTAGTAACGTTTTTGTTCATCCAAAATAAAACCCGATATGCTTAATTTTCATTTATATTTCGCACGAAATGATTGATTTGGATGGATGGAGAGAGAACTCTTATTAGAGTTTATCTGAATGGGCCAGAACTAAAGCCCGTTCGCTTTGATATCTTACCATGAAAGCCCAAAACCTCCATCGGTCTTCACCCATTATGAGCATGAAGAGAAAGGGCAGTCCAGACCCAGACGAGGGGAACGAGACAGGAGAGCGAAACGAAAGTGCTCTTTGGGGACGACATGAAAGGTCTTGCCAGACCCAGAATCGTCTAAAACAGAGCTGCTTTCTACACTTCCCCAGAATCTTCATCAGAAGTTGACAGCCAAAAGGCATGGAAACTTTTTTTTTTTTTTAAAGAGAGGAAAACCCACCTTTCGTGGCACTGGTGTGATTCACGTTTCGTGCTGCATCGCATCGACGTAGCTGAAGCTGAAGAAATTGAGCGGAAACAAAGGGAGAGACAGAGAGAGGAGTGAGGAGGGTGAGGTGGAATGGCAGGAGATCCAATGGAGGGAGACAGGGAGATGAGGGAGAGCGAGGGCGAGACGCAAGGGAGAGATGTTGGGTGGGAGCTGCTGTCCATGGCCCGCCATCTCATTGATCAGGGCAAGCCCTCTCAGGCCCTCCAAGCGGTGATTTTTTCTTCTCTTTTCGGCTTTTTAGTTCATGGGTTTCTCTTCTTTTTTGGGGAACTGCGGATTTGAATTAGTTTGTTGTGTTTTTCAAATTGTTGAATCCATTGTTCGAGCTGTCCTCGTGAGTATGCTTAGGGGTGTTGTTTCGCGTGATTGTTGGCTCGTACGGTAGCTGACATTGTGGTTAACTGTTGGGTATGAAGTGCATTGATGGGGTTAGAGTGGATCTTGATTGTGATTGGTGGCCGGTGCACCTCGTTACGTGGGCTGCCAACTCCCCAATTTTCGCCTTCTTGGCCGGTGCACCTCATTGACTGGCGCATAAGCTCGAATTGGACAGTTGAGTCGTGCATTTTGACGCTGCGAACCTTTCGTGGTCACGCTGGTCCATAGGATCATCTATGGTGAGTCCAGTAGTGTCAAGTTCAATGACTGTCGGTCAACTGCTGCTCCTTGAGGCATTTCTGAGGAGAACCAGCTAGCTTTGGGTTCGAATGATGTCGCCCCAATGTACAGTAGTCTTAGGATATGAGGGAAAAAAAAGACATAAGAAACCTGAACAACCTGTGTAATGTGTCTGTTCGTTTATGAAGGTGTGGAGAGAATTTTGGTCGCCACTTTGTTTAGTATTCAGCAGCCTCTCTTCAATGAAAGGGCGAATCTTGTTATTTGACACTGCATAAGAGCTTTGATGTTGCCTGATGAATTTTTTTTTTTTTTAATGGTGACACTGTTTATGAAGCTAAATGGGACGCTTCCTTTGAACACGGGGCACCACCTCTTCTGTTTCCTTGGAACGATTAGGGAACAACATAACATCTCACTTCCATATTGAGATGTCAGATTGTCCTTTACAAGCTTAGCGATGAAGGATGGGGATGGGTTTTGGATATTAGAATACCGTGTTCCAGAGGAAGTTCAGTGGAATACGTTCGTAGAAAAGTGAGACCAAGTAGTAAGTTTAGCAGGCAAATAGGTGCTTTTTCTTCGCCATAATCAATTCAACTCTCAGTTATGCCTTAAATGACCTGCATGTGGACAAGGAAAATATACCTTGAGAAGCAGATTTTGGAAAATACTTCTTAATAGAGTGTAGTGGGTTTTGACTTGGCTGAGCTGTTGCCCTCGAATTGCAGAAGATGGAGCTAAAGGAACTGACTCAATACACTTTATCATGAATTGAAACGGTTCATGTGAGCTGGTAGATATGATTCAGCTTGAGAAGGATATTGACTGTATCACTCTCGTCATTGAACCATCATCTATCCTCCTAATTTATGACAACAGATGCACCAACACAATAATAAATGCAGTGCTGATTGCTTCTCTTCCATCTGTACTCTGGTCCTTTATGTAGTTTGTGCAGAATGCTTTATGATGGCACAAGATTATTTTCATGGTGATGTCCCTTGTCATGCTTAACAGGGAGAAGTTTCACATCCTTAGTTATGCTTGATCGTCATTATCATTTTATGATTTTACTGTCTGTCTTCTCTATAGCAACATCTATGTCTCTTCTCTGCCATCAATCAATACTTGTGTTCAGTGCAAGTAATATATTACAATTTGAGCTATAAAGAGATACTTAGTTTTTCAAAACCAAGGCTGTAAAAGATTAAGAGACGGAAATTACACTTCATTGGTTGGAGCTAATTTGGTGCTTCAAACAGGTAGTGATGGCAACAAGGGCTAACGGAGGGGACCAGGCTGTGTTGGAATTCTTGCAGCGTGCCCGTGAGCTATACAGAAGCAAACTCCAATCAACTTCTGCGGTTGAACAGTTGGCTTCATTGTTTGCCGAGTGTGCGATCGCTGAAGCACAACCTTTAGGGGCCAACCCCCGATCAGATACTGCAAGTGGCCCATCAATCGAGCCAGATGCTCATGGAAATTCCATACTGGCAGAAACTGGAAGGAATCAGATTGTACTGGATGCATTTGCCGACGGGAGCAGTTTCATCTGCTTGCAATGCGGTGGTCTTGTTAGTAACCAGCGTAGAGATGAGCACTATGCCTATTGGTGTGGTTGATCGGTTGCTTGAGCACATGCACTGTCTTGGTTGAAGTTGCCTGAGCCTTTAATGGATTTGCTTGTTTGGCTACATACTTCTACCCGATGCCAGAAATTTTGACTAAATGGCAACTTGTGAAAGAACCATTTGGTGCCTTGTGTGCGATAGGGTGCGCTCGAAATCTGGATCAGCTCAAAGCTCATACAACTTGTTCCAATGAAGTACTAGGCAAAATTATGCTCCTGCATTACAATAGCAGCAGTTTGTGATAGAATTAAGAGGGGACAGTTTCTTCCTCAATGCAGAGTTTGTATTTGTCGGATCTGTTATACAGCGAGATCGTCTCTTGCTTGCATGGCTTTCAGATGGGCGCAGTGTAATTTGGTTAGGCTGTACTCCATAGTTTGCAGCACATTGAAAGATGTTGATTACTTACCATCTTGGGAGTACTGTTACCATCTGGTTTTGCATGAGTTCTAACCCTATGGTGACCGGAAGTAGTCATTTTCAGCTTTTGCCAAAGGATTTTGTAACAGGCTCTGCCGTGTCCACATCTTGACAACCCAATTATGATGATTCCATTCGGCCACAAAAGAAAGATTGTGATGATCCAGTGAGGAAAAAAGTAAAATGTATACGTTCGCATGGCCAATTCAGGAAATTCTGGGATGGCCCGAGCCTTTAGCCAACGTAACAACAAGACCCTCTGGGTTATACTCAAAAAATGCATAAAGCAACCAAACGAAGTAACGACTATTTTAGGGTGTATTTTACGTATGAAGTGCTTAAAAAGTGAAATGTGAGACTTAAGGGAGTTACATCTACATAATATTATATTTCATTTCCATGTGCAATGCAGCAAGCATGGTGCGAGCTTGGCGGCACAATATGTGAGCGTAGACTGTATTGAATACAGAGCACAAACGAACTGAGAATCTCGCATATTGAAGACAAACTGGTTAACAGAGTATTCATCACTTTCTGGACAAGAAAAGGTTTACAAGATGGTTCACTCACTCCACACACAGATATCAAAAGAGAACAGCAAGAAAAACGTATGAAAGAATATTGGTATTGTGGCAATGGCTGAAGGAGGCTACAATCTACAATCAATACAACAACAGACACAAACAAACGACAAACCATATGAACAGGCTTGGCCAAAACACTACAAAACGATGCCTAATTTAGACCTCCAATATACATCTTTCTTACTCCAAAGCTATTCCCTCAACTTCTGTTATTGACTGGGAAAGGAGCGCCAAAATTAGGTGTCACCCTCCCATCGGCAATGTTATGTTCAGCTACTTTGTACTTGCATCTTTACCTTGTAAACATAGAAACTGTTCAGCAGCATCACACCGTCTGTACAAGATGCTCCTGATGAAGATATAGCAAAACTTTCAAGCTTCCTAAACCAGCTTGTACAACTTCCACTTGTTTGAGATAGTCATAAGCAAGAGATCCTCAAAAACCAGCATCAACTGCAAAAGTAGAGGAACGCATTAAGTGGTTTGTGGCAATTGGCATGTGGCTAAACTGCGACCATGCTAACTGCAATTGATAAACCAAGTAACTAAGTTCGTAATTTCTCTGAATTTTGACAAGAAACGATCTTCACATTATCAAACGAAGCAGAGCACTCCACAGGAATGTAGTTGGTACTTGCATATCCCTAGCACTAGAGTTGTATGAACGATCTAGCAGTTCGAAAGAAAATTGCTGTCAAAGAACACGCTTCTCATGTAATTCCATTTAGAAGCTCCCTCCAGGTGTAGCTTTGGCCGTAAGCAAAAGCTGGGTGCTAAACTAGCATGTCTCATGGGTTCAGGATGTCTATGCCTTCAGCCAAACTAACTACTTTGCTGAGGTACTCTGCTTAAGCTTATCAAACTCATGCAAAATTACCTCCCGCTATGCGTCGCTATGCAACATTCTGCACGCTGCAAGTTCCAAGGAAAAAAGATCAGGCAATAGCTGGTGACTGCAAGCGGATCACATCATATCTTGTAGAGCTTGTGGGCGAGGTCTTGTTCTCATGATAGTTTCATCACTGTGCCTAATCCATTCAGAAAGTTTCCATGGCTTCTGCCACTTCCACTTGAATTGCAAGAGCCACTGGTGATGACTCCTCTTCCATCTCCATAACTTCCCAGCTTGTCCAACAACCGCCAATTTTCTCATTGACATTTGCCCCATTGGAACCATCTGCAGCAGTAGGAACATTAAACTGTTAAGTTGGGATAGGAATATCAAACTGTTTAAGTTGCTATAAGAACATCAAATTGTTAAGTAAGTAACAAGGCAGATGACAGAAAAACCAGAAGATATTGACCTTTCGTGTCTGATCTATAAATGCCACTGATTCCCGTATTGAGCCATTCACAATCCCTGGGGTATATTTGAGCTGCTTCTGTGCAGGTAGAGAGATTGGAGATAGAGGACCACTCGCCTCATCGGAGAAGTCTTTCAGTGAATTAGGAGAGTTTGCCTGTCAATGCCAATTGCAAAGAGTTTTAAACAAATCGGCACCAGAAAAAAAGATATCAAGCCACAGCTCCACACTGGAACTTGAACAAGGCTAACTGGAAACTATATCGCACATGTAGAAGTAAAATCATCGTTCCAATTCGATGTATGCCAGGACCAAATTGAACAAATTTCTCATTAATAGTTGTACACTGAAAGTGTGAAACTGATTCTGGAGTTTTTCATGAATTAAGGCAAAGATTGTTTCCAATATCATCATCTCAATTACATAAAGACAAGAAAGTTTGACATTGGATGAAAACTTACCGAAGCTGATGTAGCCAATGCAACTGCAACAGCTTGCTCTCTCGATTTTAATTCCTTTTCAACTTCTTTTCTTCGTAACTCACTCTGTCGCAATATACCTACGAGTTCTTTTAGTTGGTCTTTCATTTCGTTGATCTCCATCTCCCTATCCCACAATTGGCACCTGAAGACAAAAAGAGAAGGCAGAGGTGCCATTTTGAGAATGTTAATTTCAATGGTTGGAATTAATTATGAAAACTGACTAATTTACCGGTATCACAACGCATTATTGAACATTTATATTAATAGGACCAGCAGTCAATTTCACTGTTCTTTAGGGACACTTGGAATTGAGAGTGGTACGGTGTTGCCATCTTAGTCTGCTAACAATCACACTCACTACTCTTTGGGCCACATACACATGAAAAGATATGTAAGACAGTAACATAGGTCCACTGATATAAGATTGGATAACAGTAGTAGGGTCATTTTTCCACTAAAGCAAGGACATGAGAGTATATCTGCAGATACTAGCAAAGTGGGCCAAGAGAAGCACCTTGTATCGGCAAGAGAGCTGAACATATATTGAAGCAAGTTCTTTGCATCTCCCATTGAACGCAACTGGTTCCAACGGCCACGATTAGTGAAGCCACGTTCCCGCTCTTCTGCCTCTGAAAGCTGTGAAGCCATGGCTACGAGTGAGTTGGATGATATGCTTAGCATACTCTCAAGGGAAGATATTCTGGCCATTCTTGCATTTGGTGACATGGAGGAAGCTCTGGAAAACAAAAGCAAAGAGCGATGTAAAAACATTGAATTTGTAAACACAGGCATGACTACTGGCATTCCTGAAAGTTCTCAAGAATCACTTCCAGTTACCTTGCAAAGCCATTCTTTCCTCTTGGAGGACTAAGCCCCTTTGAAGCAAATTCATCCACTTGCTTCAGGAGAGATAACTCTTCTGCCAGTGCAGCTCGCCTACATGAACCAATATATCGATAATGCTATCAAAACACTGCAGCTAGCATCAAAGTTGTTTTCTGAATTAGTGACTTACACTTGACTTTGCTTCTCATATTCAAATCGTACTTCATGGACATTCACCATTACTTCAAGCTCATGGTCAAGCCAACGTTGTAAGGACTTCTCATTGGTCTGAAAATTCAATACTTGTCTGATTAACTTCAATAACGGAAAATCATAGGTTTAGGTTGAGGGAAAAAATAACATGGAACAAGACCACTACCTGCCCATTTATTCCATTGACATTGCCCATAACTGGATTACAGCATCAAAATTGAATTAGAAGGCAGAAAGAAATATCCCTGATTCTAAATGAAGCCTTCAGATACAGTGAATCATGTACTAGAATTTTTTTATACACATTTAAATGGTGGAGAGTATTCATGATTTATGAAATGGACCCTGTGTAAAAACAATTAGTAATTTCTGCTAAAATTCTCACAAGGATACAACGAACTTCATACCTGAGCTGTCACGAGCAGAAGATTTGCGAGCTTCTAGTAACTCTTTTAGCCTCTTGGTGGCCATTGCGGCCTCTTCTGTCTTTCTTTGAAGAACCTGCGACAAAATTTCCTTCAAGTGAAAAGACGAACGAAGATTCCAAGTTTCATCCTCACATGTCAGCATAAGCAAATCAAAGGAGTTTTCATATAATTGCCAGCTATCATGCATCATTGACTTGCAAGTCATTTGCACAACTCAAAAAGGGAGGAAAAAGACCATAAGTTTGCACATTGTATTTAGCCTACTAAACATAATGGTCAGCAAGATACTGACAGGTTTTGCCATGCTGCTTACTTTTTTTCTCTTTTGTCGGGAAAGGCTTGCTACTATGGTAGCCATAAAGTTAAATCAAGATATTAGTGGATGCAGCAACACTTAAAGCAACAACTTCTCGTATATAGTAAATTGCACATTGATTTCCTCAAATAGACTGCCCACTGAATTAACAATATATTGAAATGTATATAGCTTCATGTCATGTTAAATGTTAAATGTTAAATATGATCTGCATCTCGGGCATATTCATTTTTGTAACTATAACTGAAACTATTGGACTTCACCAAAAAATGATGAGCGTGGGATGAGAATACCATTTTTTGACGTTGGTTTAGAGCTTGCAATTTATGCCTTTCATATTCATTCCTCCTCCCCTCCTTCCGCAACTGCTCATGCAAATGAAGAATTGACAACAAAAAAAAGTTCCAAAAAATAAAACATATTAGAGCATGCTAAAGTAGGTGGCAAAGAAAATGCAAACAGATCATTTGTCCTTTCAGGAACAAAATAATAAAAATAGACTGAGGAATAATTATGTCACAAATGCATCTAACTCTAAATGCAAAACTATTTCAACTGCAGTGCAAAATGAAATAACTTTTTGGACATCTTCTACCAAGTGCTTTACTGCAGCTCTACACTTCAATGGAAGTACACCTACATGTCGGCATATGTCTTCCCATCCTAATAGTGTTTAAGATCTACAAGTGCTTTACTGCAGCTCTACACTTCAATGGAAGTACACCTACATGTCGGCATTTGTCTTCCCATCCTAATAGTGTTTAAGATCTACGGAGTATTATTTCCCTATATTTATAAATCCCACATAATTCAAATGGAAAGCCGATTGATTGATGGCCTTTTAAGTGAAAGACATTAATTAGCAATTGGTGATGCATAAATGTTGTCAATTATTTCTACAAGCTTGCTCAATCATGGTCGGGTAAAAAGCGAATATGGCGTCGTTTGTGGCGTGAAAAGTGAATGTTTAATTAAAAGTATTCATCCATTCTCTTAAGGCTGGGGAGACTGAACTAAGAGAACCCCTCATAATTGCGAATTTTTTTTTTTTTTTTTTACTTTGCCTCATTAAAGTTAGATATTCACTATGATATGAGGCCTAAGTTTATTTCAGTTTCTTTCTGTTATGTCCGAGAAAAGGAAGGATTAATCAATGGCAGCAAAAGCAAGGGTCTTCAGAAGGACTACACGGACAGGACATGCATACCTGCAGCAGTTCCTTCTCCCGAGAGGCCTTCCACTGTCGAAATTGTTCAGCTTCTTGTTTCATCCTATGTTGGAGTTGAACCTAACAGATAGAAGCAAAATTAGAAAATGATGAGGTCATGGACTTCAGAGTAGTCATAGAAGACCAAGTGATGTTCCAACCTTTTGTGCCTTTATAGATTGAATTTCGTCCTGCAATCTCTTTGCTGCTTCATCACTTTTTTGTTTTTGCTTTAAAAGCTGAACCTGATTCTCTTGTTTCTTCTTGAGATCAGAAATCTGTTGCACATGGGCAGTCAATAAAAATTTATCATCCTGAGAAGAAACCCTTTTTTCACATCCACCACACAAGAAATGTTGATCAATTTTACATCATCACCTGAGCTTCAAGCGTCTTTAGTTTCTGAGCATGGATATCTTGCATCTTTTGGGTTTGTCCATCAGAATTAGCAGCAAGGTTCTCAACTTCAGCCAACAAGCGATCTCTCTCTTGCTACACTCAACATACATGAAAATAAACATACATTACACTTAATTTTTCTATAATGAGTGATGTGTATAAACTGAAGACTGCATTTTACCTGCACCGTTCTTTTTTCATCCTCCAACTCCATGACTTTCTTGCCAAAGTGTTGCTTGAGTGCTACAGTATCCAAGCCTCCAAAAAGTTTCATCTCTGACTGTTGATACGCAGTTTCAAAATAACAGAAGATAAGCCAAAAGCTATAATGCTTGCATACTGAGGAACAGAAGAAAAATATATAACGTGGGAAAAAAGACCAAAAAAAGTGGACAATGGATTCTTACTTTCTTCCCTTTTTTCTATAAGTAAAACACAATTATATATTGACCAACAACCTGTCTTACAAGATTATAACAACATCACTAGGGGCGTACCGACTACAAAGTCATTAAGCAAAAGGCCAGTTAAGCTAGTAGGGTTGCGTCAAATAACAAAATCCTGAGATAATTCTTTTTTGTATGCCAGCAAAAGCACACAGCAGAGTTAATAAGAAGCAACTCTAAACTATTTGTATTGCTAGTAAGAAAAAACTCAGAGATAATCATCTACATTTTTCTTCTTAAACAACCCCCGCCATTCCTTCTGAAGAATCATAAGCATTCAGAATATTAAATATAAGATTTGTTAATATTACTGCGATCTCCTCATTAGGCAAATAAAAAGGTCTTGCTACTTTGGAAGGGCAATGGAAGAATGTTTATCAATCATGAAATTTCGAGCAAATGTGTGGACTGTCCAAAAATAGCGAATATCAATAAGCCATTAATCTGCAGCCAACAGAAATGTCAGAAGTATGGAAAGTCCATCATACCTCCTTCTCCTCTAAGCGTTTATTCAACTCATGCAGCTCTTGGTCCAAGGAGTTTTGCAGAAGAGTGTGTTCCCACTCTTTCGCAACTTCATCTATATCTCTGGAATCACCTGCTATAGTTGGAAATGGGGAAGGGAATTGAAGATTAACAAAAAGGAGAGCAAGGTAACATGAGATAGGAGAAAATTTGATAAATAGCAAATGAAAGTACTAGAGAGAATCATAATCAAGAGAGTGGCGGGGATGGGTCATACTGCTCATGGTTTCACCCATTTGGAAATCACATGACTCCATGCTTTGCAATCCTCTTTTAAGCCCATCACTTTTCACAGAGCAGGTATCATCCTACAAGAAATGTCTCTGGTTCACAAATGCAGAAGCATAATTGTGCATGTGATATCTTAACAAATTCTGTTACAGGATAAACCAAGTCCAGAGAGCACAAGTAGTTTGACAGCAGGGTGGATATTAAATGGACAAAAGTGCACCCATATGAAAGCCCCCAAGATTTAAGGACTTGGAAAGGTGGCAGAAAGGTATGCAGCTTTGATGCTGTGTAGTAAGGAAGCTTTTGGTGGTTGAGCCATGATCTCCATGTCACAATGGATAGATTTATCATTGAATAAATATCATCTCCTTTAAAAGGGCTAAAGCAGTAAATTAATCAGGCACTAAAATAGTTCTGACACATGTTGATATCATACCTGGGAATCCGTTTCACAGCGCTCCACAACTGAGCATCTGCTTCGGAATTCATGTAGTTCTCGACAAAGATCCTCATTAGTTGCTTCAAGCCAAGCAATTCTTTCCTTGAGAGCCTACGAGGAAAAATAATTATGACTGGTTAGGTTAAAGAAAGGATTGCAATATCGCTGAGCAAGACACCAAAAAGAACTATTTTAAATTGAGTTCAAGAGCTCTAATTAATTGATGCAAGTGTATAAGGATAAAAGATGAAATTGGCCACTTAAGCCGTTGCTGTACATGGAGAAAATGACTAGCATAAAATTGGAATACCTGCACTTCATTTGATGAAGGCCCACCACGGGCACAAAGTTCTGCTTGCAAATACTCTAGTTGTTGGCGCATCTTTAGCATCTCACTTGACATGGGATCTCTATTAACCTATTCAGAAAAACAAAATGTACTTATGGTACTTTGACCATGTATAGAATGTTCAGCCACATATGACAAAGCAAAAAAGCACGGAGGCAAACTACTAGCAGAAACTTACAACTGGCTTGTTTTGAATATTCCGAGCACGATTTGCGTACTTCAAAGTGTTGAGCGTTTCTTCAGCATTAATATCAGCAGGACTAATGCAGGCTGAAAAATGAAAATAAATTTAGAAGGCATGAAAGAAAAAGGTTAAGGAAATTCTTTTAGGATAAAATTATGAGGAGAAGCTCAAAAAGGCAACTACAGTACCTTAAACACATTTATACAAGTATGAAAAATGAGTGATATGCATTCTCTTCTAACACATGAAGACAAAAGTTATGCCAAAGTATTGTACTCACGCACCAACAAGCACTGGCATCAACTAAAGCCATATCTAGCAGCATCACAGGTTCCATGAGTAAGTATTGAGGTACACAGAAAGCACCAGGAAGAAGGTTATTCAGCCTTACCTATCATCACTGTTCTACTATTGCCGCCAAGTGAATCCTGATATACAAACAAAGTTAGTGTAGGTACAAAGTAGACTTCATATTTGGTATTCAATAAGAAATAAGGTAATAATTATGAAGCTAAAATGGTGCAAAAAGAACTTCCACAGCCATTAATTTCTAGGACCATGCAGATATCATCTTGTCATCATTGTTACTAAAGATGAAAAGAAAATTGCAATAATAATTGCTTAATCTTCCAAATACTGTACAATCTTCTGCTAGATAATACTGCTAATTAAGACAACACTGTTCTGTTAGATGAACATATGAAAAGGTTAATTCTTCTTAAGTCTCAACCTGTAAAAGCCTAGTTAGTTTACTGTCCCTGTAAGGCACATGAACACCTTCTTTCCGCTTCTTCTCATCACCAAGAGCACTGATCACGTTACCAAGTGCAAGAAGGCCCCTGTTGATGTGCACTCCTATCAAAAAATGAAAATTGAATCTGATTACCATTTGAGCATGCGGATTATTTATTACTTGGCAATGAAAGATTCACTCTATTTTACCTTCTTTGAATCGCAAACCATCAGAACCTGTTCTCTTAGCTCGCTCTGATCCAGCAAGGTCAACTAGATGCAATTTCGCACACAGGTATTCTTCATTTAAACTCTCAGGACTGCTTTCGCCAGGAAAAAGAGGATTGAGCCTACGCATCTGCTCTAATGTGATGGTGAAGATGGCATGCGAACGGCTACATAGACAGAGTCAATAGTAAGACTCGCCTAGAACATGGTATAGAAATTTCACTATAGATTCACATGATTCTTCAAAAAAAAAATTATTACAATGGTTTCTAGTCTCAAGATGAGTAGCTACAGCAGAAAAATTGTGCTACTCAGCATTTAATTTCTCATATTGAGTGATGCATGTGAAAGGAGTTCACTGACTTATATGGTCGGTAGTAAGCACAATTTTAAAGGTGAACTTCCATCAGAAGGGGAATTCAGTATACGTGTATTCATCTTTATGAGTCATACAAGTTGTGCAATCTCAGTGCAGTCCATAGAGCTGCTTCATTTGCTCCTTTATTGCCCGCTGGTTAAGTTTTGCATCTCGTCTCAAAATTGGTGTCTTTCAAACCATATATTTAAGAAAGGCTTGAGGAACAGGAGAGGAAAACTAAGTACGTCTGCCATCGCAAAGAGGCCTCCTCACCAGAAGAGAAGATAAAAAGAAACAATGGTAGACTCGAAGCATCCATTAGCTCTGTCGGTTGACTACATTCTAAAAGTTGTAAGTTTCCAAGAAACAATATCATAATAGTAACACAATGTGTAACGCTCTCTTTTAGTCTCTCTTCCATATGAGGAAATGACAACAATGGATACCAGGACTCAAGTTTGTGACCTTGTCGAGCTACCATTTATCCTCAAATTCTTATACATTCAGGAAGTTGACTGACGGTGCAAAACAAGCATATACCGTAACAGGCCATATACACGTCATTACAGAGTAAAAAGAAATTTGAGAAAATAACTCAGCCCCATCCCATAAAACTCAGCTTTTTCATTTATCTAGATTGGGATCAAATTGCAAATGAGATGCACCAAAAAGAATTATCAACAGATAGGTCACACAAAAACAGAAGAATGCAGCAACTACGTCCAAGCAAGAACCATGAACATGTGAATTGTCTGCTTGTGCACTTGGACGAAATTTAAGAGGCTTAGTTTACCAGCTAATGGCGCATGATGCCAGTGGATGAGATTGCTTCAGATAAATGCCATGTTTCCTACCTTTGCAACTAAATTAAGTTTTACCACATTGAAAAAGAAAAACTAAAAGCTTCACCAACCTGGACTGATTATTCATGTTTGTACTTCCAGTAGCCCGGCTCAGTGAACCTTGTTCAAGGCAGGCAACCATCTCTTTTAGAGAACTAACACTAACTTCTGTAGATCCTGCCAATGTTATAACACCATTTGATGATTCACGAATCTGAATGGGAGGTTTTCCTGGAACAGATACTTTCCCAGTGTGGCCATTTCCATTCTCTGATTTGCCCAAAGAAGTAAGATCCAGCAAATCTCGAACTTCTTCTTTCAAAATCTTCCACAAAAGAAGACATCTCATTTTAAAGCAAATCTTTGAAAAAGTTACACAACAGACAGATACTTGCAAATAAAATAAATGTGCAAAGGACGGGTCATGTATCATAAAACGACTCATACATCATTCAATGAGAATCATTTTATCGAATGCTCATGGAAGAGTTATTGAGCCCATTATGCTAGAACCTAAAAATATCTTATATCTGTAGAAGGAGTGGATCAAAAAGAGCCTTCTAGGGCAGGCCTATGAAATAAGAAAACGTGAAACATGATGAAGTTTGAGGAATAGAATGGCAATACTTGGAGGTTGTCGTACCTTTTCCCATTAAAGTAGCACGCTTTGTAATATTCAATGAAGAATGAAAAGAAAAAGATAGTTAAAATGCCATGGTATCATTGCTCCAGAGAAATCTAGACTTTTCATCAGGTGAGCCTTCTGTTATGGCATTTAAGCAACAGAGAAATTGTCAATCCTGGAACTAGTCATTGGTACATGTCCATTGACCTCTGTCCTCTTTGTAAATAATTATCAATTACAAAAGGAAAAGGTACATGGTTCCATTTCCACCAAATATGGAGTTTATATAAGAAGATCAGCTATTAAAGTTACATAAAGCACTGTGACGTAGAATATTTTCGATGTCGCAAAAGGGAAAAATAGCTAACCTCAATGAAGGAAACGTGCAGTTGGAACTCTCTTTGTTGTTTCAGAGCTTCCATCTTGCTGAATAAAGAGTTCATAACCTGGGGAATCAGACCTGTCTGGCCACCATCTTTGAAACCAGTACCCATTGTGTAAGTTTTCCCAGACCCAGTCTGCCATGTGCAGAACACACAAATATGAGCAAAAAAGGGAGACCATAGGCGAAACATTAGCTCCATCTAACAAAAAATGGGATACAAGACCCACCTGGCCATAAGCCAGAACAGTTGCATTATATCCTTGGAATAGGCCCTCGACAAGAGGCGCAACACATTCTTCAAACATTGAAGATGAAGGAGTGCTAGTGCTCCCATACACATGATCAAACGTGAAGGAATGTGTACCAATTTGTACCTGCACCCACCAATAACAAACTTTAACTGCCATTTTCATTTTCCCCACGTTGCTTCTTCTTCCAGAATTTCCCATGTCTATCAAATAGACCAATTAGGAACAAAATCCGGAGGGGGATTGTAGTTGTGCAGAGGTAATAGCTATCCGCCAAAACCAATTTTATACAATGAGAAAAGTTCTTAATAC
Organism: Eucalyptus sideroxylon; assembly: GCA_014182405.2. Taxonomy (NCBI): domain Eukaryota; kingdom Viridiplantae; phylum Streptophyta; class Magnoliopsida; order Myrtales; family Myrtaceae; genus Eucalyptus; species Eucalyptus sideroxylon. Next base: position 33,865,258 of record CM024553.2, read on the forward strand.
TTATAAACAATAGCGAAATTACTAGGGAAAATGTTACTGTAAGTACACTTTACTACAATGATTTGAGTATAAGTAGCAAAATGAGAACATGATTGCTACAACATTCCCACTTTTATGTTCAGCATGAATTCTGGGTCTTTCTAACTCTTGTCCAACATCTGAGTCGTTTGAATTATCAATTGTTTTTCAAAAGGCATGACTCCCAAACATTTGTCTGAAACTTTGGAAATTGAGGTCAGCGACTTTGGAATGCCCTTCCACCTCTCAAAGCAACCAAAGAAACAGAAAGGTACCCCAGAAAGATGCGTAGTTGAGCAAGTCCACAAACAATTTTAAGATGCGAGAAAAATTCAATCATCAAATGCCGTTTGGCTAGTCGTTCCAATAAGTGGATGTTAACAGCAAATTCTGATGCCACTGGGAAGGAACCCAGATGACAACAGCATCAATGGAAAGATTTCTTCCGTTCCCTAACTTTGTTTTCTTTCTTTCTTTCTTTCTTTCTTTTTTTTTTTTTTTTTTTTTTTTGGCTGGGCATCTCCCTCCCTCATATAATCAATTCGACCCAGAAAACATTTAGCCGACCAAGAAGTGGGATTCATGGTCATCAAACCAAAGGGAGAAAAGAAAAAAAAAAAAAAAGAAAAGACAAAAGTCGGAAGCAGCGCTTTGCTTGGACCGATGCGACTCTCCAAAGTCCAAACCCTTTTCGGTGAAGAAAACACAGAAGCATGAGGGGGACCTTCAACTAGCAACCCATCAGCTCCTAAGATGAATCGGGAAGATTCACAGAACCACCCACCAGAGTGCAATGACGATTCAGGGAAAATGACCGGAGAAAAAGGAAAGGAAAATTCCCCAGTCTAATTTAGCATTTCCCAACCCACTTTTGAAAAGAAGGAGAAGAACCCAGTCAAGGGAAAAAACAAGAAAAAGTTTCCATTAATATGTCAGTTCCATCCTAAACGGGACTATTACGTCACAGTCCTCTCGAACACCAGAAGAGTCCAATCCAAGAAGACCCAAGAACCTCCCGTACGCAACATCAGCAGCAAGAGAACACTCGCAATCGCGCAGCATTTTTGAGATCCAGATCTCAGACACGCAATCGCCGACGGCCCAGCAAACAGTCAACTCGATTACGCACTCAACTACGGGACCCTCTTCTTTTTTATTTTTTATTTTTTTTCCTTTTTGTTTTGGGTTCTTTCTGCTCCGACATTTCCAACCCCGGAGTTCACTGGAGCGAGAGCTGGCCGCATTCGAAGCGAGCGTACCTGAGGCTTCCCGGGGACGACCGTGACGCAATCCTTGCAACCCTGGAGCTTCTCGTCGCCGATGAGAGGCCTGATGTGGACCGCCACTTTCACGCAGCAATCCTCCCCACCACCTCCTCCCCCGCCGCCGCCGCCGCCAGCTTCCATCGCCACAACAACAACAAGAAGGAGCGCCTCGCGCGATTATCGGCCGGGAGAGACGGGGGCGGATCGGGGACGCGTTCCGGCGAGGCGAAGGGGGATCAGCCCCCAGGCGTCACCAAGAGGGAGGGAGGGAGGGAGGGAAGGGAGCTGCAAAGGGTCAGAGCGAGAGAGGGAGAGTCAGCACGAGGATGGACGAGGATGATGAGCAATGATGGTGGTGGAATGGAGGAGGAAGGAGAAGGAATAGGAGGAGGAGGAGGAGGAGGGAGGAGAGAGGGAGAGGATTTTAGAGGAGAAAGTGGGGAGTGTCTTGTGCATGTGTCTGTCTGTCTGTCCTGGTAAGAGAGAGAAAGGAAAGAGAGAGAGAGAGAGAGAGAGAAAGGGAAGAGGGGTAGTTGGAGGAAGTAGGAGAGAGAAAGTAGAAGGAGACGTAGAGAGAGAAAGGATAGTAACAGCAGCAATGGACAACAACCAGTAGAGAAGCGAAGCAAAGCAAAGCAAAGCAAAGTAGCAGGAGGAGGAAGAAGTAGAGAAGCTGCTGCTGCTGCTCCTAATCTTTATGATGATTTTTTTCCTTAGCCTTCACTGCATTGCCACTGGGCACCTCCACCGGACGTGACGGTTAGGCCTCCCTCCACCCCCTCTCCTCCCCTCCTCTGCTTTGCTTTGCCTTGCTTTGCTTGGCTTGCTTGCGCCAACTCCTAAAGGAAAAAAAAAGAGGGACACATGCTTTTCCCACCATCTTTCCCATTTTGCCCCTCCCCTCCCCTCCCCTCCCCTAGCTAGCTTCTCTCTCCTCTCTCCGGAGTACTTGTCCGGTTTTATTTTTTCTTTTTTTTTGGGAGAAAGCTTATGCGACCGTCCTTAATTCACTACGATATCAAAAGTCCGGTGGCCTCCAAAATCTGTTGCTCTAGCAAAATCTTTTTTTTTAGCATCAGTGGAGTCTCGCCGCAAGTTGCTATTTAGACATAAACCTTTGGAGATGGGCCTAGTAAACCACCCCTAGGACCCACTTAAGTGGTGAGTATCCGAAGATTCGAATTCGTTCTCTCGGCGATAAAGTAGTGATGCCCAATCATCATAGTTACCTAGCAAAACCTTTCTTTCTCCTCCTATTTCTTTTGGATAGCTTGGTTTGTGTAGAGAGGCTTTTTCTTGATTGCTGGCATCTTCGGCATACAGGGACATGGTCACCAACATCGGGCCTTTTTGGGTCGATGGCGATTGAGTAATAATCATGTCTCAAATTGAATAATTCTGTAACAAACTTAGATTTATAGTGGATCCACTTCAATGAGTCGTCGACACTGGTTGTCCAAACTCATTCTTCTAACAAAAGAAAATATATACTAATTGAGTAACACTCGCATGTGACATATTTTCACGATGTAGTGTCTAGTATTGTTACCTTCGGATGTTCTTTTTTTTCGTCAAAAATATCATTATCTTAGAAATTAATTTTACCCCAATTTGCCTGATAAAGTTAACTAGAGGGCAGTATTCCAAGGAGAATCTAATCAAGTTTAGTATTTCATAACACTTATCACGAGGCCATGACCATGTGATCGTAAGCATTAGCTTATAAAGAAATTTTAAGCCTAATTTACAAATCAGCGTTTTTGACTGACTTAACAAGCTGTTATTCGAAGAATATGACCCACTTGCACTTGTCGTATTATCTAGTGTGCCCAATTTTCATAATCATCTATGACTCTAGGGGCTAGTTCAACCTCTCCTTCTCAAGTTTTATTTTTTTCTGGGGGCTACTCTTTTTTATCTCCTTTTTCTAACATGAGGAAGCTTCCAATGGAAAAATATGAGAACACCCCTATAAGCATGCGGTGTAAATTGCAACGAAGAAGCCCCCAGGAATACAATAGGAGAGAGAGACAGAGACAGAGACAGAAGTTGGGGGGCCCACAAAGCCACGTGATGAGGGAATCGGAGGGGGAGTCCCCTGGAGTTTTTCCCGGCACGAGGCGGCCACTTTTTCATCATTTTACCACATTTTAATGATTTAATTTCGCCCCCCGCAATGCATGCTCTTTTTTATGGCTTCTCTCCTCCCTACATATATATTATAATACAATATTTATTTGTTTTTTCTCTGCTATATTTATATATATTTTGACCTACACCAAAGTACCTCTTCTTATCTCATTTCTAGATTTCTTAAATTACCTTTCATCCCATTGTTTCGTACTCGCCCGTCCATTAACTCTATTTGTAGTTAGATTTTCTAAATTTACCTCTCTATCCTATGTGCAACTACCGCACATAACTCTTCATTTCCTTTTTGTCCCTAATTACCCGATCATGCACGTGGGCCGGCACCCGTGCCTTAACCCTAGTTTCCTTGCTATTCCATTTCCACATAGGCTTGCTGAATACAGCTAGTTACTCAAAGTTTCTTGCAATGATAATTCTTCCGACGTTTCTAATTGGCAATTGAATAGCGCATTGGCTCACAATGGGATGTGTGCCGAACCATTTAATACTTATGGATTGAAATACTTTCTCGTTTTATGCATTGTATAAATGACCGAATCTTCCACAAAAGCATGGAACAAGCGATGTTCTATCCGTTGTTTATTGGTTTAAGTTGTCTGGGCTTCTTAATTTTTGTGTATATATGATTTAATATGAATCTTTCATTAATTAAGTCGAGGGCAAGCTATCTAAGTTAAAATTATAGGATTCCCAAAAGATTCACTATTATCTTAATGTTCATAACTATAAGAAGATGAGCTCAGAAAAAAAAAAAAGTTATAGAAGTAGATTTACACAGAGAACCATTGAAGAGCTCGTATCGAGTAAGGAAGGATTAGTTTTCTCCCTTCTCCTATTCAATATTCATGATGGAGAACTTACCCTAACTCTCACGTTACCCCAATAATCAAGCTCTTTCCCAACTCACTTTCCCACCCTTTGAAATGGCACTATCTAGTCACTAGTGTAGAATTCAGGTCACGTTTCCATATCACAACAAGCAAGAACCAAGAAAAGAAAAGTCCAAAACGCTCTACGAAAAAGGGCATGATGATCCGGTCTCTCTCTCTCTCTCTCTCTCTCTCTCTCTCTCTGCTTTTGAGCCTTTTGGCTCGTGGTGGAGGGCCATAGCAATGGCACTTCGGTAAAGAAAAAGAAAAGAAAAAGGCTCGAAGAGAAGCGAAATGTAAAATATCTTACAATTATATCAAGCAGTACGTCGACGCGATTGTAATCTATCCGGACGTTCTTGATTTTCTTGATTCATAAATGCTGTACCGAATACGGCTGTATGACCATATAAGCATCGTACCATGAGATCATGTCAAGGTATTCCCCCAGATGTGAAGATTACGTGTCATAATGAACTTTATTTACTTAAGAGGGGAGGGAGAGTTGGAAAGTGATGTGAGGGGAGGGGGAGACCCACCCACAATTGGACACATTACAGCTGGTGGTCTCCCAGCTCACATGGCCTTTTAAGTGTCAAAATAACCCATGTGGACCCAAATTCTCTCTCTCTCTCTCTGTATCTCACATTCTCTCTCTTTCTCTCTCTTCACTTGGTCAGAGTCTCAGCTGGTCCAATGTTTCCCTGCAGAATTTGTGGGAGTTAATAAATACCATCTTTGTATTTTGCAACCTTTCAAGGAGCAAATGAGTGTATGGCGCGTCACCCTCAAAGCTGAGAGGAAATAACATAAAGAGGAAAAGGTAAATGCCCAGCTAACTCTTGGTGATGAAGTAGCCACACCCTCTAACGTTATAGCTATGGATTCACATATTGATTGACTATTCCCATGAACTCATATGATGATGGGTCTTGGCAATACAGTATACTTTGTTGCCTTCCTTTTACATTTTTGTGGTAGGTACAATAGAGATAACTCTCATGTACGCGTTGAAGTCCATGCTAGTCTAAGAGATGTCGATGTGCTTGTTCAACCTCGACCTTAAATGATTTAGGAGGCATGAGTCGTGTTGAATCTTGATAAAAATAACTCACAGTGAAGCTTGATGAAATGATTTCAACATTTTCTAAGTTAGTTTAACGGATCATTTCACATAAGTTTGAGGATGATTAAGCATGACCTAAACAAGCTCCACCCATCCAAGAGAATAAATGTAGTAATCCAATGCCTTCACATCATCTGTTGTCTCCCTTGAATATTCTTTTCCTTTTAAAAGGAACTGGCCTAGACACTCGCACAACTGTGTGCCTTTAACAATTATTTTTTTTACCAGCTTTGGAAGCCATGGCTGCATTATCTCAATTTCATAATATTCTGGCCAGTTGGGTGGATTGGATGGGTAAGAGGGCACTGAAAAGACTGTTCAAAGTAGATGCAACAAAGGGCCACAAGCTCTCTGACATAACCAACAAGAACCATTGGGAGCCTCTTTTTCCCACCTAATGGGACCTCGCGCTGCAGTCTTTGAGCCTTGGTGGTTCCTTGTTGCAGAATCAAAATCACATTGATATGGACTTCAACTGACTCTCAATCTACCCGAGACCTTGTGGTTCCTTGTTGGAGAATCAAAATCACATTGATATGGACTTCGATTGAATCTCAATCTACCTGAGACCTACACACATGCATGCTCAGAAAAGTGTAGGTCTAGGGGGAGCGTTTGATGATGATACATTATTCCAATACATGCCCATGACTAGGCCTTATCAGAGAGCATCATTCTGGTTCTTTATAGCTTTTCTTGATGGGTCACAGGTGAAAGATCATTGCCATGTGATTTCTAATCTTGTTGCATTGCTGTCGTAGATTGATCTTGGCAGAGTTTTGGAAGAAAGAAGAAAAAGGGCATCAATCTTTATCAGTTCTTGTTGATCCAGGAGTTCGAAAATCAAATTATTGATGCACTGGTAGTTATGCACACTTTCTATGGTCTCGCAGAACTTGTGTGCACACTGGGAAGCTGTCGGAGTCTTTCTTTCCAAGACACCAAACTGTAGCTTTCACCTTTCTATTTCATAACATTTTCTAGTCAGTTTTTGATGAAAGATCAAGCTAAATCATTACTGTTCTAGTTAGGTGAATGGCGACAAGTAACTTCAGCAGATTTGAGTGAAAGATGAACCAAAAAAAAAGAAGAGAGAATGAGAAAAGAGCATGCATCTTTGTCAGCTCCTGTAATCCATAAGTTAAAAAATCATTTTCAAGACCCATTATAAACCGACAAAAGAGAGAAGTCGGCACAGTTTGATTATCTATCGAACGACTTATATTGGAAAGTTTATAGTCTTATGTATTCCAAAATTTTTCTTGTGATCACTCTAAACCCGAACCGTGTTTTCTCTGCTCTCATCCTTTTCCTTAGAAGCGGTAAACTGCAAGTTAAGCAACCCAGTCCGAACATGGGACTCTTCCTCTTTCTGGACACTGGACTATCCACCAAAGGCTTCACATACAAGGAAAGAACAGATGCACACTAAAACAAACTCTGACACAAGGACCTCAACCTTCAACCCTTCACTTTCTCAACCTAACCCATTTCCCCTCAAGTCATTGGATTTTTGCTCCAATCCGACCGTTACATTGGACGCAGACTTGGCAACCGCAGTGGGCCCGTCCACACACAAAAAAAAATGTCGGGATTGGTCTTATTGCTGACTATTTGGCTTCTTTGAGTAGAACATGTCCATTCTTTTACCGCATTTGTGCCTGTCTTACCAAACTACCCTGCAGGATCTTGGAATGAAAAGCTTCTTGCGTTTTTTTTTCACCACAAGGGATATGGATTGGCACTTTGACTACGAAAACAGCAATTTTGAAATTCCAACTGCAATGTGAATAGATAAAAGGGGGTCTTAGAATTGGGTGCATTGTGCTTTTCGTGTCCATTTTGATGAAAATGTTTCTCTTTGATGAATGAATGTCTTTCAAGAAGTTGTTCTCTTGGAATGTGCTACTTTTGTATCTGTCTCATCGCTATCGTGGCCAACCTCCAAACGTCTTAAGGAAGTACAGGAGTCCTCACGTGCTTTTGTCTCTTGGTTAAAAATATAGTTGAGTCTGAATTATATTCTTCAGGAATTAAGATTCTCATAACACAATGAAAGCAAATGCAAAGAGGGACAAGACACAAAGGGAGTAAAAGGCACCGATCTTGCCGTTACAGATGATGTTGACAATGACATTGAAATGATCTCAAGGCTCAAAAGCTGGACATGGGCAACATGTACTAAATCTAAGGGCATCAATCTTCCTTCTGTGGGAATAAAACATATATCATGAATTGATCATTTCCAGATCACTTGAAAACGCATTTTCTTTGCCTCCAAATCTTGTTAACCTAACAACAGTCTCATTAAATTTACTGAAACCCCAGTCAACATTCTTCACCGAACTCTTGGTTGTACAATGTGGCCGCCCAACCCCATGATTGCACAACAAAATAAAGTTCAGACCTTTTGATCCAATGACAGAAGCTCTGTTTCGGAGTGGCTGTCACTGCGTCGCAGTTGTGCCTTATCTTTATTCTGTTCTCTTTCCCTCTTACTGCTTGCTTTTCACCCATGTGGAGCTACTTGCAATCACATGCACTGCTCCTCCTTTTTCACATCACCAACACACTATTATTCCAAACTCTCCCTCCTTTTCATCGAGGCTACTTAAGACCCAAAAATCTTTTCTGTTCCCTTTAATTCTGGCATTTCTCACAAGCAAGCTCATCTACTTTCTCTGCTCTTTTTTCTTTTTGGGTTTTGGTGTTTTCCTAGGAATAATTAGCGCCAATTATTAAACAAAGTTGGACCCAAATTAGGACTCAAGTCCAATCGTCCCCCATATTTATGTCAATCAGTGCACCCATGTCAAAGTACATTGAAACCTAGATTAGAGTTTCATAGGGGAGATATGATTCCACTTGATGAATATCATCATGATCCCTTTTTTTCTTTGTGGGGTGGCCCATTTGTCAACACTTTGAAGCCAATACACAATTTTTAGTTGTTTGTGCTATGATCCTTTCTCATCTCAGTTTTTCGTATTCCATCATGTCATGTCTTGGATGGGGAAAATGCGATTCTTTTTATTAAAGAAAATTGGAGGAAGAAAGGAGAGGAAGACACTCAATTGGTCATTTTTATCTTTTTGAAATTGAAAGGGGACACGGCATGTGCAGCTCTGGAGCCACTCATCATTGACAAGCGTTTAGATGCGGTCTTTGTCCTGGTGGTGTACCATTGAGAGATATTGGATTAATAATTGAGTATGCTAGGGTTGGCTCTACCTTCAATATATCTACACTTTGGAGATTTTACTTTTTAATTATAAAGTTTGCCCTTGATTTGGTTATGTAGGGTTATTCTTTATTTACTTTTTCTGGACTGTTCTGGGGAACAATTGAAGTTTTGAGTTTGTCACGACCCAAAACATAAGAGGAAGAAAACACTGAAGAGCAAAACTACAGAACTGGTGCTTGGATCTTTCTTGTTTTGATCAACGGAGTCTGGGAGGGATGGAAGAAAGAATATGGCTGTCAGATCAAGTTTCTTTAGGCCCAAGTACAGGGACTTACAGAATGAACGTACCTAAGGTTTTGAGTTGTATTTTCTACCTATGTGGTCACAGCAATAGGAATGACAGAGGAAATTTCAAGAATAGGTTTGTACCGCTAGACGAGCTAGCTACCGGACAAGTACATGTAGCCTCACATGGAGTTTCTTGGATCGCCCCCCGATGGCCAATCGGAATGGAAGAGTCTCATTCCTGACAAGTCTCTGTCATTCCATTTCATGCCGTTGCAGAATTTCATGTTAAAGGCCGAAAGCTGAAAGGAAAATTGGGTTGACATTTCGAGACAAAACTTGCGTGAGGGGAAAAGTAACTTTGGACAATCCAAATTGACCCGGCCCGGCCCATGTTGTTCTGAATTTCAGGGTCAAGCAAGATTGTGTCCATTGTTGCCACATTTATTTTGAGCTCGCCAAAGGTCGAGCCTCCCTGATCTGGCGAGGCCTTGAGCTTGCTGGCCTCCTTCCTCGCTTGTGATCAATTGTTGACCGTTGCCGTGATTGGCGATCGACTGAGGAAGAAGGAAAAAAGAAAGAAAATAAATGAAAAAAATAAAAATAAAACATGACGAATAAATAAATAATTTGAACTTTTTTTTTTTGAAATTTTCCCAAGAAGATCAAATTAGAACTTCCATATCCAATTATAAATAATATTTTTTAATTTATTTTCAGGTTTCAACAAAAATCGAAAAATATTGTCATTTTCATGAAAAATGATTTTTTAGAAAATATTTTCTAATAATATCACATTTTCAACTAAATAAATGGAGCCTAAATCTATTGATTCTTTGCACTTTCGTAGGGCTTAGAGTTTAGATGCACACATTGTTGCTTGAAAAGTCTCGATTTTTCACTTTGTTGATCAATCTTATGAATTTGTAGGTTTGTAGTTTTCATTAGACCATTAGAACAAAGCCATCGGTTGCTTGCTAAACCAACACAATAGAAGCTTCCAATATAAAGATTAGACAAAAACTAGCATCAAACGAGGCCTCATCAACTCTTCTAATAGCCTAACAACAACCTAACCCATGACAATGTACATGGTATTAAGGCCACGTGTTCTATTGACATTCGTGGATGATTAAGACCACAATATACACATCTAAGCAGGCATTCCACACATATGCAAGACTATTTTCAATTCAGTTACCCCAATAAGAAATCGGTCAATCCGGTGTCGACCCGATTCAATTAATCAACCCCGTGTACCATTTGTGAGGAAAAAAAATCGAAAGAGAGGCGACATAAGGAAATCAATCTTACAAAGTTATCAAACCGGCATCTGGACCATCTCAATTTGCAGTTACCTCGCGTCCAACGTGTAAAAGCCGATGTACCTGTTGTATTTCACTAGGAAACTGAGCAATTAATCGACCCGCATATCGCTCCTGACTGGCCCGATGATTCAATCGATTGGGCCCGTTGACTCGCCCGGTCCGGGTTAAAAAAAGGGTCACGGACTCACGGGTTGCGAGCATATTCCCTAATCCGATGGCCAGGATACCGTTTTTCCGGATGCTCCACGTGGAATCGGGCCTTGTCCGAAGGAAGATGATTGGCGATGCCGACTGGCAAGTCCAAGCAAGCAAGCAAGCAGACTCGCTCTCCCGATAAAGTTCGCACCTTTATCGCCGTGTGCATCATACCTTCTCGCTGGATGATAAGCTCTCATCGGCATTTCCTCGAACACCTTGCGGGCGACGGCCCTCCGCTCCCTCGGAGGCCATGAACTCTCGCTCGCCGGAGACGTCCCCACCCATCTGATTCTCCCGGCTCTCGTGCAAGGAGTACAGCATGAATCCTCTCTGCAAATCTCTGAACTCTCTCCCCGTGAAACCTCCTGCTCTGCCGCTCAATCCCCCGCTTCGCCTCCAGCCCGCAGGGTCCCTCCGTTTCTCTCGCTCCTCCTTCCTCAGCAGCCCTGGAAACCGCGAATTCAGACCGACCCTCGTCTCGAAAGCCCTGCCGGGATCTCTCGGCGCGCTCCGAAGCGCCCCGGTGAGAGCCTCTGCCGGCGCGGACATCGACATGGTGAAGAACAAGCAAGGTGTCTACGCCCCGAAGCAGAAGAAGGTGGTGGTGCTGTGGGACCTGGACAACAAGCCGCCGCGGGGGCCGCCGTTCCAGGCCGCGACCGCCCTCAGGCGGGTGGCGGAGAACTTCGGCGACGTCGTCGAGATGTCGGCGTACGCCAACCGGCACGCGTTCATCCATCTCCCGCAGTGGGTCGTCGAGGAACGCCACGAGCGCAAGCGACTGGACATTCTCGAGCGCAAAGGTGTTGTGACTCCGGCCGAGCCTTACGTTTGCAGGGTGTGCGGCCGCAAGTGTAAGACGAATTTGGACTTGAAGAGGCATTTTAAGCAGTTGCACGAGCGAGAGAGGCAAAAGAAGCTGAATAGGATGAGGTCTTTAAAGGGGAAGAAGAGGCAAAAGTACAGGGAGAAGTATATAGCTGGGAATCATAAGTATAATGAGGCGGCGAGGGTGTTGACCAAGCCAAAAGTCGGATACGGTTTGGCATCGGAGTTGAGGAGAGCTGGCGTTTTTGTTAAGACTGTGGAGGATAAGCCACAGGCAGCGGATTGGGCCCTGAAGAGGCAAATGCAGCATTCAATGAGTAGAAGGATTGATTGGTTGTTTTTGGTGTCTGATGATTCGGACTTTTCGGAGATGTTGAGGAAGGCAAGGGAGGCGAATTTGGGGACAGTTGTGGTTGGGGATTGGGATCGGGCATTGGGAAGGCATGCTGATTTGTGGGTTCCTTGGAATGGGGTAGAGAATGGGGAGGTCACTGAGAAGGATTTGGTGCCCAGTAGGAGGAGAGAGAGGGAGGACGCTGAAGGGGAGGACGGTTTCTTTTCGCTTTCAGTCTTTGATGAGGACGTTGATGGAGACAGCGACTTGGACAATGTAGTGAATGAGCTTGTTGCAGGAAGGTCTGAGATTGGTAGTGTGAGGAATTCTGTTTTTTCAGAAGGGGAGGATGATGAGGAAGAAGATGAATGGGACACAGTGGAAGTACCAAATGGCTTCGTGTTGGGGTATAGTGAGGATGAGGAAGATGTCTTCTTCTGATACAAAAATTACATCTCTTGTTTTCAAATTTTGTTTTATAGCCATTTGATAATTCAATTGCAATGACATTGTGTTCAAGAGCTGTTCATAGGTTACCTGGGAAGAGATGGCCATATGGACGAATTGGCACTAATTAGCTGGTTTGTTTCCGACAAGTTTGCGTACAAAAGTTACCGATCTGTGTATATTATAGACCATATTTCTCAAAGGCTTAACTAACTCTCTTTTTGTGTCTTCTTCACTGGATCTGCTCTCGGTATACATTCATCATCTTTTTCTTACATGTCTTATTAGCTTGAAGAAAAAGATTAACAGCAATACAAGGCTCATTTTGTGTCTTCTTCATCAACAAAGTTTGTTTTATAGCCATTTGATTTCTTTGACATTGTGTTCAAGAGACCTGGGAAGGATAATAAATCTGCTGGTTTGTTTCTTTTGGTATACATTCACCCTTATTATTTGTATTAACAGGCATCTTTTCATCAACAACTTTTCTTTTCGACATGTCTTATTTCAGTATGGCATTTAAATGTCTTGTTAGGATTTAAACCCAATAGAAGAAAAAGATTTTGAGTCAGTATCCATTTTGATTGAATCTCGAGCTGAAGAATTTTTCCAAATGTTTTTTGTGCATTCAGCATGAGCATTTGGAGGTGCTCATAAAATTTCTACTATGATATTCCTAGATCATAGAGATTAAGCTCCTCTTTGGTTCTCAGATGGGATATCTCCATCTCACCGATGCTGGGAGCTTTACCATAAACAGGGACAATATAGACAGAGATATATTCAGCACCAGGTGGAATCTGTTAAGATGGATTTGATGTTTTATGAGATTAGAATGCCCCCCTGTATCTTAAGAACTTCGCATTCTGATTTGACTTTTGATTGGAGAAAGGAGAACATGTTACTCCAAAGGATTGTCTTCTGAGTGTGGTGCAGTGTTTTGTAGTGGGACCATATGAGGCTGCTTTAGTTTCAAGTGGTGCTTTTGGTATTTGCTACATAGAATATAAGCCAAGCTATACAGGAGAGAGTGGAAGTAAGTTTTGGTCTGTCCACTGTTTCTGATCATGCTTGGCTGTTCAAAGGAGAGTCATGACTGGATGTTTTTCGCCTTCAAATTTTCCACAAGTTCCATTTTTCTATCTGATTGCACGTGGTGAGTTCCATGTATAATGTTAGTACAAAAGGTGGTTTGGTGTATAGTAGATTACCTTTCCCGACCTTACTGGAGTAATATTCTTAAGATTGTGAAATATATGAACTCATACCTTCTTGAGTGTCTTTAGCTATTTGGAAGTTTGTTTGTTGAGTGTTGTCACTGATAACTATTGGTCAACTCCTGAAGTTGCCATTACCTTGTAGTTGTTCTATAATTGTAGAATAGATTTCACCTTTGGGATTTGCTATTGCTCTATAAGTCGCTGCATGAGGAAACCCAACTATTTTCTGTAGATCTTTTCTATCATATTTGTACCTTGATAGTGTTGACTGACCAATTGCAAACTTTTGAGTGGATATATGACAAAAAATGCAAATAATTGCTGGTGAAGCAACAAAAATGCTCCTGTATTTATCATTGCTAGGAGACTTTTGTGGCATTTGCTCTGTTAATGAGTGGAAAACGACTCTCCAGTGGGATGAAGGATCATGTAGTGGTCAAAGCTTCTTTGAATAATTTGATGTATCTTGAGAAAAATGAAGGTGTTCTCTCATCATTTTTGGTTTTGAGTTACCTGACATCAAGGAGGAAGCAACGGGTGTTGGTGGAAAGGAGTTTGCTTGTTTGACCTTTTAGTTTGAGATTCAGATTAGCGTCTGCATGGCATGTGACGATGAGTTTGATGAATATGAATCTTGTAAAATGAATGGATCTCATGCTAATCAATCTTGTGATGAGATTGAGAAACTTTTGTGTTAGTGTGTCCTTTGTCGAGGAGTGATCTCAAGGTACAGATGGAGACCCAAGTAATTTTATTCAGCAAGCTAATGGTGCTCGTTGAGAACGCATCACGATCAAAGTTTATGTATTGCATCAGGTTGCATAAGGTCAAACCTTAGCCAACAGAAGACCCACTACCAATCCTCGCAGGATCCCGAAAGTGGGATTTTTGTTCTCTTGAAGAAAGATGGGGCTTGTAACTGCTAAAAAAAAAGCCCTGGCTGCATCCAAAGTGGTTGATGAAATTCCCTGGAGAGCTCTTTCATCTTTTTCTTCCCCAATTCCCCAAACTGAAGCCGCCATTCACATTGAGCCTAACTCCTTTCCATCTGTGTCCTCTTTGTCTCTAGAGCATGAAAGAATTCGTGGAACTAACTAGTCACCACAACGGAAGCTCGATCGAGCTTTCATGTTAGCCACACCCAGCTGTCATGGGTCGATAGTTCTTTAGTTGTGGAATTGTCCATGTGGTGCCTAGTGAGCCAATGACACTAGGCCAATCTTCCTTCTATAGGTGTTCCCAAGAGTGGTTCAGCGAATAGCAACCTTGTATTGGATCATACCACAAGTAGTTTAGCTTGAACAACTTGTTTATCAAGCGAGACATTAGAACACTTTAGGTATAATAACTGGTTTTGGCTTGTCATGATCTTATTAGGAGAGTAGCATAAGCTATTCGACTAATTTGTGCACGAGAGGCCAATCTTGCTTTCAAAGCTCCATAAAGATATAACTATTTTGTCCAAAAATTTTAGCACCAAACCGTTCAAATGCCACTTTTACAAACCAATTGTATTCATCCCATTTGTGTTATTCACTCTTCATTCAATAACCCCAAACTCCACTTACAAAGTTATGCGAATGCGGAAGAATCACGATCTGTGACATTCTCCCCCACTCAGCTCCACAACGCCCTCATTGCAAGTTGTTCTATTGTTTCCCCATGTTCCTCAACTATTAATTTGCCACTCTTAAGTCATACATTGAATAGTCCCTCAACCATTGATGCACCACTTTGGATTATACATCGAATGACAAGACTCACCCAACTGAACATGCCACTCCATTGGTAGCTTTTTCTGATCACAATTGTTCAAGCATCTTTGGTCACTTGTTCTTTCCCTGACAAGAGTGGCATTTGGAGCTTTTTTCTTGAACTCAACAAACCAATGGAAGTTTCTCCCCTTGTTGAAAATGTGGCAGTAGACCCATCTTAAGATTCATTTATTGATAAGGAGCATTATCTCTATTTAGTGAGGAATCGGTTCTTTCTCATGCCACCATTATCATTCTAGAAGTTGGTCGATGGCTGCATTGTATTTGAGCACATTTTGCACTGGTGATTCACTCTTTGTCCTCGTAGGACCAAATAGACCCTAGGTTATCATTGATTCTAACTCATTTACTTGAAGGCCATTTCTCATAGGTTGGTAGTATTTTGGCAATAGAATAACATGTGCAACGCCTACCATCCTTCTATCTATAGTCATTCCTAAGAATAGTATCACGAATAACATCCTTGTATTAGATTGTCCCACACCCAATTTAACTTGGACGTCTAGTCTGTCGAGCGAGACAACAAAATACTTTAGGCATAATTGGTTTATGAGAGCAGCATTAACTTTCGATCAATTTGTGCATGAGAAGTCAACCTTGCATTCATATCTTCGTAGAGATATAATCATTCTAGGGGTAAGTATAGTGCAAGTGCCAATATTTTGTACATTGCTTACTTGAGTATGGCGTTCACTTGAGGATCAAAACTTTTTTTTTGCTCACTTGAGTGCCACAAATTTGAAAAATCGATCACCGCTTTCGATTTGCCCAACTAGAAAAGCTGACATGGCTGCTGGTCATTCGATGTGGCCACCAAAATATATTATTTTAATATTTTTATTATTTTTTGTTTTTGTTTTTTCTTTAGGTTTGGCGAGAGTTATTGATGACCCTTATTGGTTGCGGTC
Organism: Eucalyptus sideroxylon; assembly: GCA_014182405.2. Classification (NCBI taxonomy): domain Eukaryota; kingdom Viridiplantae; phylum Streptophyta; class Magnoliopsida; order Myrtales; family Myrtaceae; genus Eucalyptus; species Eucalyptus sideroxylon. The sequence continues at coordinate 33,881,194 of CM024553.2, forward strand.
ACCTTGCCGAGATTGGGTGAGGGCCGCCTCACGCTTAGCCACAAAGACCCAGGGTGAGCTCCTCGGGGTTGCTCTGGGCAATGTCCAACTTTAGGCGGCTGCGAGCAACGCTGCCTAGAGCAAAGGGGGTTGTTGTGGCCTTGCCAATAGTTGGTGCCTAGGGCCTTTGTGGTGAGGGCTTGGCGGCCCTAGCCTAGATCTTGACCACCCTTGTTGCGAAGGCCTTAGGCCATGTTGTTGGGTTTTTGCCGATCACTAGCAAGGCCATTAAGGCCTCACCGACCGCTAAAGAGGTCTCAACAACCCTCACTTACTTTGGACAGCGTTGCTCGCGGTCGCCTAGCGGCCGGTGAGGGCCCTTGTGGCCTCACTTTAGGGCCTTCGAGGCCAAGGCCGAGGAGGCCCTCCCCCAAATTTGGCCACCCTTTCGCCACGAAGGCCTTGGTTGAGGGTGTTGGGGAGGCTGCAACAACTTTTGCCTGCTCTGGGCGATCAAATTTGGCCAATTTTGCCATGAAGGCCTTCGTTGAGGGTGTTGGGGAGGCTGCAACAACTTTTGCCTGGCCAAGGGCATCGCCCGTGGCTACCCAATCTAGCTAATGAGGGCCCTATGGCCATGACTTTATGGTTGTTGCAAGTGACCTTCATTTGCCCTAAAGAAAAAAAGAAGAAGCAAAATATAGATGGAGATAAAAAAGTTCAAAATTTTTTAAAAATAAAAACCAATAAAAACCAAGAAGGAAAATTTAGATGGAAATAAAAAAATTCAAAGAAAAAAATTTTTTTCCCGATAAGACATTTGGTGAGTGATTTTTCTTTTGAACATTAAAGTAATCGATTTTTGGCTTCTTATTATTCTTACGCCAAATGTTTTAAAAAAAACTTTTTAGACCAATTGTTCCGAACTACTCATATAAACTAGTTATATTCATTCCCTTATTCTTATGCCATCGTTTTATCATAAAACTATTAGCATCAATCGTGTTGATGCCACATTTCTATAAAAATTGTTGAGCACGAAGGCTATTGGATGCAAAGCAAGAGCTCTGAATGATGTTGAGCCCTTCTAGCGGCCTTCGACATGAACATCGAAAATGAGGTCTTAATCGAATCAAAGGACTGTGAGGTGAATCGACCAAATAAGTCGGGCTACGTTGTTCCGCCCCGTGTTCAGTGACGGAGTCAACGGCAGGCAATATCCCCACGCCTTCCGGTTCTGACCCAACCCTTCACATGGTCGGCCACCTTCGTGTACAGCTTCCTTCCTTATATAATCATCTTTATTTAGTCGACTAACAGCACATTCATTCGCGTATACGTCAATTTTTGACGCATCGGTTGTCAAATACAGAAAGGTGGGTGCTTTTTGGTCCGTGAACGAATCATCACCGCTCGAGTCAGTGCGGTAGAGAAGTCGATCGACCTACCCGCCCACCGCGTGCTAGTCCGCTTTTTCTGCTGCCGCTTTCTAGATGTCCATTCGCTTGTTTTCCCCAAAGGTTATCCACAACAATTTTCAATTCAGAATTTTTCTTTTTAAAAGGGAGCATACATCAATTAAAAAAACCCAATTTTGCCAGCACATACACTTCTGAATTTGGAATACCCCATTTGCCGCCTACACTTTTTTCTGCTTTCTCTTTTGTATTTTTTGCAAATTGTGTGTGGCTTCGCTCGTCGTCACGGGACGGGCTTGCGATTGCGTGGACGGGAAGTCTACTTCCTTCATTTTCTATCTTTGGGTCCTTTTCTTTGGCACCGACCTCTCTCTCTCTCTCTCTCTCCCTCATACGATGAATTTCTCGGAAACGTCACTGCTTTTGTCCATTTCCATGGGACATGTATCCAGAAAAGCGCGTTTTAATAAATGCATTTTCAAATATCCCTTTTTCTATCCTGAAACATCCGAGACTTTCACGATGTATAAACATTGACCGTACATTCATGTATAATTTCTCGGCAATTGCTGAAAATGTGAATAATGTGTTGAATTTGTTGGGAGAGTAAAGAAAAAAATTTGCTTCTTACTTTTACTTAATCTTAAATAGACATGCCAAACCCTAAATATATAGGTAGGCGACCCGGTGGTTGTATATATATGATCCACCAAGATAATATGATACGATTTATGTGTTATGATGTTAAGCGCCTGTTGACATTTCATGAGATAATTTTTTAGCCATGACCCGCTAAATATCTCAAGGAATTTTGTTCTAAGTTTTGGGCTCATATTGGCCACGATTTTGTCATGATAGTTGGATGTCCGCGCTGGATTGATACGGGAAATGGATGAGGAAGGGGGGATTCTATGCTTACGTGATAGAATCATTTTCCTTGCTTGGCAAGGAAATTTTTCAATTTCAACATACCATTCACACATGGTATAAGAGAGACAGTGCATAAAAAAAAGAAGAAATTTTTTAGTTAATTTATATAAAAAAAAAAAAAACTTTTCCTATTCACAAAAACCCGTTTGAAAAATCAATGTAACCATGCCAGACTCATTATTTTCATGAGCGGTTTTTAATGCATGGCGACGACGATAAATAAAACAAGAACTATAGTACTGTTTTTTTTTTCTTTTTCTTTTGTGTACATTGCCTCTTCTATATATTGCAAATGCCACATTACTCTTCAAAGCCGCATATGCGATTGAACGTACGCATTTAATGTAATGGTGACATGATCGACATAGAGTAATCCCTAATTGCACAGTGCAAGAGAAATTATCCTTGAATATCAAAGACTTTTACCTGCCATCAACTTATATCTCAATATGTAAGTGTCGAGTGGGCCAATCTAAAGCGGCTCACCAAATAGAATTTGTCTAAGAAGAGAGTAATATTAGGGCTGTGCAACCAAACCAGTTTTACTTAGGAACTATATTGAATTGCTTGAAAAACAGGTATGGGAATAGGTTCTAAGTGAATATCCAAGATATCCAATTGGGAACCGGATTGCATTGCCTTATTTTGGAACCAAATTTATAAGTTAAAAAACCAAAATCCTAATTTGTTTTTCCCATAAATTCAAATCTCAGCACTACTTCATCCTTTGTCTTTCATCAAAATTCCTCACCAATCTTTTCTCTTTCCCTAAATTTTTATGGATAAATGGGGGATAAATTTTTATAATTTATGTTTTATATTACGTGTTTGAACTTTTTATCATTTATTATTGTACGTGGTGTTTGAACTTTTTTATCATTTATTATTGTACGTGGCTATGTATTTATATTATGAATTGTTATTTTTGGCGGATTAAATTTTATGTTCATCTTTTTCTTTGAATCGTTTCGTTACTCATAACTTCATATGTTTTGCTGTAAAAAATGAACCAAAAAAAGGAAAAAATAAAATAGGTTTTTGAGTAGATCTTGGAATTTGACTAGAAGAACGGGATAGATTTCACAATTAGTTCCAGGCGAATATAATAGGGTTTAGGGTCTAAAAATTGGGAATTAATTATAACATGGACCTATCACTCCTTAATATACTTTTAATGTCGAATCAGGATTAACTAGGACATACCGGACCGATCACTCCTTAATAATATACTTTAAATTTTAACTAGAAGTTTCTGGTTTCGCCCCCTCTAATGCCGTGCACGACATTTCTCTCCTTTTAAAAAACGCGGCTTGTTCGTTTTTTTATTTTATTTTTTATTTATTTATCTTTTTGTCGTAAGTGGCTGTTCCATTTGATTTGCACGAATTTCGCCCCGTCTTCCTTCCCAGTCCCTTGCAGGCACGTGCATAAAATCCACCCGAAAAACACCACGTGACATTATAAACCGTCAACTTTGTCAAAAAAAAAAAAAAAAAACAGATATAAACCGTCCCCCGACAGTCCCGGTTAACTGAACAGAAAAGTCCCCTTTCATCACCGACCTGAGAAATTTCCTCTTTCCTACGCGTGGGGTAGAGAGAGAGAGCGAAGGCTGATAAATTTGGCAAGATCGGCACGCCACGTTGCCGTCTTTTGCAGCGCAAGCACGAAGCCGCCTTTTCTTAATCTTCAAAACTCGGCCGACCGAAGTCTCTATTTATAACCCCCAGCACTTGATCTTTCTCCTTAAATCTCTCCATAAAAAACCAATGTTGAGTCCCCCTCTCCCCTCTCTCCCTCTCAAGAATCAAGAGATTACTATGGAAAGCGAACGCTACGATGAGACGGCAGAGGAGCAGCGAATCAAGAGAAGGCCGCACCAGCAGCAGCAGCGGCGGCAGAAGCCTTACAGGGGTATCCGGATGAGGAAGTGGGGCAAGTGGGTGGCCGAGATCAGGGAGCCCAACAAGCGCTCCCGCATCTGGCTCGGCTCCTATGCCACCCCCGTGGCCGCCGCCCGCGCCTACGACACCGCCGTCTTCTACCTCCGCGGCCCCTCCGCCTGCCTCAACTTCCCCGACCTCATCTGGCGTGAGGGCGAGGACTCGCTGGGCGAGGTCTCGGCCACCTCCATCCGCAGGCGCGCCACCGAGGTCGGCGCCCAGGTCGATGCTGTCCAGGCGGCGGCGGCGGCCAAGTCGAGGCCATGCTGTGCCCCTGACTTGAACGAGTACCCGAAACTGGAGGACTTGGAGGAGATTCATCACGAATCTGTGTTTTGAAATACTTTCTTCATGGGAAAAGCCAGGTTCTGGAAGAAAAACTGACTGCCCCAGATCGAAGAGGCATTAACTTAGGCCAGGGCTCGGGAGATTGAAGGAGCAAAAGAAGAACAGTGATCTCTTTGCGCGTGCAGACCAGCGCAACGTCCGTCTCCAGTTCTGATTAAGAAAAGAGATTTTAGAGCCTCTAGTTCTTCGAGTTCGGGAGGAAATTTCTTGTACAATATTCCTAGATCATAGAGATTAAGCTCTTCTCTTTGGTTCTCAGATGGGATATCTCCGTCTCACCGATGCTGAGCTTTACCATAAACACGGACAATATAGACAGAGACATATTCTGCCCCGGTGGAAGCTGTAATATGGATTTGATGTTTTATGAGATTAGAATGCCCTCCCGAATCTTGAAAAACTTTGCGTTCTGATTTGACTTTTGACTGATGAAAGGAGAACATGGTACTCCAAAGGATCCTCCACTGATTATGGCGCGGTGTCAAGTAGTGGGGCCATACGAGGCTGCTTTAGTTTTAAGTGATCCTTTAAGGATCCGCCAACGTGGATTTTTTTTTTTTTATCGATTTTTTTAGTAATTATCCACACTAGTACGGCCATATCATATAAGACAACCGTCATCCACGTTGGATTTTTTTATAATTAAGTGATCATTTTTTCAAATTTGTGGTGCTTAAGTGAACGTTGAAAGTCATGACACTCTTAAAATACTTGTCCCAAAAATACTTAAACATGTGTCCGTTGAAGGAGTGATTATTTAAATATTTGGACAAGTGATCAATTCAATCTTAAACCTGTTATATGAATATAATTCAATTTTATCTTTCCAATTTTGTCAGTATAATCCATTTGCACTACATTTAAATGTAGTCTTTTCTCAATTGCAGTTAAGAAGAATGCTGAAAAGAGAAACAAAGAATTTTCTATATATTTCGATATATTCATAATGAAGATTATTAGCCTATATATAGGCTTTGTGAATGACTAAATAAGATAATATATCAATCAAGGTATGCAAATCATAGATGATATTCATATAATCTTCAGAGATTAAAAAAAAAAAAAACATAATACTTTTCCTAAATAACTCTAACATCCCCTCAAACTCAAACTCAAGGTGTATTGAAGATGTCGTGTTGAGTTTGAATGCAAGTCTAAATAATGTCCATCTGCTGAGATGTAGCGGTGAGGTGGCGTCCGATAGCTATTGATGGCAAAACTTCCAGATCTAGTTGGTTCGAGAGAGTTTGGTGATGGTGTGGCTTCTCAAAACGACATTTCGTGAAATGTCGAGAATCGAAGGTATTGAAGCCGAGTAGCATGCGTCCTTTGTGGTCGACTTTGCTGTCGAGACAATAACTTAAACGCAGCCAATGTGGCTGACATGGTTACAACAAACGGATAAGTCGGGTGCCGTTGAGGGAAAAGTCACAATGTGAAAACGTGTCTTTGCGACGTCAAAAAATACCTCCATGGAAAAGAAAAGCTCAACTCTCGACACATTAGGGACATCCTAAAACAACCACCGTAGCACTTACTCAGATGCGAATGATGCACTTAGGTGAACATTGTTGAGCAGCAAGGATGGATTTATTTGCTTGGGATGCATGGGTGCACCATTGAGAATGATAAAGTAGAAAAAAATTGGGAAATTTCTAAGGTGCATTGGGTGCATAATGCACTCGGTGCACTAGGTTTGCCTCATGAAAGAAAGCTCTGATAACAAGTTTAGAAGAATGCGGAAAAGAGAAATAGATAATTTTCTATATATTTTGATATATTCATAACGAAGATTATTAGCTTATTTATAGGCTTTATGAATGCCTGAATGAGATAATATATCAATTAAGATACGCAGAATCATAGAGGATATTCACATAATCTTGAGAGATACAAAAACTATCATAATATTCCTAAATAACTCTAACAATTGCCGTCACAAATTGTGACTTGGAATTCAACAATTTGCCCATGTTAGAATGCCACTTAGGACGGCCAGTAATGACAATATGCCACGCCAACAATATTTGGTAGTAATTGGCGGAAAAGACTACATTGTAATAACGCCCAAAAGTTTAGGACTATATTGACAAAACTAGAAAGTAGGGTTAATTAAGTGGAATAAATAGTTGTTGATGAGAAAATTATGACACAATTGTAATTGCACTCTATGACAATCCAATCAAACCATTGGCAGATATATATTTTTTGTTAATTCTAAATGCATCAGAATTTTCAAAGAAAGAAAAAAGAAAAAGGTAAGGATTAATAATAAATCTGGGACCTACAAGAGATATTATGATCAATTTAAAGTATTATGAGACATCGGAAGTCAAAAAATGGATGGAAAAAGTGCGAGCCTTTATGTGATTATTATTTTTTTTAACATAATTGATCATTCAATGTCAAACCCAGCTTGTTTATATATATTTGAGTTGATACGAGTAAAATAACGAGAGAGTATAATGGGTTTCTAGAGTCAAGCCTCATACAGTGGTTGGGAAAAAGGAGATGCAAAAAAGATAATTTGTAATGAATACTACTCATGTATTAATACATAATAATGGTTTTGGTGATTTTTTTTTCGTCGTTAAAAATTAAATTTAAAATATTTTGGATTTTATATGCAATAGGTCTCATTCATGGTAAGTACCTAGTTCTACATATATGGTACTCACTTCCATTAATATGCCTTATAAAGAATTAATTAATGCAAGGCATAGTTAGTCACTTCAATCCTTAATCATCCATGAAAAATTATTCCAAATTTTAATCACCTAAAATCAAAAGAAACAACAACCATAGTTAGTCACTTAATAATAGTTTTTTTTTGTGGTAAGAATCACTTAATAATAGTTTAAATTTACAATTACCATTAACTAATCTAAAATAATTATTAGAAAGCCTCACCACATATATTCATTAGTTCAATTGGTAAACTCTATTTAAGACAATCCATATCTGAAAAAAAGGGATTAAATAAAACATTCACTCATTAGATATTACAAAAAAAATTACAATATATAGATATATAAACATCACTTTAGTTTCTAGTTTGAAGAAAAATTAGGGAATTTGCTTTAGGTTTCCGGTCTCGGTTCTGGTTTCGATTCCCGGTTCCCATTTCCTAATCCTAATTCCTATAAAAGTGAAACCAAGAATCGAACCATCTCTTTCTAGAACCTTGACCGGTCCGGTTCTTTAATTCTACCCCTAAAATCATGCTTACCCCTATCACTGATAACCATCAGTCAACTCCTAGAGTTGCCATTACCTTGTAGTTGTTCTCTACGTGTCTAAATTCTAGAATAAGACTTCACCTACAGGTTTTGATATTCATGAAAGGAAACCCAACTATTTTCTGTAGATCTTTTCTATCGTATTTTCACCTCCATAGTAGTACTCTTGACTTGACTAACGGCAAACTTTTCGGTGGATAGATAACAAAAATGCAGATAATTACTGGTGAAGCAACAAAATCGCTTCCGCAACTCCTGCAATTGTCGTTGCTAGGAAACATTTGTGGCGTTTGCTCTGTTAATGAGCAGAAAACGCCTCTCTAAATGAGATGGTGGATCATGTAGTGGTCAAAGCTTCTGGGATTAGTTTGAAGTATTTTGAGAAACATGAAGGCGTTCTCTCATTTTTATTTGGATTTGAGTTACTTGACATCAAGGAGGGAGGTTTGCTCGTTTGACCTTTTGGTTTGAGATGCAGATTATCATCTGCATGGCATGCCACGATGAGGTCGATGAATATGAATCTTGTAAAATGAACATGTCTCACGCTAATCAATCTTTTGTTGTAGTGGGTTCTTTGTAGAAGAGTGATCTTAAGGTATGGATGGAGACCAGGTAATATTATTGCATCAGGTTACATAAACTCAAACCTTGCCTCACAGAAGGCCCATCACCAATCCTCGGGAGATCCTGAAAGCGGGAATTTTGTTCGCTTTTTAGAAAGATGTGGACTTGGAGCCGCTCAAGAAAAGCCCTGGCTGCATCCAAAGTGTTTGATGAAAGTCCCTGGAGAGCTCTTTCACCTTTTTCTTCCCCAATTCCCCCAAACTGAATCCCCATTCACATTGAGCCTAACTCATTTCCATCTGGGTCCTCTTTGTTTCTACTCTTTTTGTCCCCAAAGCACGATAGAATTCAAGGTACTAACCGGTCACCAAGGCAAGAGCTCAACGATGTTGAGCTTCGAGGTCAGCCAGATGCAGTTCTATTAAACTGCCAAGCACGTTAGGCCTAGTTGCTCCATCCCATGTTCAATGACGGAGTTAGCAGCAGGCAATGGCCCCATGTCTTCCTGTTCGACCCATCCTGTCACGTGATCAGCCACCCTTTACTTGCTACTTTCCTCTTAATTTAAACATCTTTATTTAGTTAACCACTGGGGTTTATCTTAGTAGTTAATGAGAGGTGGGGGGTTTGAATTTCCATCTTCTCGGGATTGAAATAGGGAAGAATTAATTTTAGGATTGGATTTCAACTGCCACGCTTTGCAAGAAAAAAGGATAAAAATCTGATAATAAGTTTTAGAATAATAATAAAGTAAGATTAACAAAAAAAAAAAAATTAGCAGCGCATTAATTCGCGAATGCTATCGAGATCAAATTGTCAAATACAAGAAGGCGGGTGCTTTTAATCCATGATCGAATCATCACCTCTCGAGTCATTGTGGTAGATAAGTTGATCGACCTACCCGCCCAAAGCGTCCTAGTCAGCTTTTTCGGCTGCTGCTTTATAAAGTCCATTGCTTGTTTTTCTGAAAGGTTATCCACAAGAAGTTTCAATTCAGATTTTTTTTTTTTTTAAAGAGAGAGGATATATTAAATAAAAATAACCGAATCTTGCCAGGAGATACACTTGAATTTCGACCGCCCGATTTTCCGCCGACTCTCTTATTATTATTATTATTATTGGCTTTTTCTTTTATATTTGCAAATTGCGTGTTGTTTCGTTCATGGCCATGGGACAGGCTTGCGATTGCGTGGACGGAAAGTCTAGTTCTCTCTTTTTCTACTCTTTTTGGGTCTTCATCATGGCAGCGACCTCTCTCTCTCTCTCTCTCTCTCTCTCTCTCCTCCATATGATAAATTTCTCGGAAACGTTCATGCTTTATCGATGTTTCTGGGACATGCAACTAGAAAAGCGTGCTCGGATAAATGCATTTTGAAATATTCGAGACTTTCACGACATATAAATATTGACCAGTAGATTCAAATATAATTTCTTTGTAATTGTTGAAAATTTGAGTAATGTTTTGAATTTGTTGGGAGAGTGCAAAAAAAGCGCTTCTAGCTTTTACTTAGTCCTAAATAGACATGCCAAACCCGAATGCATAGGGAGACAACGCGATGGTAGTACATATTTTATCCGCCAAGTTTTGTAACACAATTTGTATGCTACAACGTTAAGGACCCATTGACATCTCATGACATTTCTTTTTATTTGTCACCTGCTAAATATCTTAAGGGATTTTGTTCTAAGTTTTGAGTTCATATTGGCCACGATTTTGACATGGTAGTCGGATGTCCACACCAGATTGAAACGGAAAATGGATGAGGAAGGGGGGATTGAATGCTAATGGGACGGAATTCATTTACTGTACCTTATGAGGAAATCTTTCACTTTCAATATATCGACTACACATGATATAAGAGAGATAGTGTATTGGAAAAAAAAAAAAACTTGTGACTCATCAATTAAAAATCAATGTAACCATGCTTGAATCATTATTCTCAGGACCATTTTTTTTTTCCTCGCGTCTTGAAGATGAAAACAGCACAAGAACTATAGTATATTTTTCGGTACACCGCATCTTGTAAACATTGCAAATGCCACGTTACTCTTCAGGACCGCATATGGGATTGAATGTACATATAAATGTAACAGTTACACAATCGACATGGAGCAATCCTTAAATTGCATGGTGGGAGTGAAATTATCCTTGGACATCCAAAGCTTTTATCTGCCATCAACTTATTTCCCAATATGTCAGTGTCGAGTGGAAAAATTAAGAGCGGCTCCCTAAAAATAATATTGTGCAATTTGCTATGAATTCTTAAAGCTCTTTCCTATATTCCTTTTTGCTTGGTATGATTTTTTAAAACTATAGATGTTTTGATTGATCTTGATAGTATGCTCTACACTTGCCATAACATGGAACCTATGCATCATGATTCTACTATCATAAAATTTTCTATGATATGAGTCAAAAAATGAAAAAGGAACTTAGTAGCTAATAGGCAATCCTTATTCTAAGGCTAGAAGAGCCATGCGTGTGCAATACCATACCTGCTACAAATTCTATTTTCGTTTTCTTTGGTTCATATCATAGGCCCATTTTCTAGTATTAGAGCCATGGCATTATTCAGCATTTTGTTAGCTTTGAGTTGAATATCCAATGCAAAAGGGACGGATTTCATTACCATGACATTGCCCTCTCACAATTCTGATCTTACAACTGTAATTGCCCTAGTTTCTCTAAGCCCTCCTTTAGAACTTCGCACTTCTAATGTCTCCAAAATTGACTATTTTTATGAGATTTTATTATCCTAATGTAGATAGTAAAATTTCAGATACTTACCTTTGACAAGTATGTCCATATTATGTTTTTGTTAAACCCCTATATTTCTCTCATATCTATGTTATATATAATGTGATCCCACATTTTGGGACCCATGTTTTTGCTTTAAGTAGCGGTTATTCCACATATAATTTTTCCACGCTTTGTACCTCTTCATGACAACCACCTATCTGATAATCGCCTTGATGGGAGACGATATATAAAAAGAACAATCATTCATTTCGCAAGGGTAATCATAATGTCTAATGCAAACCCTCTCATTTAGGATACATCATCAATATGCAAGGGGATTGGGTTAGTAGAGTGTGCCCGTAATTTTGCTGAATCTCCATGAGTTTCCGACGAAAGCAAATATGAACAATGATGGGAGGTTTGTTTACGTTTGATTATGTTTTTTCCCATATGATTTTTATGTCTAACATTTGGTATCAGAGTATTTTTAATGTCTCAACCTTGTTTTTGTCAAATTGTTGGTGTATTTTTTGGGACTTTTGAGATGAACAATAATTCGGCTATTTTGGGGTCAAGAGGAAAATCGTCAATTTTAGCCAAATTTCAACGACCCACTGCTCGGTTTCGGATTGGTATAGTCGCACTGCCATGAGGAAAAATAGTCGTAAGTTATTTCAGCATATCGGCGTTCACCAAAGGCTAATTGGGTGGTGGAAGTTGCGGTGGTTAAGGGTTTTGTGTTTGAGGAATTTTTGTTAGATTTAGGGCCAATTTCTTGGCCGTCTTCACCTAAACTTGAACCTATGTGGTTGCATCGACATGGTCTCTAAAACACATTATCAATTTTGGTCTAAGATGGGCTGTTGGAGAAGAAATGTGCAGTCAAAGCATGGAAAAATGATGAAAGAAACAAGTTTGCACGTGTGGAGGAAAAAGACGTGTGGCCCCACAGGCACAAAATGGCTAGCACATGGGCGCCATGCACCTACAACTCCCAACTGCACCCACAATTGCAAGCGCATGTACCCACACCCTAGGGCAGTTGCAAGCGTAAGCGGGCCACACGCCAGTTCGAGAAGAGGGCGTGTGTAGGCAATCGTTGAGGCGCATGTTGTATAGGCGCCATAAGCCCTTTTTTTTGTTTTTTTTTCCATTTATTACTGTTTGCCCTCCTTCTTGGATGTTATTGTAGTTTTGCCCTTTGCCTAATTTATTTATTGCTTTGCCCCTCTTTTTCGTTGTTATTGCAAATTTACCCTTGACATTGAATTTATGGTTCTATCCTTGGCTGAATTTATTTTATTGTTTTGCCCTTTGGTGCATTTATTTACTATTCTGCCCTTCATGTATTTTGTGAATATTTTATGCATGCAATTAAAATGTCCAATGATCCATATATTTTAATTAATTAGAAAGTAGCAACATCATCTTGAATTAATTCAATTATTTATTGAAAGCCTCCATATCATATTTAGAAATGGACATTGATTGTAATTAATCATATTAATATTGTGAATTTTATCCCATAGGAATTTTCATTATATTAATATGATTATTAAGGATGAAATATCATATTATTTTTCTTAATTTACCCACATGGATTAAGGAAAGGAAAATAATATGGTAATTTCTTCATGATGTAATTATGAATCTATTTAAATTAAAAACTTAGCCTATAAATAGTTTTTATGTTATGTGATTCATATTGGTGACATGTTTATATTGTAAAACATGATTTATGTATATTTTCCCTCAAATTTTGTAACATAAGCATAATCGTTTGATATGTAGTTTTGAACTTATGAATTTCTCTGAATTTAAGTGTGATGTTCGCATACTGAATGGTAAAAATTATAAAGTTTGAAATGAGTTATTTCTTCTTCAATTTGGATGGATGGACATTGACCATACTATAAGAAAAGATGAACCACCTGCTCCTATTGATTTAAGCATTGCAGCTGAGAAGTCCTTTATGATCAATGGGAGTGGTTCAACCACCTTAGTGCAACGTTTATAAGGGCTAAAATATCTCTTAGTATCCATGGTTCAGTTGCTCAACATAACAATGCTAAGGCTTTATTGGAGGCCATTGATGCATGATTTGAGACTTTAGAGAAGACGCATGCCATGAGCCTGATTATGAAGTTTTCATCGTTGAAGTTTACTAGTGTTAGAGGTATGCATGAGCACATCATGAAGCTAAGGGATATTTTAGCTTAGCTTAGGAATTTTGAGGTTGAGATATTCGAATCCTTCATTGTATATTATATTCCGAACACTCTCATGTAATAGTATGTACTTTTCAAGATCTCTTACAACACACATAAGAATAAATGATATGGACCTAAGCATATCATTAAAAGGCTCACGGAGGAAACAGGCTGGAAAATCGCCATAGGGTGAGAGATCCCGTACTGTGCTCCTATTGCCTTTTTGTCAGGAAGACAAAAATAGACAGGGGATTATGGGGCCTCATTGTGGTGAATGTAGACACCACATCAAAACTTTGGTTCTGGCTACTGTTGGGTAGCCAAGTATAGTAGCCTCCCACGCCTAGAGTGATTGAGGGTGGGTTAAATGCCCACAACTAGGTTAACATGCCTTACGGTATTGTATTCAACCACAGATTAACCTAGTTCCCCCAATTGACTTTAGAGAAGGCGCATGCTATGAGCCTGATTATGAAGTTTTCATCGTTGAAGTTTACTAGTGTTAGAGGTATGTGTGAGCACATCATGAAGATGAGGGATATTTTAGCTCAGTTTAGGAATCTTGAAATTGAGATATCTGAATCATTCATTGTATACTATATTATGAACACTCTCCTATAACAGTATATACCTTTCAAAATCTCTTACAACATGCATAAGAATAAATGGTCAATTAGTGAACTTATGACCTTATGTGTTTAAGATGAAGAAAGACTGATTGTGGAATTGCGAGAAAGTGCTCATTTGACAACAAGAGGAAAGAATAAAAGTCATGGCAAGCATAAAAGTAAGATACATCTCCAACCTCACATTAAAAAATAATCCAAATGTTTTTTTTTTTTTAAAGAAGAGACATATAATGAAGGATTGCATCAGATTTAAGGTCTGACTCAAGAAGAAAGGTAATACAATCTCTTGTGTTTATTATAAATCTAATATGGATGATGTAAGTCACAACACTTGATGGATTGATTCTAGATCTATAGTCCACATTTTGGATTTTTTGCAGGGTTTTCAAAACAACATGAAGTTAGTGGGAAATGAACAAAATATCTATTCAGGAAGTAAGACACGTTTGCATGTGGAAACTATTGAGACATGTAGATTAATTCTTAATAGTGGCTTTGTTTTGAATTTGGAAATAATCTTTTATGTTTCTAGTTTTCTAGAAACTTCATTTCAGTTTCAAAACTTGTGTTTTTAGGATACTCTTTTAACTTTTCAAATTCAAACTTCGGTTTATCATTTAAATCTAAAATTGTTAAGAGTGGTACTTTGTTTGATTATCTTTTTTGAATTAATACCGATATAAAACGATGTATTATGAATGGAGATTCCTCTATATTATGACATCGGAGATTGTGGCATATCCCCATAGATAGAATATTTAGTATTTTAGATTTTACCGATTGTGATGCTTGTGTGGATAGCATAAAATGAAAGCAAACCAACAAGACAAAGAAATGTGCCAAGATGAGTATAGAAATATTAGAAATCATACATACAAATATTTGTAATCCAAATATCGACTTGTATGGTCAGAAATAATTTATCTTATTCATGGATAACTACTCACATTATGTTTCTCTACTTTTGCTTCATAATAAGCATGGAGCATTAGATACCTTTGAGGTATTTAAGGTGGGAGTAGAAAAATAATGCGGTAAGCAAACTGAGATTAGATAGAGGTAACGTATTCTATGGTAGATACATTGAAGATAGATAAGCACTTGATCCATTTACGAAGTTTGTTCAAGAGCATGTGATGGTTGCCTAATATACTATGCCCGGTTCTTCGAACCAAAACGGTGTAGCGGAATGGAGAAACCAATTTTTATTAGATATGGTAAAGAGTATGCTTAACGGCTCCAAACTTCTTATGTCCTTGTGGACTGAAGTACTTAAGATGGCAATGTATATATTAAATATGGTTTCGACCAAGGCTATCCCGGTATCACTTTTTTGAGTTGTTTAAAGGTTGGAAAATGAGCTTGCAACATTTACATATTTGGGGATGCTTATCTAAAGTGAGGGTCTACAATCCACAAGAAAAGAAGTTGGACTCAAGGATCATTAGTGGGTGTTTTATTGGATATGCCGAAAGGTACAAGGGATACAGGTTTTATTGTCCATTTCACAATCAAGAAATGTTAAGTTTCTTGAAAATGACTTGATTAGTGGGAACGATTGATCAAAGGATCTTATTCCTAAGAAAGATTATTTAGACACTCAATCTTTTATTTCAAGTATAAGGTTGGTTGTTGTTTATAACGCGTCTTTAGTTCAATCGGTTGTTAAACATACAATCATTGAAGTTCTACAACTTGCTGATATTAATTTAGTAAATCCAATTGTTTAATAATTACCAAACTGTTGAACAATCAGGTGATCAACACACACCTCAAGAGAATGTTGATGCAACATTAAGAAGTTCTACTAGAATGAGGAAATCAACAATTCCTAGTGATTATATTATGTATTTACAAGAATCTGACTATAATATTGGAGTTGAGAATGATCCTAAAACATTTTTACAAGTCATGAATAGTATTAAATCTAATTTGTGGTACAATGTCATGAAAGAATAAATGAGTTTTATGGCATCTAACAAAATCTAGGATTTAGTTGAGTTGCTTGATGGTGCGAAAGCTATTAGTTGTAAATGAGTCTCCAAAACTAAGAAGGATCCATTGGGTAACATTGAAAAATATAAGGCTAGACTCATAGCCAAAGGATTCACTTAAAAGGAAATAATCGATTACACTGAGACATTTTCTCATGTATCTAAAAAAGATTCTTCATATTGTTTTGACATTGGCTACCCATTTTGATATGGAATTACACCAAATGGATGTAAAAACATCGTTTCTCAATGGGGAACTAGAGGAAGAGGCTTACATGAAACAACCTGAAGAATTCTTTTTGGTAAAGGTGAGCAATTGGCATGCATGCTTAAGAGATCTATATATGGCTTGAAATAAGCATCTCGTCAATGGTACTTAAGATTTTGTGAGGTTATCATTTCATTCGATTTTGTAGAGAATGTTATGGATTAATGTATATACTAGAAGGTTAGTGGGAGCAAAATTTGTTTCCTTGTGTTATATGTAGATGATATTCTACTTGCAACCAATCATAAGAGATTAATATATGAGATGGAACAATTCCTTTATAAGAGTTTTGACATGAAGGACTTGGATAAGGCATCTTATGTCACTAGTATTAAGATCCATAGAAATAGACCTTGAGAAATTTTGAGACTATCTCAAGAAATCTATATCAATAAGGTTCTAGAGAGATTTTGGATGAAAAATTGTTCACCAAGTATAGCACCTAAAATGAAGGGTGTCAAGTTCAATTTGAACCAGTGCCCTAAGAATGATCTAAAAAGGAAACAAATGAACTATTTCATATGCTTCAGCTATCGAAAGCTTGATATATGCTTAAGTTTGCACTTGACCTAACATCGCTTTTGCTATGGGAATGTCGGGAAGATTAGAAAAGAAACCATATCCTGAACCTTTCCAGGAGTCTCCCCTTACTTATATGGTCTTAAATGTACTTGATGCTTTATTGAGACTAGAGTCAACAAAAGATACCGGCCATTGTCGCATTCAACTCCACCAAACAAAATAACTCTTTCATTCTGAATCAACTTCACAATTAGATTCATTTTCGCTTGAAAATACTTTAATCTCTAAGCCAGAAACACAAGTTTCTCATGAGCCTACTATCTTTATGGCCAACCCCCCTGAGGCAGAAATGAAATCAAATTCATTTGAGCTAGAAGTTGTAAATCTTCATGACTCAAACCTAGATCATAGATCTTTGACCTTACAATAATGCTTCACACTCAATGATATTTCATACTTTAAACAGCCAAAAAGATTATGAAAATTTCATGCTTGGTTTAATGCCAAAGCACTTATTGTCAAAAGTTAGTATGATATACTGACCGAGTTTGTGAGCAAATTTACTAGAGGCCTAAAAGATTGGTCGAGAACTATCTCTGATTAGGATCAAATGACATACCTACTTTAAATAGATTTTCTTCATGGGATTCGGATTACTCACCAATTCTTTATTGGTAAACTAGAAGATCTTATTGAGCTTAAATTATTTTAGGGATAATTCACTAGGGGTTCTAAAATTTGCTATGAAAGTACAATTAAGTCCTAAACTTGCAAAAAATGTAATCAAATCTTAAAACTTGTAAAATAGGTGCAATGAAGACTTAAAGTTAATACCGTCAATTTATTTAATGGAAAATGCTGACATGGCAATTTTAAATAATTTTTTCTCTCCTAGTTGGCATTTTTTTTATTGTTTTATTTTTAAAATCTTATTTAAATCAGATTAAAAAATTGAAATAGTGAAAATTTTATTGAAAAAAAAAATGGAAAGAAAAAAGAGAGAAGAGAAGGGTAGGGCAGGACCATGCTGATAGGTGTCACTGTTGCCATTGCCACCCATCATCGGAGGGGCTAGTAACCTCTGTTGGCCCGAGTGAGGGTGATTGGCCCTCACCAGTCTTAGGCGAGGCGTTGTTGGTCCCAAGCGAGGGTTGGCAACCATAGTTAGCTCAGGTTCGTGCTTGGGCACCTCGATTTGAATGACGCCGGCGCTCGCCTGGGCCTAATGAGTGTCATTGGCCTTTGCTTGGGGCCGACGAGGCCTCATTGGCTCCAAGTGACAGTAGGCATTGCCCAAATCTAGGTGGGTACCTAAATCTGAGTGCCCTTGCCTAGGGTGGCGTAGGTCACCTGCCCTCGCCTAGGGCTAGTGGGGCCTTGCTTGGAGCTAGCGAGAGTTGGCCACCCTTATCTAAGGCTAGTGATGAGTGGTAGTGGTGGCAGCACTTATCAATGTGGCCGTACACTACCTTTCTCTTTTCTCTCTCTAGTGTTTTTTTTTTCAATTTTTTAAATAAAATGTTAGCTTTTTTTTTTTTTTTTTTTTAGTTTTTTTTAATCTGATTTAAATAAGATTTACAAAAGAAAACAATAAAAAATGACAACTAGGAGAAAGAAATTAATTTAAAAATGTCACATTAGCATTTTTCGTTGATAAACTGACGGTGTTAATTTTAAGACTTGATTGTATCTATTTGATAAGTTTTAGAACTTGATTGCATTTTTTGCAAGTTTTATGACTCAATTATACTTTTGTGACTAGTTTTAGGACTTTTAGTGAACTTATCCCATTATTCAGTGCTCTCAGAGCTTATCTAATGTTGGAGTAGATATTCTTGTCCTCCATTCCAAAAGAATTGGACAAGTTGTGAAACAATCTCTTCAGAGTAAATAGCCGACAATTACTGATGTTCCTCTTAGAAACTCTAGCAAGAGATATATCTTGCTTTTGATGATCTTTGCATTCATAAAAAAGCTTTTAGGAGTTATGTTAAAAGTAACGGAGAACTTAATTGGGCTTACCAAAACCTGAGTTAACAGTTAGATGTTCAAAGAAAAATTTATGTGATGATCCTTCTTGCAGTGATAAACGTAATCAATAAAGACACTTCAAAAGATTTTTCTTAGGACATACAAGGAGTAGGCATAAATGGCAATTTTTGCAAAGAAGACGCTCTAGACTAGATTATTCTAGAGAACATAGAAAATTTAATAGTTGCTATGTTTGCAACAAGAAATGACATTATGCGAAGAACTATCCAAAGGCTAGAGGAAGAAATTCTCATTTGATCCAAAAAATAGAAGAGAAAACTAGAGTGTCACTCTAGGATGATGATGTTGAATCAGTATTCGCCTTAAAGATGAACCCACCAAACATGCTATGCGTGTCATCCAAAGTTGAT
Organism: Eucalyptus sideroxylon; assembly: GCA_014182405.2. Taxonomy (NCBI): domain Eukaryota; kingdom Viridiplantae; phylum Streptophyta; class Magnoliopsida; order Myrtales; family Myrtaceae; genus Eucalyptus; species Eucalyptus sideroxylon. The sequence continues at coordinate 33,900,383 of CM024553.2, forward strand.
CACAAACTAATGACATTGAAAGTTCGTCTAAAGAATCTGAAGAAGGAATCTTCTTCTCTTTGGGAAATTTTGAACCTCCAAAAATTTAAGATCTTTGTGCATATTCTCCTTCTATTCTCTTATATTTCCCTGTTAAAATATATCCATCCAAATATAACAAGCTTATTTTTGTCATTGCCCTCATTGACACTAGGGCCGGTACTTCTGTTCTTGATATGAAGATATATATCCGGTACCTTAACTCCGCTTTTGGAGATACCTTTGTTACAAGAGTTCGGAGCAAGCCCATCACCATACAGTTCTTTCTCCATTGCTTTGCCACTACCAAAATCTCTGGTATTAGTTCACTAGATAAAGATATCATATTTGACTAGATATCTTTATACAAATTACTAAACTTAGAATTATGTTCAATAGAGTACTGTCCAAAGGACAAATTAAGGAATTTGGTATTTAACGGGCATTCCCTATTTTGAAACCGGAAGAGCGGTGTATGTGAGATAACATTCTTGTCACAATTTTTTTTATTTAATTTATTTATATATATATATATATATATATATATATATATATATATATATTTCGCTAGTTCATATTATAGGGTCAATTTTCAGAGCGCAATATACTTCAAATTTTAACTAGAAACACCCGGGTAATGTCGTGCAAAACACTTTCCTCCTCTTCAAAAACGTCGACTTGTTCCATTTGACAAGCACGAATTTCGCCCTGCCTTCTCCCCACCTTCCCCCCTCTCTCCTTTGCGGGCACGTGCATAAAGCCCACCCAAAAAACACCACGTGACAGTACAAACTGTCGACTTTGTCAAAAAAACCGACATGACTGTCCCCGATCAACTGAATATAACAGTCCCCTCTCATCACCGACGTGAGAAATTTCCCCTTTCCTATACGCTAGAGAGAGAGAGAGAGAGAGAGAGAGAGAGAGAGTCTTATGTCGACCGAGTTTTGAAGATTAAGAAAAGGCGGCTTCGCGCTTGTGCTGCACAAGACGGCAACTAGGCGTGCCTTTCTTGCCAAATTCATCAGACTCTCTCTCACTCTCTATTTATACCCTCCAGCACTTGATCTTCCTCCTTAATCTCTCCGTAGAAAACCAATCTTCACTCCCCCTGTCCCCTCTCTCTCTCTCTCTCTCTCAAGAACTAAGAGCTTACTATGGAAAGCGAACGCTACGATGAGACGACAGAGAAGCAGCGAATCAGGAGAAGGCCGCACCAGCAACGGCAGCAGCAGAAGCCGTACAGGGGTATCCGGATGAGGAAGTGGGGTAAGTGGGTGGCTGAGATCAGGGAGCCCAACAAGCGCTCCCGCATCTGGCTCGGCTCCTACGCCACCGCTGTGGCTGCCGCCCGCGCCTACGACACTGCTGTGTTCTACCTCCGTGGCCCCTCTGCCCGCCTCAACTTCCCCGACCTCATCTTGCACGAGGGCCGGGACTCGCTGGGTGAGGTCTCAGCCGCCTCCATCCGCAGGCGTGCAGCTGAGGTCGGGGCCCAGGTCGATGCTGTCCAGGCGGCGGCGCCAGCCAAGTCGAGGCCATGCCGCACCCCGGACTTGAACGAGTACCCACAACTGGAGGACTTGGGGGAGATTGATCACGAGTCTGTGTTTTGAATTAGTTTCTTTATGGGAAAAGCCGGGTTCAGGAAGAAATACTGGTTGCCCCAGATCAAAGAGGCATTCATCTAGGCCAGGGCTGAAGAGATAGAAGGAGCAAATGAAGAACAGTGAGCTCTTTGCTGGTGCAGACCAGCGCCACGTCCGTCTCCAGTTTTGATTAAGAAAAGAAACTGTAGAGCCTCTAGTTCTTCGAGCGTGGAAGGAATTTCTTTTTGTTGATTGTAATTTTTCTCTCTCTTCTTCTTTTTTACAAAGAAAAAGAGACGAAGCCAGCCCGACCGAGAAAGCGATACTAGATGAATGCTTGTGGTCTAATTTAATTCACGGAATTCAAGATCATCATGTCACAGCACAAGATCTCGTGAACCTGAGAGCATGAATGTTAATTGTCATGTCTTGCTGCATAAAGATAAGATTTTTTCATAGATCGTTTACGGGTTCTTTTGAAAGTTTGAGGGGAGCGTGTGGTCCCGGCTTTAGACGATGTGGTGGTTGACAGGGTGTGCGATGGAGATGTGATTTGGCGTCTTGTTTCCGATTGCCAAACGTGCCTGGGGACACCACCGAAGCAGGTGACCCCCACGTAGAAGTGCAGCAGAAAGAGATCATGAAAAAAGCTGTGGTGATCCATCAACCTGAAGTGCATTAATCAGTTTCACTCGAATCATGTGCTGGTCAGCAATCTGTACTCAGATTCTAGCAACAAAATATCAAGTTGGGGAAAAGGTTTGAAATTCTGGTGAAAGAAAGATTGAGGGAAATTTTTAGAGTTTTAAGCACAAAAGAACAAATATTCCACTAAATGACATGTTTGACTTTAATCATCTAAGACAGTTAGTTAATACTATATGACAAGTAAAAGAAAATTCTTCTCCTGCATATTTTCGGAGTAAAAGTTTCATCCATCCATAAGTTTCTTTTAACAAAATCAACTTTAGCTCAATAATAAGGAGATAATTACACAGTTAATTCTAAACATATTATATGGGTGTCAATTCAATCATAAACTTTTCAATTTTGTTAATGTATTCCTAAACCTTTGTTCAAAATTCCAATATAGTCCTTTCGGCTAATTATCGTATGATATTACTGATATGGTGTCTATTTATCACCGGCTATTTCACGCAAATTGTGGATTGTTATGTAGAGTTTTCCGATAGACATAAAGGTTTGGGATACATTGGCCAAAATTTGAGAATCTATGATTGAATTGATAATTGTACAATAAGTTTAGGACTAATTGGGCAATTTCGCCCATAAATAAGTTAATACCATTTCATCGACAATCCAATCATATAATATTCGTTTCTCAATCTGAATCTCTCATTGGTTTTCAAAAGTCTCATTTGAATCAAAACAAGACCTTTTCCATACCATTAGGGCTTTTACAATGATAAAACGTTAAGTCCATGAAGAAATTCTACATGTTTCTGATCTTATGCTCTTTGGGCCCAATTCCAAATCCGAAACCAACGTTCGGACCATACGAGTTCTAATTTTCCATGTGAGCCTCTTCCTTTAATTCTTGCTTCCTAAGGTTTCGACGCATTTATTTATCACTGAGATTGTTTTGCCATGCGAATGCAGCGATTTATGACAGTTGTAATAATGGGCCATACACGTAGCTGGGCCTACACAAGCCCGAAGAGCTAACGATATGCTTTCGATACAATATTCCCTTCCTAACTTCCTTTTATATCACAAAACATGTAACTTTTTTTTGTTTTTAATAATTTCCAAAAAGTCATTTTTTAAGGAAAATTACAATACTTATTAATGTTTGGCTAAAACCTAAATATGAACTGGAAAACAATATTCGCCATTTGGTTAAGAAAATTTGATTTAATTTACTTAATTAAATATACCTTATTTGAGCACTATTGACTTGTGCATGAGTAGCTGAGAAATTGAGTATAGGCATTATGGCTTTGACTTTGACCTTGATGGACCTTGACCCGCGCATGGGTACCTAGGTTGAAGGCAAGAGCACAAGCATCAAAGTCCTGGGCTTGACCTCAATGGACCTGAGCTCAACCTCAATGGATAGGGACGTGGGCATTGGGGTCTAAGCCCAGCCTTGAAGGACTTGGGCCCAAGTGCTGGCGTCCCCAACCCAACCTCAGTGGATTCAAGCTCAGGTGTCGAGGACCCAGGCGTGGGTGCCAAGGTCTCGAGTACTCACACTGAGGTCTTGGGCATGGTGTTAATGTACTTAGTCTTGACACACATGAGTAGGGACGCTGGGGGCTTATGTAACACCCATGAATTCCAAGTTGGAGAATAAGGTATAAGGATCAATCATGGGAATTAATGACATAAATCTTGGATAGACCAAGACATGGCATGTTCGGCCATGGACCCGGTCCACCCGACCGAGACCTAGTTAGGGCAAATAACCAATACCAACCACGAGGATTATTTTAAGACATCCAATGGACCAATTCTAATTGAAAATGGTCATGTACAAGTTTAAGAAGGCTACCAACTTAATCACACTCATTTGGTTAAAGTTTAGTAAATTTTGGCATGAACCTCAATTCTCATAGAATCGTCAATTGTGTACAAATATGAATGAATCCTCACATTTTGGAGGTCTAGCCATTCTCTCCTATCCTCTCCCTCCCTCTCCTCTCTTTCATGCCATTCCCCTCCAAGCCACCCTAGAAGCCAATCGACCACCAAAGAAGCATCTTGGAGCTTGGTTCAAAAGTTGGAAGTAAACTTTTCTAACTCTTCAATAGGGCAATGTGCTATGCGTGTCGATTTAGGATTTTGTCATCACTTTCTTGTGTTTACTTGTATGTTGTTCTTGTTGTGTGTTTTCAATTACTTGTCTTTATATCAAGTAAATCATGGTCTCGCGTGGGTGTCGAACACACCCGGATGCAAGGAAAGGTCTCGGCAAATTGGACATGTGCCAAGGTGGGTGGATGGCCCTCACTTGATCTTGGGACAACATTGAAGCATGTTGTTACTTGGGACAAGCATCGGGTCGATACTGAAGCCAAAGCAAACGGTTCCAAGTCAAGAACACGAGCCCAAATCGCATCCGGCATGAGTCTAGTTTAATAGGGCACAAAAGTCATTGATTCACTTTGTATGACACACCTTTGGGCCTTTCATTCGGGTAATGATTCAAGATAACAAAATGGATTGATTGATGCTTGAACTCATAGACACACAATGGACTTTTACTGCGACGCTGGGGTATGCTGGGTCATTCCCTGGGGTAAAGTCTCCGATGCTGTCTTGATATTGAGATCGTGGATGATGTCGGCCCAAGTGAGGTTGATGCCTAGGGGTTGCCTTGGATGCCGTCCTGATAATGAGATCGAGATGATGCTTGTTGTTAAGGGAGGGACTAATGCTTGGTTGATACCGAAAGAGTCGATGGATTTCGACTAATGAAATTGACTGAAAGAAACTAGAAGTCCATGTATGATCCATGACTGATGCATGTGTGATACTTGAATTGATGCTTGCACCAATATTGGAGTTGAGGCTTGCAAAAGCTGGGTTTGTTTGATATGTATTATTGAGTCATTGGATCAATTTGAGCATATGTTTGCATCGGGTCACTTAGTGCTTGAATGATTTTTATGTGATGCACGCATCCCTATTAGTGACTAGAATGTTCATAAGTCACAAATCTTTGGAGGGCTTGTTTTTATGCATTAACTCCTTGGCTTTGATGCTTGAAAGCACATAGCTGATTAAGAGCCCTTTATATGCATAAGCAAGGCAAGACATGAACCTTGCTATTGATTTGCCATCGACAAGTGAGTGGTGATCTTGTATCTGAGGATCGATGGCGAGACGTCCTCCTCTAGGAGAATTAGAGATTTCTACTTACTGAGTCATCGACTCACTTTTGTTGTTTTTACCATTTCAGGTTTGGAATGGGTGAACTAACACTACCACCTTTCCGTCCTAGTCTTCTATACATTATGGTTACTACCATGATGTATATAGTAGACTTAGAAGAGGGCGTCACTTACCGGAAGTATATTCACTGTATGGGTCCAAGAAAGGTAGACACATTGGTTCCTCATATGTAGGAGGCTTGGTGCCTCATTTTTTTACGGGGACGTTTTAGGTCCCATCCAAGGCCTCATCCTTCTAGTGGATCCTACTAGAGCATCGTAGAAGAAGGGCCTAGGATGGGGGCCATTTTTGGAGGAGCTCAATAGATGTGTGCGTGCATGTGTGCGTGGTGTGCATGTAATCAAAATAACTGTGCGTGTGTGTGTGTGGGTGTGCGTGTGCGTGTGCGTTGCTTTTGTTTGCTTGGCGTGTGTGTGTGTGTGTGTGCACGCGCGCGCGTGCGCGTGGGCGTGTGCGTGTGTGTGTGTGCGTGTGTTGCTTTTGTTTGCTTGGCTTGTATACATGTTGCACAACTTCCATGTTTGTTTGTGTACAGGGATTGTCTTTGATTTGTTTCCGCATGTGCTTAATAAAAGATAAAAGATTTTTGGGTCGATCGATGTGCCTAGGACATGGATGCTAACCTGCCAAGTCACGCTCTCATATAGGGGGTGGGGCGGGGGTGTGACAGCTTGAGCCCAGCCTCTATGGACATGGGCTTGCACATTGAGAACTCAAGTACTAACATGGGGTCACAAGCTTGGCCTTGATGGACCCAATCATGGGTGCATGATCTTAGGTTAGGGTGCTATGGACTTGAGCTTGACCTCAATAGACCCATGCCTTAGCACAAGAGCTTGAGCACGAGTATCGGGTCTCAAGCCAAGGCATCGGGGAGTTGAGTAAGGACATTTGAACATTAGGCCCAATCACCAGCACTAGTGTCTAGAGCCCAACCTTTATGGACCGAGGCTTGAGCACTGTGGTTTCGAACCCACACTCTTTGGAGTTGGGATTGGCCTCAATGAACCCAGGTGGACTTGGCTTGGCTTCTAGACCCAAGTCCATTGCCAAGGGCCTAGGAACAAGCATTGGGATTCTTGTGCCAAAATACAAAGTTTCTATTTTAAGCATCGATAACTAATCATATTTTAGAAAATGATTTCCGATTTTTTAAAGAGAAATTTTTTTATCGATTTTTGGTATAGATTTTTCATTAACTTGGAAAATATTTTCTATTGACTCATTTTTCTAAGCAATTCAAAATTATAAATATTGAAAAATGAACAACATGTTTTCCTGAAAAATGTTAAGATTTAGCTCATTCTATTCGGACCATTTTGTTAGTGTATTTGGAAATTTTGAGGAGGTCAGACAATTGTCTCGTCACGGGGGCATTTTCAAGTATGCATTGACGAACACTTGGGGACAGTGAATCTGGCTACGCCAATGGTCGAAAAACGTTCCCAAAATCTCGAGGATTCCATCGCTGGAGAAATGTCTTTGTTTATGCTGTTTCTTGCGAATCTTGTGTCAGTAGCTTGCATTCAAATGATCCGAGAGGCAATTTTAATTTAATTTGGTGCGCGATAATTAACACAACTACCCCCAAATTGCAACAAAAAGAAAAGAAAAAATCATTTGACATCTTGAATTAAGCTCTTTTCGTGCACAACTAATTATATATGTATCTAACCCACCCATGTTATGGAGGAAAATTTGGCATATGTGTACAGCCCCAAAGCTTAAGGTTTTTCTCTGGTTAGCCTGCAAAAATGCCATTGCTACAAAACTCAATCTTTATCAACGCCATATCACCCCTCATCCCTACTGTTCTCTATGCAATAATTCTGTTCCGGAATCAGTAGAGCATCTTTTTTTCTTCTGCCCGTGGACATATGAAATTTGGAATCACGAAGACATTGGAGTTAAAATTTTACCTACCTCAGTGAGCCGATTTGATGCATGGCTAGTCGAAAGAGCTTCCCTCCCACACGCATCTCCTGAGTTTGCTGTGATCGCTCATCTTCTGTGGGAGATCTGGAGACAACGGAATAATGCTATCTTTCGTCAGATCCCACTCGATCCCCGCCGTCAATGATGCTCTAGCCCAAAACACCGTCTTCAAGTTTTTCCAGTCCTCGCCACAGAAGATGGAAAAGACGATGGTTAGTTCTGAACAGAGATGGCAACCACCAGCGGAGGGGTATATTAAGTGTAATATTGATGGGGCTTTTCGGCAAGAATCGGAGAAAGGATCAATCGCTTGTGTTTTCAGAGACAGTAGAGGCATCTTAATAGATATGCTTACCCAATCTGTGCCTGCCCAATCAGCGTTCCAAGCTGAGATTTATGCCCTCATATATGCTATTCAACGGCTGCTCCAGAAGAATCTCCATCTTCAGTTGGTTGTGATCGAATCTGACTGCTCAAAACTGGTGGAGATCATTCGGATGAACCAGCCGCCGCCATGGATGGAACGCCCTCTATTTGCGACCCTCAGCGATCTTCTTCAGCGATGCCCTAACCTTTCGCTTCAACACGTTCGTCGACAGGCTAATGGTGCAGCGGACTGGGCCGCTAAGGCACACAGGGATCAAGGCCCACCTATAAACTGGCTTCTTTTCCCGCCCTCTAATTTCCTCAATATTATCTCTACGGATGCTTCGGCTCTTCTTTGTAATGTTTCCTAATATATTACAAGTTATCTTGTTACCAAAAAAAAAAAAATTATATATGTATCTATGCTACGATCAGAGATAAGCGCCACACGAGGATCGGGGAGTTCATTTTGAATTTATTCATTGTGAGGTGAACTTGACAAGTAACATCTAGTATGTACGATGATCAAGATTCCGCCCTTCCTAAGTGATCCTCTTCCGGGTTAAACTAAGTAAATCAATGTCTTGATGTCACGGTGTTTGGGTCCATAGTTGACTTACATGTTCTTAGCTTTGGGTTAAACTAAGTGACCTTTAGAGAAAAAAATCTCCAACCTGAGATGGAAAATGAGAAGGAGGTTCGAGTTTGGTGATATAGCTTTTGTCTCCTGTTTACGTACCTTTCGAACTTTTTGCTATTGCATTTTGTGCTGTCACATATGTTGTAAAAGCTAGCATAATGGGTTGACAACAACTAGTAAAAGAAGAAAAGATCGTTCAGGAAAGTGAAAGGAGAAAAGCTCCATTCAAAATGGATCTGTGTTATCATAATCTCATTCCCATTTGTCACTTATTTGCAAGGTCAAAGGAGCAGTATCCTTTGGTTTTTTGCCTTCTTGGACTATAAAAAAGTATTAGTTCTTAATTACACAAAAGTGAGAAAATCAAAGATAGGGAAGAAAGGAAAACATAAAATATACTTGCCACGGGTGGAAATTGTCCAATCAACCCTAAACCTATTGTATGGATGTTGATTAAGTGTTAAACTTTCCGATTTTATCAATTTAGTCTTAAATCTTTGCGTAAAATTTTAATGTAGTCTTTTGATCAATTTTCGCATGGAATCACTTATGCGTCGATGTGTCATGCAGGACAATTGACAATGATTGAATTGTTATGTCAGCGATTTTAATAAAAATTGATTGGAGGAATACACTAAAATTGTGCACAAAGATTTATGACTTAATTAGCAAGATTAAAAAATTTATGACTAAACTGGCATTCGTACAATAATTTTATAACCGATTGGATGATTTTCCCCATGCAATAGCGTTTAGTGATTCAACTATGGAAACTAGTACTAGTTCTCAAACAAGAAAATTATCCAAAAAGTCTTAAACCTATTGCATTTTAACAATTCAGTTCTAAACTTTTTAATTTTGCCAATGGAGTTATAAATCTTTTCATGTTTTGCCAATTAAATCTATTTGATCAATTTTGGATAGAAATTGCCAACATGGACATTGGTTATCTTATGTCGCATGGCCAATGTTGACAATACTAATTTTTTTATATAATATTTTAACATTTTTTCAAATTTTATTTTATAAATTTTAATTTTAAAATTTTCTTTTATTTATTTATTTATTTATTAACAACTCAAGCCAATGAGGGTCACCAGGCCCTCACCTAGTGGCCGTTTGGGTGAGGGTCATGACCCTCACTTGTGATTGGTGAGGGCCCCGCAAGCCTTAGCGACTAGACTTGTAAAAAGAAAAAACAAAGAAAATAAAAATTAAATAAAAATTGAAAAAAAATTGAAAAAAATAAAAAAAAAAATTATTATTATTTTTTATGTTAGCACCTGTTATGCAATGTAAGATAGTTAACGCTGCGTTAGTGATTTTCGACTCAAATTAACTAGATGGACTCAATTGGCAAAATGTAAAATGGTTTATGACTCAATTCACAAAATTAAAAGATTTATGATTGAATTGATAAGAGTGTAATATGTTTAAGACTTCTTTGAACAATTTTTCCATTCTCAAATTGTTTGCTTGGTGCTTCACTTGCTTTAGCTGAAATATGGGATGATAGAATTCTATTAATGGTGAATTTACGAAGATAGCGTTGATGTATACTGAGCTGGCCCATAACTTATTTACTTAAATGTTTTAGTGGAGGTGGGCCTTATGGTTATATTAATGTGTTTGAACTTGGATTATCTCTTTGGAATGAAAATATAGGGTTTCGCCGCCACAATTTGCTCAAAGTTATATGATCATGGTTCAGAGCGTTAACCGTAAGCTAACTCAACAAAAATAAATGGTTGAGTAACCGGCCTAAGCTTATGTTAAGGCTTGATCCTTGTGCTGGAATGATGGCTTTGATTTCGGAAGCGGCAGATCATATGTTTGATAGGTATAATCTAACATGAAAAGCTAACGTGTTCTGTGTAAAAGTCGTGACGATGCCGTGTCACCTTCACTTTCTCATTGATGACAAGGCAACTGGTGTTTGCATGAGGCACATCATACCATGGGCAAGAAAGCTTGGGTTGGCGATGGCGAGCCAGGGCCCAAAGGGTATTATCTTACAGAAATCCACAAGCAGACGTGTAAGGCGCAAGTCGAGCTAAAAAAGACAGGACAGTGTAAATGGATGATGCCCCTACTACCTTGGCGAGGTTGCTGTGGTCGTTGATGACCTCACAGAGATAGAGAGAGAGAGAGAGAGAGAGAGAGATGTGAAGTGAAATTGGACTGAAAATCAGCGTCGTTTTTGGTGATTTCTCAAGCTTTCTTTGCTTGATACAGAAATGTTCTCGTCTTCTTTTGGCGGGAATTGTAGGGTCTATTTTGACAACTGCGACGAGTGGGGGCACAACGACACTAACGTCTGCTTCCATTGGACAGTACATTGACATGCATCGCTAAAAGCAACTTCCTTTTCTAAGTTGCGTTTTCACTTCTTCCAAAACTGTGAGATCCAAGGGTTAGACGAATAAAAGAAGATATCTTAAAGACTTTTGGGAGAGTCAAAATATCAAGAAAACACTTCCGAGTTCGTGCAAAGCGCACCACGGAGGGGTTAAAAGAAATTGGAATAGCAAAAAGAAGGGAGGAAAACAAAAGAGGTTTTGAATAGAGTCGTAAGAGGATCTTTCAGTGCCATCGATTTGTTACTTAATTGTGTTTGGACTGTCATCCATTCACTGCCCCAAAAGAGAATCCCTTTCCCTCCATATTTGCACCCACTTTCCCTTACACGACATGACGCGGAGTTTTTTTCCCCGCTCACCATGCGATCACCTTCTTTTTCTCCCCTTTTCTCGAGGAAAAAGAAGGGAGGAACAAAAGGGAGGGACGGGTTCCACTGTAGGACATAAAGTCGTGTGAGATGAGTTCGTGTAAAAGGTGTCCATCCAAATCTAGTCGGGAATATATTTCCATCATAGCAATGATGGCTACTCGCATTCACTTTATTTGGCATACTCTAAGGAGAGAGAGAGAGAGAAAGAGAGAAAGAGAATGTGGCATCAGTATCATCAACGACAATCACTTTCCATCAAATTCCATGTTAAAAAAGGCTTCCAAGCAAAACGAAAACTAAAGAGAATAGAAATATAAAGTCATCAAGGGAAAAGGTAGGGGAATTTGAGCCTTTCTTTACTATTAATTTGGTGGAAAGTATAAGTTATTTCCGGGATGGCATTTCATTTCACGCTTCCAACTATTTCCACTACCGACATGTTTTGGCCAAGGGAAGGCTATTAACCAAACCACAAGGCACAGGTAAATCTACTGATTTTTGTTTTTACTACCATGCACTGCTCATTTGCTGGAAAAGTTCCCGTTTGAGAGTATTAGGACAAAAAAGTTCATTTCGAGATGTGGTGTAATGTGGAGCAGGTAAATATCATAGTTGATTTATAGCTCATTAAATTAAGTTCTTGAAAATGTGACTTTAACTAAAATTATTGACGGGCTTGAACTTGAACTGCCTTTTGGTGATATCTCTAACTAAAAATGTCTGCATCCATCAACGCTAAAGATTGATTAGTGATCTGCTGGATGTTGTGTATTGACATTTGCTGAAGTGTCTCATAGAAGAAATCTCCGTGCGACTTCCCTAACTGATATTGCTATTGGTAACCCAAGACTTTCCATTGAGCTTTATGGCACGACCAAAGTGGATATTCCAATTGAGATGATGCTGGAGCAAAAGGATACTTACATTAAGAGGGAGGAGACCTAATGCAAAATTGCATATATTAGCGAAAGATTTGTTGAGGTGCACTGTGAGGATAATAGATGAAAAAAAAAAATACTCACACCAAGAATGTGGTGTAATGCCAAACATATTGGTTCAAACTTTTCAATAAAGGTCCAATTAGGTACATTGTTAGGTTTTGAAATACGTTCTCCTTTTCAAGTGAATTTATTCATAAATTTAGAGGATCTTAATTCATTACTTTGACTCACCTATGTCGAAATGCAATTCGACAATTGGCCACAGAAATGTTCAAAATCCAGCATGTGTTGGCCACAAATTTAGAATTTGAGCTTGACTTATCTCAAAATATTCAAAATCATCTTAAGGTAGATCTAAACGTTGAAGAAATTAAAATTGCGCTCTCTAACTAGCTATAAGATCCAGTGTGTTAATGCCAATGTAACTATATTCACGGCTCATCACATCAGGATCATGCTACAACACGGAATCATGTATCCACCATACGAATGAGAGTTCTGGCCCCTAAAGAGATACTTGAGGGTTATTTGGGAGGTTGAATTTGCACTACATTAATATTTAAACCGATAAAAGTTAATAAATATTTTTTCGAAATAGCTCGCTCCTTTTCTCTTTTATCCAAAAAAAGGACAGAGATTCTCACCTGAGTATTTTGTGCCCTCTACACCGTGCAGGGCATCGAGTGTATGCTGTCATTTTTCAGAGAATGAAAGTGATTCTTGGTTTTACTCGTGTACTGCACACGAACACGCACAAGCACATGAAGCTTTTTTTAGATGGATGAGGGCGTGCGAGGGGTCCATCGACACGTGCGAATGATGACAATGTCTTTGGGGATACAATAATGATGGAGTTCCACCGTTTCTTCCACTGGTCGTGGGATCCCCACCCCCACCTTATCATGCGATCCAACTTCCTCTCTCTCTCTCTCTCTCTCTCTCCCTCTTTCTCTCTCTATCTTTGACCGACAATTATCATATCATCAACTCCATCTGATTGACGTTCTTCCTGGAGGTGGAAAGAAAATGCTCATGTCATCTTGTCATGAATTTCCTGTGGAAACTCGAAGAATTTTACTCGGACCATGTTTCCGATTGTTGGGTAACTCTTCATAGACATCGAAGCACTAAATTTGAGTAAATATAGATACGGGCGATGTTCGTAATTTGCAACTTATGAATTAGAGGTACAAATAATGGACGAAGGAAAACAAGACTCGTAGAAAAGAGGGTCTCGATTCATTAGGTTTAAGAAAATTATACGCACAGGTACGTCAATAAAGACTGATTGAGAGATAGAGTGGCGGAATTCTATGGTCCAATCACATTACTCTTGCTCATATTGACCTTGGAGGTTATGCCGATTGTGGGAGTAAAGTCTTACCTAATTCATGTGAACATGATAGTTTATATGTATCTGTAAAGATTAGCCAAGATCAGAGATTCGACCTCACATTATAAAAGAATTGACATTGTGGGACCACTCAAAACATTTTATAGGGGAAAAGAATTTCAAGAATCATGTTAAAGCATTCTTCATCGTAAAGAGAAAACACAGTGCGGATTGGTTTGTTTTGGAGGTTAAATCGAACCAAATGGTAACCAAACCATATAAAAACGATTTTTCGCGATTGGATTTGGTTTCAAAATTTTCACAATCAAACCAAACCAAACCAAACCGCACTGTTATGGTTAGTTTGAACCACTTTTTGCTTACCTTGCTTATCATTTGTATGGGGTCTTCTATACATATGGTTTCCCTACACCCAATCATCTGGTCTTTTGGATTTTAATATTCTAAATTATCATCCTAATAGATTCAAAGATTTGCCATTCTTAATGAAGGATCTTTCTACCACGCATTCTCTATTAGAAGGTTTAATTAATGATCTCATGTCATTAAATGATGAAAGCAGAATGTGTAAGATCATCATTAGACAGCAATGCAATGATATTGACAGCATTTAACACCTCTTCACGTGCTTAACGAGATGAAAGAGGAACAGTTGTAAGGAGGGACATATCATTGCACTGATGAACAAGCATTGATTGGGGGAATGGAAGGTGAACAAGAAATCAATGTGGACGATAAATGAATTTAAATGTTGTAGGAGGAGCTCTATATGTTTTTGACTTTTGGTGCAATCAAGGGCCTGATTTCCCGGTCGGCAACATTTGGTTGTCGGAAAACCTCAGCCTTTCATTCTTGCATGAAAGTTAAGCACAATTCTGATCATAATAGAGGACCGCAAAACATTAATTTTTTGACAAACGAGTTGAGAAATGGAATACGATAATCAATTGAAAAATGTTTGGTTGCACCCGTTTCATAAGAAGTTTTGGGGATTAATCAACCTAAGTAAAATGTCTAGTACTCAAAAATCGGGAAAATTACCCATTTTGTCCTAAACCGATCGTGTGTGTACCAATTTAGTCTTGAAATTTTGCGCGGAATTTCAATAAAGTTATTTTGATTAATTTTCACTGAAAATCAGTAACATGATGGTCTAGTCATCAACAACCCTATGTGAGCCATCACCACGTCAGTAATCTCCAAAAAAAAATTAGCCAGAAGGACTACATTAGAATTTCGAGCAAAAATTTAAGACTAAATTAGTAGAGTTGGAAAGTTTAGGAGCGAATTGACATTTATACAATAGATTTATGACTGATTAGACAACTTTCCCTAAATTAATTATTGCCCAAATGTTTAGGATTTGTACCCCAACCGAAGAGACCATGTCATACTAAATTGACAACTCAAACCTGCTCGAATTGTTCGGTGGTCCAACACCTGGAGACATTTAACATAATTGGAGATCAAAATCCAAACATAAAAAGACAGATCAATCAACCTTTAGAACGAGGTCATGGGTTTGAGGCACATTCCTTTTTATAGTAATAAGAAGTATCTAGACTTTTCACCTCATTTGGTAATTCTCACAAATAAATACAAATCACCCTATTCACACGCATCGGATAAAACTTTACTCACATGTGGCAGGCATAACACACAAAGTTAATATGAGCGTGAATTACCGTAGTTTGAATACAGAATCTACTGCACTAAAATCAAGTGCGCAATTGCTCATCCAAACCGGTCGCTGTAGCCACATCCGAGATCTTTTTGACTGCATCTACCAAAGTTTTGATACAACAATCAATCCGATTGTTCCTTCTTTAAAGCTGTCAGGTCGATAAAGGAGTTCCACTAGACTCGGAGACAATTAGGTGACCACCGAGAATGGGGTCATGATAGCATGTTTGACATTGCTGAGAAGTGGTTTTTGAGTGTGTCTTTAGTTCAAGCAGGAAACAGAACTTGTTGACTGGGGTTGCATGCATGGCGATCAAGAGAGGGAAGGTGCATGCAGTGATGAGCAGCGATGCTGCAGAATCTCTGATGGACCAATGGTGAGGGTAGATCGCTGGATTCACCAAATTAGGTGCACAATGATTGAGTCTATATGAATAGGGTGGGGGAGAGAGAATTTCGAATCGACAACAAAAGCAAAGTCGTGATTGATGGTGGAAATTAAAATCCATTCTAGGGTTTGTATGCTCACGTGAGACCGAAAGCGGTGGATCGAGGCGGGGGCAAAACACTGATTACACGCCAGGTTGCTTCATTTTACATTCGTCGTCTAATTCGTTCGCATGATGAATTCGAACGGATCCGTACTTCTCTCTTGAGAGAAAATTTCACGGTTCGAATTCGTGCCATGTGTCGTAAACTCGCGATACGATGCAAAAATTCAAGCAATTAGGAAATTGATATGCACGACACATTTCTCTGCAATGAGTCATTGTTTCTATTAGTCAATAGTTATGTCTTTACTTTATTTAATCAGGACAAATTTAGTGCGGTGTCGTGGGAGATCTCACTCAACTTTTCTTTCCTTTTTTTTTTTTTTAGCTTTCTTTTTTGTGATTAGTGAGATAGTCAAGATCTCACTCAGCTCATGCAATCAGGAAATTGGACCTTCCGAAAAAGAAAGAGATCTTTGGATTTGTCAAACACTCATTATTGTCTCGACAATTTTCACATCAGTGATGGAATGACATCTGGCAATTTATGTTCCATGAAGCATAAGTCACTCCTGGGGAACTGGCCCTGTGTTTTTTTCGGTGCGATTTGAAATTTTGGAATTTAGCCTCTTCTTTTGTTTGACTCTAAAAAGAAAACAGGGCGTGTAATTCCACAAGAAAGTGGTTTCGAAAAGTAAGAACTTCATTTTCGAATTAAAGAGTAAGAAATTCATTATCGAATTAAAGAGTTTGTAAATGCTTTTGTAACTTGGGCATCTTCATTTTCATTTTCATTTTCACTTTTTATTTCTTACAATTCAACTACACTTTACCCTAGCATATCTTTATTATATATATTTTTTTAAAAAGTTAAGTTCCTTGCAATCCTTTATATGGTAATCATCGAAATATTAAATGACACATTTATTTGTTAGCTTAAATTTTAGAAACGATTAATGGTGGTTTCACAGAATTCTCATGACCCTATTATTTTTTTTTTTTAATCATAAAGTGTTATCATGAAGTGAATTTTATAATAAATTTGTCGGCCGTGGTTCGGCCGTTAAAAAAGATGCATGAACCCAAGTTCCTTTTGGACCTTTTCTGTATTTCGACTCAGATATTTGGCTAGTGATTATGGTGCAAAGAATTTGGCCCGAGATAATTAAAAAAAAAAACGAAAAAAGAGAGAGGGTGAATAGAAAGATATATGAAAAATAGCTTCTAGAACATCAGTTTGGCAAAAGATAAAGCCAAATCTACAGCAGCCCCAAAAAGAGGCAGATTAAATGCATCAAATCATTCCGTGGACAAGCTTTATATGCCACTTTTAACTCCAAAAGCTACTTATGATCAGTACGTGAGATAAAGGGGCCGCATTAAAATGCCAAAAAATAAATTAATAGATAAAGAAATGTCCGATTGAGCAAAGAGGCTCAACTTAAAGCTGCTAGTGAATCACTATGCAGATATACTTCAGCTAGAATGCATACTCTCCAATCTATATATGGAAAAAGGGCAAAATTAAGATGATATGCTCCGAAGTTTGAAAATAAAAATGCTCCCTCGGTGATGAACATGTAGTTTACACTGAGTGCATTGAACATATAAAATGCACATGAAAAGTCTATTGAAATTTGATTATACCAATTAGAAATTAGCATATAATTTCATTCCATACAAAATATGAAGG
This sequence comes from Eucalyptus sideroxylon, assembly GCA_014182405.2. Lineage (NCBI taxonomy): Eukaryota > Viridiplantae > Streptophyta > Magnoliopsida > Myrtales > Myrtaceae > Eucalyptus > Eucalyptus sideroxylon. The sequence continues at coordinate 33,917,742 of CM024553.2, forward strand.
ACTTTCAGCATGAGTTTTTTTTTCTCAAATTGAGTTATGATAGTCAGTATGAGAACATGTGATTTTAGGTGCTTTAAGTTAGGTATGTCAATTATTGATTTCATGCATGTCCATTATTTATGTTTAAATCCAATTGAAAACGTGTCTTGTATCGATACTAATTGTTATTGATGTAACACAAGTCTGATCTTTTTGGGATGAATTCGATAGTTCCCGATTGACTCTCGAAAGGTGTGTTTAGGTAATTCTTGAAGCTCTATTTTAATTTGGGTTCTTGCTTTATTTATGTGTATAAGTAGCAAATCGCAATCGGATGCAAACTGGATCTTCAAATATATAAAATTTGTGTTGTATAAACTCATTCGGCCAAAAAAAAAAACTCATGTTCGGTTTGTCCTTTTCTTGTAAGGAGGAAACGACAAAAGGGTAATTTAAAAATGAAAAGGATAAATACCCAATAATAAGAAAAACAAGGGGTTGGCTAAATTCAAACCAGCGCGACCGAAGTGTAGGTTTTGTCCCAGACCAATTTCTCGCGGTAAGGACTCGGTACTTACGTACGTCCATCACCGAAATCTGTGGGGGTGTCTTTGATATATTTTCCAAAGGGAGTGGTTTCCTTGTCCCCTCTTTTCCGACTTTTCAAATATATATATATAGATTGTCGTCAAGGAGGAACATGGTAATCTAAGGAAGCTGATGTAGGGCTTGATTTAAGCTGGCACTAGCCACTAATCATTGCGTGACGGTCACAAAAATTGACTCTTATGCATTTTTTTCAACTGGAATTTTGTGTCATACATTGATGGATAGATAAGTGAATAGAATCGACATTATCGCCTATTGCCTAATTGGGATCAAGCTTTCACGCTGTGATTAAGTTTGGATTGATTGGAACAACATTTCTCTTGAACATTTTGATTGAATTGGGAAAAAATCAAACCTGTAGAATCAAAAACACGTTTTCCATTTCATTATGCGATCAGTTTTACCTGAATTGAGATTAGCCTAAAAGACCATTTGAAGAATGTCAGGGAGAAAGGAATTACGTTCAATTTATGTAGTTCTTCCATTCCGATTATATTGCATCTTTAGTAGTTGTATAAGAAGGTTTTCATGCCTGTGGGAATCCAGATTATACAAGAAGAATGAGGGACAAAAAAAGGGCGTGGAATTACAATTAGCGTAAATTTAAGACCTTTCTAAGCAACTAAGTTTTGATTATGAAAATTCACATGGTACTTAATTTTGAAAAGTGCTCACGCCACTTTCCTTGACTTGGTCATGCATGGACAACTCTCTGAGCTGGAATGGGATATGATTCGATTTTATTAGCATGATACAGTATTGGTAAAAAGGTTTAACCCGATCGCCCCGACCAAACACACACGTCGAGACAGATTTCGCCTAATATTGACAATCAAAGAATTTCATGGAGCAATATGTCATTTACATGGATTCGAATCTTTCACAAGTAGTCTAATTTCGCTTGAGGAACTGTAAATTTTAATGGCAAATGTGCTGGAGGGACCAAAATATATTTTTTACCAATTAGAGGGTAAATTTATCAAAACAGTTTTGAGAACTACATTGATAAACTCTTCTAATATGCATACCTGGGAAAAAATCACATTGTACAAATGTTTACCAAACTTTTCAATTTAGTCCTATAACTTTGCATGAAATACTAATGTAGTCATACTAGTTGATTTTTTCTAGAGATCGCCATCATTGTATGGTGACACGTAGAATGGAAAGACTGCAATAAATTGTGCTCAAATATTTAATTATTTCCTCGTACCTGAAGGGTTGGTCGATGTAATTAATTGTATCCCTAAACAAAATTTTAGCACTTATTGTGCTGTTTCCAAGGAAGGAAAAACAACAACAACAACAATAGTTGCATACTAGGCAAATTGTTTACCTAGCTCAACCTACTCAAAATGTTAAAGTCCGCCTTAATTTCAAACTTCTCAACATTAGAATTGACATCTTTTTGATAAGATGAGATATTTGAAACCTTTGACTCAACTAATTTTCCATGAATATATTTAAATCTCCTAGTCAAGATGCATTTACTAGACCCTAGAAGCCTTTGGGGAAACTGAGTGAGAGAAGGTGTGACTTGAATATGAGATCTTGTTGTATCTAAACCAAGCGATCAAATATCCATAGTTTCTTGCACATGAAAGAAATTGAAATAATGTCATGATTGGATGTTCATACCCTATAAAATAGATTTAGGTTTCTCAAATTAGATATTTTCCTTCTTAAATAAGTTTGATTTAGGATACTTACGGAGATTAACAGACATCCGAGAACATAAATAGTGAAGTTTGTAAAGCTTCAATTGAAAAACAAGGTCAATGAATGAAAAAAAAAATCATATGTAAAAATTAAGATTTCGTTTGTTTCGCAGAAAATAAATAATTAAAAGATTATTTTTCTAAGAATGATTGGTTATATCATTTGAAATTATTAGTGAATAAAAAACATTTTCATTATTGATAATTTTTATTTTCTAAAAATGCTATTCAAATCATTTATTTTTGTGAAATAAAGATAATTTTCATTGAACATGGGAACTTTGTTGAAGTCGGGGTTCGTAGGTCATGAGAGATTTTGGTTTGGTAAAGTCAGCAAAACGTAGTAACATGGACGATGTCATTAAGGATCGAGATCCATGGATTGATTGAGACTAGGAATCAATGATTAAATTGGTGATATGATGGTAAATGTGTCGTGCAAGTTCTAGATACTAAAAGAAAAATATATCTTCTTTTGTAAAAATTCTCTTTAGAAAACCTAAAGATTTTTGAAGTAGAATATGGATTTGAAATGATGTTTTTCACGATTAATTGGTTGATCTATTTTAGATTTTTGAATAAAAGACTATCTGAATTTATTGTTATTTTTGTATTAATTTAAGTTATAAATTTTGTAAGGATACCTAATTATGCGACTTGTATTTACTTGTTTAAAAACATTGGGTGTGTGCTTATTTTGTGGAAAATAAGTGATTTGAAAAATATTTTCTAAAAAATGAGCATCTTATTATTTAGAAAAATTAATAAACAATTTTTTTCATTTGCCACAAAAATAATTAGGGCTAAATTTTTTTTTTTCATAAACTAATTTTTCTAAATTATATAAATAATTATTTTTTGAAAAATACTTTTCAAATTACTCATTTTTGTAGAACCAAAATTAGATTTTTCTACTAGGATCCTCTACTATGTTTAATGTTTCTGTGGGTATTTCAATAAATCTCTACTGTTGATAAAATAATGCTAATTGTACAAGTTACTACCATCTTTAATTATTTCTATAGGTTAATAGGTGGGTGAGGTATCTGATGGAGACAACATCGATGAGCCTAGAGGATCGGATTCCATCACATACATTTATTATTTTCTTGCTTTGTCATACATTTTACCTTTCTGAATATCGATGTGATTATTCATAAATTCATCAATATTGTGCTTTGATGCGCGTGCAACTTTGACTGTGGGAGCATAGTATGATTTGTTTATCATTTAATTCATTGCTTGAGTTGCCATGGGAGAGAATTGAGGCGGGAAGTAGAGACGATAAAAGGATTAATACACAAGTTAAGAAAATAATTATATATATATATATATATATATATATATTATCAATCATATTCTATTTCTACTCTAATTTTCACTCTCAAATTTGTGCTCAACTTCTTTATAGGGTGTGGGAGTCGAAACCCACACTTGATACTAAATCATTCTCACCCATAAGGATTTGAACAATTCACCTTTACTTTTTATGTTAAAAAGGTAGCCATTGAAACAGACCTTAGTGATTAAATAATTATTTATATAGAATACATCATCTGCATAATTTTCTCTTTATCCAGGCATTATTGAGTTAGGTATGATCTCAATAATACATTATGCGAAGAAAGATTTTTGTCATCAACCTACGACACAAAAGTCCAAAAAGATGAATGGCGAAAAAAGGAAGAAGTATAAAATAGAGGTTCTCTCAAAGTCGGTGAGCTGTTAGCAAAATCATCGTCCAAGAATCGCGCAACGACGTCAATTTCAAGATCGATCCTTAATTGGTACGAATATATGCTACAAGTCAGACCATGAGATTGAGAGACAGGACCAGATCTGTAAGCCACATCATGCACGACAATTTAATCCGCCCCAACAAATACACGCATTGGCCCGCCTCGAGTAGAGCGGATAAATCCTGCGGCATGTGGGATTTGGGGTGCGAAGGAGTCAATTGTTAAAATCGAACTGTTAGATGGCTAGCATTTTTTACTTCATTCTTTAGGGGTATTCACAGTAAATATATGTCTTAATTCAATTTTTTTTTAAAATAATTTAGGAGCATGAGCGCACACTTTTTAATAAACGAGTGGCTTCGTTGAAAAAACCACCTATTATGTTGAAGATCAAGTTCGCTGTACAATGAGTGACGGAAAGATGGTCGCATTATGGATATACCTGTGTGCCAGCGTTGAACGAGTGGCTTTAGAGATACAATCCAACTCGTCAACATGAACAAATGAGCTGAGCTTGCATCTCATCTCATTACATCCATTGGCAGCTAAAAGTTAAAACTAGATGTTGTAACGGCTCACTTTAAGGATTTACATGAACTGAGTTCTCAAAAGAAATACTTTAGTGGTAATTTTTGGCACCAAATGAATATGTATACTTGGGATTGGGCTAGCAAACGGGAAGATCGGGTTAGGTTTAAGTTAGTGAAAAATGGTTCAACCTATATTAACCCATTTTTATGAAATATAATTTTAGTGACTCATACCCAACCTGATCCAGACTAAACACAGGCTCCGATTGTTAGTAATGTTTTTCCTTAATTTGTTGCCTTTAAAGAACGAGCAACTTCATGAACCGACTTACTGAATTAGTGAGGGAGCTTAGGTACTTGGGCGAGGTCATGGGCTAAGAGTTAGCATGGCACATGAGTAAAATAGAGACATGGGTAAATGCCACGCTGATGGACAAAAATAAAGAAGCTTCAAAATGGGAACTAGTTGGTTCTAGTTTGATTCCTTGTTCTCTTGGAACCAACCCATTTTATATTTTGGGTAGAAAATCAATACTTACAATCAAATATAAAAGTTACACAATTTTATTACAGAAACAAATATTGGTCAAGATGTGATATTGTTGTTTGTTCATGTTGAAGATCACAGTTTGATTCTTGATGCATTCAAAAGTGTGTGTATATATATAGAACTAGCCTTGACTCATGCCAAACCTCTGTAGACCCAAGCACAATACTCGAGTCTCAAGCTTGACCTCAACGGACCTAAGATCAATGTTTGTAGACATGGGGCATCGGCATTAGGTCTCAAGTCGGTCTTGAGTGACTTGGGCCAACCTTTGTGGACCCAAGCTCGACTGCCGAAGAATTATGCTCGACCTCGATGCACCTAAGTTGAGTGCTTGCAACCTGAGCATGAGAGACGGGAACTTGTGGCCACCGAGGACTTGTGCACGAGGCACTAGGGTCCCATGCCTGTCCTTAAGGGTCCTAAGGTCAGCTTCCTAGACTTGAGTATAGGAGCTAGGTTCTTCGCCAACCTACCTCTACGGACTCAAACTCGGTGATCAGGAACTAGGCCTAGCCATGATGGATTTGGCTAGGCACTAGTGACTTTGGTGTGAAGTCAAGTTTCTAGGCATGGTTGCTAGGACCGGAGCATGAGTACTAAGACCCTGGTAGCCTTAAAGAACCTAGTTGTTGAGGAATCAGACCCAACCTTGATGGACCCGAGTTGAGCTCTAATGACTTAGGTGTAGGAGCCAAGAATTTGGGTAGAGCCACTAGGGACTCGGGGATGGGGGTCCTAGACATGAGGTTGGACAATGTTTGGGGCCTTGCCTCAAAGGACCCTTGCCTGGCTTTTATAGATTGCATGGCAGTTGAGGAAATGGTCAACCCTGTTAGACTCGGGCTGAGCCTTAGTTTTTGGGTGAGAGAGTCAAGTACTTGGGCATGACCATTAAGGACCTAAGCATCGGCACCAAGGTTCGAGATCCAACTTTAAGAGACCTAGGTCAGGCCCCGAACCTAGCCTCTATGGATCAAGGCATAGACACCAAGGTTTCAACCATGAATTAAGGACATAGGCCTCGCCTCTATGGACGTAGGCTTAGGCTTGATGTACCTAGGCCATCTTTGATGGACTTTGGCCAAGTACGAGTGATATGGGTGTAGAAGTAAGGTATCCAGATATGGCTGTAGAGGACTTAGGGCATGGGCATTGGCGTCTTGGGCCTGATCTCGAGGGATTTGGGCCTAGCCTCTATGGACCTAAATCCAGCCACTAGGAATTGAGCTCGATCTTGATAGACTAGATCTAGGTGCCAATGACTTGGACACAGGAGCTCGGTACCTATGCCTAGCCATTGGCAGCTTGTGCACAAACACGAGAGGATATTGCTTTTTGATTAATTGGGTTAAATTGGCTCCTTGTAAGCCCATTAAAACCTATCATTAATTACGCTTTGCTTTATTAAACCAATTTAAACCCATATTTATAAATTTAACGTAGCTTATATCTCACCCAACTTTAAAAATGAGTCAAAATATGATCTATGACCCATTTTGGGGAAAGTTACCAATACAGTCCTAAACCTATTGCAACTGTATTAATTAAGTTCTTAATTTTTTTATTTGTTAATTGAATCATAAACCTTTTTACATTTATACTAATTTAGTCTATCCAGTTAATTTTAGTTGACTAGCACTAACATATACGCTAGCCCTCTTACATGGCGTAGTTAGCGTTGACATGGCAATTTTTAATAATGTTTTAATTTTTTTGAATTTTTTATTTTCTTTTTCCGCTTTTATTTTCTTTTTTTCTTCCTTTAGTAGGTCGCCAAAACTCTATGACCAGCCAAAGGTGAGGGCTGGTGAGGGCAAGTCTCACCCGCCCTTGGTGAGGAGCCCTACCTAGCCATGGCGAGGGCGAACCTCACCCCTAGGGTGGCTGACCTCACCAGCCCTTACCTTTGGCTGGACATTGAGTTCCAACGATTTGCTAGAGGAAGAAGGGAAGGAAAAAAGAAAGAAAGAAAAAGGGTAAGAGGGAAAAAGAGAAGAAAAATAAATAAATAAATAAATTTGAAAAAATATTATACATTATTGAAATTGTCTTGGTCAGCACCAATCGTACCACGTACGATGATTAGCGTCCATATCGGTACTGACATGCTAAAATTGACCGGATGGATTGAATTAACATAAGTGCAAAAGATTTAGAACTCAATTAGGAAAAAAAATGTTGAGGATTAAATTAACACAATTGTAATAGATTTATGACTATTTTAGGAATTCACTTCTAATGCTGCTACAATTTTCAACCCACCTATCACAATGCTGCAAGTAGGACACGAGAAAGTATTTTGAGTATCAATTGTATGTTTGATGCGGTTTAAGGAATCAACATCAATAAACCTAAAGTAATGTCAAACCAATTTTACTTCTAATTCTTCAAAGTTATCGCTTTTGATTGGCTTGCTTCTATATATTACACACAACTTATTATTACTGATGCGCAAATTATATTTTGTTGGACACAATGGAACCTTGCGCCGGGGCGCCACGGTTGTTGTGCTCGCGCGCGCAATGAATGCTACCACAGAGGTCGCGACCGCAGCGCGGATGGCCGTTCTAGCTGTTGGCAGCCCTAAATCAGGGGTAGCTCAAGGCAGGGAACCCCTCATTCGTGGTCAAATTTGGAGGAGAGAGAGAGAGAGAGAGAGAGAGAGAGAGAGAGAGAGAGAGGAGAGGACAGGAGAGGAGACAATTTATCTGGACCGTTGATTGCATTGAAATGAGTGGACCTGTCAACGGATACATTTGGAATGTAAATTGAACATTTGAGTCCCAATTCATATATAATATCAATAATCACAGAACTTCCACAAAATCTATAACGGTGGCTTCTTTGAGGAGGGGCAGCTCCCTTAGCAATTCCAGGTTCGGTCTCCATAGATCAGCCATTTGGAAAATTGAAACTAAAGTTTTCATTGTTTAGCAATTCATCTACCAGAATTTTGGTATCCATTGTGAAGCATACGTGAAAATTGGGGTTAAGAAAATTTAGGTTACCATCACTTTGTCTTCATTTTTATTTCATCAAAGAAAAAGGGCCATAATACTTGAAGTTTCTTCCAACCATGTCTCCAACTTATACCATACAAATTAGGACATTGCCAACAACCATTTTTACCTAAATTTGCATACGCGTGATGTTTGTAATTTGTAATCCATCAATTAGAAGCATGGTTAAAGGTAATTTCGAAGAAACTTAAAGAAAACTTAGTATTTCTGCATAGCTTGGTGATATGATTAAAGGAAAAGGTGAATGTGAAGATTTGTTGTTGTTTATTGACAATTACAGAAATTGTTCAATCATCACCAACTAATTTAAAAACTTAAATCATTGTATAGAACCAATTTAAAATGTTATCAAAAGGCCATATTCAAAAGTAAAGCATCCTCGAACTCTAGCCTTGTGGTTATGCAAGGAAACTAGCCCAAATATATGTTGATAACCAATTTGGAGTAACTCTAATTTTGTTTGCCTTGGTATAAGATGCAACAAGGTACATAAAATCCAATTTCATTGACCCTGAATTGTGAGAGGTCTTCTCATGCTGGAAAGCACTGAAAATTACAAATTCACCCCCACCCAGAGTCAATACGTAGACATACATATGATTTTACGCAATCATTGAAGATCAAAGAGGAATAAAATAATCTTTACCAAAAAAAAAAAGAGGAATAAAATAATATTTGGAGGGTGATAGTGCCACTGCCATGGTGGTGCGGTGCTTTAACCCTGGAGCTCTCTACACAATTCTCTCTCTCTCTCTCTCTTTGGGATTATGAAAATGAAAGTGGGGTTACGTATTGCTGGTTTTGAACTGTTTGGGAAATTGAAGCAAGCTGTTCCCAAAGAAAAAAGCACGCCATTTATTGGCAAAATAATATTAAACATATATCTGAGGCATTCAGATAGAGTTTTCTCAACACTTTGCCTATTTTAAATATTTATTATTTTCCAATTGTATATTCCACTTCCATTGCCTAAAGACGACGGCATTCAGTTTTCCCCCCTTCTTTATTCATTTATTTCCCCCCCTTTTCCCGTCATTGGATTGTGTAGAAAAGAGGCAATTTCGAGTATAGGGATTGGAGGGATCTTTCTTTCGTCTTTTTGTTTTTTTTTTGCTTGAATTATTTTTACTATTTTTTTTTAATTATTTGCTTCATTCCCTCGCACCTCTTCAACTTTATGGAAGAAAAAGGTTGATAGAGGCCACCGAAAAGCATGGACACCTTATCATGAAAGCGAGAAAAACACGACCCGATTTGACGGGCCAACACACACCCACAACACAAAATACCAAAAACCACTCGAGCGCCTCGCAAAAAATTCACACGCTTGTTCCATCATCACATTCACATCTCCATCTCCACCTTCTATTCCCTCTTGGCTATTCTCTCCACCCCCTTTTTCCTCGGTCTCTGTTGACGAGCATGATGGAGAAATACAGAGATTTTTGTCATGTTTTTGAAGAAGAGATTGGCTCCTTCTGCTGGCTTGCAATGAAGAAGTGGAGAGCTGCTGAATGGCTCCATATCCTTCCAATCTTCCAAAATTCCACTTGATTAGGATGGACAATAGTCTGTCAAAAAGGGAAAATAAACTTATCCTGGGAAAATCATCGTTTCAATCTTGGCCCTTTAAAGTTGAATATCAAGATTACTCGCGTTATTTTCAATTTGGAGAAGTAAACTGAGTCAATTTGCTCCAACTTGACATCATTGTAGTCCATAAACCTTTAAAGGGGAAAAATGACATATTGCAATTGTTTTGCTGGTGAGAAATCATGATATAAAGAGGATAAAAGTGAGTTAGGCAATTGAGAGCATACCAATCCATGCAATCAAAAGCATGTTATCGAAAAATAATCAAATAAAGATATGATAAGAATTCATTTTTCTCAATAATGGAAAAATACCTTATCAATCTCATGAATGAGATAAACATGAGTTAAAGATCTAGATGGATGCCTCTATATTAAACTCTTTACAGTCGGTGGTGTAGAAAACTATGATCCCTTTTATGAGCCTGATCCACACACAAATATGTTTTTTAATCACTAGCCAAACTCTACAAATTAAATACCATAAGAACAATTAAACAATAAGAAAGGCATAATTTAAAGTATTATAAATTTCCATGCTAGTGCATTTAATGCAACTGAAAGAGCACCTCAAAGCAAAATGGCAATCATAAACAGTTTCTCCTTTTTCCTTTTTGCTCCAGTGCAACTTTAGCTTTTTCATCGTGTGGGTAATCAATCTCCAAGTCAACCTCGCCTCATCATTTGGTCTTGGGTTCTTCTGAACAACCCACCATGCACCTCATTTCCCACTTTCCCACTTTCGCTCTCTCTCTCTCTCTCTCTCTCTCTCCCTCCCTCTTTTTCGTTTTGTTTTTGTTTTTACCTTTTCAACAGGAGTATGTCATTCCCTATATAATTGCCTCTCTCTTTTAGCCGGATCTTCCCCTCATGGGAAGCAGAAGCATCTCGTTTCAGGCAAAGCATGAAGGTTCATCAGTTCGCACGTGGATTCTTTGAGCTCGAACCCACCACCCTCACGCTCGGCTGCAAACGCCTCCGCCCCCTCGTTCCAAAGCTCCCCCACCAGACCGACGTGGTCTCAACTGCCGCATTTGTCGACATCAAGAGCTTCATCCGCCCGGAGAGCGGCCCGCGGAGGCTCGGCTCCTCCTCTGACGACAAGAGAGACCCTCCTCAGGTCTCGCCTATTTCCCTCTTCCACGGCAATTTCCACAATTCACGTCATGAGTTGTGAATTTTGACTACATACTATGTGACATTTTGCAAAGTGGCTAGGAATTCAAACTTTGCCGTGTTTACAAGTCCAATGTACCTCACAAAGAACCTTCGGAGTTTGTTTTTTTTCCATCGATCAATTTCTTTTCGATGATTAAACCGTGTTAATCTACCTGTTCTCTTCCTGGAGCATACGGCCACCGGTAAAACCTAATCAAAGGGGCCGGTTGAAGAAAGAAAGATTCGTATCACGCCTCTTCTAAACAAAGCAAAATCGAGAGTGGTTTTAATTTACCGTGTTGTTTGACCGAAAAACAAAATAAAATAGATAGTCTGTTCTCTTCATCATTGCGATTGCCACGGCAGCCATTAAGTGTTTGTTAAAAGAAATATATGTCTTGGCAGTGAAGAAATTCCTATATGATTTTGAAGTCTCATATTTTATGTGTGCATGGGAACTTCTTACGTTCATGCAGGTGGAAACACATCCAGGAGGAACACGTTGGAACCCGACACAAGAGCAAATCGGAATACTCGAGATGCTGTACAGAGGGGGAATGAGAACTCCCAACGCGCAGCAGATCGAGCAGATCACGGCACAGCTCAGCAAATACGGGAAGATTGAAGGCAAGAACGTGTTCTATTGGTTCCAGAACCACAAAGCCCGCGAGAGGCAGAAGCAGAAGCGCAACAGCCTCGGCCTCTCTCACTGCTCGAGAACCCCCACCACAGCCGCCACCATCGCCACCGTAACTTTGAACACTACTAAGGTACACAAAACCATAATACCATATTTTTTTTCCTCATTCCAGCATTGGTGTCAGAGCGCTGCATGATGCATGCTGACCTCGACAGTTGGTTCGTCGGACTCATGCTTCATGTGTTATTTCAGCTTTGCCTGACAACTGAATTTCCATTTGATCCATCTATCAAGCATCTTCTCAGACTAGAACCATCTGGTCAAGGCTTCATGTTTTATGACATAGAAAACTCACCAGTCCTAGCACAATATGCACGTGTGGATGTAAATGAACGTTTAAATTTTGTTGCAGGGATCAGAAGGAGAGATTAGAGGGGAGGAGGACAGTCCATACAAGAGGAAGTGTAGAAGCTGGGCATTTGACTTCTCGGAAGTAGAAGAGGATGTGAGCAGGTCATCATCATCTTCATTCAGAGATGAGGATGAAGCAGTTCACTGTAGAACTCTGGAGCTCTTCCCGTTACACCCGGAAGGCAGATGAAGGTGTTCGGTTCGGAAGAAAAATATAACCTGGCAAAATCTTCCTCTCGTTCTCTCTCTCTCTCTCTCTCGCTCTCTCTCGCTCTCTCACCCTTTCTCTTTATTTCAAATACTTTGTGAGGCCAAATTGTGATGTGATCATCGTCTAAGCATGATCTTCCCTTCTTTCTTTTTCTTTCCCTTATTTTGAATTAGATGATGTACTGCTTTTTCTTTCTCTTTTCTTTCCTTTTGTTCCGGGAAAGAAGAAAGAAAGACAAGATGTGTCGTCTCTTGTCTGACCTCTGTACTCTAATTTAACCTTTGTTCTCTCTCTCTTTCTCTGACTTCTAAGCCTGCGTTCTCCGTAGGACTCTTTATTCCCATCTCTGCCATGTGTTTGTGTGTGTATGCGCTTGTTCATTCTTTTGACTATGGAGGAACAAGCATGTTAATAAATCCAAGGCTTTTAGGTTAAAAGTAGCGACCTATGGACACTGAAGTCCAAGCACCTACTCATCTTTTTTCATTTTCCTCCTTTTCTTTTTTCTTCCTCTTCTCCTTAACCCTACTTTCAAATTATGAACATCGCAATCTAAAAGGAAAACGTTTCCACTTGCATCAATTCCCAAAAGAAAAGAAAAGAAAAGAATTGATTTATAGTAGTTATATGCGTTTAGTCTCTTGTGGAGACTTTTTAGCAAAAGCAACATGGAAGATCAAGATGATCAAATATCGAAGGGACGTGGATTTTCTTGATGCGAAGAATCTTTTGTGATTGACATGCTTTTTCAAACATTATCTGGGCGGCCATCCATCCTCGTTATGGAAAAAGTTTTGGGAGGGAAAACATATGCCACGAAATTTGAAAATTACATGTGTGGAATCATCTCAATGATTGTTTAATTTTGGACACATATATGACAACTTAACAACGTTTTAACTTTTATTTCTACTTTCAATAACATATCATTAAACAACTTTAGGATCCATTTACTTTTTCCAAAGCAAAAAGGTTTCTCTAGAATTTCTCTTCAAAATTTAAAATACTATTTGAGTTTTAAGAATAAATAAACAAGTCGTACGAGAATCTATATTTTAATATTATATCTTGAAAGGTTCAAGTTCAAAGAGTTCCACGTTGAATAAAATTTAAATTACATGACTCAAAACATTCGAAAACATAAAGAATTTGAGGGGAAAATGATCAGTTCATTTCTTAAACCTATTATCTGGATGTCAATTCAGTCTGAACGTTTCAATTTTGCTAATGTAGTCCTAAATATTCATGCAAAGGTCAAATGTAGTCTTTTTTGGTCAATTGCTGTCGGAAATTATTGCTTGGGTGGCGTTCAATCATCGTCGGCGGTTTTATGTGATATGCTGATGTGAATAATTTGTAAATCACACCCATCCGTGGGTATCTATATTGGTTGAGAGTCCCTCCCTCATCACAGAAGTCAAGAGTTCGAAACCTATAGTTGCTAGCGATTTAAGTGGGGGCCCTAGTGGTGGGTTGTTGGGTTAGTCTCCTCAGAGGTATAGGGGCCTGGTCCTCAGGAGCCGTTTGGGCACGAAGGTCCATAGTGGAGTCCTTAGTTACCAAAAATATAATAATAAATAAATAAAATAATTTGTGAATCACTACATCAGCATTTCTAGTGGCAATTGGGGGAAGGACTATATTTGAATTTTCTACAAAGGTTTAAGATTATATTGGCAAAACTGGAAGGTGTATGACTAATTGGTAATTATACCGAATTTAAGGATTGATTATTGGCATCAAGACATGTGAATGTAAAATAACATATGACATTGAGGAATAAGTAGCAAAGTGTACACTGTATAAATGACAATTAAGGTTAGATATGGAGTTCAAGATTTTTTCCCAGGTCCATACATAATAATAATAATAAAAAAGTTCCACATTGAGTGGGCCTAGCCGGTTTCCTTTAACAATGTGTTTACCATCAGGAAGTGCAGGAAATTTAGACAAATTATTTAGGGAATAATTTTCTTTATTTGGGTGTTTAAATCTGGAGGGAAGCGGGTGAAAATGAATGGAAGCATTTCCCTCTAAGCTTACATTTTATTTCTTTTATTAAAAAATTCACGCTAGAGGTGATCATTGGACAACTTTATAAATCCGAACTTCAGGACAACTCTAAGCGACCATCTGTAGATGGGCTTTATGATCAAGAGTAACTACAAAAATGCACAAAATTATATGGTCCAACTTTCTCATGATTCCGTCTTTTAACGGTGGCTTCACTACCTACGACTCCAAGTACTCTATCTTAGAGCTACTATGGCGCTGGATGCATGAAAAACTTCCATAGACGATCCGTTAATTCCAAATTTGAGATAGCCGTATTGATTCAGGGTATGTAAAACAGTTGGTTTAGAATTCAAAGGCGTTCACTCCCATTTGAAAGAGATAAAGACGCGTTTTGAATATTATTGATGACCATTGAAATAATTGAAGGTGAATAGGGTGACGGACCCTCTGGGGAAATGTACTCTGTATAAATCATACCATGGTATGATGTGATGCTTACAAGTCAATTGCACTATTGGGTTCTTTCCCTAACAAGGATTTGACCAACTTCAAGTAGATATGGAACTGTCGCTAAACCCATCCCGATCCAAGATTATACTCGTAGGCACAACCTTTCCTCTCGAGATAGAAAATGCAAGGGGATGTACACAATCCAATAACTTAGGGCACATGGTTGGCTTGCAACTAGATGACGAGGATCAATGTCTAGAGATATTAGATAATCGTGTCTTCCTTTCCCACCCCTTCTCTCCCTCTCTCTCTTTCCCTCTCTGAGCCTTTATTCATTTCTTCCATTTCTGGTGGGGAGCATTAGTTACAGGGCTTGCTCTCACATGTGTCAAATTTGAGCTTTCTCAATATGTTTATATTGTTTGCGTACGGTTATGGTGTTGGGGATGGCGAATTAGGCACACATCATTGAAAGGCAAAGCCGTAATTATAAATTGAGATTACAACGTGTGCTTATCACTAATGGTACTGTATGATTCAATGATTGGTTGCCAATCTTTTCGCTTGAATGTAGTTACAAATATATTTTTGAAGGACAAGCCTGTGATAATTTCTATCAACCTAGCTCTAATGAAACGTCTTGATTTTTAGTTTTTTGTTTGTTATTGTGACTTTTGAGATTTTTTTTTTATATCAATTTGATGATAGATGACAATTTCTTTTTGACCCAAAAAAAAAAAAGTATGACATTGCATCTTAACATAAGTAAAAAATTATTTGTGATCGATACAATTACCTATAGAACACATTTCATATATATTTGGGTAGCAATTTGTGGATTTGGCTATATTCCATAAGGCATAGGAGTGCTGTTAAAGGAAGGAAGGAAGGGAGAGAGGGAGAGGGAGAGGGAGATTCTAAACTTTATATCAATGCTCTAGACTATTTTTTAAAGACACCTTTTAAATGCATATGTTTCTTAGAATTATTACTCATTTCATTGCAAAGAGAGAGTGAGTCTTTCGAGCTGCGTTCTGTGGATGATATAATATCAAAAGGATAATTTTTGTCCTATCTAGTGTTTGGGCCAATGAAAATCCAAATCCAAATAAAAAGTTCGACCTTAAGGGTGAGATATATTTGGATAGGCTATCTGCTATCCAGTAAAAATTAAAAGAAATGACAAAAATAAATAATTCGAGCCAATTTCCTGAAGCTTGTTCGTCTCACGCAACTGCATCACACAAGCAGCCGCACCTTCGTCAGATCTAGGACTCGAAACCTCATATTCGAGGTATCCGGCCTCAGGGAACCCTAGATAAGTGGTTGCCTAAGGCTGGGCCTCGACCCCGACGTTGACTACGGCCTCTATGGTGCGAACAATGTCGGACGTTGCGCCAAGTAGGAGGGGGAGGGCGGCACCGTCAGAACAAGAGAACAAGCACGGACGGTGACGATGCCAACGAGCTCGACAAGCGAGGAAGGGAAACACAACATAACACTTGGAGCTTGAGAGCGAGACCCAACTGGGCAAAGAAGAAATAGCGGAGCCCATGCAGCGTAGAAGTAGGCGATGAAGTGGGAACGGGACATAAGAACTTTGCAAATTTCCGAATACAAACAGAAACTTTCCCCATGCTAGGTTGTCTCTCTTGCGATTTGTTGGGCAAGATCAAAGTTTTCCACTAAGTACTGTTTTCAAGAGTAAACTAAAACTTTCCATCTATTGTTGGTAATACTAAAGCTGTGGAGAACGAAAGTCCTTGCCAGATATTAATAAAATCAAACAACTTAATAGGTTTGGGAAGAAAAACAAATTGGTGTTAATGGATATCTACTAACGGGATGAGATTAAAATAGACTAGCCCCCCAAACACAATAAACAATAAGAACAAGTCTTGTCCAGGGCAAGTTTACCAGATGTGACAGGAAAAATTACATAATTGGTCCTAAACTTACTGCATCGACACCAACCCAGTCATAAACTTTTCACTTTTATTAGTAGTCCTAAACCTGCGCAAAATTTTATTGAACTTGTTCTGGTTAATTTTCGTCAGAAATCACTAGTTTGACAGTCCAATCATCACCGATCAATCTGCATAGCATGCCGCTAGCTACTTCTAGTGAAAATTAGCCATCATGATTATATTGAAATTTTATGCAAAGATTTAGAACTTATTTGAAAAATTAAGAAGTTTATGACTATATATTTTATGTATAATAGGTTTAACACTAATTGGATGATTTTCCCAACACGATCACCTTACGCTTGTTTTATTTTCACCTTACACCATAAGATAGCGGCAACCCTCCCAAAAAATTTTACACGAAATTGTGTGATGATAGAAAAATCTTATCTATTTAAGTGGACGGAAATAAATATAAGATTTTGTCGGTCACTTTAATTGAGAACAAAATGCGACCTAACACAAAAGTTATAAACATGTAGAGAAGTAATTTCACAAAAGTATTAGTCAAAACCCTTAAATCTGTGAATTAAATAACGGGTTTGCATTTTTTTGGGAAGAAGAGGGAGCTTTAAAGCTGGAATCAGTTAGGCAAAATCACAAACACTTGGTGGACGTCACAGAGTGGGGTTTCTTCAGGCGAAAGAGAGAAGGAAAAGCACTGGCTCTAGGAGATAATATTATTTATGCAGTTGTCAAGGGCTTTGGAGGCTCTAAACTCTCACTCTACGGCTAAGCCATACATTTACACAAAAGAATACTATTCTTTTGAATCAACAAGCAGTGAGGTTTAATTGATTAATTGAGTTTGGTTGATATGATTGTCATGGTTATCGATAATTACATGATGTGATTATCAATGATTACAAAATTAGTTGATTGATGATCACAATTTGTGGTTCTTGACAACCTTTCAATATAGCTATTGTTGAGCAATAAAGTACATTCGATTGTGGAAGACCGCTTGACAAAAGTGCTTCAAGCTATGAAAAAATCAACAACTTGTATGACATGAGTATTGAATCTATGAAGAAGAGTCATCGACAAGTAACTAAGAGGTGTTCAACAAAGTGTAGAAAATTATTCACATAAACAACTAATTAATCAAGAACAATCATATCCATATATGACTGTAAAACACAAAAAACGATATGTAGAGTGGAATTAAAATGTACTTGTTTAAGCCATTGCTTCACTTGAAGAAAAATAAATCATTCTATTTAATTAGAGATCTATTGGAATGCCAAATCTTCCTCTCTATAACATATTTAAGTATAACAACTTTTAATGGGATTAAGCAACTGATAGGCATAACCCACCATTTTATAGGCTAGAGAGGGGATCTAGCAAACCCTAATAAATAGTGTGTCAATTAGGTCTCTCTCATAACAGGCTTCAGTTAAACACAATTGCCTATATTTTGCTGCTCAATTAAGCTTGTTATTAATATATAACAATACTCAATTCAATAAGATCATTCAATGGTTTAACAAATATTGGAATAACCATTAACCCAATTATTTAAAATAGAAAATCAATCAATTAATGTAAGCTTATATTATAGGAAATTTCTAACACTCTCTCATTTCGGCTACATTAATTAACTTATTTTTATTTTGAAAAAGATTTTATATTAAAAACAACACTATCGGATTAATAACTAAAAATTTTGTTTTTTGTGGCCACAACTTTAAAAAATAATATTCTAATAACGGCATCTCAAAACCAATCTAATCCTATATAACCTCAAATAGAACTATGGAGATCAATGTGTTAAGAAAATGCCGCAATACATGACCTTCCATAATCACGTATAATAAGTATTATATGTTCATGGATCATGGGCTTAGTAGTGTAGTAAGAAAGAATATCAACATGTAATCAAAATATACATTATTTATTATCTGTCCTTAATGCAATTTTTCAATGACATGAAAATACACTAGTGTAATTTCTAAACAACATGGAATTGCATGACTATGTCACAATCCAACATGAGATCTTATAATTAGTGACATCCTGTCATCTTTAAACTAAAATTCGTTTAAAGATACTGTTTTATACTTCTATTTCTCAGTCAACAGGAAAAATGATAACAATATAATCAACAATAACAATCATTGAAAATAAATGCTTTAATAAACATCATGCAATCATTATTAGTTTGCATATAACTATAATATCCAAAAATACATATTATATAACTTCCATTAACAAAAGAAATCAAAAGAATCTAAAATACCCATATTCTTTACATTTTTTTTAAAAAAAATGGGTCGTAAGCCTTTGTTAGAGGACCGGCCAACATGGACTTAGTTTTGATATTCTCACTTTTTGACCAAGTTCTTAACAATATAATATTTGATCTCCATGTATTTGGATGCATTGCTGATCTTGTCATTCTTGGAATAAAATATAGTTGTAGTGTTGTTATAGTAGATCACCATAGGTTTAGCAACAGAGTCGACAACTCACAATTCTAAGATTAAATTTCTGAGCTAAACAGCTTGAATTGACGCAATGTAACACGTTATAAACTCAGCATACATTGTAGATTTTCATAATTAAGGTTTGTTTTATACTCTTCTAAGAAATAGCACCTTCAGCCATCATAAAAATATATCCAAAAGTTGATTTTCTATCACCCGAACAATTAACAAAATCAGTATCTAAATATCTAATCACCTTTAAGTCATCTACTCTGCTATACACAAGCATGAAGTCTTTTGTTTGTTGTAAATATCTCATCACCTCTTTAGCTGCAACCCAATGTTCATGACCTAGATTCGACATATATATTCCAAGAGTATTCACAACAAAAGCAATGTTGGGTTTGGTACATACTTGTGCATACATAAGACTGTCAATTGCACTAGCACATAGAATATTCTTCATTACTTCTTTTTCAACATTATTCTTGGGGCATTGTTCTATACTCAATTTATCTCTTTTCACAACAAGAGCTTCACCTAACTTGCAAGTTTGCATATTGAATATTTTCAAAACATGATCTATATAATTTTTTCTTAGATCTATCACAATGAATCTCAATACCTTGAACAAAAGAGGCTTCCCCAAGGTTTTTTTATATCAAACTTTCATGCTGAAGCTCTCGACTAGTTTTTGCGCGATTACTGTGCACCGCCTGCGCGACTCTCGTTTCCGGCCGTTTTGGCCGGCCGATTGCGCCCATTCTTGGAGACAACATTCCTCTACAACTGATCTTGTCTTCTACCGAACGATTTTCCCTGGTATGTCTTCCTCATCTGGAATTTTGGATTTGAGTTCTTAGGGTTCAAAATTCTGGGTTCGCCGGTTCCGAATGGCGTCTTCCTCTGAGGTAGCGGAAGATAACCGGGGTAAAGCCCATATTGATGCTCCGGTTGAGCACCCTCACTCCCCCACACCCACTCGTAACCCTGTTATGCGGTACTCCTCGGCTCTGAGAGGACCTCGCGCCCATTATGGGCGTTCACGAAGCAGGGGACGAAGTAGGGCTAGAAGGGCTCGACCTCTGCTAGGTATTCCTGCTCGGCTTAATGCTATTGGGCGTGATAATGCCTCCATTGGTCTTATAAACCGAAAGGATAAGAAAATCTCTTTCAACCGTGACACTGCATTTTCCATCCCTGCTTTGCACGGTCGAGAGGCCAAAAGGCGTCCGAATGCCCCAACTAAGGCGCCGGAGAAGCCATCTCCGAATGTACAGATCCCCCTTGTGAACGAAACTCCCCCTTGCTCGCTCCTAGGCTGCTGTAACCCATTCGGCAACCAAAGGCTATGGTTTATCCTTTGTTCCTCCGGCCACAATTGAGAACTCTAAAATTCTGCAGATGCCAAAGGAGATCCTGGAATCTACTCACCCGAAATGGGAGGAATGTCTGGTTGAATACTACATTGGTAAGCACCTACCCTTCTAGCTCACGGAGGACGCCCTCAAGAATGCCTGGGGTCATCACTTGGTCGAAGTCATTGCTGCTAACCTTGGTTTTTACTTCTTTCACATTCCGAATAGTGAATTCAGGAGGAAAGTCTTGGATGGAGGCCCGATTATAGTAGCTAAAATCCCCTTGATCCTGCAACAATGGCACCCTATGTTGAAGCTCAAGAAATCAACTCATAATACTGTCCCCATTTGGATTCATCTTAGGAACGTCCCTGTGGCTCTATGGTCTGCTGCTGGGATCAGTTTTCTGGCAAATGGTATTGGTAAGCCTTTATTCGTTGATAACCGAACAGAACATATGGCAATTGTAGCTTTTGCTCGAGTCTGTATAGAAATTGATATGTCTAACTCCTTCCCTGAAGTTATAGAGTTTATGATGAAGGGTGAGCTTAGATCAGTAACGGTCCAATATGAGTGGATCCCGACACTTTGTCCAACCTGCTCTTCGTTTGGCCATAGATGTCCTGCTCCCAATTCTTTAGGTCCTTTTAAAGTTGGTCCCTCAGTCCCGAAGGCCCTTGCCCCTCGTCCAAATGAATGGAATGAAGTGCATGGCAAACGCAATAAGCACACCCCTGTGCCTGCAAACGATGGCTTGATGAATGGTCCGGTTCCGAATCATCCCAAGTCCCCCCGTTCTGATGGAAATCATTGGAAATCCATTGCCTCAGACTTCAATGGCCCTTCATAGGCAACCAGAGATAACCAGGCAGGAGGATCATCATCCCTCCTTTGAGTTGCTCCCTAGCACCTCTATTGACCCGGGATCTACTGTTGTGATGCAAAGACAAAATTCCCCTGTCTCAAATAAGTCTACACCTTCAGATGAAGAACTTGAAGATATCAGCTTCGATGACGGTGAATCTGTTTCCCTGTGTAAGGTGCCCTCCTCCATACCAGAGGAACGCAATGAAACTCCCCCTCCGAAGGTCAATCAAGAGGCCCCTGTTCATAAAAAAGGAATCCTCCGCTTTGAATCTCCTGAGGGGAGTATTCCTGCTGGCTCGAAGCTTATACCACCCTCGGTGAGGAAACGAGGTGGCAGGAGAAGGTAATCCTATTATCTCCATCCTATGTTTTTTGGTGTTTGGAATATTAGGGGTCTTGGACAAACCCTCAAACAAGCTGAGATTAGGAATTTTGTGAGGACTAATCGCCTCTGTTGTATTGGTATTTTGGAGACTAAAATATCCCCTGCTACCCATTCCCCTGTTTCGGCATCCCTTCTTCCTAGGTGGTCTTGGTCTACAAATTACTCTTATTCCATCAGGGGTCGCATTTGAGTGGGTTGGAACCCCCTGGTAGCTTCTTTTTGCACCTCAATTTGTACTGCTCAAGCCATTCATGGCCGGTTGGAGTGTTTTATTTCTGGTGTTGCTTTTAATCTTTCGGTGGTTTATATGGAGCATTCTTTTGTCTTGAGAAGACCGCTTTGGAATGATATGATATCCACTAGTTCCATATGTCTGGACATCCCTTGGATTGTTGCTGGTGACTTCAATGCCATTTGTTATGCTTCCGACAAAGCAAATAGATCCAATTACTGGATTCCAGCCTTTGAAGATTTCGGAGATTGCCTCATCCAAGCTGGTCTAGATGATCTCCGTTTTGTGGGTAACAGGTTTACTTGGTCTGCTTCTTCTGGTCCTAATCGAAGCCAAAGGAAGATAGACAGAGTTCTTACTAATGCAGCTTGGATCTCGGCCTTCTCCTATTCGGAAGCCAACTTTCTCGCCCCTGGAGTGTCCGATCACTCTCGTATGGTGGTCAGGATCCTCCTTGTTCCTAGCTCGCGTAAACCCTTCAAGTTTTTTAATTTTTGGATGTCACACCCCAATTTCTTTGAGTTGGTTCGGCAAATCTGGGAGCTGCGTATCTCTGGTACGCCTATGTTTGTCCTTTGTAGTAAGCTTAGGTCCCTCAAACGCAGACTCAAGTTATTAAACAGGGAGGCTTACTATAATATTTCGGCTAGAACTTCTGAAGTTAGACACCTTCTCGTGGAAGCGCAGAACGCTATCTAGTTTGACCCTCATAATCAAGCTCTAGATGATGCTGAAAAGGACCACCTCCGTGTCTTCTTTGACCTTCGCCTCAAGGAAGAATATTTCTACAGACAAAAGTCAAGGGTCAATGGCTTAAAAAAGGTGACTTAAACACTAGGTTCTTACACCATTCGGTGAAGCGAGGCCATCTCCGGAATAGAATTCTCTCGATTTCTGATGGGAGTAATGTAATTACTGATGAAGCTAAAGTGCAACAACTCTTTGTTAATCACTTTCAAAATCTACTGTCAGCCGTTACCCCCCCCCTCCGCCGTTCCGTATGTTGATGAGATTCATGCGAATCTGGCTTCTACGCTCAATGATAATCAGATCCAAGCCATCTCTCAGCCATTCACTGATGAAGAAATCCAATCTACTTTGTTTTCCTTGGTTAGTGGAAAAGCCCCTGGCCCGGATGGATTTAATGTTGATTTCTTTAAGCGGTTGTGGGATATTGTAGGCCTTTCCGTTCAATTGGCAATTCGGGAGTTCTTCTCTACTGGTCAGCTGCTTCGTGAGATCAACACCACTATTCTGACCTTGGTCCCAAAGTCCCCCAATGCCTCCATGGTAAATGACTTCCGTCCTATTGCTTGTTGCAACATTGTATACAAGTGTATCACAAAGCTGTTAGCCAACAGGTTAACTTCTATCCTCCCATCTATAATTAGTCCCCCATATAACGCTTTTGTTAAAGGGAGGAGGATAAGTCATAATATCATGCTTGCTCAAGAGTTATTTGCTCACTTCCACCATGAGCCATACTTTCCAAAGAACATTATTAAGGTTGATTTTTCCAAAGCTTATGATTCAGTTGATTGGAAGTTTAGGGGTGCATGACAAACCATAATTTCTATTCCAGAAACAATTTTTCTATTCTAGACCCGTTTCTAGAATAGAAATCCGTTTGATAAACCTATTCCATTTTTCTATTTCTGGAATAGATTTCTATTCCAGAAATAGATTTTGATCAGAAATCAAAAATAGAAATTTTCTACTTTTCTATTTCTGGAACATAAATTGGAAATAATTTTTCCATGAAATTTTCTACTAAGATGAATATGCTTAGAAAAAATATTGCCAATAAGATGGCAAGAGATCATAATATACCGGAAATTCCATGAAATTGTGTTTTCAAATTTTGTAATGTATTTCTATTATTTTGTATTTGGGGATTCCCAATCTTTGCTTTTGTAATGTGATATTGTATTTGATGATTCCTATCTCAATTCTTGTAATATGATATTCTACTTGAGGATTTCCCTTATTTGTAATGGTCATTTATGACAAGCTCTATTACACTTCGTAAAATTCGCCGATTTTGTAAAATTTGCCGCAAATTGCCTAATACACTTCTTTGTGTTTCTTTCTAAAACGATTGCTCGATATCGTAAACCGTGGCAGTGATCGAGATAACACACTAGCATGAAGGGGATTAGAATATGGTTGCCCACCTTCATTCTACTAGAGTTTTGGGAACCTTCTATCATGCTCAAAAGTAATGCATATTGATTTCTTTTTTCTATTGTATGAAAACTTTTGATAAGTATATTGTTTGACCGTAATTGTCTATCTAGGTGGATGCTAAAGAATTTTGTGTGAAAATTTAGAAAATTTGATATAACAACTCTTACTTTGTATTTTTTTTTTCAAAAAAGGGAGACTTTACTAAAAAAGAACTCTTACTTTGTATTTGGGTCAATGGGTTCATAAGCATATGAAATTTGTAAGAATGGACATTTCATTTGCTCCAAAAAAAGAAAAATTTGTTTTAAGAAATAGAAATTTTATACTGTTATCAAACGAATTTCTATTTCTAAAACAGAAATTTTATATCGTTATCAAACAGATTCTTTTGCTCAGAAACTCGTCTAGAAATAGAAATAGAAAAATCTATTTCTGTTCTAGAAACTATTTCTAGAACAGAATGGTTGTCATGCGTGCCCTTATTGAGTTGACTCTCCAAGCATTTGGCTTCCCACCCACATTTATTAATCGAATTATGACATGCATCAGAACCCCCAAGTTCTCTATAGCTTTAAACGGTGATTTGCATGGTTTTTTCCCTAGTGGGAGAGGCATCCGACAGGGGGACCCTGTCTCCCCATATATCTTTACTCTTGTAATGGAAGTTTTCACTGGCATTATTAATGCCCACACCTACAAACCTGGATTTCAGTTCTTCTGGCGTTGTAAACCCTCCAAGCTGTCCCATTTATTCTTCGTTGACGATGTGTTGCTCTTTTCGGAAACAAACATGCTGTCTCTAAGCCTTCCAATGGATGGAGTAAACACTTTTGCTGCCTGGTCTGGTCTCATCCCCAATCTTAATAAGAGTGAAATTTTTATCTCTAGGGGGCTTGAGTCTTTGAAGAGTGCCATGGTTAATGCATCGGGTTTCAACCTTGGATCCTTGCCTTTTCGGTACCTTGGCGTCCCCATAATTTCCTCAACATTAGGCAAGGAAGATTGTGTATCTCTAGTGGATGCTATAATGAAGAGAGTTCAGTCATGGACTAATTGCTTCATTTCATCTGCTGGTAGACTCCAACTTATTAGATCTGTTCTCCATTCCATTCAGGTGTACTGGTCTTCGGTTTTTATCCTCCCCTCCTCAGTTATTAATCGAATTGAGCAGATTTTCCGTCAATTTCTCTAGTGTGGCCCGAACCTTGGATCTGGTGGTGCTAGAGTTTCTTGGGAAGAAGTCTGTCTTCCTAAAGCGGAAGGAGGATTAGGTATTCGTTCACTTCGAGTTAGTAATATTGCTGCCATGACTAAACATATATGGCTACCTTTCTCTGATAAGTAATCGCTCTTGACCAAATGGATCCATTCAGTCTTCTTAAAACACAAGAATTTCTAGATTACGCCTAGGCCGACCGTTTGTTCTTGGTCTTGGAAGAAACTCTTTGGCCTGCGTGAATTGATTCAGAGTTATTTTGCCTGGACCATTGGTAATGGGTTATCGGCTTCTTTTTGGTTTGATACCTGGCACCTTCATGGTCCATTCAACAAGTTATTCTCGGATCGTGACATATATTGCTCCCGTATCCCTCGGAATGCTTCCGTTGCTACGGGTATTGCTGCTCTCTCTATCCCATTTAATGTAGCTACTGCCATCCATACTTGGGATAATCCTCTCCCCAGCCTCAACAGCCATGATGACCGTCTGGTGTGGCTTGGCCACTCCTGAGGTCAGTTCTTTACTGCTTCTGCATGGAGCATGCTTCAAGCTAGGGGCTCCTTGGTTAACTGGTCTCGATTTGTTTGGAGCTCCACTCTTCCCTCGCGTTATCAAACCCATCTATGGCTAATCACTCGGAATAGATTACCAACCCAAGTTTTGCTTATGTCGTATGGGAGGATCCCTGATGTTTCCTGTGCCTTATGCTTAAGTAGGCCAGACTCAATCGACCACTTATACTTTGGTTGCTCAATAATGGGTAGGTTGGCTTCTTTCTGGGCTTCTAAATGTAATTTGAGTTGGCGAAATGGTCCTTGGAAGGAGAATCTACAGTGGATGGTCAACCATCTCTCGGACTCGTGCTTCCACCATTCCATTGCTCACTTTGCATTTGCTGCCCTATGCTACCTTATATGGAAGAAGCGAAATAATATCATCTTTCGGAATCAAAGCCTATTCTTGCTCGCTCTCAAAGATCATCTTCGGAAAGCTGTCAAAGATAGAGCCTCCACATTCTCAAGAGTTCCGGATAACTCATGTAACCGAAGGCTCCAAAAGTGCTAGGGAATCCATCCTGCAATCTTTGAATAAGGTCTCAATCCTGGCCTGTCTCCCTTGCGCTGCAAGATGCTGCCGTTGTTGAAAATGCATCCTACTCTCCCTTCGCAAGGCTATTATGCCTCTGTTTCGGTTGTTCCCAGGTTATTCCCCTTCACATGCTCCTCGGCTTGGCAGGCTGTGGTTCTCGAGCTCTTGGCGTTTGCCTATTCCTTTTATTTTGGCCGTCATGTTTGGCCTTTTGCTGTTTTTGTCTCCTTTTTGGCTATTCAGCCCCGCCTCCCGTCCACTTAGTTTGACGCCTGTGTCAATTTGAGTGCATGTTTGGAGTCGCTTGTCTGTTGTGCCTCTTTGTAACTCTTTGGTTCTTTAGCTATATTATTCTTACTTCTTACCCAAAAAAAAACATCTCTACGAGCAAGCAAAATATCTACATAAAGAACTAAGAAAATACATTTACTCCCATTTTCTTTCATGTAGATGCATTGATCAAGCTTGTTTTCTTCAAAATCAAACGATCTCACAACCTTGTGAAATTTCAAGTACTACTGACGTGATACTTGTCTAAGACCATAGATAGATCTCTGATGTTTGCACACCATATGCTTATTTCTAGCTTCTTTAAACCTTTCAAATTGTTGCATATACACTTCTTCATCTAAATCTCCATTTAAAAAGGCTGTTGTTGGTGACATGTTTAGTCATTTATCATATTAAAAAATTGGAGGTTAATTTTATCTCCGAAAAAATAGTTAATCGCATAGCATATAGTTTTAGGTACATTTATTTTTAATTTATATTGACGGCGGGCCGATGACAAATTGATTCGAATTGATAGTTTAGAGCTTTAATTTAATGAGTTGGGCTAAGCTCACGAAGGGAGTAGACCGGCTCAAACCCGTATTCTCGATAAAATTTTACAAATTTATCTTTGTAATATTTCAATTTAAAAATAAATGTTGTGTTCGGAAAAGCAAATATTGCGTTTGGAAAAGAAATTTTTGTGGATATCGATTTAGAAAAATTAAAATCCTAATCCGTAACCTATAAATAAATCAAAAACGCATAGGATTTTAGGGGTCATACATATTGATACACGCGGCCGCACATAATGGGGTCTTTGTTTCGTTTGGGGGGTTCGAAAATCCACAAAAAGAAGAAGAAAAGAAAATCTCTTGAGAAGAAAAGTCAAAAGCAAAAGAAAGCAGAGAATCAGAGCAGCACAGCAGAGAGATTGACGTGAGGGACGTCGATCAACAGGAAAAAGCAGGAAAAAAAAAGAAGGAAAAAAGTGCTCCTGTTCATCTTCCTCAGCCACGCCTTCCCTACTGTCCGAGAAAATATTCAGTGGTTTCTAACCACCACGTCACTCGCCTACCTGGCATGCGTGCTCCATTCAAATTGCGCCATGTGCCCATGACGTGGAATTAAAAAATTTGAATCCTATGGGAAAATATTGGGTGGGTTTAACACTCCACGTAGGCGAGATGTACCACCATACAAAAATTAACACGTGGCAAATTTGGGCCCCCTGTCAGCGCCTTGTCTCTCCGTTAACTCCGTCTCTCTCCCATTTACTCTCTCTCCTCCCCTCCGTTTCTGCCCACACCTCTCTCCCCCCTTCTCTCTTACTTCTCTTTTTTCGAAAAAATTTCCCTCGTTAGTCTGACACACGCAAGGGAAAAGACAAGAAAAGCAGAGAGAATGAGAGAGAGAAAGGTGGGAAAGAAGAAAGAAAGCGAGGGAGGAAGTCTTCTTCTTCGCCCATCTTCGACCGAGTATCCCCCATTCCCGACGCCACTGCTTCCCACCGCCTCGACGAGCCGCTCTTGATGCCGTTGTTTTTCCCGGCACGCCACCGCCGCTGCTGCCCCGAGCGCCGCGACACCCCTTGCCCGCCACTGCGGACGTGACCTCGTCCTCGTCCTCTTCACCATCGTCTGCGGGTTCCTCGGCAGATCCAACAGCAGCGGGGACGGGGGTCGGCGGGGTCGTACCAGACGTCGAACTCTCGGAAGTCGTCGTCGTCGAATCCGGGGACGCCGTACAAGTGGCACGACAGCTACGACCGTCAGAACTCCGAGGGGAGCGAATATGGGTTCTCCGGTAGTTCGTCTGGCCGGATGAGAACCAGCAGCTTGTACCTGGATCTGAGGGCGTAGTACTTGCCGTGGGATTACGGCGAAGGGTGGCAGAGACTCTACGACAATACCCATCTTGTCGCGGGTCGGGGCTTCGGGACGAAACCGGTCTATTCCAAGAGAAGAAGGAACGGAGAAGTAGAAGACGAAGAAGAGAAGAAGTTTGAGACCAAGCGTGTGGTCGCCGAAGATAGTGGTGATCGTAATGCTGCAGTTGAGGAAATGGAAGTTTCAGTCACGCCTCCGCCGCGAGCACGGGCAACTGGAAATGATCGGAAGCCGAGGAGGAGGTATGAGACTGTTGCTCACACGGCTAAGGATGAGGTTAAAAAACCGCCAGCGGTGCCGCCGCGCCTCCGCCACCTCTCCGCCGCCGCCAAAGCCCATGTGTTCCCCGATGGAGGAAAGAAAAGAGAAGTGGAGAGAGAAGAGGGGAAGAGAGAGCTGTGGGCGAAACGAAGGGGAGGAGAGAGAGTAAGTGGGAGAGAGACGGAGTTAACGAAGAGACAGGGCACTGACAGGGGGCCCAAATTTGCCACGTGTCGACTTTTGTATGGTGATGCATTTTCGCCTAGGTGGAGTGTTAAACCCACCCAATATTTTCTCGAATCCTAACGCGCCTTTCTCTCTCCCCGCAGACGAGCAAAGGACTAACAGAAGTAACAATTAATGCGTTGCCTTCTCTCTCTCCTCTTTCTATAGATGAGGTCCTCCTTCACGACCTCTCTCTTCGCAACAAAGGCCTCCACCTCCATCCTCTCTTCCTCCTTCTTCTTCGCCTTTTCGGCTTCGGCTCCAAAACCACCAACCGGCCTCTCGAACTCTGCTTTGCCTTCTACACTTAGTTCGATCCCAGTTTCCGATTCGGATACATCACCAAAGATTTTGAAGTGGAACTAGGCTGCAAAGAGGAGGTTGGATATTTCGGTAGTGGCGTTGTGTTTCGGAGTTCCGACGACGGCTGCGAGAGATATTGTGGCGAAGGAGCCTCTCTCTCTCTTGTTTTTCTTTCGGAGGAGAGAGAGGAGTATGGCAGAGCCATTAGCCTTCAACTATGTTTCGGCGTATTACTTTCCTTGGCCGGACTGGCTGGTTTCTCTAGTTTTGGTGGAAGCTTATGTTTAGTGTGGCTCGGACTTGTCGCTGCAATGGTGGTCGCATCGATGACATCGAATGGAATGAAGCGGACTTGGCTTGGTTGGGAGGAGCGGTGATGTCGTGGCGGCACGAAGCAGTGACCATCAAGGCCTAATGGTGGAAAAGGCTAGGCAAAGTGAACATCGAATATTGGCCATATCTCCTCTTTATTATATGGAATGTTGTGCTTAATCACTAAGATTGTCTTTCAAAAGTTGGAAAGCATTCTTCTCTTTTCCTTGGTTGAGTAAATGGGTGCCTTGTTAGTTTGCTTTTGGCACATCTTAATACTGAATTCTTTCCATGTACGCTTTGATCATTTGAAGAAGATTCGTCGCTATATGCTTCCCTGTGTTGACGGTATTTATATGGCCAAATCCTTGACAAGAGGAAATCACGTGCCCACAAATTTAGCTCATCTTCTCACCGGCGCACCAGCAGCCAGGTCACCGCCTCCGCCAGTTTTTCCCCGATCGCGCCACCGTCGCCGTTCCTCCAGTCGTCCGGAGTTCCGCCCCCTGGTCGCCGTCCGTGAAGCCCCCGAAGCCGTCTCTGCTCCCGCATCGCCGCGCCTCAGTTGATCTCCCTGTAGCCGACGGCCTAGCTCCGCCGCTGTCCCTGTCCACACAGTGCTGATGATCGCCGTGCTCGCCTTCCTCTCGCGACGCCAGCAGCCGCGCCTGAGCCCTCCGTGATGCTAGAAGTCGTTGTTGCCGCGCTTGCACTGCAGATCTCAAGCCCCGGTGTGGACGCCGACCGTCCCCCTGACGCCGCAGCAACCCACAAGCCCGCACCTCCACCAGCAGAGCCCGTGAGCCTCGCCTGTGCTGCCATTGCCCGATCTGCAATAGCCGGGACTCGACGCCCCTGCGGTTTCGCTTTCAGCCGCGACCCGACGCCACCGGAGCCCACACTGCCGGTCTGCTTGCCTCCGCCCGACGCTCAGCCACTGCCGCGCTGCTGTCCCTGCCGTGACCCAACGCCACCGGAGTCCACACCGCCGCTGCGCGCCTCCACCTGACGCCCTACAGTAGGCCTCGCTCCACCACCACCAGCAGCTCGCGCCTCCGCCCGCCTGCTGGTCCCCCTCGCCGGAGCTCCTCGCCGGCGTCTTCCCCCAGCCGGAGCTCTAACCGGCCTTGACCCCTTAGTTGATTGGGCTGCCAAGCCCTATTTGAAAAAATAAAGAAAAGCAAATAGGTAGTTTTTCTTCCTATTTACTTTATTTTGTTTTTTTATTATTTTATTTTATTTTACTTTTTTAGTAGAATCGTTTCTCGATGTATGATTGAGATTCCCGACATGAATTAGCCTCTTTTAAGGAATTGACAATCCGATTTTCGTGCCCGAAATCTGAATCACAATCGCTTTTGATTCGCGATTTATTTAAAAATTAATCAACCCGATTTCATACGCGAAATATGGGTCGCTAATTTATGGATATTAATTCGATTAGTCATTGTGTTGATTGAATCAATTTTATTTTTATAAAAGAAAAAATCCAAAAAATATTTGAGTTAGGACTAGGTTGGCTTTAGAATATTTCTTATCATCTTGCATATTTAGAATAGGAATTTATTTTGAATTTTCTAAATAAAAATTAACCAATGCATTCATTTAGGATGTTAGTTTTTTTTTTAATTTAAATGCCACGTTTA
Organism: Eucalyptus sideroxylon; assembly: GCA_014182405.2. NCBI lineage: Eukaryota > Viridiplantae > Streptophyta > Magnoliopsida > Myrtales > Myrtaceae > Eucalyptus > Eucalyptus sideroxylon. The sequence goes on from CM024553.2 coordinate 33,949,004, forward strand.
ATTATTTGACAATTTTAAATTTCGAATTTTGTAAAAAAAAAAATTTTAAAAAAAATCATAATGCATGCCTAGGGCATTCTTTGTACGTCATTGCATATTAGGATAAAATTGCATGTTTCATTTTTTAAGTTTACATTGCTTTTATATATATATATATATATATATATATATATAATGCATCACAGGTTAGAAATTGCTAATTAAGATAATATCTTAGTTTAAATTAGGATTTGGCTTAACCTAATTCCTAATACAAATTAAATAGAATCTTAATCTAGCTAGATAATTTTCACATTTTTCTTAATTTCGAATTTCATGAAAAATACAAAAAAATGCCTTAGAATAAATTAGTTTCATTTTCTAGGATATATTGCATAAAAAATTTCATGTGCATGTCATAGAATTAGATTCATGAAATGCATGTCATTTAGTAATTGTTGCTAGGTCCATTTAATTAGAAATTGTCTGTTATTAGAATTAGGTCATTTAGTTATATTGCATTACATAAAACATAATTCTCATTAATTAAGTGAAAACAAAAAAAAAATTGCGTGTTAATTAGAAATCATATCTAGGGTTGTTGATGTGATTTCTAATCTAAAACGCAAATGCTTTTGTTGCCCTGATGTTAGTTTTGCAATTTACTCATTTATTTTCTTAGATGTTAAATTGGTGGTTTGTAATTCAATGTTAGGGAGATAAATTTAAATTAATTCAAGCCAAACTTTTTTAAAAATAAAAGAGAAAGGTACCGAAAGGACGTTAAAGAAATCTAGCGTAATTAAATCTCCAAACTCATAATCTCTAGTTCATAGAAGTAAAATAAATCTTTCGTTACTTTACTTGAGTTTCTCATCGACTTACCAAAAATAGATTAGTGTCGACTTTCGATTAAAAAATCAATCGCATGTTAAGAACTTAAACCTAAGTTGTGAATTGTTATGACTTAGGGGAGCCCAAACTAAGTTTAAACTTAGTAATCCATTAGCCAAACCCTAGGTGGTTCACCTGAAAATTTGGTCGCGACAGTTGTCTTGACATCCATTTGGTGAAGCTCTACGTTAAAATGAGTCACTAATGTCATGATTATTCGAAAAGAGTCCTTAGTAGATACTAGAGAAAGTATTTCAATATAATCAATACATTCTCTCTATGTGTACCCCTTTGCGACTGACCTTATCTTGAATCTCTCTATGTTGCCTTTATTGTCTTTCTTGGTTTTGAATACCCATTTGTAGCTAATCGGTTTGTACTCATTAGGTAAATCAACAAATTCCCATACTTGATTAGTTGACATGGAAATCATCTTATCCTTGATCACTTCTAACCATTCATCTGCCTGATCATTATTAATAGTTTCTTTGAAGGTTGTCGGATCAATTATATGTCCAATGTCAAAATTAGCTTCTCTAAGATAGACATGATAATTATTTAAAGGTGCTGGTCTTCTTTGTTGTTGTGATCTTCGCATAGGCATTTTTGGACCATTATCATTCGTCTAGGGAATTTCATTTGTAATGGGAGGATCTACTAACATATTTCCTGTATATGTTTCTTGCTTAATTTCTACTCTACAAAGCTCTCGCATAGAATCATCATTCAAGATAGACAATGTAATAAATACCATTTTGTTTGGTTCTTCCCTTTCGAAAGATTAAGAACTTTCTTTAGCAATATCCAATTCCAGGAATTTGGTTTGAGATTCAATAATTCTAGGGTCACAAGTAGGACAATAGAACCTATACCCTTTGGAATGTTTAGGGTATCCATCTAGTAGTCCTGGGTTTGGTCTTCTTCTAAGAAGGATCATAAATTTTTACTTCTATAGGACACTCCTAAACTCGAAAGTGATTCAAGCTTGATTTTCTCCCCATTCATAATTCAAAAGGTGTTTTTTGCACTGATTTAATAGGTACACGATTCAATATAAAAAGTTGTTGTTTTAATTGCATCACTCCATAAGTATTCGAGCAAATTAGAATTGTCCATCATACTTCGTTTAATCTCTATGAGTGTGCGATTGCACTGTTCAACTATATCATTATGTTCAAGACTCTCGAGCATTGTGTATTGAGCAACAATACCACAATCCTACAAATAATTAGCAAAATGTCCCATTTGTTGCCTAGTATTGGTATATTGCCCATAATATTCACTACCACGATCATATTTGACAACATTGATAATCTTTCCCAATTGTTTCTCAATTTTAGTGCGAAAAACACTTTGAACATTTTAAGAGCATCAGTCTTCTCATTAATTAAATAAACATAACAATAATAGGAGAAATCATCAATGAATGCGATGAAATATTATTTCCACACAAGGTGGTTGAGTATGGCCCATTAATATCTGTATGAATTATTTCCAATAGATTTTGATTGCGAGTAACGCATTTCTTCTTGGTTTTAGTCAATTTTCCCCTTACACAATCAATACAAGTCTCAATATCGTCTAAGTCAAGAGGAGGAAGAATATTAGCCTTGACGAATCGCTTTACCCTTTCTTTGGAAATATGCCCTAATCGCTTATGTCATAGCAATGAAGATCTTTCTTTGATTAAAGATCTTTTAGTAACATTATTCTCGACATTGAAAGAACAATATGTTCTCTCAAAAGATAAGGATAATCGATATAATCCATCAGACAAAGCACAATTCTCAATAATTTTGGAATTATAACTCAAATACACTCTTTTATTAGCAAAATAAATACAATATTTAGCTTTCTCAAGCAAAAAAAGAGATATCAAGTTTCTCCTAAATCCAGGAACATAAAAGACATTATTCAAAATAAGCTAAAAATCAAAATCTAAATTTAAAATAACTATCCCTATGTGCTCCACATTAACTCTAATATCGTTTCCAACTTTAAGCTTTGACTCTCAGATTTGGATTTCTTACATTTGTGAGACCTTGTAAGGTAGTAGTTACATGAATAGTAGCACTAGAATCAAGCTATCAAGAATCAAAAGGAATATCAACTAGACTTGATTCAAAACAAACCAATAACTAACCTTGGTAACTTTTTTTCTTTCTTGCTTTTAGTCAAGCTTGGAACTTATAGCAATTGGTTCTCTTGTGACACTGCTTCTTGCAGTAAAAACACTTGAAATCATTATCTCCATTTCTCCAGTGATTCGCATATTTCTTAAAGTCTTGGCCTTTCTCTTGGACCATGAGCATTTGACTATTTAGGCTTTCATTTTCCTCCATATGAACTCAACTTGGCATTGGCAATTAAGTGGGCGGACTCATGCTTCTCCTTCTTCAACTTTTCCTCCTTAGTCATACATTTGGTAATCAAGGCATTAACGCTCCATGTCTCATTTTAAACACTATAAACAATCTTAATCTGGCTAAATTAAGTTGGTAAAACATTTAAGGCGTGATGCATAATAAGAAAGGACAATATATTGGGTCTTAAGTTTGGACTGAATGTAGACTATCTTCAATATAAATTCTATAACACCTATAGCGGCCTCATACCTTATGTTCATTAATTCACTTAGTAAGTTCCCAACTTTAACCTTATCTGAGACTCTATATATTTCTCCCACTACTTCAATGAACTGTCTCGCATTTGTATCTTCCGGCAAACCACTAATGAGATGCTCGGCAATAGACCTCTTCATAGCAATAAGGCTTAGTCAATTAGATTTTTCCCATCTAACATAATTAGCCTTTTGATCTACAATACTTTGATTATTGGGCTTGGAAGGTTCATCCTCACGTAAAGCCAAGTTCATATCCACAATGCCCAGAGCATACTCTATATTTTGCTTCAATCTCTTGAAATTTGATCCATTTAACATTTCAACTGTGGCATTATTATTGTTTATAGCAAAAGTAACTATTTGTCACACATAATGCAATAAGATCAATTATAGGTAATAAGCAATTCAACAAAAATAATTAGTACATTATAAACTCCCATTTGGGCAGAGTGTATAATGCACAATTATTTTTAGCAACATGAAGTCTATAAAGTAATAATAAGGAGAATTACATATAATTGTCAATAATCCATACCTTTTGGGTACACAAACTTTTTAAATTATATATATATATATATATATGATATCAGTATAAAGAGACGGTAAAGAGAATTACATATGATTACCAAGGGCTTATTCACTTTATGCAAACAAGACCTTTAAATTATACATCTCCATTATTACAACATAGAGAGGAATTATATATAATTTTCAAAAAATTTATCCCCTTTGGACAAATAAATATTTTTCAATTATATATCCCTATCTATTAAAACTGGAAATTAATCTTCATGCATTTTTTGAAATTAATATACACAATAACCCTTTTGAGCGAGTAATTGTATATATTAATTTTTATCAATAGGAACTCAAAAAATTTGGACCCAAAATTCTTCTAGCAATATGAGGCACTTTGCAACATGTGCTTCTCAAGATCGTATTGCATTTATCAACCAATAATTTTTGCCAAAATGTTATTATTATTATTATTATTATTATTATTATTATTATTATTATTATAAATGTTTCGAACCCTCCCGCGGAGCGCATGCTAGCAGCCCGAATTGGACCCTCACGCGAGCCCAAACCAAATTTTAAACCAGACCCGCGAGGCCCTATAAAAGGATTCTGGGCTCACGCCCATAATCAGCAACAAAAGAAAAATGAGAGCAATGGGCTTACGCCCAAAATTCTTGGTTCTGGGCTTCACCCAGAACCTTTCTTTTCCTTGGTTCAGGGCATGAGCTCAGAACCTTTATTTTATTCTTGGTTCTGGGCTCACGCCCAGAACCTTTTCTTTTTTTTTTTTTCTTTTAATGGGCGTGAGACCAATTTATTGGCCCGGCCCGGCTGGAGTTCTTCCTCAACCTCCAGTCGGGTCACGAAACCTGCAAACTGGGTCATATGACCCGGTTTCGACCCAAAAAAAAAAAAAAACACATATAATAGTTGATTTTTGATGAAATTTTTCCATGGATCTTACATCTAATATCAATATAATTGACTAGAATTAATTAAACGAAGAAAAAACTAAATAATCAACCATATTCAAGCATCAAAAGTTCGGATCTAACACCCATGGCCGAAATTCGTTTTTCTCTTGTTTAAGCCTAAAAAACTTATCTTAATGCAACCAAAATATACTAAAACATATATAAAACAATACCCATGCAACAATTTATAACAAACATCAATCAATTGCATGTAATTTAAAATTCTAAAGCTTTTTCAATGTATAAACCCTAGAATTTTCAAATTCAAAATTCTCATTCAATTCTTAATGAAACTATACAAATTATATATGGTTGAAAAGATCTTGACATATAGAACAAAAACCCTAAGGTTTCAGGATCAATTGATAAAAAAATCCACATGAAAAAAAAATGCCAATATTTAGTTCAAGAGGAAAATTTCGAATTTGTTCATAAAAGAAAATAATTTTTGGTTATATAATCATATTTGACTTGCTTTGATACGTAGAAAATTACTCACATAAACAACTAATTAATCAAGAATAATCAAATCCATATATAATTGTAAAACACTTAAAACAATATGCACAACAGAATTAAAACATACATGTTTGAGCCATCACTTCACTTGAAGAAAAATAGATCACTCTATTTAATCAGAAATCTATTGGAATATCAAATCTTCTTCTCTATGACATATTTCATTATAGTAGCTTTTAATGAGATTAAGCAACTGATAGGCATAACCTACCATTTGATAGGCTATAGAGGGGATCTAACAAATTCTAATCAATAGTGTGTCAATTAAGCTCATTTCTTAACGAACTTTAATTAAACACAATTGTCTACACTTTATTACTTAATTAGGCCCGTTATTAATTAATGCTAATACCCAATTCAATAATATCACTCAAGAGTTTAACAAATATTGGAATATCCATTAAATCAATTATTTAAAATATAAAATCAATTAATTAATGTAAGCCAATATTATAAGAAATTTCCAACACAAAGTTCATCTATGGAACAACAAAGACTTGGGTATTCTAAAATTTGGCTTACAATTGGAAGTAAGAAGGAGGACATGAGGACAAGACTATTGATTGAAGGCAAAAATACCAAGCCACAGTTGAGTTGCCTAATGAGTCCAAAAGTTATAACTAGTTGTGGATGAGGTTGGTGTGCGACTAGGAGACCTAAAAACTCGGGAGTGTAGTTATAACCATACTTAAAGTAATAATTGCTGGTATACAGTTGTTATTAATAGGTTAAATATATGGCAGTGTACTTATGTAGGATCATTAAAAAAACATATTTTTGATGTACTTTTCTGAGTTTATTGATATTATTATCTTTTCAATTTCCATCATTTACTATCTTTTGTCTTATGATTGTTCGTTTATCTTTGTTGTAATGCCGAATGAATTCATATATAAAATCACCACTAAACCTATTCATAAAAGATGAAAAATCAACTTTTGGTAAAGATTTTTCAATATCTAGGTCGATACTCATTATCGGTGCAACATCATCATTTAAATTCATGGATGATTTTGTTCATTTTTACCTCGTGGAATTTTGGACTGAACAAAGCATCCAAGGGCTTGTTATCTTATCACCCTTGCTCCCTGCCTCACGAGTCACCATTTTCATCCGGGCACTTTATATAAATTATTCAACGACACCTAAGCCGAGAACAAATTTTAGGAGCGGGGAACAAGAAAGAAAAGAAGTAGGTCCAAGGCCTCTAAGGGTCATTCAGAATCCTTTGTGATCGGCTTTGAGACTGGGCCTGGCCTAGAACAGATAAATAATGAGTTCGAGTGCTGACTGGTGAGCCCATACTTTCAGGACTATATATCTGCTTTGTATTAAATTGTTTGATAAACCGAACTCAGTCTGAAATATCTCCCGACGAATTTCAGTCTCACCCACCTCTAATAGAAATCCTAGCTTAGTACAACAGTTTATTCCCATAATGATTTTTTTTTTGGGTCAAAAAGTAATTTCAATTTATTACTAAATTGATACATGAAAGAGAATCTCAAAAATCATGGTAACAAAACAAACCGATAGATCTCCAAAATAAACAAAAAAACAAGAAATTAAGATGTTTCATCATAGCATGGTTGACAGAAATCATCACAAGCTCATCTTTTAAGAAAAATCTACTGGATCCAAGTGAAAGGATCAACGACCAATCATCAAATCACAAAGTACCATCAATGATAAGCACATGTCAAGATCTTCATATGTAATTACGACTTTGCCTTTCGGTGGTGTATGCTTAGGTTTGGCGTCTCCAACACTATCACTGTATGGAGACAACATAAACATGTTGAAAAATCTCAAATCTGACACCTGTAAGAGTAAGCCCTATAGTCAATGCAAAATGCCAAAACTTTGAGTGAAAAATGTTGAACAAGTACAAATTTGACATTGAAGTTGATGTGAACATCATTGAAATTGGAAAGGGAGTACTTATTCATTAAAACTCCAAAATTAAGAATTAGATTAGAGAAAAAAGCTCCAATATATAAGATTGGGAAAGCAAAGCTCCCAAATCCAAAACTAAATTGTGAGAATTAGAAAAGAAACAAAAGGAAATTAAAGGAAAATAAGTCCCATAATAATTTTTTTTTCATAGTTTCTCATCTTTCCTCCGCTTCTGCTAAAGATGACAAAATACCTTTTGCTTTCACTCATATTTATTAGGTTGGATTTAATTTGGACCACTTCAATATTATGAGTCTCTCTCTCTCTCTCTCTCTCTCTCTCTCTCTCTCTCTCTCTCTCTCTCTCTCTCTCTCTCTCGGGTTTCATCATCTTTCCCGTTCAAGTTCAATTTGGATTACGATTTTCAATTCAACTCGACTTAAATGGGATCTCCTGGTTTTATTAGACTTCGAAATTGCAACTTGACCAGCCGGTGGGGTCAGACCAATTTGTAATATTAACACGATCACTTCAGACCCTTCTTTGAAAGAAGGTTTATTTCATTTTTTATTTGAGAAAATTAGAGTACTTTATATTTTTATTTGAGAAATAAGATTTTTTTTTTATACCTAGGGAACCCTATACAACCTGGTAGGCCAAATTTACCGGGTAAATCACTTTATGACACTAACAGAAGATTTATCACCTCGTCATTGCGCTTAAGATTCCGTGCGTCTCGCGGGATTTGAACCCCTCCATCCTAAGTAGATGTTATGGGAGCTTTTATCCAGCTAGGCCATCGTAGGCGGTAGTGAATAAGAGTATTTTAAGCCATTTTTTTTTTTTGTGAAATAAGGGCACTTCAAGCCTTTAATTGGAATTTCCCCAAAATTTCTAATGAGAATTCAAAATGCTTTAATTTTCTCAAAAAATGGTTCAAAATGATTTTATTTTAAATAAGAGCATAAAGTGTAATATTTAATCTCAAATAAAAGCTTTAAGAAACTTACTTAGTCTCAAGTAAGTGCCTAGCTCATCGATTGATCAATTCATCGCTGGTCCGTGAGCACATGCATCTCATCTGCTAATTTCGTGACATGGTAAGAGGGATGTTCTTCCAAATTATATTATTGATCATCGTCATATTTGTTCTTCCTTCTTCCTGAACTGGTCACTGTTCATTGTCTTCTTCGCACGTACTCACTCAGCCCCGGGGCTCATCTAATGCCATCCAAGCCTCCCATGCCGAGCCACAACCGTCGACAACACGTCCATGAAAGTTGGTAGTTGTCATAATCATCTTCGGCCATTCGACCAAGACCCCATTTTTCGATTCCGGTTTTTCAAGCTTCAAGAAGCCATTTCTATCGGCCACCACCTACACTCAACCATCACTGCGGCATTGTAGACCCATTCTGTGTCGGAGCAATTATGACAAAACTAGCGCAAGTTTTCCCTATAACCACCGTCGCTGTAAGGGCGCAAATCGTTTCCTCCACTCTGTACCCTGTGGGTCACCTCCATTAATGCAGGTTGACACCTGCAATTGAGGCACACGCCCTCACATTTGAGGTCACGCGACTCAGATCTAAGGTTGCATGACTCAAGTACGAGGTCAAGTGACCTCTATTTGAGCTCAAGCACCTCCATTAACGGAGGTTGCAAGGAATTGAGAAGAAGTACAAAAATAAAGGTGATGAATAATCCACGTAAGTAGATTACTGCCACTGCAAGATTCGTCGGCGATGCTCCAACGCCAGATCATGGCTCCAGATCTAGAGACACAAATTTGATCTTGCCCTCAAGGCTTGTGGTTCGTCAAGGTTTATAGCCAATTACAAGGCCATCGTCGAATCTAGAGGTGAGCTTAAGATTTAGGACTGCCCGGTCGGTCAGCTTGAAGGCTTTGTGGCCGTACATGCACTTATGGCTCGAGCGTGCTTGGCATGGTGCATTAGAAGAAGGAAGAACAAGAAGATGATGAACAGTATAATGAAAAGAAAAGGAAAGGAAAGGAAAGATTGTGTCGCCGGAATCAGCAAGTGAGATGTATGATAGGGAATGTCTCCTAATACTTGCGGTTGACCTCCTTACAAAAAAAGAAGGAAATATTTTTTGCAAGAGTCATAAGTTAGGGCTTCATTTGAGATTAAGTTATTTCAGACTCTTATTTAAAATAAGTTATACTTTAAATTCTCTTTTGAAAAAAAATGTGAACAAATGCAGTTTGGTTGCACCATTTTAAATAAGTTCTATTTGTAAATTCTCTTTGAGTTTTTGTTTGAAATTTTTCCATGCATTTATATTTCCCGCTTTTCTAGACGAGGGCGCACCAAATGCAGTTTGGTTGCACCATTTTAATTTCCCGCTTCCTTTACTTTTCTTATTATTATTATTATTTTTTTTTTGGGTGGGGTGGGGGGGGGCTTCTTTTTCCTATTTCCACATATTGAATTTTGTGAAACAATCACAATTAGAAACTTGGACTGCGAAGATATAAAATCAATTGGGTGGGACTATTTCCATTCACTACATGATTAAAATATTTTAACTAAAGAGAGAAAATCATCTTTCTTGATGGATTCCACATTTATATAATTTTCTTCAATTTAATTATTTTCTATTATGAGTTTCAGTCAAATTTATATTAATTGGTATTTAGTAAAATTAAAATTAGTATATTGTTGAATGCTCTTATCACAAGTTATGCATTTTTGGCTCACTTTTATGAGGAATTTATTATTTGATTAATTTCAAAAAAAAAAAAAAAAAATCAAGTCAGGTTATTGTTATATTGAAAATTTGCTGATTTTTTTCTATCATTGATGACAAAATCTGCATATAGACCATGTAAGAAGTAACAAAAGCCTGCTAAAATAATTGAAAACAATGATGTAAAATAGTGTTGCACATTGAAGCACCTTGATATTTTTGTCGATCCGAATAACTTTAAGTTTAATCTTTTTTTTTTCTTGTTTTATGCCCCTCTTTGGTTTAACAAACTTTATCTCTTAAATTTTTGCATTGGGGAATGTAATTTTGGTATATTTTGAGTAGGGCTTTTTTTTTTTTTTTTTTTTTTTGATTTGGTCATCCCCTTATGTGTCTATAGAAGACAATGGATAAGAAAGAATTTGAGAGTAACACGTACAATAAATGTTTATAATATTGGATTGTGTTAAAAAGTTGCTTATGTTCAGATTTTTATGGATTTGACTTGATAATTAATCCATTAATTTGCTTAACGACATGGAACGAACTGGGCTTCATTGAGGTTTTTCTCTTCGACAATATCCATGGTAATATCCACTCAAAGTCAGAAAGAAAGAAAGAATAATATCCTTAATTACAGCAAGTAAATTCAACATATATAGAAATTGCAATAGCAAAGAAGGGGTTGTAAATAAAATTTTGGGTCCATCATACTAAAATTCAATTGAATGATTAGGGCAATTGATCTCTTTAGGAAAAATGGGTGGATTTAATTATGTGGAAAGTAGATGTAGCCCCCTCCAAATAACACACACGATTTGAATCAAATTATTCATACTTTTTTTTTCCTGATTGGTGTGAGGAATGTGGAAGTGAGATGGTAAGACAAATTGAGTTTGCCCCCTGGGCATCGGATGTTGCTAGTCGGCATGTTTTGTCTTTACATTTTGATTAGGGAAGTTATCCAATCAATCCTAAACCTATTAAAAAAGTGTCCATTCAGTGTTAAACTTTTCATTTTCGCAAATTTAGTCCTAAACTTTGCGCAAAATTTCAATTTTCACTAGAAATTACTAACACGGTGACACGCCATGTAGAATAACTGGCATTGATTGGATCTCTACATTGTTGAGAAAAGTTTTTAATATGTTTTGAACATTAACGAAACCTTCCATAAGTATCTATTGAATCTGAAAAAAGGTCTTTTCGGGTGATAATAATAAAGAAACAATGTTCAGACTCTAGTTATTATCATCTAGATGTTACATATGGGGTTTTGAATAACTACTTCTTGGACTTCATATCTATGTGGATGGTAGCAAAGCTTGCTTGTGAATATAGACAAGACATTGGGCATCTTCAAACTCTATGAGAAGAACATTCAGACTCAATGAGTATTCAGACTTAGACAGTATTATCCAATCGAAAAGTCTATTCAGCCTTATATATAAAAGTCTATGTATGTATGTATGTATGTATGTATGTATGTATGTATGTATGTATGTATATTGCAACATCTAGTGATCTGGCTCATATTGCACATATAGAAAATAATAATTGATCCTCAATCTTGAAGATAATTTTGCAACATATCTTTCATGCAAAACATCTTTGATTGATTGACAATCATTACAAAGACAAACTTCATTATCCTTTACTTGAAAAACTCTACTTATGGAAATTGAAGATTTGTTTGTATGGGCGACCAAATCAATGAGAATTTAGATTTTTCTCCCTTAACAATTACTCAATCTTCTTCTTACAGTTCTATTCAATGGATAGATTGGAAGATGATCCTTCAGAGATTGTCCAATAGTTAGTTTGGAAATGGAGGAGTATAAAATGAGACCAAGGTGCCGATGAGAAAGAGACAAGGTCCAAAATAAAAAATTTCAAAGTTTGAGAGAACTTCAATCCTAGATTCTTATCTTTCATGAGTTTATAATTGTAATTATTTGAGAAGTGTGAATAATGTCATAAGTGTGTGCTTAGGTATGAGATGGTGAGATTTATTGGCCTGGGTATTAGCGGCATTGGTTTTGGGTAAGAGCACTTGGATATAAGCAGCACAACTTGAGTATAGTCTCTACTAATTATCAAGTGTAATCTAGCCAAAAGGCTATCAATGTGGGAGGGTGGACATGGATTTGAAATAAGCCAAACCACTACAATTTGTGTGTGTAATCTTCTTCTATCCTTAAACTCCTGTTGATTATTTTTGACAAACTTTTGCAAACCAGTTAACTACATCTAATATGTGTTTAGACTTTGACATTTTTACTCTAGTAAATATCATCATTCTATTGTCATTGTTCAAGCTCTTTTGACACCTAAAATTTTGACTAATCATTTAGTAATTAATTGCATAAAAAACTAAGGATTAATTCTTTAACCATAAGCAAAAGTATTATAATTAAATTGCATAGCATATAGTTTTAAGAGTATTCATTATATAGTTTACTAATTGCATTAGCATTGGATAAACGGTGAATGAATTTGAGCTTAATTAATAAACTATGTTAGGTTTGGAACTATCACCTAGAAGGGGGTAAATAGGTGAGTATGTGGAATTTAAAAATAATTGAATTCAATGTTGCAAAAGTACAATGTCTAAAGAAAAACCGTGCAGTGATTAGATTTTACTATGTACGATAAATTGTCAAAAAATAAATAAATAAGAGTTTAATGGATAGAAAAAAACACACAACAATTATAGTGATTCGGCTTGCGATAAGCTTACGTCCACTTTCTCATGCTAACGGCTTATTGGCTGAATTTCATTAATGAATCAATTAAATGTTACAATAATTGAGTACTCTTGACTCAAGTAAGTGTGATCAAATCTTCTAAGCTCACACTCCAACAACAACCTCTAATTGAGTATAGATTAAGCTCATAAAAATGAAGTATGTAAGGACAAAAATCTCTTGAGCTTTGGAATTTTTAGACTTTGGTTCTCTCCTTTTCCTTCAACATCACAACTTCTTTTAATACTCCTCAATATCCAAAATGACAATTGGATGGAAACTTTGAGGATCACTTATCCAATCAACTAGTTGACCTAAATGATATGGAAGATTTGATTGCTTCAAGAATGCTTAGAATAAAGTCTACCTTTGATTTTGTTGCCTATACAATAGACTGGGTTTCCATAAGTTGAGCTTCGTATGAAAAGTCCGTCTTGTCTCAAACTGATTGTCACAAGAATTACAATCCTTCAACAAGGAAAGATTGAGTGGATAATAATCCTATTTGGACTAGAAAGAAATTCATGCCAATTTCCTAGTTGTTGCATGAAGATTTGAGATCTTCTTATGCGTCTAAAGATAATCCTTGTACAACTCATACATCATTCTTGATTATCAAGATCAAGATCATTGAGAAACAAATCTCCATTAAGACTTTGAATTTGATGAATATGAGCTTATCAATTTGTTCTAATAATGTCACATGGAAACCTCATCATCAAAAGCAATGGTCAAGTAAGCAAAATTTTGTCAATCTTCCAAATCAATTAGGGAATTTTTCTTAACAAACTGGTCCCTGAAGTGGGGCAAAATTTGGCTAAGGGTTGAGTGGGTGTAAGTGACCGAAATTCATTAGCGTGGGGGACCATATTCAACTATGATTAAGTAAAGAATGTCCCATTAGAGCTTAAATAGAATTTAGCCTTAGTTCTTTAGAGCCCATTACATTGAAAAGGCCTAAATTAAGCTTGCATAATCAAGTCTGGACCTAGGTTTTTGTTATATAAACATATTCAGGTCTCATAATTTGAGGTCAACAAATCATATTTTTAGAACATATAGAGAGACATCGTGAGCGAGAAAAGAGAGAGGAGTTGTAGCCAGTCCCGTCCTTGGCTACGCCTGGTCATTGACTAGGCTTTGTTCCAACCTACGCCGCCCTGAAAATATATTAATCGAGCTGTTGTTTTTGGAGCCATCCTACCTTTGCAAGCATTGGTGTCGCTCGCTACCTGAATCGATGACATCCCAATTTTCTAAGTCTATTTTTGATTGAATGAGTTGAGCTTCTTATCGACACACCTATAGTTCTTTTCTTTGAGTTGATCACTCATGAGATAACTACTTTATCAGATGAAGCCGTTAAGGAATTTAAACGCAATAAACTTGAGAATTCGACTAGAAATCGACTACTTAATCGTGCTAATTTGTAAGGGTTAATATGGCACTGTCAAAATCGATCATAGACCGAAGATAGATTGATTTGACAGAGGCATGTGATTAAAGAGCAGGTGATCCACCTAATTGCAAAATTCTCTTCGGACGACATTAGATCAATTTTTCTGTCATTTCTGTACCTTGTGCTAGTATTCGAAATCTCAAGATTTTTACGATAACCGAGAGTTGTCAATGAGTCGAAGATGTACAATGTGGCTTGAAAATAATCGACTAAGGGTCAATTGTACTAAAAATTCTTAAAAGCTATCCATTAGGTTAGGTCACGCTAAAATCGCGCTCGGTTGAAATTAATCTCGAATTTCAATCTGATTTCAGAAATTGAAAGTTCTTTCATGTCACAATTTATTTTAGAAACATTAAATCATTCTCCAAAGATTTTTCGGCAAATCGGAATTTTCGTTGAAAAAACAAATTTAAGTGTTTTTGAACTGGGAAAATTAGAGGACCATTTTTGGTTGCATTTTTGGCAATCAAGTTAGACTACTTGGCAAGGAAAAATGATGATGATGTGGACACTTTAGCTGAATTTATGGGCACCAATTTGAGTCCACTTGAAGGAGAATTGAAGTGAAATTGAAGAGGGAAATGTCCAAATTCGTAAACCAAAGGGGTGGGCAACATTTGTACCATTTGGGAGACTTCTTGTGAAAGCCTTGGTGTAGCAAAGGGCTTAGGATGACAGCCATGGATGGTGGGGCATGAACTTAAGTGCTTTGGATATTTTGTGGTCCCCTCCTCATCTTCAATAGCCTCATTCTTCTTCCTTGGCTTCACTTTCTCCATTTGTATGTGTTTTAAGCTAAAAAATCTAGAGAGAAACAGCTAGCCAAGCCAGTTAGCCCATCGACTGTCCCTATTCGTCGTTCAACCACCGTCCGTCCGCTTGTCGTGCGGCCGAGCCCACATCGTCCTCCGCTTGTGTGCCCGTTGTTTGTGTGCCTAGGTCACTGTCCCGAGCAGCTTAATCCTCTAACCAGCTATCGAAGTTGTGCCACCGCCGGAGCCGTTGCCATCACTCGCTACAGCTGCCTAGTCCACCTCCTCGTCATTTTTGCGCTAAGCAGCCGCTCAGACCACCCCTTCCAGCAAAAAGCAGAAGCCGAACTCTCAGCTTAGAGTTGAGAGCTTGTGGCCCATTTTAAGGCTCGTCTGGATCTCCGTTGGTGTCACTTTAGACTTGTTTATCGCTCACCTCCATGTCACCGTTGCTGTGGACTTATTGGCTCACTAAACCGGTGAGTTTACTCACTAAACCTTGCTTAGGAGGTTAATTATACTTAATGGTTGATTAGCTTAGCCTAAGATGAGATTAAGTGGTTAGTTAGTTTGGATTAGTGATTTAATTGTTTAATTATGCATGTTAAGTAGTTAGAATAGATTGATTAGGATTAAATAGATGGTACTATTTTTCTAGATAGGTGCATAAATTTTTTAGGCCCACTTAAGTGGTTAAATTAGCATTTCCGGCTTAGGTTAGCATTTAGTGGATTTAATTTGCATTATTTAATTATTTTTGTAATTTAACGGCGCCAAGGTCGTTGACCTCTTCATCCGGCTTTGCAAGGAGGTGGTATTGGTTGGCAGCTACAGTTATTTCTCTAGATTTTCTAAGGATGTGAACACTTACTCCAGCAACAAGTGGAATGATTGGATAGCTATTCTCGAGCTTAAGTACTTCAGTAATTCTTAGTCAATCATTTCCTTAATTGCTGCTTTCATTTTGCTTGAGCTCACTTTGGCATAGACCTAGTATGGAATCTTTGGCTACTACAAGCCGGGTTCTTGATTTCTTGTAGAGTGGAGATTATTTGATGAGCGTTTTACAAGTGATGAATCTCCGATGAAAATCTAAAAATAGGATTATGGCTAATAGACTTATTAGGGTGCGATTGGTAATGTTTTTATTCTTATTAGAATATGTTTGGTGTACAAATTATAATAGACTACAACCGTCGTCATCGCAGCCCTTGACTACTATCGACCATCATCGTGCCGTTGCCTACAGCCCACCAATCACCCTTATCGGTCGACGACTGCCATCGATTGCCGCCCGACCGCTGCACGACAGCCACCCAACCGTCACACGACAATCGCACAATAGCGCACCATAGTTGCATGATAGCTGCCCGACCGCCGCATGACAATCGCCTAACAGCCGATTGTTGACCGTCATTGCAGACCACCGACCATTATCCTCTCCCTCGGCCGGTGGCTGGCGATTAGTGGGCTGTGGGTGGTGGTCATGCAGCGGCGATTGGTAGCTAGTAGTGGCAGGGGGCAGTTGTGCGGCGGTTGGCGATTTGTGAGCAAAAAGAAAAAATAAATAAATATAAAATTTTATAAATTGCACCAAATGTATTTCTATTCATTTTCTATTTTAAGAATAGAAAATTTTTATCATTACCAAATACATTATTTTACTCAAAAATCATTCCCAAGAGTAGAAATAAAAAAGAATTATTTCTGAAAAGAAACTATTCCTTAGAGTAGAAGTGTTGCCATGCACACCTTAATAGTCTATTAGCCACAATCCTATTTCTAGATTTTCACCGAAGATTCATCACTCGTAAAACGCTCATAAGATAAATTCCACTCTATGAGAAATTAAGAACCTGACCTGTAGTAGCCAAAGATTCCATACAGGGTCTATGCCAAAGTGAGCCCAAGCAAAATGAAAGCAGCAATTAAGGAAATGATTGACCAGGGATTACTAAAGTACTTAAGCTTGAGAATGGCTATCCAACTATTCCACTTGTTGCTAGAGTAAGTGTTCACATCCTTAAATAGTCCAGAGAGATAATTGTGGCTACCGACCAATACCATCTCCTTGCAAAGTTGGTTGAAGAGGTTAGCGACCTCAGCGTCACTCCCGAGCCAATGCTCCATGATCCCACAATCGTGGAGCCCCACGTCCTTGGCGGAGTTAATCAAGTTGTCCATGAAGAACATGTATGAGGTGGCGTTGTTGCCACAATTGAAGTGACACTGCTCAAAGGCTACCAAGTTGAGGAAATGCGACCTTGTCGCATCCTGGATCACAAGCTAGGGAATCTCAAGAGTCCCGTCCTTGAACTAGATGTTCTAGAAACCCTCCACCTCCCCATTGCTGAACTTGATCCCTTTTTTTCCAAAGCTCTGTCACGCAGTGGATGAATTGTAGCCTAGTTTGTGATGGTTGCTGGGTTGCTGTCAGCTTCGGGCCCGAGTACAGGAGGCTCTGTTGGAACAATTCAAGGCAATGGAGCTTGCCCTCAAGGGGTAATGAGTCAAACTCTAGCCTTCTCCCGCCGTAGCAATTAAGGGGGCGGTCTGTTGGCCTCAAAGAGTAGAAGAACTGGAGCGCCAGCTTGGCCAAGACCCCGTCCTGGTCAGGTTGGCCAAGCCGAAGGTAGATTAGCAGGTCAAGAATGAAGAGCGGGATCTGATTCTTGAGCAAGATCATGTCCTGCGGGATAATGTGCATCTAACTCCGCGATGAGGAGAAGACAGGGTCATCGAGAGTGTAACCAAGGTTATAACCCATGGAGTATCCCTAGAACAACTCGATGACAAAGCACCCATCGAGAACCATCATCATTACGAACTCCTTGCTGCGCATCTTTATCGTCCCCTCATAGAAGGCATGGGCTCTCTCCTTGACCTGCTTCACCGTGTCTAGATAGTCCTCTATCTTATGATTTTTGAGCCTGAGCATGCACATGAGGCCGTGCCACTTATCCGTGTCCTTATTGCAAAGGCGCTCGTCATCGTGATGGTACCGATCGAGGGAGACAATTTGGGGGATGCGGGCCTTCTCCTTCCCATCCTTGAGACAGTGTGGGATCTGATTAATGGAGCACTTTGCCCATGAGCGTGCCCTGTGGTCCTGCTCTGGTTGGTCGAGGTTCTTATTGATGGAGATGATCCACTTAGACTCGGGTGGCCTCGACTCATCTTCACTGAGGTTTTCACCACTGTTGGTCTCAACCTCGATTCGACGATCGTCGGATGTTTCTTGCTCTGGCTCATGAGCCACGGTTTGGCTGAACTCTATGTTGGGATTTAAAGCTATTTCTCATGTAGAATGGGTTTATGTTTCTCTGCCTCTACTTTTCTAGAGTCTTGGGGTGCGCATGGCAATGCTTCTACTCCGATGTAATAGTTTCTTTTCAGAAATAGTTCTTTTTTTTTTTTGGTGAAAGAAATAGTTCTTTTTTATATCTACTCCAGGGAATAATTTCTGAGTAAAATAATGTGTTTGGTAACGATACAAAATTTCTACTCTTGAAATAAAAAAAGAAAGAATATAATTGCGTTTGGTGCGATTTATAAATTTTTGTATTTGTTTGTGTTGACACCTAATTTTTAGTTGATACATCACTAAAAATAAAAATAAAAAATAAAAAAATAGAGAGAAAACCCCAATTAGTTCACAATTAATCATTGCTGTTCATCAATAATGCATCATGGCCGTTGAAATAGGCATGTGCTCAATTAGGGGAACTCTTAACTAGAAAGATCAAATCCTAGCCCTTAGTTCAATCCAAGGGCTAAGATTTGATCTTGCTTGAAAATATATAAAGAGAAAAAAAGAAAAAAAAAAAAAAAAAAGGTGGATATTCGACCGATCTTTTTCTCTCTCTAGAGATTGACTCTCTCTCTCTCTCTCTCTCTCTCTCTCTCTCTCTCTCTCTCTCTACAACTGTTCTTCCCCTTTGGGATCCGATCGTCTAAAAAAAACCGATAGTCTCTAAAACCCTAGGCGGAAAAAACCCCTGATTTCCAACGAGCTTTCGCCGTCTTGCCATTCGCTGGAATCGAGATCGGTGCCTCGATTTGCTCGCGGTCGTATGTTGTTCTTGAGCCGGGATTGGAGCTCGGGAGCGGGAGAGGAATTGACTCAACTCTGAGAAGAACTGGCAACAATGATGATGACTACGGCGGCGGTGGTTTCCGATCATCTCTTTGTTCTACTTTTCCGGTGATTCCTCGCAGTAGCAACGTTTGGTTTGGTCTCCTCCGTTCATCATATACCGCCTGGTATCTTCCCGATCGAGCACTCTCTCTCTGGATTGGCATCTCGAGCGAACTCTCTCGATCTCTCATTTTCTCTCTAGATCTGGGGTTTCGGCTCAGTTCTAAGGATTGAGCTCCGAGGTCGATTGATGGCATCGGCGGTGATGGCCACAACGGTGGCGAACAGGATGCTTAATCGGTTCTCTCTCGCTCTGTTGCTCGTTCGACGGTGAGCCCTCTTTCTCTCTCAATTCGTTAAAATTTTTGGCCTCTGGTTTCTCTCTCCCGTTTGCTCCCTTTGACTCGAACATTTTCTCTCAGCTCTGTCTTGTGTGCCAGATTTGACTTGCTGGAACGGCCGGTTGAGGAGCTTGGAATTTAGAGTTCAGACAGCATTGATGGCAGCAATGGTTTTCGATCCTTCGCCGATTCATTCAAGGTAACTCTTGTATTAGTTGCTGCTAGTTCTCAAATATGTGCATTTAGCAAATGTTTTGCATTGCGATTTGAAGTTGAGCAACTTGTTTTTTTTTTAAATGCGGATTGTGATCTTAAAATTGGAGACTTTGGGCTTGCTAGGGCCACATCTAAAACGGATTTTATGACTGAGTATGCTGTTACTCGTTGGTATCGTGTGCTAGAATTGCTCCTCAATTGTTCAGAATACACTGCCGTGATTGATATTTGGTTTGTGGATTTTGTACTGATTATTTGAGTGTTATTAGACTTAGATTCTTTCACGAAAAATTATCCAAATCTTTGTTATGCATGCATGAATTTTTCTAGAATGTTTTGATGACATTAGACAGTGAAAAGCACTCGCATTCCATGAAATTACTTCTGTGATCTGGTCTGACATGAGTCGTTGTGTAATTGTCTTCAATTGAGCTTCTTAAGAGCAAAATTAGTGCATGAATCCTTCTAAACATGCCTAGGAGATTTCATAAGCCTCAAAATGACATATAATTCATGCCAATTGTTGATCATTTGTCCTATGAATTTGCCTTGTGAAGTTGTTGCTATGTTTAGTCCAATTCTAGTAGGTTTGTTTTTAGGAAGTGTTAGCTTACCTATAGACATTCATGAATTTGTATGGTTTTCCTTGTATTGATCTAGGGTTAAATGTATCGAACTTATTCATTGCATTGCCCTACGTCATGCTCGAATTTCATAATTTTCATGCATTGATTAGGTGGCTTAATAAGTTAGTTACCATGCATCATTTTCTGATTTGCCATAATGTCTTGTTGACTTTGCTGGTTCTTTGTTTTACTGTTTTTTGCTGGTTCTTTGTTTTGAGGGGGGAAATTGTCATTTGCTATGTCTAACCATTGTTGCAAAATCAAAGTTAGATTAGTAAATGATATATGTCTGGTGTTAGTACCCTATTCTAACCAATTGATCATCATCTTTTTAAGTTGGCGCCTTCATGAAGAATGTTTGGAACACATGAATCTATGATATATAAAAATTTCATGACTTTCGCATGTCATTCATATAGGTCAAGCATCAATAAATCGTCCATGCTTTACTCTATAAAATTCATGTTGTTGATTTGAGTGTCTCGATTCTTTGATCTTGACCAAATCATGCATTTGGATTCAAGTGTAAGTTTCTTTACCAAAGTTGTAGGTGTTTGCATATTTTGTATGACGTTTTGTTTTTGGTTGTTTTGATATGTTTGCTTGTCTCTTTCCATTGTATGCATTTAGCTATAAGTTTCTTAAGCTAGGATTAGATTAGAGTCCCAAAGATGGAGAAAGCATGAAGATGTTAGGGATCGATGTCCATTTTGACCATTATTATGTAATATTTGTTTTTTCCTGACATATGTCTCGGGTTTATTTTGTTGTATAAAACCCGGCGAGTTACATATTTTTCTCTCTTTCTCTCATGTATTTCTCTTTTTTATTTTTTAGGATTGCATGATAGATTTACTGCTTTTTTTGATTGTTTACTTCATGTCTTGCAATTTCAATTTCATTAAGTGGTTCATTGTTTTTTTCTTCGAAATAGATTATAATGAAAATAATCCACCACGCATGATCACTTAGTATAAAAATGATGATCTCGAAAAATGTAAAAAGAAACGCATGGACATATTAGGAAAAACACAACATACTATTTAGGTACCGAAATGGCGTTAATAGAAATATTAATGTAACTCAAGTCTTCCGAACCTAGATATTTGGTTGCGTAGGAATCGAGGGAACACTCTTGATCCTTGATTGGGTTTTTTAGCCGACCCCCAAAATGAGGTTAATGGTGACTCATGTATATTCTTAAGTTGTTAAATACCAAGATCGTATAAATAAACCTGTTGTCATGTGGGGTACGAGCTTGGGAGAGCTTGCGATCTCGTGAGGGAACTCTCGTGATCAAATACCCCTAAACCCGACTTTTCCTCATTTTTGACTTGAAGGCGGTGAGATCGGGTCGCATCAGTTTATTTTTTCTTCTTGCTCACAGATTGCTAGCTGCCGTTGGCCACCACACAACCGCCACCTGTTGTTGCTGGTTGCTTATCGCTGCCACACGACCGTTGCCCACAGCCCACTGACTGCCGGCCACTGGCCGAGGGAGAGGACGACGGTTGGTGGGTTGTGGGTGGCAGTTGGTGATGATAGTTGGTACTCGGCTGTCAGGTAGCTATCGAGTAGCTGCCGTGCAACTATGGTGCGGTTGTCGTGTGGCGGTCGGGCGGCTGTCGTGCGGCTATGGTGCGGTTGTCATGCAGTCGTCGTGTAGTAGTCAAGTGGCTATCGTGCGGTGGTTGTCAGTCGGTGAGGGTGGTCAGTGGGCTGTGGGCGGTGGCAATGATAGTCGTTGGTAGTCAAGGGTTGCGGTGACAACAGTGGGCGATGGCGATAATGATGATAGTTGACGGTTAAGCAATGGCGGTCAGTGGTTGGCTGACGAAGATCGAGCAACAGCAATGACAACGGTCGCTGATGGTTAGGTGGTGGCGGCTGGCGGTCGGCTGACGATGGCCGCGGGCAACCAGAGGTGGTCAGCGATTGGCAGGGGAGCTAGCGATGGTTGCGGCAAGGAAGAAGAACAAAAGAAAAATGGAAAAGAAAAAATGGATTTATTTCTAGAAATTGTTCTCGGGAACAATAAGTTACTTTTTTTTTTTATTTCTTGTTTTTGTTCCAAATTTATTCCCCGACTACTTTTCTATTCTGGGGAATAGAAAAATATATTAGTGTTGCTAAACCGATTTCTATTTTTTTTTTTGTTTCGAGGAACAAAGGAACATAAATTGGGAGAAACATAAATGTTGTCATACATGCTCTTAGGATGCATTTGGTAATGTTTCTATTCTTATTAGAATAAGTTTGGTGTACGAATCATAAATTTTTTTTTTTTGTGCCATAGAATTTCTTTTAATATTCTAATACTTTGTTATATTTTTGTTTTTTTCTTTTCTTTTACTCCTCCTCTAGCTGGCGGCGGCGGCTGGTGATCGAAATTTCACCATGTAGGCCCTTAGCAGCCAATTTGTAGATGAATCTGTGAGATGTGTTGGTCTCACATCTATAGAAAAGATGTGATTGGTTGATCTCAAACTACGTGATGTGTATTTGTTATGTAATTTCGAGTTTAATGTGGTAATATACTTTATAAAACCCATCTTAGTCTTTTTATGTCAAATTATGACTTTCCACTGATAAATCTTTCAATCTTTTTGTAATTCTATTAAGTGTTTAAATTATGTGATGGATGTAACGTTTTTTGATAAAATTGAGCTAAAGTTTTAAAGCATTCTTTAAAGAGGTGATAAAAAAGGGGCTTTGAAAAAAATTAAAAAGAACGACTAATCCAAAAAAGGAAAAGTAAAGTTTGCCTTTTTACTACGCCAAAAGAACATCTAAGGGCCTACATTGCAACGTTTCTGTTTCTCCAAATTTCTATTATTTTATTCCCCGAAACCAAAAAAGAACAGAAATCTGTTTGACAACTGCCAATTTATTTTTCTATTCCCTAAAATAGAAAAGTAGCCGGGGAATAGATTTGGAACATAAACAAGAAAAAAAAAAGTAACTTATTGTTCATGAGAACAATTTCTAGAAATAAATCTATTTTTTCTTTTCCATTTTTTCTTTTGTTTTTCTTCCTCGCTGCAGCAACCATTAGCTCCCCTGCCAATCGCCGACCACCTTCGGCTACTCGTGGCCATCATTAGCCGACCGCCGCCGCCGCCACCGACCATCGGTGATCGTCGTCGTTGCCACCGCCGCTTGACCACTGGTGATCGTCGTCGGCTGACTACCGACCGTCGTCGCTTGACCATCGGTGATTGTCATCGTTGTTGCCGCCCAACTGTCATCACCACAACCCTTGACTGCTGGCAACCATCATCGCTGCTGCCTAAGCCCACCGACCACCCCTGCCAAGCGATGACTGCCACCAATCATTGCCCAACCGTCGCACGACAACCGCCCGACCATAGCATGACGGCCGCACCACAGCCGCATGATAGTTGCTTGACCGTCGCCCGACAGCCGTTCGCTGGTCGTCGTTGTCGATTGCCGTCCTTTCCCGCAGTCGATGGTCAACGGTCAGTGGGCTGTGGGTGGCGGTCGTGCGACAACGAATCGATAGCCGGCAACGACATGCGGCGGTTGTGCAACGGTTGGCAATTTGTGAGCAAAAAGAAAAAAAAACGAATTAATACAAAAATTATAAATCGCACCTAATGCATTTCTATTCTTTTTCTATCTTAAGAATATAAATTTTGTATCGTTACCAAACACGTTATTTTACTCAAAAATTATTCCCTGGAGTAGAAATAAAAAAGAATTATTTTTGAAAAGACATTGTTCCTCATAGTAGAAGCATTGCATCAATCCGAAATAGTAGTACATGCTCTCCAATCCCAATGGTTAATGATGCATGTAAGTATGATGAGTTCAAGCAATCATTTTCAAAAAAAAAAATAAAATTAAATCATTCATTTTTCACAAAATAGAGTCAAAATATGTTGTGAAATCAAATACTATGACATTTACTTGCCATATAAAAGGATCCACCTAAGCTCAATTTCTCAAGTTTGATCTTTTTATTTAAGTGAAATTGACACAAGAGGGATCATATGTGTGTGATCAATATATGATCGCAATCTACAGGGTCGCTGAATATGGATAATTCAAACTAAGAAACCAATTCCGCCATATAAAATAATTATCTTTGTTCAGCCAATTGCAAAATGCATATTTAAAACCTTTCAAATATTTAAATGGAAATTTCTCACCACAACATAGAACTGAATATGTTTACATGGACAATGCTTAAATAGTAATAAATTGAGTTTTTTTCTTAATTTCTGCCTTTCTGTAATTTGTTCTTTAATAAACAAAATAATGAAAGTAATAGGAAATGCTAACAATTTTGCCCTTACCTCAATCCATTTCGTTAGGGCAAAAAATAAAAAATAAAAATAAATGACGAACAGTCAAATCATCCAATGTGGCGTCACAGAAAGGTAATTCCATGTATAATCCTAATTAATGTTGACTTGAGCAAGTCGAGCCTTTCGATCTCATATTTCTCGCATCCCTAATTCAAATCATTTATCCATAATAATACCAGTAGATATGGGGAAAATGTTTTCTCCAGAGAACGACGACCAAACAAACATGTCACTTTATTGGAGAAAAAAGAAATAGGGCAGGTTATATTAAGGCAAGTGTAAATTTTTTCTCTCTCCTTCTCATTTTCTTTATAAAAAAAAATGCACACACCCATTACAATTTCTAAAGCAGTTGATAATAGTTTGACAAATTTTTCATGATATCAAAGTATATATCCTTTAAATATATTTCGCACTTCATATTAAACCAAAATTTAGAGTACATGTAAAGAATAGTGTTAGAATATTTAAATATTACACTACACTTGCATCTAATATTTTAAACTTTAAAGAAACAATTTCCAATATATCCCTGAAATACGCCTTCTTTGTTGCCCTATATATATCTTCACCCCTCAGACCTCTCTGCCACTGCCTCTTTTTCATTGTCGGGTGAGTTATGACGATATCCAAGTTCTTGTCACTACCTTAGATTATCCAATGGGTGTATTTCTGTGTCTCTCTCATCCTACGATGGCAGACCATAGCATTCTCATCAATAATTACTTGGAGCCAATGCGAATTAAACTCCCAGCAGGGTACCGATTCCATCATACATAAACAGATAAGCATCTTCTCTGCTTGTACTTGACAGCTTCTGTAAACACGACAATCATAACCACATTGACGTCTACATTGTGATCGGAGAGTTTGACCTCAGCAAGATCGTTTTAGAGGGAGGATGAGACCCTTCAAATTATTATTAATAAGCAAAGATGTTAAAAGTTCAAAGTAACTTGATGTCTTAAAAAAGATGTTAAATAGCGCAATGTCATCAAATTTTCTTAATAATTAATTCATAATTACTGTGGTAACCTTCATCTTCGTTTTGGCTACTGCATGGCTTGTATGATCCTTGTTGGTTTGTGACGCAAATTAGCTACTGCAATTACTCTATTTTTCCTTGTGCTCAGGTGCGGCATCAACATCATTTGCCAGAACAATTCATTTCTCTTTGTTCTTTTTTTTTTTTTTTTTTCCTTGAGAAGAAAAGCTAACCCGTTTAACATTTTGACTACTTGTGCAGGTAAACACTTATAATGAGGCTCTGAGGTACTGCGAATTATGATGGTGGGTTTTGCTAGTCAGCTGGCTCCATGTACGTTGGGGAAAAGACTAGATAGTCTCGAGCGTGCTATCAAGCACCAGCTGATCTCTTGTGAAGACATTAAAAGCGGCTGATGTGGGAGATGCCTTGCCGTGGGATTTCTGATACTGATGAGATGGATTCAGGTTTTGTAAACTAGCATCAAATGCAGCCGTGAAATGGAGAACCATGCACATAGAGCGTTTCTTCATTTAATTCCTCGCTTGAAGCTGCTTCCCCACTTCAAATAGTTAGGAATCAAGTTTTAACTTGAGACATCTCTTCCATGGTAAATGCTTTAGCCTTGTTATCCTTACTTATGGATTTTATGGGTTATTGGGCCATCCATGTTGGGCTAACCCGGCCCATAACTCAATAGGCCCACAGGCAGTTATTTTCTTGGTTGCTTTTTTAAAAGAGAATAGAATGTGTGTGTGTGTGTGTGTTTTTATATGGGTAAGGACAGAAAAGAATGTGTTTTTCCTCTAAGGGTGAAAGATTAGGTGTGTTTGTTCAAAAGGAAAAAGAAGAATGAAAAAGGCTCTCTTCCCTATGAAGAAAACTGTTCCCACTCGATCTCTCTCATGATGCTACAACATGTGCATTTAATCTGTGAAAAAATGGGTGTTCCATTACATGATAATTTTTTTTTTTTTTATCAGTGATTCAAGTTTTCTTGGGCACGTTTCTCATATATAGTTTCCATGATACCCATATTGTTCGAGGCATGTGTTTTAGGAATTTGTTTTCGTCATTAGTACTGGAGTTTGTGTTCACGTTTCCTAATTGTTTAAGATGTTTAATAAACGAATCTTTAGTTGAAAATTGAGAAATGGCCCTAACAAACGCTCGGGTATGAAAGGCCGATATCCGACTGTACTATTCGGGGACATTTCTTGCTGTTTTATGTGATTAAATTTATTTTTGAAAGTGTGGGATCGTAGTTTTCGTCGAGATGAGAAAAATAGGTGGCAGCACGACACCAGAAGAGGCTGAATGCACCTCCACATGCAGCCGGAAGGGACCGAGGTCGTCAATGCATGCACAGCACACACGAGGGACACCCCAGGCAAGTGCAGCAACCGTAGGCACGTGCATGTCACGCGATCAACAATCGCTGGCACATGCATGACACGTGCCCTACATGAGTAATTACCTTTTTGCTCTCCCACTTTCCAAAAATTACGGTTTTTCCCCTTGGCCAACTCAACCTGGTTGACTCATTGACTTGACCCAATTGACCATTGTTGACTAGCGTTGATCGCCACTAATAGGCGTTGACTTTCGTTGACCAATGTTTACCATTAACTAATATTGACTGTTAAAAAGAAAAGAAAAAAAAAAAGCCTTAATGCTATTACATTATGGATTATATGTAATCCCATTTTTGTTTTGCATTTATTGCAAGAACAATGTTGCATTTTGTACGCATGCCTACTCTTATAAGAACGAATGAATAAATGGAGAGACCTATGAGGCTGCAAGCTGAGTTAGCTACCTACCTATCAATAGGATGGATGTAACATGGTCAATCACATCATGAAGGTCAATGGGATGATATAAGAAACCATCTGAAAAGGTTATAAAATGCCAAATGGAGAAATGATTGATGCCTTGACAAGAACTCTCCCATATGAATTGCAAGAAATGATGGATCATTATGGAAAGCTCCTAAAATCAATATGATGGATGGTCAATGAGAAATGGGTGAAAACCCTATTGTTCCGGATTATAAGGAACTTGTAATGGATTTCCTAAGAAAGTTCATAAGGGTTGGGGCGGCGAAGACGTCAACCCTTGGCATGAACACATCCCAGCACAAAATGAATGCATCATGGAGGAGTCATGAGAGATCTCCAAGGGTCTTTCTGTGGCTATTCAATGTGACCTTAGAATTTTCAGAGAAATTTTCTAAGAAATTTGATAAGCCTTTCCCCGTTTATAAGTTAAAAATATGGCGTTGAACATAAAGTAGTAGTTCTATTATCCTTTGTAAATATTCCTTTCTATGTTGATGTTGATATGTCTTCTGTTGGATTGGTAACTTTGTGTAAATAGGAAATTTAGTTAATGGACATTCAATAATATTTGATGTCATTATTATTATCTTATTTGCATTATTTTTGGGAAGTTCAAAAAAGTTTTAGTGACTTTGAAGAACTTATTTTTGCATAGATGATTATATTAATGATAATTTCAAATTATGAATTGGGATGATGATTGGAAATAAAATAACCTTTCGACTTTGAAACTTTATTTGAAATTATTTATTAATATGATTACTTTATGCAAAATAGATGCATAAATATTAGGCATTAATAATTTGTGCAAATATGTTTGAAATGTTAAGATACAATGGCTTTGGCTTCTAAGAACATGGTGGCTAAATTGAACAAAGGAGAGAAATTGAACGGCGATAATTATAAGATATGGAATATGAAAATTCAATATATGATAGAAGAGTAAGAAACACTAGAATATCTTAACCAAGTTATGGAAGAATCTAAAGATGGGAATACTACACAAGATAAGAAAGATAAGGATACATTTGCTGCTTGAAAGAATAAGAACTCAATTGCTCACATCACATTACTAAGTAGCATGGATAATGATATAATGTGAGAGTTTAGGCATTTTGAGAATGCCAATGATATGTGGGCACGTTGGCGGCTAGATATGGTCAAAATGTGACCAAATTAAGATAGCTCACTATTAAGTTTGACTCATACAAGAGACCTCATAGATAGACCATAAAATAACACTTGAAGCGGATGTCAAACGTGATCAATGAGTTGAAAAATATTGGCCACATTCCAATTGATGAGTAGCAAGTGTAAGTAGTAATTTGTTCCTTGCCTTAAAGTTGGGAGTACATAAAGGTACACTTAACCCACAATGAGAACATCAAGACATTTGAGGATGTCGTGCGCTACCTTGAGCTAGAAGAAGACCGCTTCCAAGCAACTAAGCTAGAAACAAATATTTATTTTGTTGGTTCTAACTCATAAGGAGCTTCGAGCTCTAAACGCAAACATATAGATTCGTTCAAAAAGCATAAAGGTAAGAGAGCGAGCTCTTCAAACAAGAAACCAAAATTTGACAAACGTGAGAGAGGAAAACATCCTCTTGTGAAAAAAAATGTCAAAGGTGAAATGTTACAATTGTAGTAAAAAGAATCACTTCGCTCACAACCGTAGTGAGCCAAAGAAGATGGACACCCTATGTGTTCTTATAAGTACTATTTTTGTATCAAGTTCAATTTTTCCAATAGAATCTAATCTTTTGTGGACTATAGATTCAGGAACAACAAACTATTTAGCGAAGGATAGAGATGCATTCGTGGAGTTCCGACAAATACCAACTAGAACAAAATAGATTTATGTAGGCAATAGCTCCAAAGTTGAAATTAAAGGAATTGGTACTTGTCAGTTAGTTTGCGTGGTCGATGCATTTTGTTTCTAAATGATATACTATATGCTCTAGAAATTCATTGGAATTTAGTATCTATTTTAGTGTTGGTTTAACTTGGTTTTAATTTGAATTTCCATAATAACGGTGTGGACATATATTTAGGTACGAATTACTATGGTTGTAAATACTTCCTAGATGGTTTTATTATGTTAGATGTTGACTATAGTAATACCAATGTTTGTTATTCCCTTTTCACATATGCTAATTCATATGATAAGATGTGAAGGTATGGCATACTAGATTTGGTCATATTGGCCAATAACAAATGAATAGATTAGCTAAAGATGGCTTACTTAGCAATTTTGAAAAAGTTGATTTGCCTATTTGCAAGACTTACTTAGCAAGAAAAACAACAAGGAAACCATTTGAAAAAGAAATAAGAGTTGAATTTCATTTACAATTAATCCATTATAACATTATAGTCCAATGGATGTAAAAGGAAGACATCATGTTGTGTATTTTATCATATTTATAAATGATTATACTTGATTTAGATATGTTTATTTGATTTCTCATAAATCTAAGGCACTAAGAGGGTGCATGATAAACTACAATTTATGTTCCAGAAACAATTTTTCTAGAATAGAAATCTGTTTGATAAAATTTTTCCATTTTTCTATTTTTGAAATAGATTTTTGTTTCATAAATAAGTTTGGAATGGAAATCAAAAGTAAAAATTTTATACTTTTCTATTTCTGGAACATGAATAATAAATAAAAATTATTCTCATCGTTCATCCTTGCTATGAACCCGTGACATCCTGAAATTTCAGTCTTGTTTTCAATTAAATAAACGGGCAATAGACTTGAGAATTTAACCAGAAACTGACTGCTCGACCGTGCTCATCTGTAGAGATCATTACGGTATAGTTAAAATTCGATAAGAGATTAGAGATAGGTCGTTCGACTGAGATACGTAATCAAAGTATGGGTGATACCACCAAATCGCAAAATTTTCGTCGATCGGCATTATATCGATTTTTCTATCGTTTTGGTACCTTGTGTTCGTATTTGAAATCTCGAGATTTTCACAACAATCGAGGATCGCCAATGTGTCAAAAATGTATAATGTGACTCAAAACAAGTGTCTGACATATTAGCAAGTGAAGGCACAACACTGTATGCTAGGAGGACTTCTGCAACCTCTTGAGATTCCCGAGTGGAAATGGGAGCACATCACAATGGATTTTGTGACAGGCTTACCAAAGAGTTAAAGAGGTAATGATTCCATTTGGGTAGTGGTCAATAGACTGACGAAGTCGGTTCACTTCATCGTAGTATGAAAGGACCTTGATTAAAACAAGCACGCAGAGTTATACGTGTGTCAGATTGTTCGTTTGCATAGAGTGCCGGTGACGATTACTTTAGACTGAGACCTGAGATTTACAGCTGCATTTTGGAAAAGCTTGCAGAGTACTTTAGGAATGAAATTGTAGTACAGTTCGGCATATTATTCTCAGACGGATGGCTAGTCTAAGAAGATGATTCAAACCATCGAAGACATACTGCGAGCTTGCGTGTTGGATTTCAAGGGAAGCTGGGAGGAACAATTTCATCTTGTTAAGTTTGCCTACAACAACAGCTACCAACAGAGCATTCGGATGACTCCTTTTGAAGCATTGTATGGCAGAGCGTGTAGAATGCTAGTGTGTTGGGATGAAGTCGGGGAAAGAAAGATCACAGGCCTAGAGTTGGTTCAGCAGTCAATGGATGCAATTGCAATAATCAAGGACACGTTAAAAACCGCTCAGAGCTGTTAGAAAAGTTATGCAGATAAGCGTGGGAGACCTTTGGAATTTCAAGTTGGTGATCACGTTTTTTTAAAGGTGTCAGCAATGAGGGGTACTTCGCGCTTTGGCAAGAAAGGAAAACTGAGTCCGAGGTACGTAGGTCCCTTTGAAATTCTAGAGAGAATTGGGATCCTAGCGTATCGTCTTGTATTGTCGCCAAGGTTGGTGCAAGTGCATGACGTCTTTCACATGTCGATGTTAAGGAAGTATGAGACTGACTCGACCCACGTGCTTAATTTTGAAGAATTGGACGTGGACGATAAAGTGTCATACATGGAAAGCCTAGTTCAGATTGTGGATTGGAAAGAACATATTTTGCATACCATGACGATCTCGTTGATTAAAGTGGTTTGGCAACACCACAGCACTGAATGAGCAACCTGGGAAAGTGAAGAGTTGATGTGACGATTATACTTCCACCTTTTTGTTTAAAATTTGTAATGGCTTAAATTTCTAGTACATAATTTTTATAAGATGGGAAGAGTTGTGACATCGTGAAATTTCAGTCTTATTTTCAATTAAATAAATCAGACATTTCATCGCCGCATCTATAGTGCTATTTTCTGAGCCGATCATTCATGAGATAACTAGATTATCAGGTGAAGCCGTTAAGGAATTTTAACGCAATAAACTTGAGAATTTAACTAGAAATCAACTACTCGACCATGCTCATCTGCAGAGTCATTTCTAGGGAAGACATTGAGTGAGATTATTACGGCACAGTTAAAAATCGATCAAAGATCAAAGATAGTTCGTTCGACTGAGATAGGTGATCAAAGTGTGGGTGATAACACCAAATCACAAAATTCTTGTCAATCGGCACTAGACCGATTTTTTTTTGTCATTTTGGTACCCTGTGTCTGTATTTGAAATATCGAAATTTTCATGACAACTAAGAGTCGCCAATGTGTCGAAGATGTACAATGTGATTCGAAACAAATCGATCACGGTCAATTGCACAAAAACATTCTAAAAGCTACCCGGTAGGCTAGGTCACGCTAAAATCGCACCAGATTGAAATTAACCGTGAATTTGAATCCGATTTTAGAAATTGAAAGTTTGATCATGTCACAAGTCATTTTAGTAATATTGACTCATCTTCCGAAAATTTTTCTGTAAATCGAGATTTTTGGCAAAATTTCAAAGTGAGGCCGTTTTTGTTCGGAAAATTCAGGGGACCATTTTTTATCGCATTTTTTGGATGCAAGTTGGATCTATTAATGAGGAAAAATGTCAATTTGATCGTGGACATGATGGTGGAATTTATAGGACCGAATTGACTTCAATTGGAGAGGATTTAGTCTAATTTGGAGGAGAAGTGTTACAAATTCGTATGCCCTTTGGTCCTCAACCTTTGGACCCCTTCAATGGCTTTTAAGGCAAGCTTTGGCAGCTGGAAATAGGCTGAGGAAGCCAGCCAACCAAGGTGGGATCTTTTCAAGGGACAAAGAGATAGAATTGAAGAGAAGTGGCCCCCTTTCTTTAGCTGATGTCCCCCCCTTCTTCCTCAGCCTTTCCTCTCTCCTACTTGCTGTGTGTGAGCTGAGGAAACTACAAAAGCCCAAGGAAGCCAGCCAGCCCCCTGCCTCCTGTCCGATCATTGTTCGCTTGCTGGAGTCGCGCCTGCATGACCGCGAGCCACTGGTTGCCCGTCACGCCCAGCTGCTCGTCCATGCATCCTTGGCCATCATCCGCCCTTGCTTGCTCATCCATAAGGTCACTAGGCCGTTGTCCATCGCCGTTTAGGTCACCGAAGCCGCCATTTGCTGCTACCGTCACCCATCCAAGCCGTAGCAACTCAGTCGGCCCTTTTCTTCGCCATTTCCAGCCCTTAGTCCCCTTTGGTTCTAGCTTGTTCGGCCTTGAACAAAAGTTGAAACCAACAATGTTTTGGGACTTTAAGGCCCATTTTCAAGCTCTTCCCGGCCTTTATTGGTGTCACTGCTAGGAGGATTATTGCTCGCCTAGGTGTTACTGTCGTCGTGGACTCATCGGAACGTTAATCCAGTGAGTTTACCCACTAAACTCTACTTAGGGAGTTAATTATGCTTAGAGGATGATTAGTTTAAGTTAATTAAGGATTAAGTGGTTAGTTAGATTAAATTAGTGATTTGATTATCCAATTTTGCATGTTAGATTGTTAGATTAGATTAATTAGAGACTAGACATGTTGTTTTAATTATCTAAATTGGTTCAAAAATTTTCCAAGCCCATTTCGGTATTTAATTAGACTTTTCCAGCCTAAGTTTACAATTATAGCATTTATTGTATTTAATTAA
Source organism: Eucalyptus sideroxylon (assembly GCA_014182405.2). Classification (NCBI taxonomy): domain Eukaryota; kingdom Viridiplantae; phylum Streptophyta; class Magnoliopsida; order Myrtales; family Myrtaceae; genus Eucalyptus; species Eucalyptus sideroxylon. The sequence goes on from CM024553.2 coordinate 33,982,578, forward strand.
TTAATTAATTATGGTAATTATTTAATTATTTATTATTTTCCGGAAATTAGACCGGGATAACCAGTGACCGGAATTTCATGCTGATTGCAATGGTGTGATTGGTTTATTTAATTGAATGCTAGATTATGCAAATTGAGTATTGTTTGAAATTTTAGGTATTTATCCCAAAATTTAATAATTTCGATATTTAATTAAAAAGTACCGGGGTGTCGGTTTTTAATGTCGAAAATGTTTTTAGTCACTATATAAATAGTGGGATTTTTAAAAAGAAAGATTGTATTTTTAGCTCAGGTTGACCGTGTACCCACACACGATTATTTTTATCAGGTATATTTTAATACGATGAAATTAGGCCAAGTTCATGGTTTAATTGAGGAACTGAAGTGCAAAGCACCAAGTCCTTGGCCAGGATTAATTTATCGTAGTTTAGCTTGTGTGAGCAAATGTAAAAGTCTGCTTGTGAGGGCAATAATCAGTTAGCTTGTGTGAGGAATGATCTCAATGATCTATTTAAGCTTGTGTGAGCATTGATATAAGTTAGCTTGTGTGAGAAATAGTGCATCTCAGCTTGTGTGAGCAACAATTTATTAAATTGAGGGACCGATGTGTGTCAGTAGTTCATGCTTGTGTGAGTTGTGAATGATTGGATTAATTAAATTGATGGACTGATGTGTATCGGTGGATCACGCTAGTGTGAGCAATCGAATTGATTGAACTGATTGATTAGATCGATTGTTTGGGTTTATGAATTGTACTGACGTGCATGAATGAATTGAGGCAAGGTAAGTCTTCTGACTTGTGTGGTTAGGCCTCTAGGCGTATTTCATTCATAGTCGGAATTTAGGGGGTGAATTTGCTAATACAATGTCTCACCCCATCGTGGGCTCAATATTTTCAGGTCCTTAGATGGCGACCGTGGAGGACTCGAAGCCTCGGAGTCTGAGGAGGTAGAGACTGAAGAATCGGCGAAAGTGTCTGACTAGCTAGTCATAGGACAGTCCCCTTTCTGTTGAGTCGGTCTTTTGTAGACAGACCAGTGTTGTACATAAACATGTGTGTTTATAAAAGAAGTGTTTTGGTGGTGATTTGGTTTCCTGCTTCTTTCTATCCCAAGCATTTGTTGTCAAGGGTATTTATTTGATTCCGCATGTATATTAAAACGAATAGGTCAGTGACGCATATTGGGACGTTGCATATTTATCGACCACCGAGGAATGGGCGCGTGACAAGAGTCAGGGCGTGACACAACCGGTCATCCATTTGTCGCCGCCGAACTATTGTCCGTTGGTCGCCAGCCGTTGCCACCACCGTTCGCCGGTGCTTGCCGCCTGCCGCCTACCCACCACTCGCCGCCGCTGCCGTCAGATGCCGTCCTCGTCTGCCAGCCACCTCCCCCATCCACTGGCTAGCTGTCGTCTACCATTTGCCGCCATCCGAAAGAAAGGAATTTTGTGTCGTTATTAAACGAATTTCTATATTTATTGTAGAAATTTTGTGTCGTTATCAAACTGATATTTTTGCTTAGAAATTCATCTAGAAATAGAAATAGAAAAATGTATTTTTTTTTCTATAAATCAATTTTAGGCTAGAATGGTTATCATTTGCGTCCTAAGTTGCTTTAAGAAATTTATGAGCTCGGTAGAAAATCAATTAAATAAGAAAATAAAAGTGTCGAGATCCAATTGAGGTCGAAAATATTTATATAATAAGTTCAGAAATTTATGTGATGAAAAAGAAATAAAAAGATAGTTGTCTATTACATATACTCCTCAAACAAAATAGTGTTGCGGAAAGGAGAAATAAAATCATATAGGAAATTGTTAAGTCCACAATGGCACAAGCTTCCACGATGGCACAAGCTAACATAAATTGATTCGATCTAATGGAATATTTCTAATAAATGTATGGCAACGAACTCTCAAAGTATGTTGGTTATACATGCTAGTATGAATAATGCAGAGGAGAGAGAGTTATATTTAGCCCATCAAGGGCAAGTGAGAGATGAACAATTTTATGGGTTATTGGGCCGCCCATGTTGGACTAACCTGGCCCGTAACTTAAAGGGCTCACAGCCCACAAATTAAAAGGAAGATAACTGCCGTGGCAATTATTTTGTGGATTGCTTCTTTAAAAGAGGAAAGAACGTGTTTTTTCTGTAATGGTGAAATAATAGGTGTGTTTGTTCAAAAGGGAAAATAAGAACAATAAAAAACACTCTCTTCCCCAAGAAGAAAATTGTTCCTACTCGATCTCTATCACGACGCTGCAATAGGTGCATTTAATTCGTAAAAAACAAGGACATTCCATTGCGTAATGTTTTTTTTTTCAATTAGTAATTCAAGTTTTCTTGGGCCCGTTTCTCATATACAGTTTCCACAATACTCGTATTGTTCAAGGCATGTGTGTTAGGAATTCATTTCCGTCACTTACAAAGATAAGATATCAGTATGCATCTGTCCTATCACCATCTCAAACAGGTGAGCAAGCTAGATAAGCACATTGACTCTTGTAATTCATTTGCACTTAATTTTATGTCGTTTCTTGTCCACAGTCTAGAAAAGATGAGAACATAACCGTTGTTTGTTGCTTGCTCGGAGTCCATATGTGCTTTAGGACTTTGCATGAATTTCTGTAGCATTCCATAGTTTGAGGAACTTCATATTCAGGATAAAGATGCATGGATGAGATCCCATCTTGCAAGCCGTGCTAAGAAAGCCTCATTAGAACTGAATTATCGAATGCTGAAGCCCTTTTACAGAGTTTTAAATCAATAATGGTGGAACAACTTCAGGTAAATCTTCTTACCAATTTGTGATTAATGGGGGATCTAAACTTTTAGTCTCAAATAAGATCCAACATCTGAATCGGGTTATACAGAATTCCAGCTATATATCAGAAGTGAAGTAACTTTTCATGGTTCCACAGGCTTCTATACGGAGTGATTGTCAGATTGCAGAGAAGTATCACGGGTATTTAGATAAGGTGGAACTAGCTGCATTTAGAGGCTCCTGAGGTATCCAAAGAGAAAGAGGAGACTAACATGCATGTTCAGTCCAACGGTGTCCGTGACAAGGTGGAGTTCAACGAGGCATCTAATGTTCGGTGCACCAGTTGCGATAGAAAACATATGCTTTACTGTTTTTGCTGCGTGAAACGACAAATTGCAACTAACTGGCCTAAACTGGGTACTCTTTTGGTGATATCTCATGGCGAGGCATTGCATTCGCTTTGCTTCCCTATGATTTCGACTGATCTCAAGTGTATTTCCACTAGAAATTGATTGGTCAAAAACCTAAAATCAAATGTAATCCCCCTTACATATTTCAACTCGTCAATGTTTCTGTTTGGCCATTGCATATTTGTAAGCCTTCTGAATAATCTTCTTTTACGCAGAAAAAGCCGTGAGATTGTATCATGATTAATGATGTATATGGACATTTTGCTCAAAGACCTAGGCGAGGACAGTAGTTAAGCAACGAGCTGGTAGTACTATTGATGGAAAATTGAGGCAGCCTAGCCCAGCTCCTTTAAACAAGTTTTATCTTCCGCTGAGCAACGAAAAGTTCATTACCTTCGTCTGACACATAAGGCTTTTAAGACACCAATTGGCAATTTGTTACTTTCTTTCCTCAGCCCTATTATCTAACGAATACTTACTTGAAATGGGTGCACGTTGACATAAGTCATTAGATCACATTGGTCTCACATGAGCCTTACATGATTCAACTGTTCTGATTGACAAAGTTTATAAACACTACCCGAGAATTTTTTCTATCATCCTTTATGCATTTTGAAGGTTTTTTTAACACACATGTAAATACATATTCCAGAATCTATGGCATATAACTTGCAATTCCATGAGCATTACTCATGATCAACATGATACCTGTTAAAATATGTCTCAAGTTTGAATCCAATGTGAAATTCCGAATATTTCAAATTGGATATGTTGCTTCCAAATCTGTGTTAAAGAGTTTGGTTGCTAAAATAGAAAAGTCCAACTTTGACTAGGACTTGGATTTTGTTTAAAATAAACATAGATATGTTTTGATTCAAAATAGGAAGTAGAATCCTATGAGAAGTCATCAAAAGAACAAGGGTCTCACTTATATATATATTGGCCGTGGGTGGCAGGAGGTTAATCATGAAGAATTGGTCTTGAAGCGTCGTCTTGTCGTCGAGTGCTTGGGAGGATTTTCTTTGTTGTTCTTGTCCGTGAATTACATCCAAGAAGATTTAGTGTTCAAGCCAATTAAATCTTGTGGTAAAATTGCGTGTAATTCCTTTGTGATAGTGAGAAATTATTTCTTGAGAAATTTTGAGGCTAAACATTGTGTGCGTTATTGGGTATAATTGGGGTTTAGGAAACACTGAGAGAGTGTTTGAGTAACTTGAGTGTGTAATCTCCTTGTATTACTTGATCTATAGTGAAATTCGTTGTTGCTCTTCCTGTGGACATAGGTCTTTACGACCAAACCAAGTAAATCTAGTGTCCGATTTATTTTCTTCTTTTGTCTATATTATTGTTTGATCGCTCGTCTTTTCGCGACAATACAAGTGCATCATATTGAGTTTTAGCACACATCACTAGTTTTATAATGAAGTATATTATATTGTTTACAATAAGTTCCATTTATTAACTATGATGTATTCATTTAATCAAGATAAAAATAAAAAAAGCATATAAGCAAATATATTGGTAGTAAGATATGATTGTAGTTTTTTGTATTTTTTCCACTGTTCTTTAATAAGAGTAATTTTTCATTATATATTCAAAATATATACATTTTATTTAACTTTAGTGGAATTTATTCTTTTTTAGCGAAATATATTTATGAGTTGAAATTCAACTATATAAAATATCTAAAAATGTTAACAAATGAGATATAGTATTAGCCTTTTTAAATTTCTTTTTATGCTAATCTGAGATTATATTACTTTCAAAATTTGAATATCATAAGATGTTTTCAAAATAAGCAACATTAGTTAAGAATATATTTGATAGTACAAAAGGTTTAAAATTTATCATTGAGTACAATTTAGTTCTAAAGCTTTTAAAAGATATAATTAATAATAAGACTTATTAAATTGATGTTATCAAGTCCCTTTATTAGCCCATTTTGGATAATGGAATATTTTGATATTGTTTTCTTGATACTTTTTCTCTCATACATAAATCTAAACATTACGTCTTCTTCTTCTTCTTTTTTAACCGAAAGTAACATTTCATTCATTTCATGAAGAGAGAGAGAGAGATAAACAACGCAGTTCAACTGCAACCCAAAACAAATCCCAAACAGTTTCAAAATTAAAGCAAGCTCCAAATAACCAAATGACTTATTAGAACAAAATTATGGGTCACATGCTCAAAGAATAGATTTGTGACTTCTTGAAACCAAAATCGATGACCGATTATCAAATTCATCTTCAGTAATGAGCACACACCAAGGACTCCATTTGTTGTTATGCCATTGCCTTTTAGAGATGTGTGCCTAGGTTTGGTGTCCCCACTAGCATCGTTGTTCAAAGTAAAATGTTGACTAAGCATAAATTTAACTACAAGAGCGAAATATTCATGAAACTTCTTCGATCTTCCACAAAACTTGTACACTAACGAAATCCAAGGGAAGTGAAACCCCTTAAACATACAAAAAAAAAAAAAATCCCCAAATTTAGACTAGGTCGAGATAGACCTCCCCAAAATGAGTGAGGAGAGAGAGAGAGAGAGAGAGAGAGAGAGAGAGAGAGAGAGAGAGAGAGAGCTTCTGGATCTAGATTAGCCCCTAAGAGAATAACTCTAACAGGAAGGAAAACAAAGAAAAGAAAATATAGAACCAAATCAATCAAAGAAACAGAGAGGGGAGGGGGAGATCTAGCTTAACCCTCCCTTCATAAAGGTTGAAGAAAAAAATTGTGTAGAGATGAGAGGGAGAGGAGAAGAAGAGAATAATGACTAGGGTTTCCCTACATTTTTCTTATTTTCAATTGGAGAAAATCAATTTATATATTAATTAAAGTGTACGATAGACTCGGAGAGAGAGAGAGTGTCCATTGAGGGGGTATTTAGGGTAAGGGCCGACGGTCCTCGTTAGAGGCGAGGCTTGGCCCCACCAGCAAGTGGAGGCAGGAGTGCAAGAGGCACAATCATAGTATCAAGCAAGGTCTTGTAGCCTTTACCTATGGCCTAGCAGGGTTGTCAGCTCTCACATGCATCTTAATATGAGCTGTAGGCCTCTTTGGCAAAGTCGTGGGTAATTAACAAATGCTCCTCCCCTGTGACATCCAAAATTTTGCTTGACAAGGCAATGAGCCCCGGATGCTTAACAGTCCGTGCCATGTTGACGAACTCATCATCAAACTACATTATTCATATTACCATCGCGTCGTCACCGAGTCGCCGCCACTATTCATCCTCAACAACTCTAACGTCCTATTCCAATTGCACATCGTCTAATCACCCTTCAGTCGACATTACCTTCGACAACCGCGGAGATCCTTCGACGGCCTACACGGACAGCTAGCAAATTCGCCGAATTTCCTCGGTGGCACGAAGACCACGAGCGAATAAGAGAAGACCACTCCTTCATTCTCCTCCCCCCTGCCGAACGTTCTCACCATGTGCTCGTTCCCCTCAAACCGTTGCCACGTTCCCCCCCTCTCGCTGAGTCAGCCAAACGGCAACAACGCGCGCCCTCCCATCTGCTTCTCGAAGCTGGCGACAACGCATCAAGTGATGCTGAGTCAACAAAGAAGACCGCCCAAGATGAGGAATGCTGGACGGTAGAGAGAGAGAGAGAGAGAGAGAGAGAGAGAGAGAGAGAGCGAACAGAGAAAGGGAGAGAGAGAGGGGGACGCCGTTTGTCTTTTGCTCACCGCCCCAGAACTCACCATCCTCACCTCACTCGGCTAAACCCCCCAGAGAAACCAGCGAAGCATGCCCGTCTTCGGTTCCTCTCCTCATCTCCATTGCAGTCAACGAGCCAGAAGCTAGTGAAGGACAACCCATCTCCTCAGCTCACGACCACAGCAACTCCTCCCTTTCCATCACAGCTACTCGCGCTGCCGTCATTGACTTCGCCTTCGTCCCGCCAAATCGTGACTGCCGTTCATGAGGACCGGAGGCAAGTAGTAATCCTCCATTCTATCCTATATTGGTCGATTGTCATTTGACAAGGATGATTTCCTAGAAATCCCATAGGCGTTGTTTGAATCCTTGTTCGATCGAAAGTTTCAATCGCATTACCCAACTAAATTGCCGAGTGGAAAGTAGTTGAGTTTGTGGTTGGACGGTATCAGCATGGCCGCTCGATATCTAGCGCATATGAGGTCTGGGATTGTAGAAAATCTGAACCAAACTAGTGCTGGACTTAGGTCAAGTTCAGTTTAGCCCAACCCTGAACTCTTTCTAATTTTGTACCGACTTGTGTGATGCAAATTTCATGGAGCATTCTCATGAAAGTCGTCCCTTTGTGGTTATTCTACAACATATTTTAATTTTTGAATTTTTGGACTTCGTATGACAAAAATATATTTAAAAAACTATGGGGTTTGAAATCTATTTTCAGGGTCACTAAACCAACCCCTTCCCGCTTTCCATTTTCCACAGATTTTTCAGTCAAGAATTCTATCACAGGTCCTCAAAAAAATTTATAGAGTACATTCTATACTACCACATATAAAATTTTCATGATTTTTCAATCTCATTTGGTTTGTGAAATATTTCTTTTCCTACTCTATCACGTTTTGGAAAATCTTAGTGTTTTGAGCTCGGTTTACAAAAATTATTTAGACTTTAAGACCTTCATGAAAAATGTCCATCTAGATCTTTCTACCTTATATCAAAGTTTCATAACTTCTTAAACCCGTTTACCTAGATGATAGCTACTATTTCTAAAGGCGTGCAAGACACCTTATAAGTCCAGTTTAAGGTCTAGGGTCAGAAATTCCTCTTATAGTTCATTTAATATAGGCATGGGAGAAAATATGTCAGTCTAGGAAATAGCATGACGTTGGGTTCACTGGGTTCATATTTGAGTTCTTGAGTAATAGTAATGTCAACATATTTTTAAGTTGAATTATAGAATTGTTGTATCATGATGTGAATGTGTAACTAAGAATGCCATTAGGTCTTAGAACGACAATGCCCTAGGTTGTAGTAGGGATGCTTGAAGGAATAATTAGGTTCCTCCAGATGCCTAAGGGGTGTAAAGCAATTTCCCTAGATTTCCTCGTGATGTCGGATGGGTGCAACATGTCTGGGGGTTAACGGAGTTCCCTAAATGATGATGACGGTAGGAAATTCCTATTAAATAAAACCTTTGTACATTTAAATTAAGTTAATGTTTTTATTGATCTATTATGTTATTTTATAAAAGGTTCTCAAGTAAGTTGATGACTGTTGTACTTTATACCGAGGCTTTCTATATTAGTTTGATGATCGATTTATGTAGTATAGACCGGTAGACCTTCTGCTTACTGGGTATAGGTTCACGAGTTGTTGATTTTACCTTTCATATCAATAGAAATCATGTCGATCCTCCCTGCTTCTACTTCCATTTATAATGGAGTACTTGTGGATCTTACTTGGCACTTTTCCAACTTTATGGATCTAGATTTTTTGGATATTTCTTTCATCCGATGTATTGCCATTCTATCCATACACAAAGGGGTCCCTGTCATGACCCCAACTCCATCCCTAAGGTCACGAGCGATGGAGGTTATTTTCGTGACGTCCCAAGCGCGTTGTCGTCCTGTTCTTTTTATGTTTTCATTAAGCACATGTGGAAGTGTAGATACAATACTTGGACAACAACAAGCAGTAAGGAAAACAACCATTTAAAAACATATAATTACATTAGTTACATTTACAAGCCCTTTTTGTCATGGGCCGTTATATTTACAACCATCACATGCTCTACACTAAAAAAGGCCAGGGTAAATCTTAGCTCCCTTATCGAGACTGCAACTCTGCCATACCTACAATTCTAAAAAACAATGGGGTGAGTCATGAACACAATAAGTAAAATCCACTAATTTCCGAATAAGAGGATGCCTCACCTATCAACAAGCATATAACTCATCCAAAACATTAGTTGATGACAGATCAATAGCAAACAAAATTTTTGTCTTAGGTGAAACATGAGGAATCCTCAATCAATAGTATACAAGCATAAACCAATATTCACCCACAACATGAGGAACTCACACCTCACTCAATATTGTACAAGTATAAACAAAACCCATTCCATAATACAAGGAACTCACGCCTCACTCATATGCAATAATAACCAAAAATCCATTTCATAATGTGAGGAACTCATGCATACGAGATTCATTTATTAATAGTCAAAATCCGTCGACTCTTCCAAAATCCATCGGGCATCTGAAATTAATTGGGCAACATCCCCTAATCCAAGGGTGATGGTGATCCTCCGACTATGCATCTGTCTAGCATCCGAACTTTATCAAGCAACGTCCCCTAATCCAAGGGTGACGGCAGTCCTCTGATGATGAGTTCGTCGGGCAACATCACCGAAATCCATCGGTTGATGGCTAGAAATTAGTCCATCGTGTGACCATGCATAAAGCATCATAATCCGGTTCTTATCTTGACTTTTAGTTCAAGGGCTCGAAGGTGTGCTATGCATAAGTGTGTGAAATAACTTACCGAAACCGAGACATTAAGCATGCCAAGCATGAATCAAGGATCATGATTTGATCCAACACGTTTGAGCACCGATCTAGTACCCAACTTGGCTCGGGAATGACATATCTCGATATCGCACCGAGACCATGATAGGATTGGCCCGTCGTGACATGTTCATCAACCTAGTGCTAGACTAGGCTCGGGAACGATACGCCTCAATATCACACCGAGACCATAAAAGGGCTGGCTTGTCATGACATGTTCACTGACCTAATACCAAAGTCGGCTTGAAGATGATACGCCATCACACCAAGACTAAGAGAGGACTGATCCATCACGATCTCACGTACGTCAAGGCCGCCAAAGTCCTTTTTTTGGAGCTTGGGCGTGAACTAAAACATACACTTGTGAAAATGGTTTGAAATAGTTTTGTGAGGAAATAGCAAGCTTTCACAAAACGCTTTTAAAGTAGGTTTGTATCAAAGCAAAACCAAAACATATCAAATAAACAGACAAACCAAGCTTCTTCCAAGCAACTCAAGCTAAAGCACGAGCCAAAGCTCATCAAACAAGGATCAAATTTAATCAAGGAATAAGGTCTAAATTGATCCAAGCAAATACAATTGAACTTCAAACAACAATTCAATCAACTTCAATCATGGATTCATTACACGCTCGGAATAGCATAACACAACATCCTAGCCAAATATTAGTAAGTTCTACTTACTACACTTCAAGGAATGGCCTAGGTGACCAAGCAACGTGCAGGCAAGCAAACGGGCAGGAGGGGCGCGATCATGAGAAAGAAAGAGAAGGCAACGTTGAGGGTGAGGTTGAGGTTGAGAGAGTGAAGAAGAAAAAGGGGGTGGTGTGGAAATGAGGGGAGGGAATTTATAGGCAAACCCCTCATGATGATCTTTCCAAATAGACCAATCATCTTCATATAGGTGGACAATCTAGGTTGAGGAGGTGGCAAGCTAAAGAGATTGGTGGCAAGTCTAGTTCCGAGAGGCAACACTTGCTCATCTTTCCATTAGTCCATCTAAGGGGTTGAGTTATCATGGAATAATTATGTAATTATTATGGGGACACCTAAGCAAATGACTAAGCCTATCTCATTTAATGTTTGGATTTTGAGTAATCATTAGGTTAGATATGTTCATACTACAAACTTGCTCTCCAAGTTTTTAGGTTAGGAGGCATTTTGGTCTATTTCTTTAAGGGACACCTCATCTTGGCATTAAAGAACTAGAGTCCAAAGATATTTAATGTATCCTTATCCTAAATCAAGAAGACTCTAGATTGGCTTGCTCCTCAATTTGGGTGTGCAGCCCCGTGCCCTTCAAGTTGGGTGTGTGGTTCTCCCATTCTAAGGCAAAAATAGTTTTGAGCAACCTTTCGAAATTAGTACCATTACCTTATCAAATGGGCTTGAAAAATTATAAATTTTAATATGTTATGGAGAAGACCTTAAAAAAAAATTATGAAGAAGTACAAGCTAAATTCGTTCCGTGGAAAGAAAAAAATCATTGAACACAATCCAAAAATTCATATATCGAGCAGTCGGAGAGAGACTCATTTCAAAATCTAAATATTTACAATTTTTTTTTGAAATTTCTATATGTTATAGAAATGGATGTCCTTTAAAAATTTCATGAATGTAGCATGATTAAATTTGAAAGGGAAAATCTTCTAAAAATTCGAGAAGGCACCATTGCTCTTAGCGGTACAGTTGGCTCGGGCTTTCTCCCCTTCACGAAGGGAAGAAGTTCGAATCCCAGAGGCGTCGTTAGAGATTCTTACCTGAAGTATCATGGTGGTGGGTCATGCAATTGCTCCCCCGGGGTTTGCTTGCTGGCTGTCGACTTACAGGATTCCCTGAGTTACCAAAAAAAAAAAAAATTTGAGAAGGCAACCTGGTCACTGTTTTCACTACATGGGACATGTTCTAGAATGTGGATGATTGGGCCTTTGTCCCTACCATTTCATCTCAGAAAAATATAAAATTTAATTATGGTTTAGATCAAGATATTTAGAACAATCTTTATTAAGGAAGTTTCTCCAAATTTGAAGTACAAAGAGCTCTATGAAATTGAAAAACAACGAAGTTCTAGGGATTTCGTAAAACTGGAGAGTCAAAACCTATGAAACCTTAAGTGGCAAGCCTAAGGAGAATGGGTGGCTTCCTAGTCGACCTTCAAGATCCCTTGTCATCATTCTTCTAGGCCATGAGTCACTCCCTACTATTAATGAGCTTATGACTCACCCTCTCCTTATATGTAACTATCCAAAATTTCATGATTACATTTCAAGAGTAAGACTAATGGTGCCAGGTGTCTTACTTAGTCATCATGCATTAATAGGCTATCTTCCAAGAACATTAAATACACCATAGGAATTATCAAGTTAGAAGGCCATCTCTTTGGGTGAGAGTCAATCGAGTTCAATCACTATTGATTGCCTTATTTGGCTCGAGGTTCGTGCTTAAGCCATGCCCAAACAAAGCCAGATGCAATTCGGGTTGGTCGGTCAAATTGAGTTCGAAATTCCCTTTATCAAGAAAAGGGTCGTAGCTAGGTTGGCTAGCTAGGTCCTGGCTCAATCAGTTGGTCCTCTAACCGGTTCGTGGGCTAGCTCGTGGGTCAATTCTACTTAGCTAGTCCTGTGGTCAATCCTTGGGCCAATCGACCAGTCTTGTAGCCAGTCTTGTGACTAGTCCAAGGTTTTGCACCACAACTCCTAGTCAGTCCAAAATTGAACCACGTTAAGTTTATTCAATCAATGATCGATTATTGATTGTGATGTAATCATGTGGGATCAAACGAACCATCTCAATTCATAGTCACATTGGATCAATTTATGGTCGGCCACAACCAGTACAATGGCCGATTGGAATTACTCGCAAACGGTGCATTGACTAGGTGGAATTAAGCCACGACTGTCTGTCGATCCATGATGGTACGTGATCGTCCCACGACCGATCCTTATGATCGAATAACCTTTTTATGGTAGAATACTCTATAACTGGACCTTGGGTTACCGATCCCTGAACGGCCAATTGACATATGACTGGCCTTCGGGTCAGCTTATGGCCAAGTATTGCCTTTGACATATCGGGCTTTGGCCTACTAGTCGGGGCCAAAATAGTGGTCGAAATCAAAGATGTTACAGTCCCGGTGAGCCCTGTACTCCTGGGCTTCCTCGCAATCTTTGCAAGAGTGGGCAGATAGCTCCTGGGGCCAATCTCACACCCAAGTGACAATGGGAACAACAATGGTAGCAATACGGTCAATTGAAGCATGGTTAGGGAGGTGAAGCCGCATTTTTGGATCTAAGAGATAGCTTTTGGGTGTAGTAGCATCGGAGGATAGGTGACTAGACATGTACAAGATGTATCAAGGTCAGGATGGTACCATGGGTGATGTTTGATGTACTTCTTGACGAGTGTTTTTGGAATCCTCAGTATACCAACCATGTTACTTAAAGTAAATAAATAAAGAAATGAAATACGTTGGCCAGTTTTATATTTGCGCACGTGTTCCTTTGAGTGTTGATTGTCCTAGTATGTTCTTTGTCCATTTATGCTTCCACATGCATAAAAAGAGACAGAATATGTTAACTGCACTAGAGGTACTCCCCCCCCCCAAAAAATCCAACTCGCTGTCTCTCTCTCACTTCTTTTTTTTTTTTTTTTTTTTTTTTTAACTCTTGTTTCTTTTCCCGTAAATTTTGGAAGCTTTTTTTCTAATGGGTCTCATGCAAGGTCACATTAGCAGCACGTCTTTATAAAACATTAAAAAGGTTACATCAATTATTTCCATCATTCAAATTGGCCAAAGTTTAATTATAGGGATGCGATTGTACCGATTTGACAAATTTTTAAGATTTTATTTAAATTTTTTAAATTTTTAGGACTCAATTACATATTAGTGACAAGTTTTTATAACTTTTTGTACACTTATTCCTTTTACTATTAATTGCTTTACTTAAACTAAGCTATGCATGAAATGACTAACACAATAACCAAGAGGGGGGTTGATTATTTTAGGAAAATTAAAGCTTATACGTAAAGGATGTATATATGTGCTTTTGTATGAACAAGAAAATAATAATACAGAAGCGAGGCAGTAACTTTTATCAAACTAGATAATAAATTTTTTTAAGAGATTAAAAATGTGCAAGACAGATTTATAAGGGTTTGGCTTTCTGCTTGACCTATTCCACTTTCTCAACTTTAATAGCCATAATTAGGTTGGTATCCCTCGTAATCCTCAAAATTCTACAGTTTATAAAAAGTGTTGCTTCTACTAGATAATTCTCCAGACATAAAAAAAAAAAAAACCCTCACAACACGCTATTTCCTATCTTCCCAAATTATTAAAATTCAGCCCTCCAAAGAGAATTACAAAAAAAAAAAAAAATCAGTTTTGCTCAAAGGCAGGCAGACAACACCAGGCGGCAAAGTGAGAATGAAAGTTCTGAATTTCGGCCAATCTTCAAAGCCACATTTGATTTGTTTAAATAGACCTCAAAAATTCAAAGTGTGCGTTAAAAACTATCTCGAGGTCAAAGGAGCCGTTGGACTGCCTTCTTTGGTCATTGGACTTGCTTTCTACGTGATCAAAGAATGATGTGTGGACAAACCTGAGAAAGCCCAGAAATGAAGCCTTTTGTTTATGCAGTCTATCTGACATCTGATCTGCCTTCACAAAAATGACAAAATTGCAGTAAAACTGCATTTCTTGTTAATTGATAGAATTTAATTGAACTTTAGCCAATTTTTTGAAGAAATATTGAATTGGCAAATACTCGACCAATTTTTTGGACAATGCGTTATTGACAGGTGACCCCATGTATATAATTTTAATCAAAAAGTTTCGACCGCCAAAACAAGTGTAATGAGAGAAATCACACAAGTTTAGGCAAGGGAGGGGGAGATGTTTCTAAATGTTTCTCTATCCACGCTATATTTCGTCCCCTCTCCTATCTCTTAGACAAAGCCTTAGGGATCACTAGTGAAATCTATCCCGCAATCAAATTGTAGTCTAGTTTAGGATACTACTAGCACCATGATTCATTATTAAGTCTATTTCTGCCATAAGTAAGGATTAATTGCTGTGGCCCAGCCCATGATATTGCGTCCGGTAAGATTGAAATTAGATTTACCCTACTGAAAAGGTCCATATTCAATCTTCTTCTTTTTTTTATTTGTTCACATATGTGAGTACAGAGATTCAACTATCTCAAGACCCACAAAACACTTTACAAGTCTTACAAATCCATTAAGTCAAGAAAAGTATATATATATATTAAAAAAAGTGCTAAATTTATTGTATTGATGCAAATTTAATCATAAATTTTCAATTGGATTATTTTAGTCATAAACATTTTGGTTTTATACCAATAAAAAGTAAAATAAAGAATTTACCAAAAAAAGTAAAATAAAGAAATAAAAAATTTAGAATTTTTTTTAAGAAATGTAAAATTTATTGATGCCGGCACCGGTCGTATCACATAAGATGGTTAATATTCATTTCAGTGATTTCCATTAAAATTAATTATATAGACCCAATTGGCACAAATGAAAAATGTGTAGGACTCCATTAGCACAAATGTAAAATATATAGAATTAAACTAGTTTAATTGAAAGGTTTATGATTTAATTGGTACCAATTCAACAAGATTATGATTTTTTTTAGTACTTGTTCCTACTTAAGTCTAAGCATTTAATTTTTTGCAGGTAGCTCTAATCAAGATCAGCTTCCGTGAGAGTGATGGGACTCGGACAACCAATCTTCGGTCCTCGTACTGGAAATCTCCCGATTCCAAATGATTTCCAAGACGCGTTACGACTCAATAAATCAAACACTTGAAGGTTCTACGAGACGAATGGGGAATCCATCCCCCTAGCATTCATACCATGTCGTCGGCAGCCAGTAACGACACCAGCCGAGCGCTTTAAAAGTTCAGACAGACCTGCACAGTTGTTTCGCAAGTTGGCCAAAATGGACCGGCCAAGGTGGCGGTGGACTCCCAGCAGGGTGGGAATCGAGTTGTACGTTTTACACTATTGCTTGAGAAGCGGACCAAGGAAGCTGGTACAAAATGGGACCAAGCTTTCAATTCTTTTTACTTCTCGGATGCTTCTCTCTCTCTCTCTCTCTCTCTCTCTCTCTCTCTAGTGATTTGGACGTGGTGTTGACCGGAAGGACAAATTGAATATTAATTTATTCACGTCCACCGGGAGGACAAATTGATTATTGATTTATTCGAAGGGAGCAAAACCCATGAAACAAGTACTGTGGCTGCGGGTGAGCACTTGGTCAATGCTGTTTTCATATTTTATGGGGAAGTGGGGATGGAAGCGGGTCAAAAAGGCTTAATGATCTTTAAACAAAAGCTTAATTATCTTTAACCAAGTTTCTAGACATTTCTTCCGAGGTAGTGGATTTTTGTTGCACGCTCTCTTCACATAAAAGCATTTTTGTGGTTTGTTGGGCTCTTGAACCTTTTACCAAAAAACAAAGGAAAAAAGAAAGAAAGAAAGAGAGCGCTTTGCTTAGCCTTTGGTTAGCATTGTTAAATATGATTGTCACATTAGTCACGCTGTCATTTAGGACTCAGCTGATATGTGACCGCAAAATTTTAAATCCAGTAAGGTATGCAAATAGATGGAGAAGAAGCTATATTGTAGCACATCTCCAAAAAAGGTTTTATAGTCAGTCTTTAAAGGACCTTTTGCGAGCATATTTATGATTCATGTGATGAGAATTTAGAACCGACCATCTTTACTTTATGAACCAAAATTTTAAATTCATCGTAACTTAATTAGGCAATTGCTTAATTCATGAAGGTCGATCCTATAAGGAATCGGAATCCCACGCCATAAGTATTCCAATTCCACTAAGAGGTGAACCAACCTCTCCACTTCTCGAGCCTAGGGCATGATCTCTGGTTATATTATCACATCAAGGTCTGCGAGAGTTGCCATTGTAAAAGAAAGGGTTCGTGCGTGAAGATTGTGCCATCAAGATCGTGGAAAGCTCGTCGCACCAGCCACAGTGCGATCCTGCTATGAGAGATCAACACGCTTATAAAAAGAGGTATGAAGGGAACAAATTGACATTAACAATCAGCACCAACCTTGAGACTTTTTCTTTCTTTGTCGGTTATACCCTCTCCATAGCTTGAACCAGTGATCTTGTATAATGAAATAGAGGGGACCTGAAATATGAGAAACGATAATTTCACAATCAAAAACTTGTCTTCTACAACTTTTTTTTTAAATTCTATATTTCGATTGGACTGATTGGCCCTTGAATTTCGTCCATAATATCTATGAGGATTCTCCAAAATTGTAAAAATAAAATTAAGTTTTAACAAATTGACCAAATAATAATTCCAAACTCATTTTAATTTCTTCTTTGAAGGTGACAAACCTGGCTCGGCTTTCCTTTTCATGCTAAATATCTCTTTCCTCTCGATGAAGCGTTTTCTTCTAACGTTCCATTTTTTCCCCTTTTGGGGCACTTGTTCAACAATAACCTATGGCTATGGCATTTAAGAAAATATGGAGCTCATTTGTCATCTCTAAACATTTTTTTTTTGTTTTTTTTTTGTTTTTTTTTTGTGACCCGGGAACCCCCGCACGGCCGGCAAGAAGAGAAGTAAACCCAGGGGGCCTGCGTGAAGCGTCTCCTCTCTAAACCTACGCCACCGCCATGGGTGGTTGTCATCTCTAAACATTTATCTCTTGTTAAATTCAAAATTGGAAGGGCATATATAAGGGAAATATCTTCAAAGCCATTCTCGGATAATATATCTTATCTTAGGAGTAATGTGTAATAATAAATTTAAGGAATTATATATTGCTTGTAATTATGTTGAAAATCTAAAGTCATATTTGATAAGAGATTTGATTTATAGGGAAATTATCTGTAATTTAAATTTTAATCTTGCTAACTTTACCTGCCATTATGAATGAATTTCACATATGTTTAGATGTTATTATAAAATTAATCATTGAACGCATAAATTATATGTATCTTAGTAAAATAAGATGAAATCAGACAACTTTAAAACATATCTTGTTGCTGAATAAACTATTTGTATTTTGATTTATAGCTTATTTGATTAAGCGAATAAGTTGCAATTAATATGTATATCCTTGAGGAAATATTAAGGAAAATATCAAGCTAAAAATATTAAAATGAAATACCTAATTAAACCGAAACAAAAAAAAATCTAAAATTCTAAATATAACAAGAAAAAAAACTACTCATAGCTTATTCAATTGAGTACATTACAACTAATATATACGTTCATTTATTTTAATAAACAATAAGCTTAGTGAAAAAAAAAAAAAAAGGAAGCAGCTATTTCCGCAACCAAAATGAATCCGGGCATGACATTTTGGTCTAATAGACAATACTACCCTGGTATATATATATGTGACTCCCATAAATGCACAAGCGGGGGACACAAGCGGGGTCCCCACTAGGATAGGATATGCATTTCAAGGCCCTCAAATGGCTGAGTTGAGTTAGGTAAAAATAGTCTGACATAAATTGACAATTTTAATCCATTTTGACACTTTTATATACAATATAAATTTAGTGACCTGTAATTGTACCCTATCGATTCACATCACTAAAACACATAGATTTTTTTTTTTTTTTTTTTTTTTTTTGAGATATGCATATATTATAAAAGATAAAGTTTAGTAGTTTTGTAAGGTTCCAATAAGACTTTTGACTTGTTTGTGAATTTTTCTATATTGCAAAATATTAAAATTTTACAATAAAATATCCAACATCTTTTCAAATCAATAAGTCAATAAAAAATTGACACCTGATATCATATACTAATTTTCATGATTATCTATAGCTTGAAAGATTAAAAAAAAATTACTATTTTTCAATTTTGAAAAATGAAGAAAATTATAAGTAGAAGATAAAACTAGAGAATAAATTGCCCCACCTGAAAACCCCTAGCTTGAACCTGAAGACAAGTGAAGAGAGATTGTGGGTTGCTCGGGCTTTGAACCCATTAAGAAAACACATTTTATTGGACTTAATTACCCAAACTCATATCAACTCATTTAACAATATTTAAGGCGCGTTTAGTAATCATCATGTTCCAAGGAACAATTTTGCTCATAAATGATTTTTGTTTATTTTGTTCTTGGAAACAATTTTTGAGTTTTTGAAGGCGTTTGATAACTATACAAAATTTCTATTCTTGCGATAAAAATGTGTTTGGTAGGGTTCTTAATTTTTTTTTGTTTATTTTAATTTTTAAATACTTTTATTATATTTTCTTATTTTTCCTTTTCTCTTCTTCTTCCTTTTCTTTGTGGTTGATTGTTGGCCACCACCATGGCCGCAACTAGCTAGCGAGGTATGGTGAGCTTGTTGGAGGCTCGCCTAGCCACTATGAGCCTCAACCTCACCTTGGCCGGATGAGGTCAATCTTGCCCAGATTTAGTGAGGCTGAGCTCGCCTAGCCATCAATAAGGCTCAAGTCGAAGAGCCTCATTGTGGTTTGGCATTGTCGGGGCTAGCAATGCTCCGATAAGGTCACTGGCCCTCGTCTGGCCGATCACCAACCATGGTCGAGGCTGGCAACTGGCCAAAAGGAAGAAGAAGAAAAGGAAAATGAAGATAAGAGAATTATTCCCGGAAATAAAAGATGACCTTTTTCTACTTTTTGATTATGTTCAAAATTTATTACCTAGAATAAATAAAAATAATTTTTGCTCCCGGGAACAAAAATTAACCAAATGGATTTCTGTTCTTTTTTTTTTTTTTGAGAACAAAAGAATAGAAATCAATTGTTTCCGGAAATATTACCAAATAGGCCCTTAGCTAACCCATATATGACCAAACTCATCATTTATGGGTTAATAAATGGGTTTTCAACCCATTTTGACACCTCTAGCTGTAATTAAAAGAGTATTGTAGGAAAATTTGTTCTAGTCTTCTCTATAGAGTAGACAGTGGGACCAAAAGATGTATGTTCTTCGGAATACGTATAGCATGTGCACTAATGGATTATGTGGTGGATAAAACTACTAAGGCTAACAATACAACCTAAAATGGGATCAAATATGTTGAATGAAGATATTGAAAATCTTTCATGGAATAACACAACGATTAGCAAGCTAGATTATGAGAGATGTTGATTAGCTTGTGTGATACTAGCGTGCAAATAAAGCAAATGATGGATAATGAAACTATATCACACAACGATTTATAATAGTTTGATTTTATACCAAAGTCTACATCCATTCTCCAACTAACAACCAGTAGCTAGATTGCACTAGGAATCAATATTGCAAGTTATGATTGGCAATTGCTGTTCCTTTTACAAAATAGATCATGCTATCTTGTACGCTTGACTATCTACAATAACAATGCTAAACCTTTACAAAAATATTAGATAAAGAATAGAAAGGATTTTTAGCTCAAAGCACAACTATAGTTCATATCGCATTTGAACTTTTCGAGGCTTTGCTAGTCCTTATTCATAGGAGTCTTCAATATAATCATTGGAGATCATCAAAGTGACGTAGCTAGTCGTTTGAGAGTAGCCAGAGATCTAAGCCAAAATCAAGATTGCTGATATAATTGTTTCTTCAAACACCTCTAAGTTTCTAAAAATGGAGTTTGTTGTATTTGTCACTTCATTGAGACATAAACATTTCAATTGCTTTTCTAATATCTTTTCCAGTTTTTTGACAAAACTCAATCTTTGTAATAATGGCTCTTATCCATACCATCAATAGTCATCTCCAAACACATATCTCATCGTCATTGATGGTAACTCATCGTCAGCACGATTCGAGACTCATCATTAGCATGTGCAAATTATTGGTTGACGATCTTTAGTAACAATACTAATGAAATGACATGCAATGATCAGTTCAATGATCCTTCCACATTTATCAGTACCCAAAGACCCTCAAGAATGCTAGCTTGACTTGGGTACTTCTAAGTTATCATGAAATACCACTCACATTGGTACTTGTTCAATTAATTGTCATAGCCTTGTTTATTGTCTTTGTTGATACAAAGGAATCATTGATATCTGCAAACCTAATTTATCATCTATACTTATCATAGTAGATATTGGTACTAAAGATAGTTTTGAAATTATTGAAATTTCATTGGAAAGTTCCCCCAACAAAACCCTATCACAATACAAAAATTACATGGAAATTTAAGGCATGTTTGGTAATGTGCCAAATGATGTCTGGTTTTATTATTTTCTTCATCGGAAAAAAAAAGAAAAGAAATTCGTTTGGAAACTTTTTTGTTTTAGAAAATAAATTTGGAACATAACCAAAAAAGTAAATAAAAAAGAAAAACTTCTTTGTTCTTAGGAACATTTCCAGAATCAAGACCAAACTCTCTCTCTCCTTCTTCTTCTTCTTCTTCTTCTTCTTCTTCTTCTTCTTCTTCGCAACCTTGCTAGAGCGTCGTCGACCCTTAGCGAGGCTTGGCCTTGCCTTGGCTAGGCGAGGGGCCACCATGAGGTTGGTGTCACCCAACCATGGTGAGGCTAACCTCGTGGTGGCCTAGCTGAGCTCCAACAACCGACTAAAGGAAAAAGAAGAAGAAAAAAAAGAGAAAATGTAATAAAATTATTTGAAAAATTAAAAGAAATTCTAACTTACAAAAGAATTTGAAGGTTGTGTTATATGCATTTTTATTCCAAGAATAGAAATTTTGGACAGTTACCAAACACCTTCAAATGTTCAAAAACTTGTTCAAGAAATGGAATTAAAAAAACCCATTTTTGAGAAAAAAATTGTTTTCGAAAATAGAATGGTTACCAAACGCGTCCCTAGTGTTTTTAAATCAAGTGAATGGGCATCCCATTAATGAGCTCCTTCAATGCAATTATTCACTAATCATCATTTTGGAGAGCTGAATAAGCCAAACATTACAACACCAAGCAACTATTCTCTTAAAATTCTTTTCAAATTGTATGCTTTAAATTATGAGTCCATATGTTGCCTTGGATATAATTGGGATCTTCTGTTTAGGATGATCATGGTCGACCATCTTAACTTAAGCATGGTCGTCTAGAAGAAAAGTAATGTACTAGTCATGTAAGTTAGCGGCTATTATATATCAATCACAGTGCCCTCGAGACATGATCCTAGAAAATGTTTAGACTAACCATCCATATATCCCAGTAAAGTTTCTTATCCTACGTACCCCCTTACCACAAATTCCACATTCACACCAAGTAGAATTCGATGCAATGAGCCAGGTCTGAAAACCACACCAAGGGAGAAAAGAGAGGAAAAACCATGGGGTCATGAGCTCACCTGTTGGAATATTCGTGGCTAGTGTCAGAGGTTGTCAATTTCACTACTTTGTCCAAAGTAGTGGCGAAAATACATAAACCTATTAATATTCTCGATGGTGGAAGGATTCGTCATACTTATCTTGATATTCCCCCCCATCACCAATATGTTATTATATAGACGCTTGGTTTTTCAAAGCAAAGCATTACGCAAGAGGGGATGTATAAGCAAACTCCATATGGTGACTCATAATGGCCCGTTTGCGTGGCCTCGCATTGATTATGCGAAGAGCATAAAAAAATGCAGGAGGACAAAAGCAAAAATGCAAAGCAACCAACTTTGAAAGTTGAGAGGGAGGGGGCATTGAAAAGGGGGCAAACAGATAATAGGACCAGAAGCTCTTGCGAGACGTAAGAACAAAGAGGCCCACGAATGAAATGTGAACGGCGACAAGCAAAGGAGCAAGCACACTTTAAAGCAAGATAAGTTTTAAATTTATTTATTTATTTAATTTAGGAAAAGCAAGAGAAGTTGGGTAGAACCTGCACGTATACTTGCTTTTCTTCTTTTTTTTTTTTTTGGGCATTCACACTTCCAAAGGGCAAAAACCCCTTTCGAGAGAAAATCATTATCACCACCTATAAATATACCGACAGGACAATTTTTTGATTGCCTCCATAAGGCTGACTGAGTTTTTCAGTCTTTCACTCAATTGCACATTTGATTTTCTTATTGTCTTCATAAAATGTAAGAAATGATTAGAGCAACGGCAACCGAGTTTTAGGTGGAGCAGCAAATCTGGGACATCTAACCGTGGGTCCCAACATCACCCCACCTAAAATCAGCTTAGAATTTGTACGTTCATTTAACCCTAAGGTTTTATGCAATAAAGAAAAGTTTGGGTCTTTTCGAAATTCGGGTAATTTTCATGAATGGGGCATTTTCCTATACCACACATACGGGATACTTACTGAAGACCCTCTAATATGTGCACCTAAGTATGTTCAAATAAAATCGGGAAAGTATAATAGTTCGAACTCACATCTTAAGTGAAGAAGACGAAGCTGCTTTCAGCTTTGAGCGAATTTCATGTTTTTTGTAACAATAATTCCTTACTATTGCATACTCTCGGGATCAAATTCAAAGTGTATTTTGAGAAATGTGAGGTGCAATGATATCCTATCAACTACATTATGGATTAATTGCATATTGTGCTTTTTATTTGTTCGTTAGCTATTATGTAATTGTCAATAATAGCCAATGGGCTGTCTAAGAAATATCTTTTTCACTTCCATTAGGCTTGGATTCTTTGTTATATTACCAAAATACCTTTTTTTTCTCTTTATTCCCTTTCCTCATAATAGTATATTGATTAACAATATCAATACCATTATTAACCTAATTCTACCGGACTTCCTTTACCAAATATCTAACAAGTGGTCTAAATAACGGCTTGCGGCGAGGCTCGCTAGTGTCACCCGGTAGTAACGGGTCGTGTGAACCTGAATAGCGTGAGCGAAAGGAGGCTCCGATGGATCTTGGATATCAATATATATATATATAGTAAACTTATGACTTGCACATTCAATAAGAACTTGTCATATGCTCAAAAAGTAACTAACATCTTACGTAGTTAAAAAAGAAAAATGAGTCTCATGCTTGAAAAATTACTAATATTTTATTATAAAAAAAGTGTAGACGTTCATTCAATTTATTTCGCAATTCAATATTTAGGTATACGTGGTCCCTCCGCTTTTTTGTTTTGTTTGGGGGGTGTTCATTAGATGAGATGATCACGAGAAGTCACAAGGGAAGGCTCCTTAAAAAACGGGGCAAAAAGACAAGCATGTGAGGGTAAAAGAGCCGAAGGTGCTTGGCGTGGGCAACATGAAAACACATTAGATCATGGAGGCTCGCTGGCTATCAGGCGGCTTGTGGGAATGAGTCTCCCTATGTTTTAGACTTCCAAGAAAGATGAAGAGAAAATATGACACTAGCCATATTATTAATAACAATTTGATATAAATACGAAGATATTTGATTTTATTTATCCCTATGAATAGATATATTTCTCCACCTTGTGCATGCTGAGTTTTGCTATTGAATATCATATGGTGGACTAATCAAATGTGAATCATAGCCCGTCCCAACATACCCCACCCCCTCTCCGGCCCCCGCCCCCAAAAAAAAAAAAAGTCAAAGGTCATTTTCTATGAGCCAAACATCTTTAGTTTAACTTAGATAAAATCTAATCGTGGAATAGGATGTCATGGTGGTGAATATATATCTAAGATATCCTATCTATGCTTGGTCACGATCCTTCTTCGGGGATACGATATTCAACCTCCTTCAATAGGTTCTCTCGCTTTAACATCTCCCAACTCAATAGGTAATTAGTGTCACATTATGCTAATAATTCGTGTCGTTCGGTATCAGGGATAAAATATTTTGACTAGATTACAGAATCTCAGACCGTGCTGTATGAGGTTTATATTCCTTCTAGTTAATTCGTTTTTTTTATTTATTAGAGCCATGTTTCTCGTCTCATGTAAAAAGTCGCATCCCTGCCCAAACAAGATATTTCATGCCCTTCAACCAAGTTGGCAATATGATAACAATCTTGCATTATAAAGACGGATGAACAAATCCCAAATTTCCAAACAGGTAAAGTCAAGATCCCCGAGGGGCCAATCATCTATTTAATTTAAATCCCAATTGAGCCTCAGCATAAATGATCCCAAATTAGGCGAAATGCACTTTAGTTTGGGGCGTTGAAGCTAATGGTGGCAGGGTGGCCCGACCTATGCATAGGCGGTGCACCAAGAAAAGTCGCAGTTTTCCCAGAGCGGCCCGGGGGGGTCAAACAAGGGGGGCAGGTGCATTCCCTCCTTTTGGCCAACACCGAGATCTGTCAATTCCTTCGCCAAGAGAAGAGAGCCATTTTCAACCATATGATCGGGTCAGATTTTTACGTCCAGATTATATGCCTTACAAGGTGTTAGGAACAAAAAATACTCGAGAGTAGAGAGAGAGAGAGAGAGAGAGAGAGAGAGAGGGAGAGGAAGAGGGAGAGAGGGAGTCCGAGAGCGTTTTGATTTTTGAAGGAAAGACGGGGACAAGAGACATTTGGTAAGCGGCCAACAGAACACATTTTTGTCTCGGTTGGGTGCTCTCTGTCATTCAATACGTATTTTATTGAATTTTCTCTCCCCAGGAAACTGCCCTGTTCTAACCTCTCTATTATTTCCTGTCTCTCTCTCTGTCTCTCTGTCCCTCTCTCTCTTTTGGGTTGCCTTGTAAATTACAGATTACTGTTCTCTTTAATCTTTCTCTCTCTCTCTCTCTCTCTCTCTCTCTCTCTCTCTGTTCTCTAGCATTTCATTTCTCTATCTCATATTCTTCATCCCAAGGCCTTCTTTCTATCTCCCATTTGCTAAGCGGCGACTTATTCTTTTGCCCTTTTATCCTTTCGTTCTCTTCCTTATTTTCTCCGCAAAGCAAAGGAGAACGCCGAGGGGATAGGCGCAGAGGGATTGGAACCCTTCGCCTTCCGAGACCCAGATTTAGATCCATGTTTTAGCTCCGTTTTCAGCTCAAAGGTACAATCTTTATGCTTTTCTCGTCAAGATTTTTTAATTTACAGATGATCGGTAAATTATAGCTGAGGATTCCGGTTTTTTTTTTTTGGTTCAAATCTTTTGGGTTGTTTTTTTGGGGTGCTTTGTAGATGTTTGTTTTGTTTTGATGGTTGACCGTGAACAGGATTTTTGTCTTAGATATGGGTTCGATTTGTTTGGACGAAGCAGAGGTGAGCTCGTGGGAAGTTTTGAGCTTCAGAACTTTGGAGTTTTGATTGCTTTTGAGTTTTTTTTTTTTTTTCCTTTGGCTAGCTTGTTAAGTGCTTTGACTTGTCAAACGATTCATCTGAGCTGTTACTTGATGAGAAATGGCTGTGTAGATCCTTGAATTTTTTTTTAATGGAAAATAAATCCTTGTATTTCCCAGCGGATCTCTTTGTGTTTTCCTATTTCCGTTAATTTTTTTTCCCTGCTTAAAGACTGCAAAAGTTACGTTTTTTCCTGGATTATTTCTCAAATGTCATGACTAAATTGATGGTATTAGGTGCAGGATTTTAAAAATTCAAACTTTAGGTAGGAGGCGATGCAGCAGCAATTTTTCTCAGCTTCTGTTAATTTCCATTACCCGTTCGGATTCTGATGCAAATTTTTTTTTTTTTTTAATAAAGTTGTCTGTTGTTATACCATGAGCCCAGGTTGCCCTTTCCCTTCCTTTGATTCTTATGATCGTTGAAAATTTTTCTCTTGTAATCTGTAAGTGGCATTTTCTTTTCTTAGGAAAAAGCGGTGTATCCATAGCTGTCTGGTTTGGACCTGCTAGATTGATGCCACAGATTGTATCATTTTATCATAGAGGATTCCTCAGAAGTTCTAAGCACTGCTGCCTTGTAAATTAGGTGGCCTTTGATGGAGCTGGGCAAATTCACAAGCTTTTGTAGTGTCCAGGCTTGAATGGCGGATGTTGTTGAGCTTCAATTTTCAGTTAAAATAAAGTAGATGAAGTTTCTTGGCCCCAGAAACTCTTTAGAAGAATGAGATCAAAAGAACGTATGTGAATGTTGATAAGACAGATTCTTAATTGCTCTTTTATGTAACCAAAATGTGTCCATTTGAACATTTGCTTAGTGTATCCTATTGAGTAACAAGTAAGAATTTCAACCTAATCACTAAGGGAAGATCTTAGTTGATGATATTTAAGCAATCAAAGAGTCTATTGCTTAATGGGAGTGTAAGCATATATGCAACATTTTCACGTTCTTTGTAAGTGAAATGCTGACTTTGATATTTATCTTTGTCCATCCTGTCATTGCAGATATTCTATCGCAGTTTGGACCAGGTTGATACCTCCTAGAGTTGGTGTGACGACTCTGCCTTCACAACATAATTTGTGCTGAACTATGTCAGCCCCGATGCAAGGGCAGAGGGGTACGAGCAGTTCCTTGGCTGCAGGTTTTGAGTTTGAACATGGATCTTCATCAAATAGTGCTGCGGTAGATCAGCAGCTCTGTTGGAATAATATGCTGAATCAGGCAGACAGCCGAGTGGTGGACTACATTCCACCACCAAATAATAACATTACCTTTCTGACCTCTATTGGTCATGACTTGCCAAACTTGGCCAACTGGGGTCCAGGTGGACCCAGTTCTAGTGACATGCATCCTGAAATTGGTAGCAATGAACGGAAAACAGAACATTCATGGCCAGCTTCAGTAAGTGCCTATGGTGGACCTGGTCCTTTACTGGAAGATCGGAGATTCGAGCAACTGGGTAGTGTTCGTCCATTGGATAATGTTATTATGAACCCTCTAGTGATTCATAGTTCCAGTTCTAGTTCAATGCCACCAAATCTTAATGTGCCAGCTGGTTTTGTTGGCCATGGTAGTGAGAGTTCGCCACTTTTGGAATGCCCTAATTTGTACAAGCCAAGTAGGTCAGGTGCCCAATGGCTTCCAGCTGGTAATAGCTCCGATCCTTTTATGGTTGCTTCTAGCAGTGGTGCTGGAAATTTCGGCGAAGACAATGATGGGAGACCTGGTAGCCTGTTGGATGGTCGCCGTATACCTTGTAAAAGGAAGTCGTTCGAAGGACACATTGGTCCATCTTCTAATGTCGGGAGCTCTAGTTATTTGCAAAATGTGGAAGCTAATGCTTTGCCCAATCTTCTGATTGGCCGGAATTTTGATGGTACCACGGTCTCATCTTCTGTTCCAGAACAGGCAGACCCAAGAAGTGGATTGGGTCTGAGAGGAGCCAGTTCTCGTAGTCTGCCCGATTTAAGCGCTGCAGGAAGTGCAGAAAACATGCAGAGAAACTTCGGGGTGAGGGTAAATGCTTTGGGTCAAAACATGCCCACTCCCCCCATTTCATATTCTGCCGGTACTGCAAATGGTGTTTTTAACCACGGTTTTGCGTCTAACCAGCCATCTTCGAGACTTCTAACAATTGATCCTTCATTGGACTTAAGGCCAATACCTGTAGCCAGTGACACAAATGTGCAACACCAGACTAGTGTACTTCCTGTTCCAACTTTGCCACCCAGTGGGTCATCAATTCGATGGAGTAGAGCTCTTGTTTCACGAGCTTCTGGTTCATCTAGCGCGGTTCTCTCAGGAAATAGAGATGCTGGATTGCATGATGAATCCAGCTCAAGCAGCAATGGGAGAAACATTTTAGAGCAGTCCATGTTCGTTCCCTCTAGTGAATTGGGAAACTCGGTTCCGAATCCTTCTGTTAGGAGGAGTGCTGGTGGAAGCAGTGGCATTCCTGTAAATATTGCTTCTAGTTCTCGAAGTGGCCCAAGTTCAAGCCGCCAGTCATCCCATGGTCATTGGGCACCTCATCACAATCGTCATCCGCCATGTCCTCAGAGGGTATCTGAAATTGTTCGCCGGTCTTTGATGTCTTCTATGGGTTCTGAGCCGGAAGGCCAAAGTAGCTATGCTGCACGTGGCTCAGGGCCTCCTGCTTCTTCACCAGAGGTTCTGCTTTCATCTAGATCTGGTTTCCAGGGTCAGGCGATTCCTTCCAGGTCAACACATTGGACAGAGAGACAAGGAGATGGTGCAGTGGGTTTTCCCCATCCCATGCGAAGTTTAGCTGCTGCTAATGAAGGGCGAAGAAGGCTTGTATCCGAGGTTTGTTTAGCTTTCATTTCTATCCTGAGTTCTCACTATTATTTGTTGAAAACTGGAGCTGTTGTAAAGTTTTAGGTGATACATCCCTTAAAATCTGTGGTATTCGCACCCATTTTCAGTATCTTCTAGTTTTAGTGTGGATATTGTTTGACATGCTAGTGTTATATCTGAACTTTTTAAGATGATGCCGAAGAACTATTTTACCTACAACTTTGCTTCCCTTTGCACCTTGATCTTTGGAGCTTACCATGTTTCCATGTACAGGTGCGAAATGTCTTGGATTTAATGCGCCGGAGTGAGGGCTTGCGTATTGAGGTCAGTCTTGTATGATTTGTTATACTTTGAAAGTGTATTTTTTATAGGACAATGGACTGGTTCATATTAAACAATTGCACTGAGCTAGTGAGGGGGAAAGCAAGCAAAGTGAATAATCAGGGAATATCATTAATGGTATTTGGATGAATGTTGTTGAAATAAACAGCTGCTAATTGTTGGTCTTTTGCATGGGAAATAGACATGGAACTTTGTATTTGTATTGAAGTCTTTGAGTCACTGAGTTGAAATTTCGATACTGTTCCTGCCTTATAGGCTGAGCTTTAACAATTACTTACGAAACCTTGACTAGACAAAGTGTCTAGATAGAGTCTCTACTTCTGATAGGAGAGACAAAGTGTCTACATAGAGTCTCTAATTCTCATAAGGGAAGAGGCAGCGAGTAATATTTTGCTCACTAAATGAGAATGGCAACCCTTTGCATAAAACTATGAGCGTTGAAATTCGCTAGTCAGTGCCAAAAAGGATGGATCCTCGAGGTGGATGTAATCTACACTACATAATTATGCAGTAACTGGGGTAAAATTAATTATTTCTTTCTTTGATGTGAAAATGTTATCTTATAACAGATAAACAAACACATTATTCCTCATAGTATCTGTCAGTCAACAAGGATTCCTTCCCAAGCCCCTTCCTCTTTTTAATTGGAAGAATATGTAGTTGACTGACCATCATTTCTAAGATAGCTGCATGAACCATAAGTGGTTGCTTGGAACTTTTTTCTTTATCTGTTCTCAAGTTTCTTATACAGAATGCAAGTAGATGCAATTTTCTGTTTGCTAGCACAAAATACACTTGATGGATTCCAACATGAAATCGTCTTCTGTTATCATCTTGTTTAAGGTTTTAATTATGTCTCATAAGGACTGTTGTTGCATAAGTCTAGATCTTGGATGACGAAGAAGCGGAATCATCATTTCGGAAATAGGCTCTGAAGCTCGATGAAATTTTCGAGATGGGTTAATAGGGAGTTTCTTCTAGATTGCTAGGACTGCGTATATATCTGATAGAAGTTGCTTTTATGCTTGATGTAGGACTATATGCTCCTAGAGCAGTCAGTATATTTTGGGATGGCTGATATCCATGACCGGCATAGGGATATGCGCCTTGACGTTGACAACATGTCCTATGAGGTGAACCAAGGAGTTGCTCTCAGGTACTCATTTTCTCTAGACTACAGATTGTATTCTAATGTACTATTGCTACTTTCAGGAGTTATTGGCTCTCGAAGAGCGCATTGGAAACGTTAGCACTGGATTGAATGAAGAAACCATATCAACTCATCTGAAACAGCGGAAGTATGCCATTCCTGTCTACTCTGATAATGAGGTTGAGCCTTGCTGTATTTGTCAGGTAACTGAAGATATCCTGTATTTTTACATTCTGTCTTCGGTTGAAGAAACATTACTTAATTGTCTAATCTAAGTGGGTCATATTGTTACCTGGAATCCTGCGGCATCAGTTTTTTGGCCCTTCATGTTTGATTCTGTATAACTTTTAATAATCTGTTGGTTTCCAATGACCTAGGTTGTTCTACTTTACCTTTTCTGTTTGCTAGTATACGAGTTGTGTGTGCACACAGTATCTTCTCCAAAAAAATGCTGTATCCATTCACCACTTACATTCTTTCACATGATCAACAGGAAAATTATAATCCTGGAGAAGACCTAGGAACCCTGGAATGTGGACATGATTTTCACAGAGCTTGTATTAAACAGTGGCTGATGCACAAGAACTTGTGCCCCATCTGTAAAACAACCGGTCTGAACACATGAGAAGGAACCAAAGATCTTCCTATACCATTTCTTAGTCCTCTACTCAATTTGACCGAGAAGACAAACAGACGAATACCGTGAAATGGCTTGAGGATTCTGATATTTTGGCAGGATTAATGAATCTTTAAATGTTTCCATTCTTCCATTTGAAGCTAGACCATGACCCCATGCAAAGGGTAAAAATGCTGGAGGTTTGCATTTCTTGAAGTTCTAAGACCTCCTAGTATGGCCAAAGAATTCTTTTTCATGGGGTGGTTTCATAGAATCTAGTTTTCCCAAACATTTGAAGACATTAATTACTTGTTTATGATGTTCTTTTCATGGCCTTAACTTGGCTTAGGCCTCTGGAATATTGAAAGCTACCTTCTTCAGAATCAAATGGATAAAATCTTGTTTTTAGAGCTGAATTATGCTCTTTTGTTTGCATGTTTACTTATTTACTTGTGTGAGAAAGAAACTATTTAGTGATTGTTGTCATGCCAAGCATTTCTTCAGACTTTCTCCATGAAAGTGACTGATCCGTTGCATGTATGCTTTGATATTTGTACAGTATTGACTTTTGGTAAAGGCATCTATATCTTCCTGAAATGATGCATGGTGATCATCTTTCAACCTCTGAACGTCATTTTAGTGTTATTCCTATTTTAGTTCCCGAATTCTGCGTAGTTTTCAATGAAGGTACCACATTAAAGACTAGGCTGTCAATACTTTTGTGGATGCGTGTCTAGTTTTATGCCGGTAGCACAAAAGATCTTGCTACTTTCAAGACAGTTCTTAATTTGGAAGACGATCATAGGTTTGTAATGGCGCTGTCACTCTCTTTCATTGGTTGGAGTCTAAATTGGAGATGGAGGACGAGCTTATCCTTCAGGATTTAGGTTGCTGTTGTGGGTGAAGTTTCACACATGAATCGGATTAAGCTTAGCTTTGTTGCAAATGGCCATGAGATCCGATAGTGGCATCCTTTAGACTTATGGCCACTCGATTCTATAGTTGCATCAGTTGCATCCTCCTTAGAAGTGAGCAACATGACCCATCTGAACCAGGCAGTTCTCGGAGGGATTAGTTCAGTTTCTGGATCCAATAAATTGGAACCAGTGATTTTCAGTCTGGTTTGTGTATCTAGGAGCGGAGTCATCCTCGGGACCATTCGGATTAGACTGATTATTCTTATTTTATATTTTTATTTCTGAAAATTTTTAAAGAAAGAAACCCTGATGCTCTTTACTTTAGTCTTTCCTTCTCTTTCCAGTGTCCTCTATGCCCTTCACGCCTTTCCCTCTCGGCTCTTTCCCATCCCTCTCGCTCTCGCTCTCGCTCAGCTCACGAGGGTAGTCCCTCTTCATTTGCTCCCTGTTACCTTGTTTCTCTGTCCTCCTGGATCTTCGTCGTTCACAATTTAGGTAAAGTTTCCTTTTCTTTTGAGTTCATTTTTGGTTTTGCTTGTCATGAGCTTCTCAGGTTTCTCCAAGCTCGCCTTGTGCTACCCCAGCACGGGGTCGCAGCAAGGCCTGCACAAGTTCACGCTGCAGAAGAATTTGTCGAGCGAGTCCTGCAGCGAGCTCTTACCGTTGGGCCTCACCTTGTTGGCAAAGTGCCAAAGCGAGATGAAGGTGTCCTTGGGTTCCTGCATTCCCTCTATTTTGGTTCCCGATTCCTAGGTGGGTTTCAGATCGGAGTAGGAATTGATCACCCCTAATCCTCCTTGGTATGCGAAAAGCTCAATTCAATTTCATTGTGTTCTTGTCAGCAATTCATTTGTTGTCATTTGCAACGATATTGGAGAAATGTCTTCTTGTGGAAAAGGCTCAACTCAGCATTGTCTTGGGCGTTTTCGAGGCGCCGTGGTCGTTATAACTTAATAGTTATTGCCAACCACACAAGGGCTATCTCTCAGCTCTGAACTCACTACTTTTTGGAAAATGCTGCGCCTTCCACATTATCAACATTTGGGAATGGAAGCCAAAGAAGCAAGTGGTGGAGAGAACACCGTGCATGAAAAGAAAATTGTGATGAATAGGAAGTTGATGACGATAGGAAGGCCGGCAAAAAGGATGATAATGAGGGCATCTTCAAGCTGTTTAATCCAATCGACTGTCGCTCCGAAGATCCCACTTTCAAGTCCAACTAGTTCCGTTCTGAATCCACCCGTGAATCATGCTCGCCTAGGACTTACAGGCGAGCTTCTGGCTTCACCCTCTTCCCGTCTAAAGAGCGCCTTAAAACTCTAATGATAGAAAGTCGGACAGTCATTTGTAAAAATTCGAATTTTAAAAACATACGTTGATCAAGCTTCCTTTATAAACATACTATATACTTTTGATCAATCGAAATAGAAGACGACCCACACCTCACAGTCGCAAGAGTGAGCAAAAAGCTATCGCTCATCTCTGCTTAACGTATTACGAGAGCACTATCAGGATTAGAGGAAGTTAAGTTGGATTAGTGTAGCTCTATAGAGCAAGTAGGGCATGAAAGAAAGAAAGAAAGAAAAGACTGAATTTACTGCTATAAGGGTGACATCCCTGAATTAATTCATTGAGGTATTGTTCACTTTGATCTGTCATATTTCAAGCCTCATGGTTTTGTCCTTTGAATTTCAAGTGGGCACCTTTCTAGGACGTCATTTATCCTAGGCGTTTCAAAGCTAAGTCAAAGGTCCTCCTTTAATTACTTTCTGCTTTTACATATATATTCGAGAATCTCTTTCCCCATGTTTAGTATATAGTTTGGTTCATTCATGTCCCTTTCACCATCCTAAAAGCCTACTAGGAGTCGCTCCTTGTCCAAGCTAGGAGTTATCGATTCCTAGCCCAGTCTGGTCCGATGAAACAAGTCACTTTTTCTTTCCA
The DNA here is from genome assembly GCA_014182405.2 of Eucalyptus sideroxylon. Lineage (NCBI taxonomy): Eukaryota > Viridiplantae > Streptophyta > Magnoliopsida > Myrtales > Myrtaceae > Eucalyptus > Eucalyptus sideroxylon. Next base: position 34,016,212 of record CM024553.2, read on the forward strand.
CTACTTGATGCTATATGAAGAAATTTTTAAAAAAAGTCAGTTACTTTTTTTTTAAAGAAATAATAAAAAAGTATATATAATTGGTCCGGTTTGATTTCCTCTTGATATTGGGAATTAAATTGCCTGACATTGGTTCCACTTTTAGGAATTGAGAACCGGATCGACATTCCCAAGAATTGGACAAAACTGACCAATTAGATCTAGTCCAGATAGTTCCCAATTCGGGCAATCTATTTTACACCCCCTAGTCTAGGCCCTCTAGCCCCCAACAACCATTCTTTACTCTTATCTAACTGGGTCGTTATAGGCACAAACCAGCTTTTGTGTGATTTATCCTCGAACCATACACCTATTGGAGGAGGTCCCACCCTAACATCATGTTGTGACATCCCTAGATTAACTCAAGGAGATATTGTCCGCTTTAACCCGTCCCATATTGAGCCTTATGGTTTTGTCTCCGTGTGATTTATTTTTGAACCATATACCTACTGGATGGGGTCTCGCCTTAACACCATAATGTGAGATCATTATATTAACTCAAGGAGGTATTATCCACTTTGACCCATCCCATATCAAGTCTCATAGTTTTATCCTTTATCATACAGGTAAGCATCTTCTTAAGAAATTACCCATCTTGGAAGTGCTCCCACCTGAGCACACTTAACTTTGGAGTTCCAAAGCTATGCATATCTATGTGAGATTTTAATTCAAAAGCAAATATTGCGTTTGGAAATACAAATATTGCGTTCGGAAAAGAAATTCGCGTGGCTATGGTTTTGGAAAATTAAAAGCCTATAAATAGATTAATACAAATAGGGTTTGGGGGAGACCGCAAAATTGAGAACACACGGCCGCAAAAAAGAGAGAACTCACGTTCTCCATGGAGAGAGAGGCAATACTAAGGGGAAGACTCCTTTTTCACGAAAGTGGCGATAGAGCAAAGTGAAAATACCGTTCCAGCCGTCTTTTTGGCGTTGTGCAGCCTTAAATTTTCATCCGCAGCGCCTTGTTAATGAGTGCTACCCTATTGAGTTGTTGCCGACACCATGGTTTGACGTGCCTGAGTTGTGTCAAGTTCCCCGATGTGCTGCCCTCATCACGTTTAAAGCTCTTGGTTTGTGGAATCTCCAGTGAATTGCTCCGACAGATTTAATCCCAACCCTGAGCACACCACCAAGAGTTGTTTCATCGCGCTGAGAAGCATCACCGCAAAAAAAAAAAAAAAAAAAAAACCCTTGCTGTGATCCGTCACCGACTTTTGCCCCGTGATCTTTCCGGGCTGAGCACCAGCGAAGACCTGCCGTCCAGAAGAGCTGGACCACCAGTGGCTACCCTCATCGATGATCCTGGCCTCGACAACTCGCTACTCAGATTGTGCCGTTGAATTTCTTTGTTTTGCAGGCTGACTTGTGCGCCAGTGACCAGGTGGCCATGTCCCTATGATTCTTGAGTATATCTTCTGTGAAGAAATTCACTCATGTTCACACTTCGACGTCCATCAAGTCACGACACTACCGGTTGAAATCAAAGAAGAAAAATACGAAAATTCTCAATGGAATATTTGAATTCATGGCCACTCATGAAGTTCACCCGAAAAGTTAGCCAAAGGACAAACACGTGGGAAAGAATTGGCTTCTGTGTAGTCTGAGGCGGTGGAAATTTGGTTTTTGGTGGGAGAGGGGGCTTAGATAAAAAATGAAAATAAAATAGAAATATAGGGGTGCATGGCAGCGGGGGAAACGCCGACAGTAAGGAGATTCGAGGGTTTGGGGTCTAATTCTTTAATCTTATATATTGCGTTGGTCTTTGCCGCGCATTTGTTTTGATTTTGCAGTCAACCGAGCACCACACCATGAATTACCAGCTCAAGCATCCCAAGCTGAGATGCCTTGCCGGCTTGCTCTGAAGCACAGTTGGTCATCACGAGCTGACCGCCGTTCGAAGACCAAATTTGGAAGCAAATATTTGGGATAGGCAAATTTTGTCTATTTTAATTTCTGAAAATTTTGTTTCCTTAATTGATATATTTATTGATGCACATGATGAAAATTCCCTATATGCCATGATATTCACAACTCAAGTAGCCTTCTAAATTAGGAAATCTTCATAATTTCGCAACGTGTATATGATTGACGGTCCGATTTCATGCTCGAAATAAGACCCGCAATCGCACGGAAAAGTCACCAATCCGATCTCACGCTCGAAATACAATTCATGATTTTGTCTAAAATTGGCCAATCCGATCTCATGTGCGAGATATGATTCGTCAATTTATTTCCAAAATTAAATGGACATGGATGATATTTTTCTAGATTTGTTGCCGTGCTATTCTTGATGCCTTTATTTGTTTGCTCCCGTAAAAGAAAAAAATAACATTTGAGTTAGATTAGATGCATGTTAGGATATTACTTGTTTTAGGGTTATTTTGCATGTCAAGAATAGGAAATTTATTTATTTTTAATTTCTTAAATAAAAATACCAAAAACATAAATTTAGGATGTTAGATTTTTGTTTCACTGATTTAAATTGCATGTTAATTATTTGATAGTCTTAATTTCGAATTTTTATTAAAAAATACAAAAAATTTCTTAGGGTAAATTAGTTTCAATCTTCAGGATAGATTGCATGCTTTTTAAGAAAATAAAAAATGTCATGTGCATGTCATATAAAATTAGGTTCATGAAATCCATATTAGATTGTGGTCAGGTCCATTTAGCTAGAAATTGATTGCCATTAGAGTTAAGTCATTACATTAGTTTAGATTGCATTTTTTTTTACTCATGTCACATAATTTAGGTTATATCGCCATGTCATACCATTTCATGTTAGATTAGAAGCATTGCATTGCATATGGATTTGATTCTCATTAATTAAGTGAAAAGAAAAAACAAAAATTGCGTGTTAATTAGAAATTATATTTAGGGTTGTTGATGTGAATTATGGTCTAACAACACAGATGTTTTCGTTGCAATGAGGTAAGTCTTGCAATTTATTTATTGTTTTACTTGGGTGTTAAATTGGTGGTGCGCATGATCATTTCACATGTTAAAGAAATATATTTAAAATCAATTTAAGCTGCCTGCAGAAAAACATTTTTTGAAAATAAAATAATGGTACCGAAAGGACATTAGAGAAATATAATCTAACCAAGTCCCCGTACCCATAATCTCTGGTTCGTAGAAGTGAAGTAAAACTTCCGTTATTTTACTTGAGTTTCTAATTGACCCACCAAAAAATAGATTAGTGGCAACTCCTAAATAAAATCTATCTGCATGTTAAGAATCTAAACATAAGTCACGAATTGGTATGAGTTTGGGAGAGCTCAAGCTAAGTTTAGGCCTAGCAATCCATTAGCCAAACTCTAGGTAGTTCACCCGAAAAATTTAGGTCGTGACACATTCCTACCCTTTTTACTATTCTCAAATCTTGGCAAGAGCTACTTCTTGTTCAGACCCTCTAAAATAAGTGACACTCCCTACCCTCATTGGACTGGTCATTACAATAAGCATGGAGGTCCATTTCATCTCTTGTGAGGGAATCACTTTTATTCATAAATTTCGATTTTTTTGAGAGGTATGGCATCTATACCTAAATGACTCTTGGAAACCATAATAACCTCAAAAATTGTGTTCTGTCAATGAGGATGTGATTAAAAAATTGGCAAATTTGATGTTTGGTAGTTGTAGCAAGTCAGAATGCAATTCTAGCAACCAAATCCTTCATTGACTACAGGGGAATAGAGATTTAACGTTTCTCCTACCAAGGCATATCCCACTGTCATGCAAGATGATTTCTTTGTTCATGCAATTGTTAGACATAAAAATCATATGCGGAAAACATGATCAAATCTAAACAAACCTCTAGCCATTATTCAAAATTGCATTTGTCTGAAATTCAGGGAGATTTAGCAAAATATCAGGCACACTTTATTAACCCAATTACCTCGTGTATTGATGGTGTATTCCAAATGAGAGAGTTCGCGTTAGACCTTGTGATTACCCTTAAGAAATAAACGATAATTATTTTTATATATTGTCTCCCATCAAGGTGGTTATCAAATGAGCGGTTGTCATGAAGAGGTATGGAGTATGAAAAAATTATATGTGGAAAAATCGCTACTTTAAAGAGAAAACATGGGTCTAAAAATGAGAAATCTATATATATAGTATGCATAACATTATCCCACTTCATCCTAACATTTTCATCATACAGATTATCCAACCAAATCCACCAAACTTTATGCTTAAAGAAAAGAAACAAAACATATGGATCATAGTGACATGTTCTCGAAGAGCGAGTAATATCTATGTATCATAATGTATCTTATTTCTTTAATGTCAACCTATATGTGATAACACATCTTAATGAATAAATCATATGTTTATTCAAGAATCAATGATAGATATTATTCTCATAAATAACATAATGAGTACACCAATATTGAGAATCAACATTGCAACCAAATAAGAGTTGCATACAACAAAAATCGTCCATATGATGACAAATCACATGATGGGACCTATTCCCATACTAGTTACATGACCCTTATACTTTATTGGTTAAATGATCAACTATCATTAATTCAGTGCTAATGTGTTCTATAATCACTTTATTCTCCTTACCACATTCTCTTATGGCTAAATACTTGATGTCAATATGCTTATTTCGATCGTCACTTTTGGCATTTATAGCCATAAAAACTGCAATTGAATTGTTATAATATATTCTTAATGGCCTAAAAATATAATCAACAATTCTAAGCTCATAAATGAAACTTTTCAACCATATACCATGCGAGATAGCCTCAAAATAAGAAATGAACTCAGCCTTTATAGTGGAAATAAAAATCAAAGTTTGCTTCACACTCATTCATGACACAACTCTACTGGCTAACATAAAAATGTATCAATATATTGATTTTCAAGAATCAACGCAACCCGCGAAGTCCGCATCTGAATGTCCAACTACTTTCAAATTGTTAGTTTGTCTATACATAAGCATGTAACCTTTGGCACTTTGAAGGTATCTCATCACTTTTTTTATAACTTTTTAGTGGTCCATACCTAGATTACTCTTATATCTTCTTAGCATTCCCACAACAAAAGCGATGTTAGGTCGAGTGCAAACATGAGTATACATCAAGCTTCCGACAGCAGAAGTATATGAAATGTTATTCATTTGTTCCATTTTTTTATCCTTCTTCGGGCATTGTTTCAAATTGGGCCCTAAAACCGTGCATGACATGGTTGTACGTATAGAGCCACCTGTCCTTGCCAATGCCGAGACGTGGGGACAATGAGTCCAAGATGGCACGGTGCCATGTCTCGTGGGTTGAAAAAGAAGCCGGTTTTTGTGAATAGTTCCATGTGGATGATGTACGTCTGGCGTTCTTCAGATTCCGACATCATAAAGCTAGACACGGTGGACGATACAATTAGCCATAAAAACATGATTCACGAAGCCGAACTAGATGGATTCATCGCCCTGCTAGTCATGGGACTCATGTCTGATGAAAGAGGGCTAAAAGAAGGTGCTGAGAGGTGAGCTACTTGCACATTTCAGATGAATGTGCATGATCTTATTTATAGAAAGACTCGTCTGTCTCTTTCTTTTTGTTGCTTCTGTTCAGAGGAAGGGAAAGAACCGGAAGTTTGATGCTCTCGGAAACTCCCTTACTGTTAATTGGTTTCATATGCTTTATTCAAGATCTGGAAATTACACTGGACTCGCACTTTTTGATCATGTTATGGATTTGATCATTAAGATTACTCCTTATACCCAGATTTTAGATACTGATTTTATTATTTATTGTGGACAGATTGACGCTTCCATTTAGTTTGAACTGTTACCGGAGTGGATAGCTACTTTAAAGAAGCCTTTTGAAAACCGGGGCAACTTTGATGTATCCGTTCCAAATTTAAACTGGAATTTTGTATGGACACCCAAAGTTGACATTTAATAGGTTACGTTTAATTATTCTATGCTAATGTTCTGTTTTTTCCTTTTATTTAGTCTTCCAACTTTTTCTTTTTTTTTGATTTTTTGTCTGTATCAATCGTTTTAAGTTTAATTACTGCAGCGTAATTCACTATTTTCTGATTACATTACTAAGGTGGTGGGGGAAATTCTAGATCCCAGTCCATCAATTTAATGGACCGGTCCCATATGTAGTCTAGATAGATGGATCAAAAGGAAAAAAATTTCAACCGTTTGGATGATTTTAAAAAATAAGAACTTATAAACAATTAAAGGAAAATTTTCGATTATAAAATTACCCATAAAACTGGGAGTCAAGGAAAATTACCGCATATGAGGAAAATTACTCATTAATAGAATCTGTAAGTTTACGAATTATGAAGGAATATTACGATTATAGAAATAAGTTACTTCAAATAGGAAAAACAAATTTATGAAAATTCAGCCTGTTTAGGATATTTCATAGAAAGTTATGAATGCTCGAACATTCAACTTTTTGAGACTTTGAAGCAAATTACAACGTTACTAACTTGTCATTTACAATAGCTTATTGGAAAATTACAATCGTTGAGGACTATTTCTAAGCATAGGTATCATTACTTACAAAAATTTGAGATACCATACCATGAATTGGTTAATTTGAGGGTGACCTTGCTAGCCCTATATGACATCCCAAATTTTCAATCATGTTTTATATTAAATTAATCGAGAATTTCATCGACACGCCTATAGGGCTATTCTCAGAGTTGATCACTTTCGAGATAACTAAACTATCTAGGGAAGCCATTAAGGAATTTTAATGCAATAAACTTGAGAATTTGACAAAGAATCGACTACTCGACTGTGCTCATCGGCCGAAATCATTACGGCACAATTAAAAATCGATTAGAGATCATAAATAGGTCGATTCGACTGAGATGCGTGGTTAAACATGGGTGATTCTACTAAATTGCAAAATTCTCATCGACCGGCACTAATTTGATTTTTCTGTTATTTTGGTACCCTATGTTTATATTTGAGTCATCGAGATTTTCACAATAACCGAGAGTCGCTAATGTGTCAAGTGGGTTCATTGTGGCTCGAAGAAAATTGACCACGGGTCATTTGCATTAAAAATTTCTAAAAGTTACCTGCTAGCCTAGGTCATGCTAAAAATGCGACAGATTGAAATTAACCGCAAATTTGAGTTCGATTTCAGAAATTGAAAATTCTGTCATGTCACAATTAATTCTAGGAGTGTTGACTTAGTCTTAGAAGATTTTTCTGCAAACCGAGACTTTTTGGAAAAAAGTCATCATAGGGTCGTTTTTGTCTAGAAAATGTCGGAGATCGTTTTTTATCGCAAAATTGGGAAGCAAGTGGGGGGTGATGGTGAGGAAAAATACTATTTGGATCGGTGTGGTGTTGATTGATTTTATCGAGGCCGATTGGTGTTGATTTAAAATTGAAGCCAAATCATTTGAAATTCGTAGCTCCCCCTATGCCTATGGTTTTGGACCAATTCAAAGGTCCTAAGATGAGCATTGGTGGCTTAATGGAGGCCAATTCAAAGGTCCTAAGAGGAGCTGGAGGCTGAGGATGGTCAAGGAGACAAGTGAGGAGAAGATTTGGCCATCGTAGGGCCCTTGCCCCCTTATCTCTCTCTTCCTCTCCTAAAGCTGCCATCCACCACCCTCAATCCCCTCATTTCTTGCCATTTTCGAACCCCAGTAGGCCAAGAGACCACCGGGGCAACCCCTCACGCCGTCGCAACCACCACCGGAGCTAGGTCCACCCGTGAATGCCCACGACGCCGCTGTCCACTCGCGTCTAGTCATCTCCCCCTCACATCATCCCATCTTGCTGCCTTCGCTCATGCATGTGTCCTTCAGGTTAGGCCGAGCTTAGTCAAAGCCCCTGCCGTCACCGTGGGTCACTACCATCACCCCTCCAAGCCATCGAAGCCTCCACCGGTCCACCGCTGCCCTTACCTCACCAAACCAGCCTCTATTTCTCTCTTTGGTAGCCAAGAACATAAGCAAATCAGTGGGTCTTGTGGCTATTGTTAGGCCCGTTTTAAGGTGAATCCAAACCTTGGTTGTGAGATAGCTAGTATAAGCACCTAGAGGGGGGTGAATAGGTGTAAAAATAATTTCTCGAGATAAGAGAGCAATACTAAGCAGACAATAGAAAGGAAATTCTCTTTTGGTTAACAAAATGAATTATGATCAAAGTAAAGCAAAGAGTAGGGAAGAGAAAATTGAACACAAGGTTTATAGTGGTTCGGCTTATTCCAAGCCTACGTCCACTCTTCCGCACTGACAGCCCACCGGCTGAATTTCACTATGAACAAAAGAGTTGTTACAGCAAAACTCTCCCTTGATTCCACAGTGTAGATACTCTACCACACTTCCTCAAGGTTTCTCAAATATATAGACTCTTTTTTGCGTACAAGATTTCGCTCAACAAATGAATTGACTAAGAACAAAGAGCTTCAGACTTTGGAATTCTTCTATCGTGCACACACTTGAACAACTGGAACGTCTTCCTTATATACTCCTTTATGCCATTATACCCGTTGGCACTTACCAAAGGAATTCCTCCAATCTATCCGTTTGACGGAATCAATTAGGAAGATCATTCGAGCTATTTAAGGAACATGTCGATAGCCCATCAATCCTACTCGCCCATACAATCAAGATCTCGGTTTCCATAAGTAGAACCTTACAAGTATAATTCGCCAATCATCGGATCCTTAATCTCTTAATCAATCATGATCAAATAAAGGATTCCGTTATGTCATATCCAGCCAAGAGATCTTCTCCAGTCGATAAGGTCAAATATTTAATGAAACACCTAGTTTTGGATAGCCCTTCTTGGACGGATTAGAAACTATCAATGAGAATAGACTTTGAGTCTTGAATCTGGCAGTCCGGAGGTCTTCAGACTTTAAATAGTAGAGTCTGCAAATCTTCAGACTAGACTGATGGAAACGTTTTTTCAACTTCAAAATACTCCAGGAAGATTTCTCCAACAATCTCCCCATTTTTAATGGTGACAAAACTTTCTTGCAGATTTGGATAACTTTGACCTACAAAACATTACTCAAGCAAATATGGATATCTCATAAAGATAAATGGCTTAATGATGACACTAGAATCTGCAACCACAGAAAATAGGTTAGTCTTTCATGTGAGTAAAGCCATTCATAAGATATCAATAGTACTTAATATAAGTAGTCAAACCCAAATCCCAAATTTAGTCCACATCCAGACACAAAAGTCAAGTCAAACAAAACAAACATAAAAATAAATCAAAAGTTCAAGTTCAAAGTTTTCAAATCTTGCATCTCTCCCCCTTTTTGTTATCATAAAAAAAAGGTTGAGATGAAAAGAGAATGGATTCAAGAATGCTTGGGAACACGAACAAGCTGCCATTGACTGGACAATGCCTTCTAGCTTTTTCAAGTCTTCCTTCAGTTGTGCCACATCTTCACCCTTAGCATTTGCCTGAATCTGAAGAGAAAGGGCTTGGATCTGATCATTCAAGGAAACTGAAGAAGCTTGACCTACAGTCTGCAAATTCTAAATTTCGCATCCCAGAGCATATATCTGACCCCGCATTTCCAAGAGAACATCAAGAATTCTGCGAAAATTTGCTGAATTATCAGTCTGCGTACTGGCTTCTGCACGATCAGATGGAGTAAAGGCAGATGATGGCAAATCAGCATAGTCATGCAGATTGGGCGATGAAACATCATGTCCCTCCTCAAGAAATTGAGAGGCATAGATGTCGTTTGGATCTGCTGGAGAGCGACTGACTCCCTCACTTGTAGCAGGATATGAGGACATTCCTCTTTTCTCACGGTCTCCCCCTGTTTCCATGCCTTCAGGTGGAGAAGAGAGTTCCTCATGCTCTCCTTCCTCTTGATTTTCTCTTTCCTCTTCATTTTCTTTTTCAATTCTTTCCTTCTCTACATCTCTTTCTTCAGCTTCTCTCTCCTCTGTTTCTTTCTCCTTTGCTTCTTTCTCTTCTGCTTCCAAATCTTCTATTTCTTCAGTCTTCTGTTCTGAGTCTTTCTCTTGTCATTCCATTGATTCTAGAACAGAACGACTCAAGTTCTTCAATGCCATAGCAGAAATGGTGATGTCTTCCTTGTCATCTTCATCCTCAACGATGAGAGCTCTTCTTTTCTTGGATGGAGCAACCATGGGCTCATTCCCTTTTCTTTTTGCTGCCAAAGAGATTTGATGAGTTTTGACAGGGGTTTTCTCCTTGAATTTCTCCAACGCCTTGTTGAGTTCCTTCATACGCATTTTAGACACCATTTTTAATCCCACCACCATTTGATCACAAGATCGAACATAGAGAATTCGTGGAGGCTGAATATTCAGATATCTGAATAATTTTATCACAAGAGCTGGATAAGGAAGTTGACCATTGTCCTTCACCACTGCTCTATACATGTGGAACATAATAGTGTGAGGAAGAGAAAACTTTTCCCAGCATTGATGGCATACATCAGCTTTGCCTCTAAGTTTGAAATATCAGTCTTTGAAGTAGATTTTGGTCTGAGGCAATTAATCACAATCTTGTGAAGCAAAATGTTAAATGCACTCATCCTCAAGTAGGAAATCTTTTCTTCTGTTCTTCTATCCTTAACAAGTTCCAACGTAACACGAGCAATAGAGACATTGATAGGTTGATATCTCCCTCTCTCAACCCCAATCACATCAGCCAACATATCTACATCCACCACATAGTCCTGATCTCGGACACTAAAAGAGAATCTATTTGCATCCAAGAAACTAATATTTGAATAGAAATAAGCAAAGTGAGTTCAAAGATAGGCTTCTCAGAGAGTCGAACGTAACTGTTCAAGTTGAAGAATACTGAATTTTTCCCTTAAATTAACATTCACAGCATCAAGGAAATCAAAACCCACACTTCTAGAATTTATCACCCCACGCTTCAACAACTTAGAGTATAGATGCTTTTGTTCCTCCGATCGAAACAAGTCTGTCATTTTTCATCCGAATTTTTGCCGCAACACCCATTCTTGGTTGAAACTGATTGTACAACTTGTCATCATCATTCCCATCTATCGGATTCAGCCCTCCAACACGTGGATTGTTTGGAATATTTGCCATTGCCACTTCTACTAATCCAGCAGGGGCAATTCCCAATCGTTCTATTGTGCGTAAAAAGAAGGTTTCATTTTTGTACCATTTGTCTTTCAGAAATTCGTCAATGTAATTCAAAGGAATTCCACCCCTTTTCAAAGCGCAATAAAGCTTGTAGATAAAAGAGGGCTTAGAAACTCTTACAGGTTCTGCATCTTCGATTATTTATTCATCTTCTTGTCGAGCAACCTCTTGTTGTCTAGATGGAGAAGATGGACGCTGCTGAGAATGTTGTGGGCTCTGCTGCTGACTAGGAGACTCTTCTTCCTCGGTGAGATCAAAGTGCGTAGGCTCCTCATGCATTTGCTGTGGTCCCCTGTTTGCGATCCTCGAAGACTTTCTTTGAGACGACATCTTTCACAGTCTTTGAAAGATTCCAAGCTTGACTTTCCCATGAAAGATGACAACTTTTTGAAGATTAAACAAGAGAAGAAAACAGAAATGGAAGATTAGTGCTTTCTTAGGGTTTTTTAGAGTAAAGCGAAGAAGAAACAACAGTATATAAGTCAGTCGAAAAGAGGCATACGAAATGTCATAAAAAAAGTAAAAATATGCATTTTAAAAATAACTGCCTTTTTCAAAAAATTAGATAATTGTCACTTCAAAAATAACTCCTTTTTTGAAAAGGAAACGTTGCAATAATCACGTCAATTAAAGATAGCAAAAATCAAACACGGTTGATGATTGTACCTTTTCGAGATGAGATTCGAGAGATAAAGTAAAATAACTTACGAAAAAAAAAAACTTGATTGTCTGAGTCTGGGTATCTTTAGACTTTCAGTCTTGAGTCTAAATTTCCTCAGACTTTAAGATTTTGAGTCTGGAACGAATAGCTTCAAATTGATTTTTCTCCAAAGGCTTTGTAAATATATCAGCCAATTGGTTCTTTGAGTCAACAAATTGAATCGAAACTTCTCCATTCTGAACATGATCTCTAATGAAGTGATGTCGAATCTCTATATGTTTTGCTCTTGAGTGAAGAATTGGATTCTTAGTGAAATTGATTGCGCTGGTATTGTCACACTTGATTTTCGTGCATGAATCTTCAATTCTAAAGTCTCTTAGCTATTGTTTTATCCATAGAATTTGTGAACAACAACTTCCAAGAGCTACATACTCTGCTTCTGTTGTAGAAAGAGCTATTGTATTTTGTTTCCTTGAAAACCAAGACACTGTCCTGCTTCCAAGTAGTTGACAGGTACCTAAGGTGCTCTTTCTATCAACTCTGCAACCGACTAGATCTGCATCTGAGTATCCAAGAAGAGTAAAGTCTCCTTTTTAGATACCAAAGACCAAAGTTTGAAGTTGATGCAATATATTTGATAATATGTTTTGCAGCACTTAGATGAAATTCTTTAGGGTCTGCTTGAAATCTAGCACAAATGCAAACACTAAACAAAATGTCAGGTCTAAAAGCAGTAAGATAAAAAAGTGAGCCAATGATACTCATGTATAGCTTCTGGTCAACTTTCTTTCCTCCTTCATCTTTGTCTATCTTCAAAGAGCTTGACATTAGTATATCAGTCTTTTTGCAATTTTTCAGTCCAAACTTTTTGACAAGATCATTAGCATATTTTTCTTGATGAATAAAAATCCCTTCCTTCAATTGTTTCACTTGAAGTCCAAGAAAGAAGGTTAGTTCACCCATCATGCCCATTTCAAATTCATCTTGCATAGACTTAGAAAATTTCTTGCACAAACTTTCATTAGAGGATCCAAAAATAATATCATCAACATATATTTGAACAAGCAAAAAACTTTTGTTTTCTCTTTTAATAAACAAAGTAGTGTCTACTTTACCTTTTACAAAGCCGTTTCGAATTAAAAACTTACTCAGCCTGTCGTACCAAGCTCGAGGTGCTTACTTTAAACCATATAAGGCCTTTTTCAGTCTGAATACTGAGTTTGGTTTCCTTGGGTCTTCAAATCCAGGTGGTTGTTCCACATAAACTTCCTCATGGATAAATCCATTCAGGAAAGCACTTTTGACGTCCATTTGGAATAACCTGAAATTCTTATAACAAACAAAAGCAAGTAATAATCAAATTGCTTCTAACCTTGCTACTGGTGCGTAAGTCTCGCCATAATTTATCCTTTCTTCTTGTGTATATCCCTTGGCCACAAGTCTTGCTTTTTTCTTACGACCTTTCCTTTCTCGTCCATCTTGTTCCTGAAAACCCATTTAGCTTCAGTAATAGATTTACCTTTCGGTTTAAGAGTTAATTCCCAGACATCATTAATACTAAATTGCCTGAGTTCTTCTTGCATAGCTTCAATTCAGCTTTCCTAAGATAAAGCTTCTTCTATGCTTTTGGGTTCTATTTCAGAAATAAGAGCCACAGCACTAGACTCTTCGCACCTTTTGGATCTTGTGCGAATTCCTTCATTAATGTCACCAATAATGAGATCTTTGGGATGACTGGACTTATGCTTCAAGTTATTGGTTGATTTGTCAGGTTGATGATCACTTCCTTCATTTGAATCTTCAATAATCACTTGTTGCTAATCTTTCAAAGTCTGAGCTGCTTATCGAGCTTTAGACTTTGTAGAGTTTGGAGCAGATTTAGATTCTTCAATATGAGTTTGAATAGATTCATTTTGCATAGAATCTTAGAATTTGACATTCATTGATTCCTCCACAGATTGAGTCTTCATATTGTAGACTCAGTAAGCTTTGCTTGAGGTAGAATATCCAAGAAAGATGCATTCGTCTGATTTTTCTTCAAACTTGCCAACTTGATTATTTGCATTTTTCAATATAAAGCATTTACATCCAAACACATGAAAGTATGAAACAATAGGCTTCTTTTCTTTGAATAACTCATAGGGGTTTTTTTTTTTTTTCCAGAATAGGTCTTAGAAAAACTCTATTAATAATATAACATGTTGGAGAAACTGCTTCAGCCCAAAAACGTTAAGAGATGTTACTTTCAATTAAAAGAGTTCTAGCCATTTCTTGAAGCGACCTATTCTTTCTTTCCATAACTCCGTTTTGCTCTGGAGTATATGAAGAGGAGAACAAGTATTGAAAACCAGATTCATCACAAAATTTTGTAAAATCTTGATTTTCAAATTCACCTCCATGGTCTGTTGTTATACTTGAAATAACATACCCATTTTCATTTTGAACCTTTTTAGCAAACTTTTCAAAGTAAGAAAATGTTTCAAACTTACTTGCTAGGAAATATACCCAGGTAAATCGTGAGTAGTCATCCATAATTACTAGACAATATTTTTTACCTCCAATGCTTTGAGTTTTGGTTGGTCCAAAGAGATCCATATGCAGAAGCTACAGTACACGATTAGTGGAAACTTGATTTATTGGTTTAAAGGAATTTCTTACCTGCTTTCCCAATATGCATGGTGTACATAGATCAGACTTTTGGTATGATAGATTGGGTAAACCACGAACAAGCTTCTTTGCTGAAATTTTGGCTATCTGCTTTATATTGATGTGCCCAAGTTTTCTGTGCCATAAGTTCGCTTCGTCTTGAATTGAGATTAGACATTGCGATTCACCTGGTTTCACATCCAAGAGGTAGATATTTCCATGTCTTCGACCCATGAATGACTGAGTAAAATCTTTACTGGTTCCTGAACATATTCCCTCTTGAAAGTTGATTTTGAAACCGGTATCACACAGCTGACTGATACTGAGCAGATTGTAGTTGAGTCCTTCTACTAAGGAAACATTGCTTATTGTGAGGTTTTCAATCTTTACAGTTCCAAATCCCACAATTCTTCCTTTGTTGTTTCCTCCAAATGAGACTTTTCCACCATTTACTTGAACGAGCTTTATGATGCAATTTGAATCTCCTGTCATATGTCTTGAGCATCCATTATCTAGATACCATTTTATATTTTCCTTGATAGTGACCTGCATTTAAAAAAGAGACTCAAACTTTCTTTGGTACCCATATTTTCTTGGGTCCATTGATGTTAGTATGATATGCGGTTTTTGCCCATACTTTCTTAACATGTTTCCAAACCATAGGACATTCTTTTTCAAAATGATCTGCACTATTACACTTTGAACATCTGAGAGCATTGCGACCTACTAGTTTTACAAAGATCTTTTTAAAATGATTTTTGTAAGCATCTCTTGTGGGTCTTTGCTTAATTCTTTCATTCACTTTAGGAAAATCAATTAAAGGAATGGTCTCCGCAGTCATTCCCAAACCAGATTTATTGAAATAAGGTCTTTGAACAGAAAGAATTTTTCCAGTTTCTCAGATCCTATAGAAAATCTTTTAGAAATATTTGAGATATCATTTTTCAAGAATGCATTTTCTTTTGAAAGATTGCCTTCATTTTCTTTCAAGGTAGAAACATTTTTGTCTAAAACTTTGACATTTTCTTTCAAAACATTTTCTTGTTGTTTTAGTGCAGAATTTTCTCTTTTGAGTTCGGAAATCCTTTTAAGAGAAGTTTTAAGACTAAAACACAACTCATCAATGTATTTAGAAACTTTAATAGGGATTTTAAAGTTACTCACCTCAAATTCACTATCTGAATCTTAGTCTATCTCGGAGTTTGAATCTGAATCTGATTGTGCCATCAAACATATATTAGCATAATCATCATCACTTTCTTCACACTCTGTATCACTCTAGGTTTCTGCTTTAAGAGCCTTTCGATACTTTTCAACTTTTCCTTTCTTCTTCCTCAGAAGAGGACAGTTGGGTCTGATGTGTCCATTTTTCTTATATTCAAAGCAGATTATATCTTTATTTGATTCATCATCCTCAACAGATTTAGTCTGTTGCTTTGAAAACTCTGTTTCTTTGGATTGAATCTTCTTCCTTTTCTGTTCAACTTCCTGAATCTTCTTATCATGAGAGTAAGCTCATCATCATCCATATCATCTTCAGAATCTGTAACATCATAATCATCATTGGATTTTAATGCAAGGGATTTCTTACCTTTAGGATCTTCGTCTTCATTGATTCGTTCCACTTCATAAGACTGAAGAGTCCTAACCAACTCATCAACAGATAGTGGCATGATTCTTTGTGTCTCTCTTATTGATGTCTTTATGTGATTCCAATCCTTGGAGAGTCCATGCAGTAGCTTATTTACCTTCATGGGATCAAAAATTGGTTGACCTTGATTTTCAAGACCATTCACGATTTCTGTAAAACGACTAAACATGTCAGTTATAGATTCTCCTGATTTCATTTTGAATGCTTCGTATTGACCGAGGAGAATGTTGATTCTGGTCTTTTTTCACTCGATCGGTTCCTTCATAGGTAATATGTAATATATCCCAGACTTCTTTCGCTGTAACACAAGAAGATATTCTGTTATATTCAGTAGGTGACAAAGCACAATATAAAGAATAAATTGCTTTTGCATCAAGAGCTTGTCTCTTGATTATCTCTTCCTGAGTCATTTCACTAGACTCAACAGCTTCTTTTCCTCTCTTTGAGACAGATGCAGCTTTAGAAATGATTCTTTTTTCTACAATGTCCCATTCTAGAGGATCATTTGATCTTAGGAATGCCTTCATCTTGTTTTTCCATATGTTATAATCATTTCCATCAAAGTAAGGTGGTTTGGTATTGCTTTGCCCTTCTACCAGCCCTAGAGCTAACATACTAGCCATGGATCTTTAACTTTGAAGTAAAACACTTCAAACAAAGTGAGTACACAGGCTCTGATACTAATTGAGATAGCTAGTATAAGCACCTAGAGGGGGTGAATAGGTGTAAAAATAATTTTTCGAGATAAGAGAGTAATACTAAGCAGACAATAGAAAAGAAGTTCTACTTTGGTTAACAAAATAAATTATGATCAAAGTAAAGCAGAGAATAGGAAAGAGAAAATTGAACACAAGGTTTATAGTGGTTCGGCTTATTCCAAGCCTACGTCCACTCTTCCGCACTGACAGCCCACCGGCTGGATTTCACTATGAACAAAAGAGTTGTTACAGCAAAGCTCTCCCTTGATTCCACAGTGTAGATACTTTACCACACTTCCTTAAGGTTTCTCAAAGATATATACTCTCTTTTGCGTACAAGATTTCGCTCAACAAATGAAGTGACTAAGAATAAAGAGCTTCAGACTTTGGAATTCTTCTATCGTGCACACACTCGAACAACTGGAACGTCTTCCTTATATACTTCTTTATGCCATCATACCCGTTGGCACTTACCAAAGAAATTCCTCCAATCTACCCATTGGATGGAATCAATTAGGAAGATCATTCGAGCTATTTAAGGAATATGTCGATAGCCTATCAATCATGCTCGCCCATACAATCAGGATCTCAGTTTTCATAAGTAGAACCTTCCAAGTATACTTCGCCAATCATCGGATCCTTAATCTCTGAATCAATCATGATCAAATAAAGGATTCTGTTATGTCATATCCAGCCAAGAGATCTTCTCCAGTCGATAAGGTCAAATCCTTAATGAAACACCCAGTTCTGAATAGCCTTTCTTCGACGGATTAGAAACACCCAGTTCTGAATAGACTTTGAGTCTTGAGTCTGGCAGTCCGGAGGTCTTCAGACTTTAAATAGTAGAGTCTGCAAATCTTCAGACTAGACTGATAGAAACATTTTGTCAGCTTCAAAATACTCCAGGAAGATTTCTCCAACAAGTTGCTAGGCTTGCTTTGAAGGAAGTTGTTTCCCCTCGCGTCCCCGTCGATTTGCACCGACCGGCTTGCCGAATTAGTGAGTTTAACTCACTAATTCTCGCTTAGTATGTTAATTACACTTAGGGGTTGATTAAATTAATTAAGCATGGTTTAGGTGGATAGATTAGATTAGATTAGTTAATTTAATTATTTGGTAATGCATGTTAGGTGGTTAGTTAGCGCAATTAGCGAGTAGACATGTTCTATTATTTATTTAACTAACCTTAAAAATTTTCCGAGTCCGGTTCGGCTTCCAATTAGGCTATAACGGGCATAAGTTGGATTTATTATATTTATTTAATATTTTTCGTAATTAATTAATTAATTAATTAATTAATTAATTTCTAGAAATTAGGCTGGGATAACCGACGACCGGAATTTTATGCTAGTTATTGTGGTGCAATCTATTTATTTATTTGAGCTCTAAATTGTGCTGAATTGATTTAATTGTTATTTAGGATTTTATTCATAAATTAATTAATTTTGGTAATTAATTGGAAAATTACCAGGCGTCGATATATAGCGCCAAAAATCTAATTTTTGACTTTTGAAAGTAGTGGGAAGATCAAATGTGAAATTATGATATTTTGGCTAAGGCCGACCGTATACTCACACATGGCTATTTTTATCGGATATGATAAAAATGATAAATTGATTTAATGGTCAGGATGATATACTATATCAACATACAGGCTTTGATATATCAGATTAGTGAGAGTAGTATACCTTATCAGCTTAGCGAGAGCAATATTATCAGCTTAGATGGAGCATTATTAGTGTGCTATATCAGCCTACGGGTGATATGTCAATTTAGATTGAGAGAAGTACACTATTTATCAACTTAGCGCGAGTTATACTATCTATATATTAGCTTAGAGTAAGCAGTCCTTATATGATCGGACTTATTAGATAGTATCAATTTGGCCGACCGAAGGGAGATCGTGATGACATGTAATCGATTAGGTTGATTGATCAATGATTTAATCTCATATTATGAATTGATGTGATTTGAGGCATCTGTAAATGATATTGATTTGCAGGGTGGAACTGAGGCCAAGGTAAGTCCTCTAACTCGTGTTATGCTTAGGCAACCCTTAGGGCGTATTGGCTTCTTAATCGGGTCTTAAGGGGTTGAACTTGCTGAGAAATTGTCTCACTGGTTATTGTATAACCATTTTCAAGTCCTTAGTTGACAACAGTGGAGGACCTGAGGCCCGAAGTTTAGAAGGTGAAGCCCGGAGAATCGACAAGCATGTCCAACTAGTTAGTCCTAGAATATTTCTCTTTTGTTGAAAGCCGATTTCTTTTTGTAGGCTTCTGTGTATAAACATGTGTGTTTATAAAAAGGTCTTTTGTGAAAAATTGGTCATGCTTTCCTATCTCATTGTTTTATTGTTTGAGAATTTATATATGCTTCTGCATACGAATATTAAAATGAACAGGGTCAGCGATTCGTCCTGAGACATCGCTATTATATTGACCAAGTAGGGATGGGCACGGGTCCGGAGGATCGGGACGTGACACCCTAGCCTTTGGCCATCACCAAGGTTTGGTGACCTGCTGAAGGAAGAATGAAGGGAAGAAAGGAACAAAAAAGAAAGAGAAAGAAAGAAAGAAAATAAAGGAAAATAAAGGAAAAAGAAAAAAGATGTAAATAAATAAATAAATAATTTGAAAAAATATAAAATATTATTAAAAATTATTCACATTAGTGCCGGCCGGTCAAAATTAACCGAATGGACTGAATTGTCATAAATGCAAAAAGTTTAAGACTCAATCAACCAAAATTTTTTTATAACTAATTAGCATAATTAAAATAGGTTTCATATTGATAATTTTTTCGATCACGTGCCTTCTTGTCAATGGTAAATATAAACCGCAGACCGACATTTTCTTTTTGTTTCAAAAGCAGCACCGTTGGTTTGGCTCAGCCCAGGTGCCATTGTAGACGTCACCCCTATTAGCCATGCGGGATGGAAAATAAGTTTCTTTGGGATGAAATACTATGGTGCATATTTTTGTCCATCGACCAAATTCGTGGTTTTTTTTTTTTTTTTTTTTTTTTTTTTTGTCGTTTGAATGATTTTATTTTTTTTCCCGAGAGTATATGCTCAGACTTTGTTTTGTAGGATCCCGTCCATTTTTGGATTTGACCTTCTGTAAAATGATAACATAAAAATCAGGAATCTAAAATTTATCATCTTCAAACGTGCATTGCGCTGGTTAACCAATAATATGGTAAAAAGAATGCGAATCATCCTATTATAACTTAGAAGATTTCGAGTTAGCGTACACTCCAATGGATGGGCATTATGGCCAGTAGCTAGTAACGACTTTTCATAGGCCAGTAAGAAATAAGCCACAGTGGGGGTCGACACTAAAAGATTTTGTTGATAATGCCATTGTAGACACTAGAGGGTAGTATGATGAGCCCTCTATAGTTAGCCCATTTCCGAGTGTCACTGTCACGATGAAGCTTCAATCAGTCCTTGCATCTACTGTCATGATCCAGGGGGTGCCACTGTACGTCGAGTTATGGGCCCCTTCATCTCCAGCAGAGCAAACGACAGTTATACCCGTTTTCAATTGCTGCCAAACAAGCTATGGCAATCATTTCATGAAGTAAGGTCTTTTCACGAGGCCGAGAGACACAGACATGATATCGACTCTGTCCACAATTGCTTGATTAATTCCAGCAAGCATATCAGTAGATGCAGACTTGCACGCATCAACTTTCCATAAAACTTTGTACTTCGCAACGTGAGTTGGGGGTGCTATTCCTCTAGCTATGCCCCTTGCGTCTCCTTAAGCGACTTACTCCACGTACAGAGGCTCCTGCAGCCGTGGATGACGGGTCTGTGCCGTGACCAAAGTAGTTACTTGTGGAATTGCGGTCATACTTCTCAGATACTTGGTATTCCTGCGGCTGCAAGGCCCTTGTTAAAAGACCGACCTCCAATGAGCTTCCAATTGCAGTTAGATGGGCCAAAGGCAGTGCCGTTCTCGCATTTGCCTTTCCGTCTCGGAGGCACTGGTAGTATTCCTTGTCATTGATGATGACTCTCTCTGGCCATATTCCCGTGTCAAGTATTTCAATGATGACACCATCTTTGAATGAGCTGGTGGGTCAAAGTTCAGAGCTGTGCTTTAGGCTGGGGAACTTGCTGGTGTGGGTTGTGAACAGCATGCCAAAGGACTCTTTGATTGTCAATCGATGTGCCAGCAGATTTCTCAATCTCAGCTAGCTTGGATGGCAAAAGCTGGTGCTAATGCCATGCGTGGCAAGGATATTAGAATGACCAACATGTCCTTGCCATTGCTAAAAGATGAGGATAACGAGTCTAGAGAGGCACGGTGCCATGACTCGTGGGTTTGAAGGAATGCCGGGTCCTGCGAATGGTCCATGTAGATGATGTCTGTCTGATGTTTTATTAATGTCAAATGCCTTTCAGTAAAAACATGCCACTTATATGTTTACGTGGTTTGGTTTCTCTAATTGTCTCATTTGACAGAGTCAAGACCCTTGCAAGCTGTTTTAATGTATAGGGACACAAAGAAGCAGCAGATAGCTGAGTTAGAAAGCACCAGATTAAACATGTCTACGGGTCTGCTAAATCTTATAAGACAAGTAGGAGTACATGTGAGTTCACATGCTTGTGCCAGAATCTGACAATTACATTTAGACTTGCAGTTTTTGAATATGTTCTGATCAGGAACATAGCCAATTTCGACAAGATCTTTTGTTATTGAATAGGGACAGATTGGCTCTCTCGTAAAGTTCATTCAATTTTCATTTGTCCCTGGAGCGCATAGCCCTTCTAGAGAGACCCTGTCGACAAGGAATTCAGTCCTTCCGCCGCCTAAAAACTCGTTATTTGCTTGACTAATTCTTTAAAACGACATTACAAGGGTGATGATTATTACATGTGGAATTTGCCGCTTACTCGGCCTCATGCGAGCAAAATACAAGAAAGAGAAGCGTGTGTGCACAGCTGCACGCGTGGTCAAGTGGCCATCGGCACCAACCCGAACCTTCACCGAGGCTGACTGAGGAGAGGATCATGTGACCCAGTAAAGATCTTAAGCACGTTTATTAAGCGAAATTCAACCATAGTCGCCGTCTCTATTTCGGAGTTCAATCATACAAAATGTAATAAACAAGATAAAGAGAGTTGAATTTTTGAGACTGTAAGATGGGACCTAGAGCAAAACCAAAATGGTAATCTCCAAGCTATAGGAGCAAAAGAAGCGTGGTGCAAGATAAAGAATGCAAGTGAAATGCAAAGATTCGTACTTCCATGGCAGTGACCAAGTTGAAAGTTCACGATGAGCTCGGACAACTGTAAGTTCGCGGTGGGAAAAGCATCCCAGGAATTAAACTGTCTATCCTGATAATTTCTAATGTAGTCCGTGCGCCCCATCGCAAGTATTCCTCGAATACACTTTGGACTATAATTCAAATCGATGACACGTCTCATCCAAACAAATCTTTAAAAGGAATGTCAGAGCGATCTCGAGCTCATCTCTCTATCTCCTATCTCCGGCAATGCGTGATCCTGGAGCAGCTCCGGCTGTACGGGTGGACCGGCCCTCCCGCGCTGTAGCAGTTGTGGGTGTAGTACGACCGCCCCGAGCGTGGCGGGCAGGGGATCCTGTTCGCGGACAGAACTCCGTAGGAAATGTAGCTGCTGCACTGCAACAGGGTCCTCCGCCCAGTTGCTTCGCCTCCAATGAGCTCGTCGTCTGGCGGCAAGGCTTCAAGGGCCAATTCGAGAGCTTCGGTCGATTGAATTTGGAAGCCGAGTGCATAGTCGATCTGGCTGGTGATCGCGGAAAGCAGAAATGCGATCGTAGAGAAGGAGAGCAGAGCAGCCAGAAGTGAAGATGCCATTGGCGGATTAGCTAGCGAGAGAGAGAGAGAGAGAGAGAGAGAGAGAGAGAGAGATTTGTTAAAGCGTGGAGAGGGGGATAAGGCTGGCTGAGTTAAGGCCGGTTCAGTCCCCATGTGATTGTATGCGCCGATTTTAATGTCGGACGGTGGAGGAGTAACACACGTTCACGAGGTGGGGGAGACAGAACCCGTGGCGGTCGGCGGTAATGCAGGACAAATTTTCTTTTATACAAAAAACAATGCTAAAAATCATTCCGACTTTCCGTTCCATTTCAATTTTCCTTATTTTATTTTTTATTTTTTACTTTTTCAGACAACTCGCGAACAAAAAACCTAGACTACCCTCCCTTCTTGGTGTCACTTCCTCGGCACCGAGATCGACTAAAATGAAGGACTCTTCATCTCACAGCAGAAAATATCTTGAAGAAACTCAAATTGAATTTTCGCAAAATGGTCATAACATCATTAGTGAAAAATGAGAAGCTACTAAAGTTCTGTTTGTTTCACGGAAAAACAACTTGCAAAATGTTTTTTCCAAAGTTTCTGTCATTTATGTCAAGGAAAATGAACTAGTAAAGGAAAACACAAAAGTCTTCTAAAATAGGAAAAATATTTTCTGCTTTTCAAGATGAGGAAAACATTTTACTCACTTACTTCCTCTTATTTCATACCCATGTTAACCTATATATCTTTTTTTTTCCATTTAAAAAAAATCAAATTTTAAATTCCTTTTCTTTTTCTCTTTTTTTTTTCTTTTTTTAGTTAGGCCCAGCTCACTGCTCACCTTGGTCGCTAATCTGGCAAGGGGTGAGCTCGATGTCTCAACCCTCGCCATATCACTGGCAAGTAGTGAGTTCACTCACCAATCTAGTGAGGCCCAAGGCCTCAAGCTCACCCCTTGCCATATTGGCAAGCAGCAAGCTCAGGCCTTGCTAAATTGATAAATGGTGAGCTCGAGCTCACTAGAATCTAGTAAGCCTCTAAATTGCTAATGTGTCAAGTGACAAGCTTGACCTCACCTATGGCTGGTCATCGGGTGTTACTGTTGCCAATGATCGGTTGAAAAAAAGAAGGTAAAAAGAAATAAAATAAAAATAAAAAATAAAAATCATTTAAAAATAAAAAAATCATTTAAAATCATTTTTAAAAAAATATAAAAAAAATTATTGAAAAATAGTGCATAAAGGAAAAGATTCTCCTTACCAAATAAAGGAAAATATTTTCCGCTTCATTTTGAAGATTTAGCTGAACAATGGAAAATAATTACAATTTCCTAGAAAAATACTTCTTAGAAAACATTTTCTAGAAACGTTATATTTTTTGTGAAATGAACAGAGCCCAAAAGAAGATGGGATAAAGAAACCTGATATTTCCCATGGGCAATTTGCTATATCTCACTAGTACATGGCCATACATTGTGTGCACAACAAGTCTACCATCACGCTATGCAAAGTTGAAGAGAAATTCATTTTGGATCTACCAAAAGAATTATAAGATATTTACAAGGAATAATAGATTGTGGCATTTGGTATCATCCAAATGCAATCACTGAACTCCTTGGTTATACGATAGTGATTAGGAAAGCACTGACCATAGGAAGAGCACTACTGGCTATGCATTTACATTGAGTTCTGCTATGTTCTCATGGACATCCAAGAAACGAAACTCAATAGCACAATCTACCGTGGAAGCTAAACACATTCCACTGCTATGACCACCAATCAAGCATTCTGGCTTCCAAGAATACAATAAGACGCTGGAGAAGCACATAAAGAACCTACTCCAATATTTTGGGACAACTAGTCCACCTTTGCTATTTAACAATCCTACCTTTTGCAGAATAACTAAACATGTTGCCATCAAATATTACTTCATAAGAGACGTGCAAAGTAATGGAGAGACCAAACTCAAATACTACAAAACAGAAAATCAAGTTGTGGACTATTCTTCTTGGAATGCGCAGTAGAAGTCCGATATCTTCACTCTAGGAGATCGCCAAGAGGAAGCTCAACTTTGAACTCATCAACATATCTAGTTCAATCCACATTCACTAAAAAATTTAAGTCAATGAGTTATATAATCCAACTGGGGTATGTTAACTACTCAACACCACCTAAATTCATTGATATGAAACTTCTCTAATACAACTCACACATGTATTTCAACAATCTCCCCCTCACGTATGAACTCAGTATTAGGTATGCTCTCCCTTAATTTATATGTCCTTTTGTATCAGCTTAAATGCCCGCATCATTACAATGCACCCATAACTATGCATAACATGTCAATAGCAAAAATGCACACAAGATCTCCATAGCTAAAATTAAGAACTTACATAATCAAGTAAAGAGAATTTGCGCACTTAATTTGGAATCTATTGTTTTTTATGCGGAACAATAATATTCTTTATTACCTTTTGTATCACTAGATCAATGAGATTGTCTCTCACTTTTAATGTTCAGTAAATGCTCCTTATGTGAGGATGTTTGTGCATCAGGGTTAGAATAGGGACCTAGGTACTATTTGTAGAGTTTTTAATTGGGCTCTCTCATTAAGGGTTGGACTCTACTCGGGCCACACTAGCTAGCTCCATATTTGACTAATAAAAAAAATATTTATATCTCACTTTATTAAATTAATTCCGTAAAATGATAAATTATAATATCAAAATGTAACCCACATTAGAAAAACTCTTACACAACAATCATTACCAACTACTAACTTGGGATTGCATTGCCCACGGTCTCTATCTCACATCACTAGACTAACTGTCCATGGTCTCTTTTTGCCATACCAACCACAATGTCAAATTTTACCCGAAACAAGCATCAATCATAAGATATATTTCTTGACATATTCACCAAACAAAATAAGAAATTGAGGTAGAGCACCAATCAACCATAAGCTTTGATACCATTGGTTGAAAGTGTGTGGTCTTCAACTGGGGAGATTGCCAAGGAAGAGGTCAAGTCTGAGCCATCAGTATATTTGATTGGACCCATCTTTGCTATAAAAAAACTTAAGCCCAATAAGTTATAAGTCAACTAGGATATATTAACTACTCGATATCATACCAATTCTTCAACATGAAACTTCTCTAACAAAACTTACAGAGTATTTCAACAAATTCACTAAATCTCTTTTACAAGCCAAGTTCAAGACGCTACAAAGCATGCATGGAGTAATGCAAAAATGGAACAAGGTCATTAAAACAATGATCTATTTCCTTGGCTTTCTAGAATAGCCCACAAAATTCTAGTAGTGTCTCTTGCATGTAGAATGTAAAATGAGTGGCAAAGCAAACATTTAAGACGTAGTTAAAGTTTAACAAAGGAGAGTCCACGTTGAAACTCTTGGAGAAGACTTTATGTACAATGTCAGTCATTGGAGGACGATATATAAGATAGCCATCTTTATTTGAGAGTACTATAGAAAAGTAAATAAAAAACATCCTTTGTAGTTGAAGCCCTTGTAATACAATTTCATAAATTCCTTTTGGCCTATCTTTGCTCCAAAATCAGCCACCTATTAACATACACACTTTGCACATTAACACCAACAGCTATCACTCCTCCATGGCATGGGACCTTGATGGGGCAGTTAAGATTCGAATTCCATGGACGAGCCACAAGATCATGGGTGATGGTGCTGCAAATATGGAGTTCAAGGTTGGCTTCGGTGAAGTCGAGACAGGTGGACATGCCCCCATATGGGATGCTCCTGGACAACGAAAGCCAGTCACAGTAGATTCTGGATCTATGCTCCTTCGGGAAAGCTGTCTAGTAGAGACATTGCCGTGCTTAATGGGGTGAGACAATGCCTGGCTATGCTAGAAGACTGTGGAATAGTGAGTAGGTCGTGCTATAAGCCGAGATCAAAACTAGGAACGCATGATTAAATGAGTTGAATGCGCTGGATTATGGGACAAAATTGTGTGGCACGATGTGGGACATGTCATAATAATTTGGCCCTATAATCAGGACCTTTATGCTTGGTTGAAATTGAGCGTGGCGTTCTAGTTGTTGGGCTTATTTATTGCTCATGTTTTTGTGACTGTCTGTGATATGAATTGTGCTGACCTACAGGGAGGATCTGAGACGAGATAAGTCTTTGTGGTTAGGACGCCTTTGGGTGTATTACCCTCCTAATCAAGGTTTAGAGTGTGAACTCACTGAGATTTATATCTCACCCCACCGTGGACTCAATTCTTTTTAAGACTGTAGAGTGGAGAACTTGGAGCCGAACTGAGGGGATTTGAGGTGTAGGTCAATTAGGATAGCTTCTAATTGAGAGCTGGTCTTTTGTAGGCTTTTGGTTGTTGACTTCTGTATATGACTCAGTGTGTATATAAAAGCATGTTTTGTTTGTGAATCTATTTCCTGCTTTTCTATCCTAAGATGTTACTGTCAAAGGATATTTATTTGCTTCTGCATGTACAATAAAATGAATGGGTCGGTGACGCATTCTGGGACGTTGCAAATTTTATCGACCACCGAGGGATGTGCATGCATTCGAGATTCGGAGCATGACATCCCCACTCGGAGTGGTATCAAAGCTGGTCGATAATTGGAGTGATAAGGTGTGATGGTTCATGGGATAGTTAGTAGGAATGACCTTTACTTGGTATTGATGAATGTGATTGATAGCTGATTGGTAGATTGTTTGGTGCGATCACTCAGCTTCTAATTCTGTGTGGAATTGGAAAACAAGTTTCTGTAAGAATCCTATATAATGAGTGATCAAGAGTAGATGACTCCTAGGAATAGAATCATTGGACCTGTGACTCAGGGTAGGACGCCGACTAGGGTTGGTACCCGAGGGGTCATGGTAGAGCGCCGGCTTAGGCTAGCACTAGTGGATTAGCACTGCCTCTTGTCGGTGCTGGGATAGTAGCCCTTGATGATCCAAGGTCCACCAAGATCATGTAGGCGCTAGAGACTCTTGGAAATGTGGTAA
The DNA here is from genome assembly GCA_014182405.2 of Eucalyptus sideroxylon. NCBI lineage: Eukaryota > Viridiplantae > Streptophyta > Magnoliopsida > Myrtales > Myrtaceae > Eucalyptus > Eucalyptus sideroxylon. The sequence goes on from CM024553.2 coordinate 34,043,839, forward strand.
GGCAACAGGCCTAGAATCAAGTTGCCGCAGCCACTACTTCAACCGCCACTATCGCAGTCGCCACTATTATCACTATTGATGCTACTGCCACTACCACAACTGTTGCCGCACCTGCTGAAGTTACAATTGGGAATGTGGTTGTGGAGAGAGAGAGAGAGAGACCGATGCATAAGCTAGTTGAACAGTTTTTGAAGCTGAACCCCCCAAGGTTCACTGGGGCAGGAGATCCCAAAACTACAGCTCTTTGGATCCAAGACTTAGAGAATGCTTTTGCACAGTTGAGGTGCATAGAGGAGAAGAAAGTTGTCCTTGCAGTCTATCAGTTGCAGGGAATTACAAGCACTTGGTGGAGAGCTACTAAAGGTATAGTGTTCCCGGAAGGTGTGGTCCTAGAGTGGAATGCCTTTGTCGAAGTCTTCAACAGCAAGTACTTTTCAGATAGTGCTAGAAAACTGAAGATGATAGAATTTCAGCGCCTCTGCCACGGCTCAATGACTATAGATCAGTACGAAGCTAAGTTCATTGAACTATCACAGTATGCCTCTAGACTGATCGAGGATCAATGGATCGAGCTAGAAGGTTCAAAGATGGGCTTAAATAGGAGTAAAAGAGTCCACTAGTGCCATTCAATTTGAAAGACTACAACGACCTATTTGAACGGCCCAGCTGATAAAGAGAGATCAAAATGAGCAAGTTGCCTCATTTGGATCGAGGTTCAGCTCAAGCAGGGATGGATTTAGGTTTGGGAAGAAACCTACGACAGGAGAAAGGTACTATATTCCATCTAACAGGAAAGGTGGGATAGGAAAGTTTGCGAAAAGACAGAATAGTGCATGTCGTTTCTGTGGAAGACAACATGGATCGGGCCCATACTCTTCTAAGACGGGTGCTTGTTTTGAGTGTGGCTAGTAAGGTCACATGACCAGGAATTGTCCTAGAATATAGATGGAACCACCACAGTTGCCGCCACCGCCACCAATGGGTCAGAATTGAGGATATGCGCCCCTGAATGCACCGTAGGGTGGTTTGAACTGACCTCTAGCTCAAGGAAAGACGTACGCTATCACTAGAGAACAGGCTAAAGACATGCATGATGTGATTACAGGTACTGTTTCGCTGAACGACCACATTGCTTATGTTTTATTTGATTCTGGTCAACTCATTCATTTATAGCTGATTAGTTCATTAAGCTGGTAGGATTGATTCCTGAGTTGTTGGAGTCAATGGTTAGCATATCTACACCGTTAAAGGATAAAGTGTTAGCTACAGTAGGTTGTCCTGGTTGCAAGTTAGTGATTGGTGAGCAAGAGGCGAGGATAGATTTGATATTCTTAGCCATGTATAATTTCAATGTGATAATTGACGTAGACTGGCTCACCAAGCAATGGGCTAAGATGGACTGCTATTGTAAAGTGATTCAGTTTAACCTGTTAGCGGGGTGAAAGTTTCAAGTTTATTAGGAGTTGAGGAGGACCCTCAATTACCTTGATCTCGTCACTTGAGGCAACCCATTTGTTAGACAGGAGTTGCTAAGGTTACCTAGTGTCTGTTGTGGATATGACAGTTAAGGAGTTAAAGATCGAAGATATTGCATTGGTACAAAAATTTCCAGATGTGTTTCCAAAAGAATTGTCAGATCTACCACCATAAAAGGAGATAGAGTTTATGATTGAGTTAGCCCCTGGGAATAGAGCCAATCTCTAAGGCTCATTACTAGATAGCGTTGTCTGAGTTGAAAGAACTAAAAGTGTAGATGCAGGAATTGTTGGATAAGGGATTCATACGTCTCAATGCATCACCTTGGGGAGCACCGGTTCTGTTCGTGAAGAAGAAAGATAATTCATTGAGCTTGTGCATCTACTATCGTTAACTCAACCAAGTGACGATCAAGAATAAATATCCACTACCAAGGATCAACGATTTGTTTGATCAATTGCAAGGAGCGTCGATATTTTCTAAGATCGACTTGAGGACATAGTATCATCAACTGAGGATTAAAAAGGAGGACATACCGAAGTTAGCATTGTTGGAGAAAACTTCCTTATTTGTTTTGAAGCTGACAAAACGTTTCTATCAATCTAGTCTGAAGACTTGCAAACTTTTTGTCAAAGTCTGAAGACCCCAAGACTCAAGATTTAAAGTTTGCCCTCATTGATAGTTTCTAGACCAACGAAGAAGACTTATCCAGATGTGAGTATTTCTTTAAGGTTTTGACTCGAGTGGCTAAAAAAGTTCTCATGGCTGGAGATAGCATCTCAAGCTCTATTATTCGTTTTGAAATTAATTCGAGTAATTTGGATTCGGTGATTGGTAAAGTATACTTATAATGTTCTACTTATGAAAACATAAATCCTAATTGTATGGGCGAGCAGGATTGGTGGGCTATCATCACATTCCTTAAATAAATCAAGATCTTTCTAATTGATTTTGTTCAACAGGTAGATTGGAAGAACTCATTTGGAAGGTGCCAATGGTTATAAAGGCATAAAGGAGTATATAAGGAAGACACTCTAGTTATTCGAGTATGTGCGCGATACATAAATTCCAAAGTCTGAAGTTCATTGTTCTTTGCTAATTCAATTGTTGAGCGTAAAACTTGTACTCAAAAAAGAGTTTAGATATTTGTGAGGCCTTGTGGAAGTGTAGTAGAGTCTCTACATTGTGAAATCAAGGACGTGATACTATAACGACTCTTTTGATTCATAGTGAAATCCAGTCGGTGGGCTGTCAGTGTGGGAAAGTGGACGTAGGCTTGGTCTAACCCGTACCACTATAAACCTTGTGTTCTTATTCTCTTCCATAAACTCTTTTATTTTATTCGTAACTCTATTTAATTGTTAGAGTCTGATTTTCTCTGCAAAGTCTATAGTCAACCAGACTCAGGTTAAAAGTAAAGTTTTACACTATATTTTGCAAAATTTGTTTTCGCACCTATTCATCTCCCTCTAGGTGCTTGTACTAGCACATTCAAATTGGTATCAAAGTATGTGTACTCATTTAAATTGAAGTGTTTTTACTTCAGAGTTAAAGATCCATGTCTAGTATGTTGGCTCTAGGGTTAGTTGAAGGGCAAAGCAACACTAAACCGCCTTATTTTGATGGAAATGAATACAGTATATGGAAAAACAAGATAAAAGCATTTCTAAGATCGAAAGATCCTCTAGAATGGGATGTGATAGACAAATTAATCATTCCTAAAGCTACAACAGTCTCAAAAAGTGGAAAATAAGTTATAGAGGCTAGCGAGATGACTTAATAAGAGATAACCAAGAGACAAGCTCTTGATGCAAAAGCAATTTACTCATTATATTGTGCATTATCTCCAACTGAATATAACAAAATATCTTCTTGTGAAACAGTTAAAGAAGTCTGGGATAGGTTGCACATTACCTATGAAGAAACTGATCGAGTGAAAGAAACCAGGATCAATATTCTATTCGGTTAATATGAAGCCTTCAAGATGAAGTCAAGAAAATCTATCATTGACATGTTTAGTCGTTTTATAGAAATCATGTATGGTCTTGAGTATCAATCTCAAGACCCATGAAAGTTAACAAACTGCTGCGTGGACTTCTTAAAGATTGAAGTCACGTAAAGACATCAATAAGAGAGACATAAAAGATCATGCCACTCTCTATTGACAAATTGGTTGGCACTCGTCAGTCTTATGAAGTGGAGCAAATCAACGAAAATGAAGATCCCAAAGGTAAAAATTCTATTTCTTTAAAATCTAATGATGACTCTGATGTTACAGATTCTAAAGATGATATGGATGATGAAAAGCTTGCTATCATGATAAGAAGGTTCAGCAAACTAAACAAAAAGGAAAGAAGATTCAATTGGAAGAAACAAAGCTCTCAAACGTTTCAAAATAAATCAGCCGAGGACAATGAATCTAATAAAGATGTGATTTGTTTTAAATGCAAGAAAGATGGACACATCTGTCTTTTGCTGAAGAAAAATAAAGAAAAAGCTGAGAAATATAGAAAGGCACTCAAAGCTAAAACTTAGAGTGATACTGAATGCGAAGAGAGTGATGATGATATGCTAATATTTGTTTAATAGCAAAATTAGAATCAAATTCAGATTCTGAGACAGATACATACTCAGACTCAGACAGTGAAGTCGAGATAAGTAATTTAAAAATTCATACTAAAGTCTTGAAATATATCAATGAACTTTGTCTTAGTCTCAAAACCTCTTTTAAGAGGATTTCCGAGCTAAAAAGGGAAAATTCTACACTTTGAAGCAACATAAGATTGTTTGGAAAGAAAAGTTCGCAAATTTAGATAAATTTTTTATTACTTTAAAAGAAAATGCAGACTCTCTTTCAAAAGAAAATACACTTTTGAAAAATGATATTTCAAGTATTTCAAAAAAGTTTTCTATAGGATTTGAGAAATTGGAGAAGATTATTTCAGCACAAAGACCTTACTTTAACAAATCTGGCTTGGGAGTGACTTCTAAAACCATTCATCTAATTGATTTTCCAAAAGTAAAAGAAAGAATCAAACAAAGACCTACAAAAGTCTTTTATAGAAATCATTTTCAAAAAGTCTTTGTAAAACCTGTTGGCCATAGTGCTCTTAAATGTTTTAAGTGCAATAGCTCAGAACACTTTGAGAAATAATGTCCTATGGTTTGGAGACTTGTTAAAAAGGATTGGGTAAATATTATATATTGCACTAACTCCATTGGACCCAAGAAAGTATGGGTACCAAAGAAAGCTTGAGTTTCTTTTTTAAATGCAGGTTACTATATAAAAAAAAAAAAGGTCAAATGGTATTTGGATAGTGGATGCTCAAGACATATGATAAGAGATTCAAGTTGTTTCATAAAACTTATGCAAGTTAATGGTGGAAAAATCTCTTTTGGTGGAAACGGCAAAGGAAAAATTATTGGATGTGGAACAGTAAAAATTGAAAGTCTCACAATCAACAACGTCTCATTAGTAGAAGGACTCAATTACCAACTGTGCGACACAGGTTTTAAAATCAATTTTCAAGAAAGAATATGTTCGGGAACCAGTAAAGACTTCTCTCAGACTTTCACGGGGCGAAGACATAGGAACATCTATGTTTTGGATATCAAACCAGAAAAATCCCAATGTCTAATTTCAATTTAAAAGGAAGGTAATCTCTGGTATCGAAAACTTGGCCATATCAACATGAAGCAAATTGCTAAGATCTCTTCAAAGAAACTTGTTCGTGGACTACCCAATCTAACATACCAAAAATCTAAATTATGCACACCATGTGTGTTGGGAAAACATGTTAGAAGTTCTTTCAAACCAATAAATCAAGTTCTTTCAACGTGTGCTGCAGCCCATACATATGGATCTCTTTGGACAAACTAGAATTCAAAGCATTGGTGGAAAGAGATATTGCCTAGTAATAGTGGATGATTATTCATGTTTTACTTGGGTATACTTTTTGGCAAGTAAGTCTGAAACCTTCTCTTATTTTTTAAAGTTTGCTAAGAAAGTACATAATGAGAAATGGTATGTTATTTCAAGCATACAGATAGACCATGGAGGTGAATTTGAAAATCAAGACTTTGTTAAATTTTGTGATGAATCTGGTTTTCAGCATATGTTTTCCTCTCCATACACTCTCGAACATAATGGAGTTGTGGAAAGGAAGAATAGATCATTGCAAGAAATGACCAAAACACTTTTGATTGAAAGCAACATTTCTTCTCATTTTTAGGCTGAAGCAGTTCCTATAACATGTTATATCATTAATAGAGTTTCCTTAAGGTCTATTCTAGAGAAAACTCACTATGAGTTGTTCAAAGGAAATAAGCTAACTGTTTCCTATTTTCATGTGTTTGGTTGCAAATGTTTTGTATTAAAAAATGCAAATGATCGAATTGGTAAGTTTGAAGAAAAATCAGACGAAGGAATCTTCCTTAAATATTCAACCACTAACAAAGCTTACAGAGTATACAACAAGAAGACTCAATCTGTGGAAGAATCAATGAATGTCAAATTTCAAGACTTTATACAAAATCAATCGATCCAGACTCAACCTGAAGAATTTGAACCTGCTTCAGACTCTACAAAGTCTAATTCCCCAGAAGCAGCTCAGACTTCAGAAGGTCAATAACGAGCGAACGTTGAAGAATCAAATGAAGAAAAAGATCAGTAGTTTGTCAGACCAACTAGCAACTGGAAGCACAAGTCTAGTCATCCCAAAGAATTCATTATTGGTGACATTAATGAAGGAATTCGTACAAGATCCAAAAAGCATGAAGAGTCAGCGTTGTGGCTCTTATTTCTAAAATAGAACCAAAAAGTATAGAAGAAGTTTTAACTGATAAAAGCTGGATTGAAGCTATGCAAGAAGAACTCAGACAGTTCAGTATTAATGATGTTTGGGAATTAACTTATAAACCAAAAGGTAAATCTGTTATTGGAGCTAAATGGGTTTTCAGGAACAAAATGGATGAGAAAGGAAAATTTATAAGAAACAAAGCAAGACCCGTGACCAAAGGATATACACAATAAGGAGGGATAGACTAAGATGAGATTTATGCATTAGTAGCAAGGTTTGAAGCAATTAGATTATTACTTGTTTTTGCTTGTTATAAGAATTTCAGGTTATTCTAAATGGACATCAAAAGTGCATTCCCTAAATGGATTTATCCAAGAGGAAGTCTATGTGGAACAATCTCCCGATTTTGAAGACCTAAGGAAACCAGACTTCGTATTCGATGGAAAAATGCGATATATGGTTTAAAGCAAGCACCTCGAGCTTGGTACAACAGGTTAAGTAAGTTTTTAATCCAAAATGGCTTTGTTAAATGTAAAGTGGACACTATTATGTTTATTAAAAGAGAAAGTAAAAACTTTTTACTTGTTCAAATTTATGTTGATGATATTATTTTTGGATCACCTAACGAAAATCTATGCAAGAAATTTTCTAAGTCTATGCAGGATGAATTCGAGATGAGCATGATGGGTAAACTATCCTTCTTTCTCGGACTACAAGTAAAACAATTAAATGAATGAATTTTCATTCACTAAGAAAAATATGATAAATAACTTGTTAAAAAGTTCGGTTTGGAGAATTGCAAAAAGATTGATATACTAATGTCAAGTTCTTTGAAGTTGGACAAAGATGAAGGAGGAAAGAAAGTTGACCAAAACCTGTATAGGAGTATCATTGGTTCACTTCTTTATCTTACTGTCTCTATACTTGACATTTTGTTTAGTGTTTGCATTTGTGTCAGATTTCAATTAGATCCCAAAAAATCTCATCTAAGTGCTGCGAAATGCATCATCAAATACGTTGCAACAACTTCTAAGTTAGGTCTATGGTATTCTAAAGAATGAGACTTTACTTTTCTTGGATACTCAAACGCAGATCTAGTAGGATGCAAAGTTGATAGAAAGAGTACCTTGAGCACTTGTTAATTGCTTGGTAACAGGACAGTATCTTGGTTTTCAAAGAAGCAAAGTATTATAGATCTTTCAATAGCAGAAGTAGAGTATGTGGCTCTTGGAAGTTGTTGTTCTCAAATCTTATGGATAAAACAACAACTAAGAGACTTTGGAATCGAAGACTCATGCACTAAAATCAAATGTGACAACACCAGCGCGATTAATCTCACCAAGAATCCAATTCTTCATTCAAGAACAAAGCATATAAAGATTCGACATCATTTTATTAGAGACTATGTTCAAAATGGAGAAGTCTTGATTCAATTCATTGACTCAAAGAATCAGCTAGCAAACATTTTTACAAAGCCACTAGAGAAAAGTCTGTTTGAGTTTATTCGATCCAAATTTAATATCTTAAAGTCTGAAGAAGCTTAGACTTAGGGATAAAAGTCTAAAGATGCTTAGACTTAGATGATCAAGAATCACGGCTGTAAGTCATTTCAATTCTAACAATTTATCTCTTGGATAAAAACTCAAAAGGTATGATTGCTTATTAATCTGCAATTGATTGATGTTATCTTCCTAAGTTTTTGAAATTGTGGAAATTATTCTTTTTTGAAAAGGAAATTATCTTTTTGAGATGACAGTTATCTATTTTCAAAAAGGCAGTTATTTTTGAAAATGACATCTTTTATCTTTCCTTTTATGACGATCCCTATACCTCATTTCGATTGCTTTATATACTGTCTTTCTTCTTCATTTTTACTCACAAACCCTAGAAGCACATGACTTTACTTTCTTACTTTTTCTCTCTAGTTTAATCCTTAAAGTTTCTTTCTCGCGAATCGAGTTCGGAAACTCTCTCAAAGACTATGATAATGTCTTCCTAAAGAAAGTCATCAAGGATTGCAAGCAGGCGTCCATAACATATGTGTGATGGTCCTACGCATTTTGACCTAACCGAGGAAAAAGAATCTCCAAGGCAACAGCAGAGTCAACAACATTCTCAACCATGCCATTCTCCTCAAGCTAGACCACAGAATGTTCAGCAACAACAAGCAGAGGAAGAAATTATTGAGGATGCCGAACTTGTAAGGACTCTTAAGCCTGCTTTTACTTTCAAACTCTACTCTGCCTTAAAGGACGGAGGCTCTCTAATGACCTTTATTGATGAATTTTTGAAAGAAAAGGGGTACTGAAATGAAACCTATTTTTTACAAACGATGGAACGTTTGGGGATTGCTCATGTTAACTTGGCAGAAAGGGCTTTTGCGAATTTCCCAAGTGATCCACGTGTTGGAGGATTTAGTCAACCTGATGGAAAAAATGATGATGAAAAGATGTTTACTCATTTTAAGTCTAGAATGGATGTTGCTGCAAACATTCGAGGAAGTAGAACAGATCTGTTTTGTTTTAAGGAACAAAAGCGAGTTTACTCTAAGTTGCTAAAGCGAGGGGTGATGAACCCAAGGAGTGTGGATTTTGATTTTCTCGACTCCATGAATGTGAAGTTACGGGAAAAATTTACTTTACTTCAACTTGAACGATTTTGCTCTGAGACAACAGTAGCTCATCCAGCACTTACTATGTATTTCTATTCCAATCTAAGCTTCTTGGATGCGAATAGATTTTCTTTCAGTGTTAGAGACCAGGATTATGTGGTTGATATGAACACTTTGGCTGATGTGATTGGAGTAGAGAGAGGGATGTTCCATTCAATTGGTGTGTCTATTGGTCGTGCAACTGTAGAGCTTGTTCAAGATGGAAAGGCAGAAGGTCGGATTTTGTACACGAGGATGAGTGCTTCAAATGTCTTACTTCATAAGATTGTGATTAATTGTCTTAGACCAAAATCCACATCAAAGACTGACGTCTCTAATTTGGAAGCGAAGCTGATGTATGCTATCAATGCTAGACAAAAGTTCTCTCTACCACACACTATCATGTTTCATGTATATAGATCAATGGTAAAGGACAAGGGCCAACTTCCTTATTCAACACTTGTTACTCAGTTATTCAGATATTTTAAAATTCAGCCTCCCTAAATTCTTTGTGTTCGAACCTGTGAACAAATGGTGGTGGGACTGAAGATGGTCTCAAAGATGTGTCTGAATGAGCTAAACAAGGCTTTAAAGAGATTTAAGGAGAAGACTCCTGTCAAGACTCATCAAGACTCTATGGCTGCAAAACGGAAAGGTAAGGAGCCTATGATAGCTCCATCTAAGAAATGGAGAGCACTCATCTTGCGGGAAGAAGAAGATGAGGAAGACATCATCATTTCTACTCTTGCCTTAAGAAACTTACATCGTCTCATTCCAGAGACAAATGATAGAGAGAACCAAGACAGAGAGGAAACAAAGTAGAGGAGTGAAGAGAGGGAATCGATTAGGAAAGAAGCAAAGGAAGGAAGAACTACAGAAGAAGAGCAAAGAGAAGAACAAGTCATCGTGTCATTGAAGAAGAGACAAAACAGGGACTGATGAAGATGAGGTTGGCGAAGGCTTGCACGGCAAGTTGGAAGGAAATGGTCAAAAAGTCAAGACCCTATCCTTTGCATTCAATGCTTGGTCCCCCTTATCATCCACATGAATATCTTAATGTCCCCCATTATTTTCTTCCCCTTTTTTTTTTCCATAAATACCTCAAATTGATGCCCAAAATTTCAGCTCTATCTCAAGCTCCGAATTTTCAATTTTCGAACTTCAATATCTTCGACTAATTCTCTATTCGATGTCCAATTTAGCCAAGGAAAAAAAAAAACCCATATGATTTTCTGTAAATCCCCAATACCCAAAGGCTTGGCCTAAAAGTTCAAACTCGCTTAAATTCGGTTAATACGAATTTCTGTTAATTTTCCACAACATCCAAACGATTTTCCATAAAAATCTCGGAATCTCCGAAAAATCTTCTGAGACTGAGTTGACGTTCTTGGAATTTATTATGACATGACAGAATTTCCAATTTCTAAAATCGGACTTAGATTGGCGGTTAATTTCACTTAGATGCGTTTCAAGTGTGACCTAGGCTATCGGGTAGTTTTCAGAACTTTTTTAGGACAAATGACCCGTGGTCAATTTTCTTCGAGCCACGATGAACCCACTTGATACATTGGCGACTCTCGATTGTTGTGAAAATCTCGAGGATTCAAATACGGACACAGGGTGCCAAAACGACAATAAAATCAAATTAGTGCCGGTCGACGAGAGTTTTCCAATTTAGTAGAGTCACCCACGATCGGTCATTCATCTCAGTCAAATCGACATATCTCTAATTTCAAGTCAATTTTATACTGTACCGTAATGATCTCTAAAAATGAGCATGGTCGAGAAGTTGATTCCTAGTCGAATTCTCAAGTCTATTTGCCTTAAAGTCTTTAATAGCCTACCTAGCTAGTCTAGTTATCTTGTGAGTGGCCAACTCAGAGAAAAATATTGTAATCGCGTCGATGAAATGCCCAATTTAACCAATTGAAATACTCATTCACTTGCTTTTACTAGTGATGATGTCAGTCGTTCTCTTGCCTATCCATAAGATGTATATGCCTCTCAATTTCCTGAAGAAGGTAATAAGGTTTCATCTCCAAGTCTGGGTGCTCATGCTGAAGTGCCACCATCTAGCAATACTCCACAAACTAATCATGCTAAAGCAAGCACTTAAACTGACAACTCAGGAGACCTTAGAAGGTTGCTTGATGTTCTTATGGAGATGAGAGGTTAGGTTTATGCTTTGGGATGCAAATTTCAGAATATGCAACATGCTAATCAAGCCTCTTCAACTTCATTACTCAATCAAGTTCAGGCCCTTAATCTTCAGATCAAGCAATTGCTAAGGGTGAGGAAGTAGCGCAACTAAAGGAGGATCTGAGAAAGCTGGAGGAGTTTGTCAAGTCGATAGGAAATTTCCAGCTTGTTTGTCTTCCAAAACAATCTTAATTTTATCCAATTCTCTTTTTCATCTCTACCATTTTAATGTTGACAAAAATGGGGAGAAGTTGGTGCAAATTTGATTTAATTTTTAGATTTGACTTTAATTTTTGTTTGGTTGTGACTGGTTTGGATTATGTTTTTGGTTTGGACTGTTTGATCGTTTAATGCTTGCGGTATCTTAAGCATTGTTGGTATTCATGGCAAAGATAGTTGTTTTTACAAGACTAACTCATTTTCTATGGATGCAGATTCGATACTATCTTTATCCTAATCCATTTATCTTTGATGAGATATCCTTGTTTGCTTGAGTATTGTCTTGCAAGTTAAAAGTATCCAAATATGCAGGAAAGTTTTGTCACCATCAAAAATGGGGAGATTGTTGGAGAAAACTTCATTATTTGTTTTGAAGCTGATAAAACGTTTCCAACAATCTAACTTGCAGACTCTTTCATCAAAGTCTGAAGACCCCCAAACTCAAGATTTAAAGTCTGCCCTCATTGATAATTTCTAAACCAATGAAGAAGACTTATCTAGATGCAAGTATTTCTTTAAGGTTTTGATTCGAGTGGCTAAAGAAGTTTTCACGATTGGAGATAGCATCTCAAGCTCTATTGTTCGTTTTGAAATTAATTTGAGTAATTTGGATATGTTGATTGGCAAAGTATACTTGGAATGTTCTACTTATGGAAATTTAGATCATGATTATATGGGCAAGCAGGATTGGTGGGCTATCATCACATTTCTTAAGTAACTCGAGATCTCCCTAATTGATTCTGTTCAACAGGTAGATTGGAAGAACTCCTTTGGAAGGTACCAATGGTTATGAAGGCATAGAGGAGTATATAAAGAAGATGCTCTTGTTATTCGAGTATGTGCACAATAGATAAACTCCAAAGTCTGAAGCTCCTTGTTCTTTGCCGATTCAATTGTTGAGCATAAAACTTGTACTCAAAATAGAGTTTGGATATTTGTGAGGCCTTGTGGAAGTGTAGCAGAGTCTTTACACTGTGGAATCAAGGACGTGATATTGTAACGACTCTTTTGATTCATAGTGAAATCCAGCCAATGGGTTATCAATGTGGGAGAGTGGACGTAAGTTTGGTCTAAGCCGAACCACTAAAAACCTTGTGTTCTTATTCTCTTCTCTAAACTCTTTTATTTTGTTTGTAACTCTATTTAATTGTTAGAATCTGATTTCCTCTGCAAAGTCTATTGTCAACCAGACTTAGGTTAAAAGTAAAGTTTTACACTATATTTTGCAAAAATTATTTTCGCACCTATTCACCCCTCTCTATGTGCTCATACTAGCACTTTCAAGCATTTCGTACTCGATACGACCATTATGAGTTCACTGTAATGCCGTTTGGTTTGACGAATACCCCAGCTGCTTTCATGGATTTGATGAGCCAAGTGTTTAAAGAGTATCTGGATCAATTTGTGATAATGTTCATTGACGATATCCTGGTGTACTCGAGAAGTCTAGAGGAACACGAAAAGCATTTGAGGATGGTACTTAAGACACTAAGAAACCATGGATTGTACGTTAAGTTTAGCAAGTGTGAGTTTTGGTTGACTCGTGTTGCTTTTCTAGGTCATGTGATTTCAAGCGAGGGAATCTTTGTGGACCCGACCAAGATTGAAGCAGTTATCAACTGCCCAAGACCGATAATCGTGATAGAGATCATAAGCTTTTTGGGTTTGGCAGGATATTACAGAAGGTTCGTTGAAGGATTTTCAGCTTTAGCCTCATCGTTGACTCGACTGCTGAAGAAAGAAGAGGAATTTCTATGGACATATAAGTGCGAGTGTAATTTCCAAGAGCTTAAGCAGAAGCTGACTACCACACCCATGCTAATCATACCATTTGGTCTTAAAAGATATGAGATCTATAGTGATGTGTCATTTAAAGGACCAGGTTGCGTGTTAATGTAACATGGTAGGGTTGTTGCATACGCATTCCATCAGTTGAAACCTCACGAATTAAGTTACTCGACGCATGACTTAGAACTTGCTGCGATTATTTTCACTCTGAAGATTTAGAGACATTATTTGTGTGGAGAAAGATTCTAGATCTTCACTGACCATTAAAGTCTCAAATACTTATTCTCTCAGAAGGAGTTGAATATGAAACAACATCGTTGGGTGAAACTTTTGAAGGATTATGATTGTGATATTCTATATCACCCTGAAAAAGCTAATAAAGTAGCAGATGCGCTAAATCGGAAGTCTTCAATTATGCATATAATGGTCAAGGAATGGATTTTGCTCGAGAGAGCTCGAGATTCAGTTTTCAAATTTAAGGGAGGCCACATTTCAAATCTTATGGCCACCCTCAGAATTGAACTGGAAGTGCAAATTAGGATCAAGACACTTTAGCTGACAGACCTAGATGTTCAGAAGATCCTGCAAGAGGATACCAAAAAGAGAAAGGCTGATTTCCAGATTTCTGAAGACGAAACACTAAGGTTTTGAGGACGATTGTGTGTACCTAACGATGCAGAGCTTAAGGAAGAGATCTTATCAGAAGCTCATCATAGCAGGTATAGCATTCATCCAGACAGTATTAAAATGTATCAGAATCTATGTCAACACTATTGGTGGTCCGATATGAAGGTGAACATCGCTAAGCATGTTGTCAAGTGTCTAATGTGTCAGCAAGTGAAGGCACAACACTGTAAGTCGATATGACTTCTACAACCTCTTAAAATTTCCGAGTGGAAATGGTAACATATTACAATGGATTTTGTGACGGGTTTACCAAGGAGTTAGAGAGGTAATGATTCTATTTGGGTTGTGGTCGACGAACTGACAAAGTCATCTCACTTCATCGCAATACAAAAGGACCTTAATTTGGACAGGCATGTAGAGTTGTATGTGCTTTAAATTATTTGTTTGTATGGAGTGCCAGTGACAATTACATCTGATAGAGACTTGAGGTTCACAGCTGCCTTCTGGAAGAGTTTACAGGCTACCTTAGGAACAAAGCTGTAGTATAGTACGGCCTATTATTCTTAGATGGATGGCCAGTCGGAGAGGATGATTTAAACCCTCGAAGACATGTTGAGAGCGTGTGTGTTGGATTTCAAGGAAAGCTAGGAGAAACAGCTTCCTTTTGTTGAGTTTTCCTACAACAACAGCTACTAGTAGAGTATTCAGATGGCACATTTTGAAACATTGTATGGTAGAGCGTGTAGTACGCCAGTTTGTTGGGATGAGGTTGGAGAACAAAAAATTACAGGCCTAGAGTTGGTTTAGCAATCAATGGATGCAGTTATCGTTATTAGAGACAAATTAAAGACCGCCTAAAGCCGCCAGAAAGTTATGTTAATAAGCGTTAAAGACTATTAGAATTCCAAGTAGGTGAGCACATCTATCTAAAGGTGTCACTAATTAGGGGTACTTCACGCGTCAACAAGAAGGGAAAGCTAAGCTTGAGGTACATAAGTCCCTTTGAGATTCTGGAAATGATAAGGACTTTAGTGTATCATCTTGCATTATCGCCGAAGTTGACACAAGTGCATGACGTCTTTCATGTGTCAATGTTGAGGAAGTATGAACCCGACCCGACTCACGTGCTAAATTTTGAAGAGTTAGATGTGGACGATAAGGTAAAGACCAATTCAGATTGTGGATCGCAAGGAATAGATTTTGCGCACCAAGACAATCTTGTTGGTTAAAGTGGTCTGGAAACACCATGGCATAGACGGAGCAACTTAAGAAAGTGAAGATTTAATAAGATGACTGTACTCCCACCATTTTGTAATTGTTTAAATTTTGAAAACAAAATTTTTATAAAAGAGGAAGAGTTGTGACATCTTGAATTTCAGGTTCTGTTTTTAATTGAATAAGTAGGGCTTTTCATTGATGCGCTTATAGTTATTTTTTCTGAGTTGGCCACTCACGAGATAACTAATCTATCAAGTGAAACCATTAAAGAATCTAAACGCAATAGACTTGAGAATTTAACTAGGAATCGACTATTCGACCGTGCTAATTTACAAGGATCATTACGGCACCGTCAAAATCGATTAGAGACCGAAGATAGATTAATTCGATAGAGATATGTGATTAGTGTATGAGTGATTCCACTTAATTACAAAATTCTCGTCGAACGACACTAGACCGATTTTTGTCATTTCTATACCTTATACCCGTATTTGAAATCTCGAGATTTTAATGACAACCGAGAGTCGCCAATGTGTCAAAGATATATAATGTGGCTCAAAAATAGTCTAGCACAGGTCAATTGAACTAAAAATTCATAAAAGCTAAAATCGCGCCAGATCGAAATTAACTGAGAATTTAAACCCGATTTCACAAATTGAAAGTTTTGTCATGTTACTAGTCATTTTAGGAACGTTGACTCATCATCCAAAGATTTTTTGCAAACCACGATTTTCAGCAAATTTTCAAAGTAAGGGTATTTTGGACGGAAAAATCCGAGGGCTGTTTTTTGTCGTGTTTTTGGGATTCAAGTTGGTCGGATTAACAAGGAGAAATCCTAAGAGGTGAAAGTGCTAGTATGAACACCTAGAGGGAAGTGAATATGTGTTTAAAATAAACATTGGCAAATATATGAGGAATAAAATAAATTTCGAACAAAAAAATGAGTTAGGGAAGAGAATAAGAATACAAGGTTTATAGTGGTTCGGCTTAATCTAAGCCTACATCCACTCTCCCACACTAACAGCCTTCTTGGCTGGATTCCATTATGCAATCAACAAGAGATTACAACTTTGAGTGCAAACACTTAGTAGTAGATCACACTATCTCACTAAGTCACTTTTTTGGTATTTCTCTCACGATCACAAATATTTAAGTTCACAAGAGACAAGTGTATGATTGAAGGTCGCTTAGACTTTGGAATTATAAATTCTACGCTCCATCTCTTACTTACTCATCGGTCCTTCATCTCTTTAAATACTCCTCCACTTCCAAACTAGCCGTTGAACAATATCTTGAGGATCGTCTTCCAATCTACCTATTGGGCAGCTCTGTATCTAGAAGATTTGGTAGCCGTTGAGTGACAAAGATAGAATCCCAAATTGATTCCGATCGCTCATACAAACAAAATCTCAGTTTCCATAAGTAAAGTTTTTTCGTATAGAAAGTTATTGTCTTCAAGATCCAATTGTCAATCAATTAGATTGAATTAATTAAATCAATCTTGATGTAAAATCTAAACCAGATCACTAGCCATTATAGGATTGGGATTGAGTTACGTTTTGTCGAATCCGAATGTAAAGTCTGAAAGCAATAGACTTTACAATCTGAGTTTGAGTGCGATAGACTTTACAATCTGAGTCTGAACATATTCTACTCCAGCATAGAATTTGTCTTCTGGTTCAGTTTTAGCATAGAGTCTGTCTTCTGATTTTTCCAAGAATAGACTTTGATAATATCTTTTACACATTCTATCATCTGCATAGTCTATTACTTAATCATCAAACATGTTAGTAGCTTTTGATTTATTTTGTCATCTTCAAAACATCATAATGGATTTTCCTAACAATCTTGCAATCCCGCTGGCCGAACATATCTTAAGCGTGACGTCGGGGTGGTGGGTCCTTTGTCTTCACCCCGGTTTGCCCGCCGGCTGCCGGCTTTCAGCAAAAAAAAAAAAAAAAAAACAATCTCTGAATATGCAGATTTGTAAACATGCTTTTAAAAATATTAATTTAAATTAAAGGGTTATTTTTCCAAGAATAGACTTTGATAATATCTTTTTGCACATTCTATCATCTAAATTGCATAGTCTATTACTTAATCATCAAACATGTTAGTAGCTTTTGATTTATTTTGTCATCTTCAAAACATCATAATGGATTTTCCTAACAATCTTGCCATTTTTTATGATGACAAAACAATCTAAATTTGTCGCATGAATATGCAGATTTGTAAACATGCTTTTAAAAATATTAATTTAAATTAAAAGATATCATAAGATAGCAAATAAATTGAGCATAATAATATATAGAAAAATAATCACAACTCAATATTTTATAATAAATAATATCAACCAATCAACACATATGCATATTCATATCTTCTCTCCATTTTTGTCATAATCAAAAAGCAATAACAATAGATATAGTATCACATAGAGAATATAAAACGATAATAAATGTTATCTTGCATAATTTCCAAAAATCAGCTTTTCTAAAGTAATTCGAAGATTAAAGATAAGCAATATAGCTCACTTCGATTATATATATCAGCAAATATTCAATAAAAATCACGGATGCATCATAAAATTCACGTACCTTTTTTGTCATAATGAAATGATAATATCAATAAAAGATTAAAGACAAAAAGTAATAAAAGATGCACTAACAGGATTTTTTAGAACTTAAATCCTGACACATTTACCTTTTCCTTCATTCCATAAAAATCAAGATCATGATCGATTCAAAATTATTTTTCCAAAATTGATCAAAACTCCCCCTCAATTTGTTGCCTTTTTGAGATGATCACGATTCTTTCATTTCTCTTGGATTCTCTTTCTCCCTGTCATCATGACAATATTTGCGAATAGAAATAATTGTTGTTTGTGCACATTAAACATAATATTTTTCCATTATTCCCTTTGTAGCAACAATATCCGCAACGATTACTTGCATTTTGAAATTTGAGGCAAAAATTTATTTTCTTCAATCAAGCTCTTCTGGAATTCAACCTGCATAAACTTAACCAACTTTTTGCACAAATAAGCTGTAATAATATCCACATAATATATAATGCCCTTTCTTTAAATAAATAATTGAATAGCATATATGAAATTATTAATTATTAAAATTCAAAACTACTCAACCTTTTGTACAATGCATAAGGGATTTCCTCAATAAGCAAAAATTTTGCACAATGAATAGAATTTTTGAACTTCCAAAAGATAGTATAGAATCTCCATAATTTTCTGATTGAGTTTTTCAAAATCCATATAGAAGATTTTTTTGTGACTTGCAAATTCTTATATAACAGATAATAATCTTTGCAAAAATGTCATGTAATATCTTCCTTTGATTTGCGGATCAAACTTGCTAAATATAATATATCTTCTAAGAATATAGCAAGAATATCCATATATATGCAATAATATCTTTCAAAATCAAGGGTATTTCTTTAAGCATAATCTCAAAAATATATTATTGAATGATTTCGCAAAAAGAAAGTTGACATTTTTATCACGTGCCAAATCAAGTAATAACTTGCAATGCCTTATATTTATGACAAAAGATATTTGCAATATAAAAAATAATCATCCAAAATGCACGTACAAATTTGTAAGGCGGGATGATAAAAAATATTCTCTTACCCATGGTATATGTTTGCAATATACTATTAAAAAAAAATCATTACTGATCTTCGCATGAAATACATTTCTTATTGCATCATGATATACATAGATTTGCGATCATTCTTTCCATAAAGAATTTCCTACAATCAACTCATTTCCCTTTTTGGTATCCATCGATTTGGATCCTTCCTTGACGTTAGAGCAAAATATAAACTCTCATAGATAATCAAATATTCTTTCTAAACTCATCATAATAAAGTATTCAAAGAAAGAATATTATGCATAATGGTATTTTGAAAAACAAATTCTCACTTAGTCATAGTACAATAAAAACATAGAGAATAAAATCCTTGAGTATCTAGGAATATTTTGCATAATTAACATCACGTAGAATCAGATTTTTATTTGGCCAAATATGATAAAATCTGAGAATATAAAATCAAACCAAATAAATTCATTTGTCTCAAAAAATAATCACACGTATTATATCAAATCTCAATTCATAAATAATAAATCACACGATTCTTTCTTCAATAAAACAAATCAGAGAATATGATCATTATAAAATCTGAATCAAATAAGGATATGTCAAATATCGAGCATAATGAGAAATTTTAAATTGTGTACTCAAACCGAATTGAGAATAAAAATATATATATTTCTTACCAAACTCTCTTTCTTCTTTCTTCTTTATATCCTGCAAAAACAACTCACATTTTCTTTGGTACCCATTTTTTCTTTGGTCCATGAGAGTTAGTATAATATGTTGTTTTTACCCAATTTTTCTTAATAGGTCTCCAAAATTTAGGACATTCTTTCTTAAAGTTTTCTGAGTCTCCACAATTTAAACACTTAAGGGCATTTCAATCAACAGGTTTTACAAACACTTTTCAAAAATGATTTTTGTAAAATGCCTTTGAAGGTTTTTGTCTAAGTCTCTCTTTTACTTTAGGAAAATCAATTAAATAATTATTTTCCTTATTGAAACCAAGTCCCGACTCATTATAGTAAAGTACTTGTATGGAAAGAATATACTCTAAAGTTTTTGAACCATTTGAAAATCTTGTCGAAATATTTGAAAATTCTTTCTTTAAATAATCATTTTCTTTGACAAGTAAATCTCACTTTCTTTTGTTTGTAGAAAATCTTTTTGTAAAATTTCAAAATTTTCTTTTTGAGAAATTTCATGTTGCCTAAGCCGAGAATTTTCATTTTTAAGTTCGAAAATCCGTTTAAGAGAAGATTTGAGATTTGAACAAAGCTCATTTATATACTTTGAAACTTTGAGAGGAATTTTTGAATGACTTACCTCGATTTCCTCATCGAATTCTGAGTCTGTGTCTGAGTCAGACTCTGATTCTGAGTCTGTGTTTGAGTCAGACTTAGATTCTGAATGTGCCATCAAGCATATATTTCCTTACTCATCATCTTCTTTTATTGTTCTTTTCTGCTCATTTTGCTGGTATTGTCTTCTTCCACTGAATTTGCTTACTTTTCTACTCAACTTTTTTAATTTCTTGATCATAAAAGCAAGTTCTTCGTCATCCAAGTCATTTTATGAGTATGTTTCACCAAAAACAGCATTAAATATTAAAGCGATAGACTTCTTACCTTCGGGATCTTCATCATTGAGTTGTTCCACTTTGTAAGATTGAAGAGTGTCGATCAACGGAGAGTGGCATAATCTTTTGAGTCTCCTGGATTGAGGTCTTGACATGTTTCCATTCTTTTAAGAGACCCCGCAAGAGTTTGTTGACATTCATTGGGGAAGAAATTAGATGACCTGGATATGCTAAACCATTTACGATTTCTGCAAAGCGGCTGAACATATCTCCAATAAGCTCTCCTTGCTTCATCTTGAAGGATTCATATTTGCCGAGCATGAAGTTTACTTTTGTCTCTTTTACACGATCGATCCTTTCATATGTAACATGAAGTCTATCACAAACTTCTTTTATTGTTTCACATGAAGAGGTTCTATTATATTCAGCAAGAGATAATGCGCAATATAAAGAATAAATAGCTTTTGCATCAAGCGCTTCTCTTTTGGACATCTCCGCTCGAGACATTGGAGCGCAGGGTTTGGATTCTTTGTCTTTGCCATTCTTATTTGATATAGACGTAGCTATGGGATTGATTCCTCTTTCCACAACATCTCATTGCAAGGAATCTCTGGATCTTAGGAACACTTTCATTTTTTTCTTCCACACGTTGTATTCATATACAGTGGCCTTATGTTGCTTTGCCCCTCCATAAGTCTTGGTGTCAAGATACTAGCCATAAAAGATCTTTAGCTCAAAAGTAAAAACACTTTTATAAACCGAGCACTTGGCTCTGATACCAATTGAAAGTGCTAGTATGAACACCTAGAGGGGGTGAATAAGTGTTTAAAATAAACCTTGGCAAATATATGCGGAATAAAATAAACTTCGAACAAAACAAAGGAGTTAGGGAAGAGAATAAGAGCACAAGATTTATAATGATTCGGCTTAATCCAAGCCTACGTCCACTCTCCCACGCTAATAGCCTTCTTGGCTAGATTCCACTATACAATCAACAAGAGATTACAACTTTGAGTGCAAACACTTAGTAGTAGATCACACTATCTCACTAAGTCACTCCTTTGGTATTTCTCTCATGATAAGAAACGTTTAAGCTCACAAAAGACAAGTGTATGATTGAAAGTCGCTCAGACTTTGGAATTATAAATTATACGCTTCGTCTTTTACTTGTTCATCGGTCCTTCATCTCCTTAAATACTCCTCCACTTCCAAACTAGCCGTTGGACAATATCTTGAGGATTGTCTTCCAATCTACCCATTGAACAGCTCTGTATCTAGAAGATTTGGTAACCGTTGAGTGATAAAGATAGAATCCGAAATTGATTCCGATCGCCTATACAAACAAAATCTTGGTTTCCATAAGTAAAGCTCTTTCGTATAGAAAGTTCTTGTCTTCAAAATCCAATTGTCAATCAATTAGATTGAGTCAATTAAATCAATCTTGATGTAGAATCCAAACCAGATCACTAGCCGTTATAGGATTGGGCTTGAGTTACGTTCTGTCGAATCCGAATGTAAAGTCTGAGAGCAATAGACATTACAATTTGAGTCTGAGTGCAATAAACTTTACAATATGAGTCTGAACATATTCTACTTCAGCATAGAGTTTGTCTTCAACTTCAGCATAGAGTCTATTTTCTGGTTTTTCCAAGAATAGACTTTGATAATATCTTTTACACATTCTATCATTTGCATAGTCTATTACTCAACCATCAAACATGTTAGTAGCCTTTGATTTATTTTGTCATCTTCAAAACATCATAATGGATTTCCTTAACAAGAGGGATGATGGCATCTTGGTAGAATTTATGGGGACCGATTTGAGTCCAATTTAGTGGTTAATTGAAGGGGAATTAAATCCAATTTGATGGCCAAGAGTCCAAAATTCATTGCCAATGGGGGAAGCAACATTTTGGACCCTTTGGCAAGCTTCTTGAGGAAACCATGGAGGGGAAATTGGCTGAGGATGACAACCTTGGTGGTGGGGGCATGCAATGAGTGATTATGGCTATAAGAGAGAACTTTGAAGCCAAGTGGTTGTCTCTCTTCAGCAGCTGTTGTATCCTTCTTCCTCCTTGGGCTTCCTTTCTTCATTTATGAGTCATTTGAAGCTTGAGAGAACCAAAGGAAGCTAGCAAAGCCAATAGCCACCGTTGCACGCCGTCGCTGCGAGCCGAAGTCATGCCCGAGCCCCACTAGTCGCCTGTCATTGTTCCATCTGTCCGCATGTCAGCTCACTCACTCTGCGTCCCGTGAGCTATCGTCCAACAACCATACGCTGCCCCCAAGCCGCCGGACCCCCGTCGTAGCTTCATTTGGTCCACCGTGCCTCCGTCAAGCCATTACCAGTCACTATCGTCACGTGTCACCTCGCACAACAGCGAGTGATGTCCACATGCCTCCATCCACCCTGGCCATTGCTCGAGGTCACCTGACCACCATCCAACTTCACCTAAGCCACCTTAGGCATCGTCCTAGCCAACCGTCACCCCTGCTTGCCCGTAGCCACCCACCTTGCCGCTCCTAGCCACCATAGCCAAGTCAAGCAACCTCTCGGTCCAGCAAGCAAAAACTAAAGCCAGCAAGGGTAGTGAGGGTTCGTGGCCCATTTTCAAGCTCGCTCAATCTCCATTCGATGTTATCGCATAGAAGTTTATTGTCCATCTCTGCATCACCGTCGCCGTGGACTCACCGGATCGCAAAACCGCTGAGTTTACTCGCTAAACTTTGCTTATGGAGTTAATTATGTTTAAGGGGTGTTTAATTTAAGTTAATTAGGGATTAGGTGGTTAGTTAGATTAGATTAGTTATTTAATTATCCATTTGTGCATGTTAGGTGGTTAAAACAAATAGATTAGAGACTAGAGTAATCATACTATTTATCTAGATAGGTTCGAAAATTTTCCCAGCATGTTCGGGAGGTTAATTAAGCATTTCCGGCATAAGTTGCTATTTATTGCATTTAAATTGAATTATTCAATTAATTTTGGTAATTATTTAATATTTTCCTGAAATTATACTGAGATAGCCGGTAACCAGAATTTCGTGCCAATTGCAATGGTGTGATTAATTTATGCAATTGAGTGTTAAATTGTACAAATTAAATGGTGATTGCAATTTTGAGTATTTAATTCAAAATTTGGAAATTTCGGTAATTATTTAGAAATTACTAGGTGTTGGATTTTGACACCAAAAATGGTTATATCAAATAGTGGGATTTTAAAAGGAAGAGTATCAGTTTTTTTGGTTCGAATTGACCGTGTATCCACACACGATTATTTTACCGTGTATTTCTAATGCGAAGAAAATAGGCTAGGCTCACCATTTTAATTGAGGCATTTGAGTGCAATACACGGTATTCTTGGCCGAGATTGAATGGTTATGTGTTAGTTAAGAGAACCCGTCCCGAGCTGTTGAACTAGACGTGTGTGGCACCCCTTGACGGCCCCCGCTCCGTTAGAGTCGCCACAATTCGCTTACCTTTCACTTTCCCTTATAACATGTCACTTTAATACTATTTCAATTGCAGCGCGTCCATACAACCTGGGGGTTTACATTTTTTTTTTCTATTTCATCGGTCCCTTGTGCAATTCATATAGCGGAAGCACATCCATCAACTCCCTTCTTTATAATCAAAAAAACGATGCACACTAACTAAACATTTATAGATAAAAGCCACACACTTTTATTTAATTAAACTAGATGGACATCATTCACTCGATACTCAAAATGCAAAATATGACTATACATCTGACCTCCATCTCCTCCAACAGTCGTATACTTAAAGTCCACCGATCAGTGTCAACGTCCAAAAGTTCTTTCCCTTGCTATCCTCCTCCTCGCGATCATATCCAATCACTCGATCCATCTACTGGTGACAGTCTATGTAGCACCGACACGGACACGTGACACGTGACACGACACGACACGACACGTCGACACGTCATTTCTTAAAAATAGAGAATTTCGACACGTTCCGACACGTTATATATTAAATATATTTTTATATATAAATACATAAATAATAATAATAATAATAATAATAATAATAATAATAATAATAATAATAATAATAATAATAATAATAATAATAATAATAATAATAATAATAATAATAATAATAATAATAATAGCCTAGAATTAATTTACACAAAAATATTAAATAATATCATTCATTATTTTAATTTGTTACAATAATACACAAAACTTAGAGGAAAAAAATTGTTTAAATAAAAATGCTGAAATGATATTTTTAAATTTATTTATTTATCATATATAGCATTTTTTTATTACTTCTTTCAAAGTAAAAGACTTTTAAAAAATAAAACAATTCTAAAAAAAAAAAAAAAAATTGACCCCGTGTGTGTATATTTATAGCAATTTTATTACTTCTTTTATTACTTCTTTTGTGTATATTTATATTTTGACCCCTCAAGTATTAGAAATTTTTAAAATTGACCCCGTGCGTGTCGGAATCGCGTGTCGGAATTTTGGACTCGCGTGTCGGAGCGTGTCGGAAAGAGTTGACCACGTGTCGGATTTTTCGACACTCGTTGACCGCGTGTCGGAGCGTGTCGGGACGTGTCGGAGCGTGTCGGACACGTGTCGGAGTGTCGGACACGACACGAAGGCTTCCGGAGAGTGTCCGTGCTACATAGGTGACAGTGGCAGCATAGGTATCTTATCTAGTATGAAATGTTAGTCCCCAAAAGGGGTTAGTACAGCCACTCAGTAGGTAAAGGACCCAATAAACCACTCAATGTATCACAGAATATAGTCATAACAATCATAGCATAAGACATATCATTCAAGCATCCATGCATAATTTACCTTGGAGCCATGCATATGTCATCATACCACATGTACACACATCCTCATGTAATCATCACCGTCATATCATACATGTACCATCACGCCATAGGTGCACATACATCCATGCACTTACCATCATCATATTACATGTACCATCATGCCATAGGTGCACATACGTCCATGCACTTACCATCATCATGTCACATATACCATCATCATATTACATGTACCATCGTGCCATAGGTGCACATACATCCATGCACTCACCATCATCATATTACATGTACCATCATATCATAGGTGCACATACGTCCATGCACTCACCATCATCATATCACATATATCATCATGCCAGAGGTGCATATACATCCATGCACTCATCATCATGCATTCATGCATACATGTTACCATCATGCATAATTCAATTTCAATTTCCCAGTCTCATTCTTTCATTTTTAAGCCACCACATTTCTCTTTCCCGAGACCAATATTTGCATCCCACATTTATCGCTCACACTCAATCCTGGCATCGTGAGAACCTTCTGGCACAAACCTCCGGGCATCCAGCACAATACCTGTCAGGCATCACGTATCCCAACTAGCATCACGAGGCACCCTCCTGGCACAAACCTCCAAGGCTTCCGGAATTATGTACCGACATACCACAGGATCCCCCCTCTGGAATTACGTACCGTATACCACCGGGCATTTCGATACTCCCGAGGATCCTCCGGAATTACGCCACTAGGCCACCGGGCATCCAGCACTCCCCAGCTAGGCATCCCGACACTCCCAGGGCATCGTCGACTCACACCTCCGACAACCTTCTCACTTATCATAGTTCACAATTTCAATTGTGGCTCAATTTCAACATAACATATGATGTGATGGCAAACAAGATCATTTTTATCATTTGATTCTCATATGCAATTCCAATCATCATCATACAATCACTCATGACAATACAATCCATGGGGTCCATATAACTTAGAGTAATCCATATATCATGTCTTTTTGAAATTTACCAAATTTCAGCTTACACAATTTCAGAAAACATGTAAATCAAATATCCATATCATCTTCAAAAATCATACAATCAGAGCATGTAATAGATAAGACATAAATGTAGCAATTTCATGAAGAACACATGCCCAAAAGAGCTTCACACAAGAAAATATAGTTCACACAATACAGCATGCAAAATTCGGAAAAAAAAATCAGATTATGCAGTTCTTGAAATATTTTGATTAAAAAACCCGAATGACCTCCAAAAATTTTGAAATTTTACCAGGTTATAATCGAGACACTAAAGTAGATTTTTCATAAAGACATCTAGGCCAGATTCATCTAGATAATTTTCTACAGACGTCCGAATTCCTGTTTCGAGTACTGAAACGTCCAGTTTAGCTATCTCCGAAATATCGATTTTTCACCTACTTATCATTCTTTGTTTCCTCTGTAATTTTGATATGTTTCGCCTCAAGAGGTCCCCTACAATTTTCATTAAGGGATATAAGTGAAATTTCCAAAGAATAGTCACCATATGGGTCCAAGAAATCTTGGGTGTCCAGTACGGTATTTCCAGATTTACTGTCTTCAAGAGAAAGTCGATTCACTAGGCTACACTTACTCATTTTACCTAAAATTTTAGTATGTTATTCTTTAGGATGTTCTCTACAATTTTCATGAAGAAGTCGAAGGGAAATTCTCGGTAAAAAGCAACATGCAACACACAAAACGACCAAAAGGTCAGCAAAGCAGTTCCAGATCTAGTGTCTTCGTAGGAGGAAGGTTTTTCCCCTTAAAACTCAACCATTTTGTCCCAAATTTTAGTATGTTATACTTTTAGATGTTTTCTACAACTTTCATGAAGGAGTCGAAGTCAAAATCCAACTCAAAACACGCATGAAAGCCTCCACAAGTTTCTGGGTCAGACGGTATACACGAAATCAGCAAGCCTTTTTCAAGAACGAACCACACTAGCTTCGGTTCCTTACCTCTAAACACCCAAGATTCAACACCATTTCAACCACACATGCAAGACACACATGCAAGAGTAGAAAATGAATCCTAACTTGCCTTTGAGATGAAGCGGACAACGGCACACGGACGGCAAACCGGCGACGAACGGATGGCATGCGTGCAGACGAACAACGAGCTCCTTCCTCCTCTCTCGGCTCCTCTCTTTCTCTCGCAACTCACTCTCTCTCTCTCTCTCTCACTCACTTGGACGGCAGCCCTCACCCAGCCACTCTCTCTCCCCATTTTATTTCCCTTAAGCCACAATCATTAGTAATGATTAGTAGCCACCATTGATAGCCAATGCATGGAGCCTTCCTCTTGCCACTTGGCAAGACACATGCAAGATGGGCTTGGGCTTGGGCTTGGAAGAAGTGGGCCGGCCACTCTTCCCCTCCCCGGTCGACGGCAGCCTCCCCATGGGCTTCATGGGCCGGCCATTTGGCCCACCAAAATTCCATACTCTTGGGCCTAAGGCCCAACCTAATTAAACCCACAATTTCACTTTCAATTTTTTCATCTTTAATTCTTTCTTTTATAGATTCCAAGTTTTAAATTTCACATGGCCAAAATCTTATAACATTTTATCCATAGGAATTTAGTCTATGAGGTGCATGGCCAAGAATAAATCATTCTCATTAATTTATCCTATAATACTAATTTAAAAACTCACGAACACAAGCATATATATCACTTAGCCTTAAGAGGAGACTAATGGCTAAAACATAAACTATAGGTAATTTCATTACCTAATTATGGGCTTTAGTACACCTTAGAGCTTGTCTTGAATTTTTGGGATTCCACAACATGCCCCTATATGGGATGCCCCTAGACAACAGAGAGCCGATTGCAATAGATTCTGGACCTATACTCATTCGGGAAAGCCGTCTAGTAGAGACATTGATGTACTCAATACGGTGAGACGACATTTGGCTAGCCAGAAAATCGCCGAACAGTGAGTAGGTTGTGCTATAAGCCAAGATCAAAACTAGGAACGCATGATTAAATTAGTTGAACGCGCCAGATTATGGGACAAAATTGTGTGGCATAGTATGGGATGTGTCATAACGATTTGGCCCTATAATCAAGACCCTTATGCTTGGTTGAAATTAAGTGTGGTGGTCCAGTTGTTGAGCTTATTTACTGCTAATGTTTTTGTGACTGTCTGTGATATGAATTGTGCTTACATGTAGGGAGGATTTGAAATGAGGTAAGTCTTTGTGGTTATGACGCCTCTAGACGTATTACCATCCTAATAAGGGTTTAGAGCGTGAACTCGTTAAAATTTATATCTCACCCTATCATGGGCTCAATTCTTTTCAGGATCATAGAGTGGAGAACCTGGAGCCGAATTGAGGAGATCCGAGGTGTAGGCCAGTTATGACAGCTTATTTTTTAGAGCCGGTCTTTTGTAGGCTTTTAGTCGTTGACTTCTGTATATGACTCAGTGTATATATAAAAGCATGTTTTGTTTGTGAATATGTTTCCTACTTTTCTATCCCAAGCTGTTATTGTTAGGGGATATTTATTTGCTTCCGCATGTGCAATAAAATGAATGGGTCGGCGACGCATCTTGAGATGTCGCAAATTTTATCGACCACCAAGGAATGGGCACGCGCTCGAGGTTCAAGGCATGACATTAAAAGCTTTTCTGGCAAGGGACTAATTTATAAACCTAACGGTTCTTTCACTCTGGGTGGCTATTCTTATGTTGATTGGGTTAGGTCAACATATGATTGACAGTCTACGACTAGAAATTGCACCTTTTTGGGAGGTAATTTGGTTACTCAGAGACGTAAGAAACAGACTACCATTGCCAGGTTTAGTGCGGAGGCTGAATATCGTGCTATGACACATACTATGACCGAATTGTTGTGGTTGAAATCTTTTTTCTAGGAGCTTGGATTTTCTATTAATCAACATGTTGATATGATGTGTGATAATCAAGCAGCTATTTATATTGCTATGAATCTTTTTTTTCAAGAGTGAACTAAGCATATAGAAGTTGATTGTCACTTTGTTTATGATGTTGTGAAGCATAAGCTAGTTGCTACTCCTTACGTTGCCTCTAGAGATTAGTTTGTTGATATGTTCACCAAAGCATTGTTTCATCCTGCTTTTGTTGCTAATTGTTCTAAGCTAGGCATGGGTGACCTATATGCTCCAACTTGAAGGGGAGTGTTATGTTACTTTAATTGAGTTATTTTTATTTTCTGAGTTTTATTCCTTTTTTACTTACTTAAGGGTATTATGGTCATATACAATTTATATTTAATATAAACACAATAGATGTAGGACTTCTATTACAAAAAAAAAAAAAAAAAAAAAACCTACAACCCCCTCTTTGTTTCTTTTATGTTCTCCTTCTTCTCTTCCTCTCTATTCTTTCTCTCTTTCTTGTTTCTCTCTTGCTACTTGTTGCAAGTTCTCTAATTAGCTTTGTGACAAATATAAAACTGACTTATTGTGATTCAAAGGCAATGAAGTGAAATCAAAATATTCAGCAAATGAATTTATTATGAATTGGAGATCGTTGAAGAACATTTTTGAAAGATCTACGTCAACGTGCAAAATCTACACGTCCCACCACATTAGCTCTGGCCAATGATTCTTATGAAATTCAAAAATGACAAATAGAAGTAGAAATTTGCATATACTTGCAGCATGACAAGAAGAATGTTAAAAAGAGCAGTGCAATGTCCTCCGTTTCACTCTAGATAAACAAGGATCTAATGTTGGATCACAATTTATCCACCATTCTACATTGCTAATGTGTAAATAAATATTAAAACTTGTAATCAATAAGCAAGACAATTAAATCATACATTGCAAGTATAAAGAAAAATTTATGCAGTTGGCTTTATTCACCCTTAATTTTTTTTTTAGAATGTCTAACCCAAAACCTTAAACTAACAAGTAAAGGGAGACCATATGTATAGAACTTACACAAGTGGCTTTATTAATCCTTAATTTGGTTAAAATGTCCAATAAAAAACTTAGGAGAATCACCAAAAAAAAATTTAAACCTTTTGCAATGCCGATTTAGTCCTAATCTTATTTTTTTTTTGTCAATTAAGTTATAAATCTTTTGTAATTGTGCAAATTAGTCCATCTAGCCAAATTTGTCCAATCGATGCTAATGTAGACACCGGCTGTCCAGCCAACCCTAACATAGACAATTTTTTTAATAATATATTATTTTAAAAAACTATTATTTTATTTCTTTTATTTTTTATTTTTTATTTTTTATTTTTTATTTTTTTCCTTTTCCTCCTTCTTCCTCTAGCCGATCATCGAACTAAGGTGGCTAACCAATGGTGAGCTAGGTAAGGGCCAACTCCTGTCAAATTTGGCAAGGGCTCACCTCGGCCAATCATCCTTGTCGAGCCATTGGTGCTAGGTGAGCTCGACCTCACCTGCCCCTAGTAAGGCTCACCTTGTCGTTGCTGGGCAAGCTCACCCTTGCCTAGCTTGCCAATGGCCA
This sequence comes from Eucalyptus sideroxylon, assembly GCA_014182405.2. Classification (NCBI taxonomy): domain Eukaryota; kingdom Viridiplantae; phylum Streptophyta; class Magnoliopsida; order Myrtales; family Myrtaceae; genus Eucalyptus; species Eucalyptus sideroxylon. Next base: position 34,074,320 of record CM024553.2, read on the forward strand.
ACCACCTCAGTCCAGTGACCAACTAGACAAAGAAAGAGGAGAGAGGGAACAAAAAATAAAGAGAGAGAGAAAAGAAAAGAAAAGGAAAAGAAAAAAATTCAAAAAATAAATCAAAAAATAAATTATTATTAAAAAATTATCGATATTAGCATTGGTCGACATCCATATCAGTACTGGCCTGTCAAATTTGACCAAATAGATTAAATTGACATAATTGCAAAAGGTTTAAGACTCAATTAATAAAAAGAAAAAATAAGTTTTTGACTAAATCGACACAAATACAATAGGTTTAGGACTTTTTTGGTAATTCTCCTAAAAGCTAAAACTAATAGATGAAGTGAGACCAAAAGTATATAAAGAGCATATAAAACCCATAAACGAGGGATGTTGAATACTCTGACCCTCCTCTCATGTATAAGTATGGCATTGGAATTTGATAAATGAGGTACTGCACACATAAAATAAAGTGAGGTAGAATCTTCTAGTTAACGTAGCAAATAATCAGAATGTGGATTGTTAAAATTCCTCATATCATTGGTTAATAACACCACTTCTCACTTGTGTAAAACCTTTTTTGCGTTGCCATTGTATCATCTTGAGCACTTCGGTGTCGCTAGCACCCATAGTCCGCCACTGTTGTTGGTGTAGGCTGCAAATTACCCACTTTTCAACAAAATGATTGTATGTTACTATCACGACCCGACTCTTGGAATCCTTCAATGGGGTGGAAAAATTCGGGGTTAGGGATACTTGACCATAGGAGCTCCCTCACGGTATGTGTCCCAAAAGACGTCATCACTTCATCTTTCAAGATTGACCATTGTAAGTACACTTGATCACAATCGTGAGCTCTCCCAAGCACGTAACTCACATGACAGCGGAAGTTGTTGTAATTTGTATTCACACGAACGATACACCTTAAAAATGGATATCGGATGTGAATATCAAATTTAGGGGTAACAATACCTTAGTAGCCCCTCGCAATAGTACTATCATCCATAAGGATGGCATCACTTTATCATTTTAAGAGATTTCCATATTGAGTATGCTAAACTACGGTGAGTCTCGTTGCGACCAATACCCTTCATGACAAATTCATTTATTATCTATGAGTTATTTAAGACAACCTAGACAAAAGATAGGAGTCACCACTAGCCTCACTTTTGGGGGTTGGCTAGAAAACCTAATCGAGGGTTAGGAGTGGTCCCTCGATTTTTACGCAACTAGAGATTCTAGGTTCAAGGATTTGGATTGCATTAATATTTCTATTAGCACTCTTTTAGTACCTAATAGTTTATTGTGTTTTCTAATATGTCCATGCATGTTTTTTTTTTTTTTTTTTTTTTTCGTGCCAATAAAACTAACTAGGCTATCATGCCTAGATGATCAATTTTATGCAATTCTATTTCTACTAAAAGAAAGAAAAACAATCAATTAGAATTTAAAGACATTGCGGTAAGTAAACATTCAAGAAAACAATTTAAGCAAAACGGTAAATCTAACATGCAATCCTAACGAAGATTAAATCGAAAGAAAGAAACTCACAACTCATTGGGCATTTATACAACATAAGACAACCCGAAACATGTATCGAAAAACAAATGGCACAAAAACAAGGTTGGATTGGATATCAACCATTCATCGTCTTCATGTCTTGGGGAGTCTCCACTCCCATAGACCTATTTTAAGCCTAATCTAATACTAAGACTAGGTACATACAAGATGAAAAAAAAAAATCAACATTACACAAATAATCACAATCACAAAACAATCAAGAAAATCATAGAGTATGCATAATTGATCAAATTTGGCCTCGGGGTCGGCCTTTGTGATTCATGCGTTGATCTGATTAGGAGATCTACCCCAATTCATTTTTATGTCTTATAGTTATTGGTCACCATTTGTGTTCTTGCGTGGCAACCAATGCTAAAAAGCCCCTAAGAGATGTTCTAGGTGTAACCTAAAGGTATCCCACGAGATCATGCATCACTTCTATGTATACATCTAAAAATCACATGCATAGTGGAAAGTAAACATGCAGGCAAGCTCTCGAGCCTTAGTTCTCAATCAATCAAGCAATTTTAGTGAGCCGACACTGGATCGCTTATTCAATCAACAAGCATCAAACACAATCACAAACGTTTGATGAAAGTAAACACGTCAAAGGCTAATGGGTTCCAATGATGCCCAAAAACCATTTAAAGAACAATTAAAAAGTGAATTGTAAAGAAAAATTGTAAGGAAAGTTTGTTAATGGCATAGCAAAGTTATATCACAGTAATGGAACACATTTACTCATCAAGGCTATCTTAGGTGCATATTGTGCACACTGATCAAGCTTTGCAGATGCTCTAAATATGGTCCAAACCTAGACAATATCAATGCTAGGACAAAACATGATTTGGAAATTTGGAACGTTAAGGATGACATGAAAACTTTTAAATTTTGTACATGAGCATCACTTGAACGAAAATCAAGTTCAAACCAGAAAGACTATGAAATTTTAGATGGTTTCACAACATTCGAAAAGTTTGAAAAGCATGGTAAAGTGCTTTTTATTTTTTCGAGGATTTTTGTGCACAAAGTTCAAAAAATGACGATCAAAACTCTTAAAGACAAATGAGCTCAATTCAACAGGCAAGATGTCATAAAAAAATTCTAGAATGAAATCATAGCATAGAACCACGACAACAATCATCAAACGGGGCAAATAAAATCAAAGCAATTGAAAATGAATCCATGGATAATTGTCTCCAAGAAAATTACACAACATTGAGAACATCATGAGGAACAACTTTCATGAAGAGAGTTTCCTAAGGTGAGCTACGTAGAAATTCAAGAACACATAGCATCACATAAGAAATGTAACAAGACGACTAGGCATCATGCCAGGTCAACAATGGTTTGTCCTAGTAAACAAAGACTAAAAAATCTAAAATTTTACCACGATATGAACTAGAGAAAGATGAACAAACTTCATTAAGGGCCCAACTTCAAAACCCTTAATGAGAAAATCATACAAAAATAACAAGAGGTCTAACTCAACAAGGGCAAAGCGGGAATTCCAAATTTCACTAGAAACAAGTTTCTAAGCAAACTTAACTAAAATAGAAAACAAGTCAAATGACATGTAAATAATGCAAAATTGGCGTCATCAAAAAGATTAAAACGGACCCTAAGACTTTCTAGAGGTGTCAAGTTCAATTAGGGTCAAATTCATGGTCAAAAATATTGATTGCAAAAGCGTGCAAATCAACCATAAGCAAATCTGAAAATGTTGCATGGTGATTAACTTGTAAAACCATCTAAACTGTTAAATATGTCTCGAGTTTGAGTCTATGAACAAAACCGAACCCAAGATAAATTAAAGGAAAGTAGATATTTGGACTTCAAGTGGCTGAATTGTAGAGACCAAGCCATGAATTTATAGCTTACGGAAATCAAATTTCATATTTACTGCACGTTCAAGATAACAAGAAAAAGAGGAAAGTCCAAGTTGGACTTGTTGACAAAAGTGTCCAACTTTCCTATTCTGATTTGAAGTTGGCTATCATGCATATTATATATGTTCTCTTTTTTTGCCATAAGAGTGCGTGTGGTTACTAGAGGGTTTTGTTGATGTGAGTAGAGCAACGTGGTCTTCATGCCGTGGCAAATGTGAAGATCTCTTGAAGCACCGTTTTCTAAGTGAGTGCTTGACGTGGGTTTCATCGTTGATTTTTTGTTCGTGCAATTACATCCGGGAAGAGTTAGTGTTTGTAGCCAATTAAATCTTGAGGTAAGATTTGTGTGTAATTCCTCCGTGAGATTGAGAGATTATTTCTTGAGGAATTTTGGGGCTAAACACTGCATGCGTTATTGGATGTAATCAGGGTTTGGGAAATACTGAGAGAGTGTTTAAGTGACTTGAGTGTGTAATCTCATTGTATTTCTTGATCTATAGTGAAATTCATTGTTGCTCTCCATGTGGACGTAGGTCTTTACGACTGAACCACGTAAATCTGGTGTCTGATTTATTTTCTTCATCTGTCTATATTATTGTTTGATCGCTCGCCTTTTCACAACAAGTGGTATCAAAGCCAGGCTTGGCTAAGTTGAAGCAAATCGATGGCGACAGAAGAAGTAAAAGTAAGAATCGACAGATTTGATGGGAAGGATTTTAGTTTCTGGAAGATGCAGATTGAAGATTATCTTTACCAGATGAAACTGCACTTGCCCTTGTCTGAGGAGAAACCAGAGACGATGAAGCAAGCTTATTGGGATTTGTTGGATAGACGAGCTATGGATGTTATTTGGCTGACGTTGGCTCGTAACGTCGCGTTTAACATCATGAAGGAGAAGACCACTGCTAATTTAATGCAAGCCTTGTCGGATATGTACGAGAAGCCCTCTGTGATCAACAAGATCTATTTGATCCGACATCTGTTTAATTTGAAGATAAGTGAAGGTTTGTCAGTTGCAAATCATATCAATGAATTCAATGTGATTATTAGTCAATTGAGTTCAGTTGAGATTAATTTTGAAGATGAGGTACGTGCTTTGATTCTGCTATCCTCATTACCAAATAGTTGGAATACTACTATTACTGCTGTTAGTAATTCCTCTGGGTCAACAAGTTTGACATTTGATGGGGTTTGAGATTTAATTCTGAATGAGGACATTCGTAGAAGAGAATCTGGCGAACCTATATCTGCTGCTTTAGTAGGTGAAAATAGAGAAAAATCTATAACACGTGTGGGTAATAGTAGTACTAATATAAACAGGCATAATTAGTCTAGGACTGGTAATGTTGTCTGTTGGAGTTGTGGCAAGAGGGAGCATCTTAGAATGGATTGCCTTAAGTTGAAGAATAAGAAGGGTAAGGAAATTATAGTTGATTGTTGACACCTAATTTAAATTCATTTTTAAAAATAAAAGATAATCTCTGATTATAGAGGGAAATTTTGAAAAAAAACACTTTGAATTTAAAAATGCAACAGCCGTGTGATTTCACTATAAAATGCGAGGCTTCAAAACTGAGCACCGGGGGGGGGCTTCCTTTCATAAAAAAAAAAAAAATTGAAAAGTGAAAAGAGAGAAAACAGAGAAGGGGGTTTCTCTTCGTTAAAGGAACAAAGAGAAAAAGAAAAAGTGAAGAGGTGAATTGACTGGTTTGAAGCAATGAGAGAGAGAGAGAGACAAGAGAGTGGACGTGCGGTAGGAGAGTGGGGGCAAAAAGCAAAAGAAAGTACAAAATGATGGGACATGTACTGTTCATCATCTTCCTCTAGACTTGTTGCCCGATCGATCACGCCCCTTGCTGCTCCTCGCCGATACACCAGCAACCGGACTTCCGTTTCACCGGCCACCACGCGACACTGACGTTCGTCTCGCCAACCGCGCTCTCCACCCTGCTCCATCCCACCAAAAGTCGTCACTGCCGTGCGACTCAACACTCGTTGTTGCTATCCTTGCTACGCTTCACCTGCGGACCTTTCACCGTTGCTGCTCGCCTATTGTTGCTCATTTGTCCAGCACGGTCCCTGCCTTCGCCGGTGGTCTATTTCTGCCCACCACCCGCAGTTGCTATTTCTCCATCTGCTACTACTCGATCAAGCCTAAGCTTGGCCATCGCTATTGCTACTCAACCAAGCCGATGCCGGCGCTTCTCACCACATCGACGAACTGCTGCCTTGGTCTCAACGCCTGACGCCGTTGCCTTAAAGACTAGAATCTCCAACGCCCTTGCTCCACCTCTGCAGCACCCAGACCTCCTGCGCTGCTCTGCCCCAACGTCGCGTCACCTCTGCTCGACCCGGTGCCCAACGCTCCCTACTAGACGCCGAATCGATGCCTCCGACACACTAGCCCGCGAGCCCTCCTCGCTAACCCAACCACTGATGCCTCGCCTCTCCACCTCCCAACGCCTGCGCCAGTAGCCTACGCATTAGCTACCTTTCGCCGAGCCCCACATCGCCTGTGCCCGCCACTAAAACGCCCTGAGCTCTGCCACCTACTGCCTCCCCTATTTTTGTTGTAGGTCTACCTTTGCCGGACCTCGCTAGACCTCCGACCATGGGGAGACTCCGACCAACGGTAACTTCCGATGACGTCGGACACCCTTCAACCGACGCCATTTACCACTGTCGTTGCTCCCATTTTCCAAGCCTTTAGGTAGTTAATTTTATTTTTTATTTTTTACTTATTTCATGTTATATTAGCTTATTTTTTTAGTTTAATTATTTGAATTGTAGTATTGTATGTCAATATTTGTAGACCTTGTAGACATTAAGAAGTTTTATCCCAAATTATGGTAATTATTAATTTGACCCATAAGACGTCGGGTCATTTTTTTAATTACTTTAATTTTTAGGAATTTTGATACTATTTCAATTGTTAAAACATTATAGAGTTAAAATCATTGTTAATTTAATCCGTGAGACAACGGATTATTTTTTCGGTTATTTTAATTCTTATCTTCATTGTTTTAAATAATTACTTGTTTGGAAAGATTTAAAAAAATCAAAAAATCAAAAAGTACATAAAAATCTAAATATTGCATTAGATCATTTAGGTTTAAGTAAATTATGACTGTATTTTTAGGGTTAGTAAATTAGAATTGCATTTATAGGATTATAATTTTTAGATTATACTTTTAGATGGGTGATTTTTGTTAGGGCTAATTTTAAATAATGTTGGCATGTCTTGATTTTTTATATAGCTTTTAAGATAAGATATAGTTTAAGTTAAATTGATTCCTAAAATAAATTAGAATATCATTCACTTTAGTTAGTCTAATTAGTTTTTTTATTAATTCCGAATTTCAATAAAAAGAATCCAAAAAATATTAGGTACATATTAATTAATTTGCATAATAGGTTTAATTAGAATTTGTTTATTAGTAAAATATGGTCATATCTAGAACTTAGGTACCTAGGTCCATACACATTTCATATTAAAGCAGCACACCTAGATATTGTTAGATTAAGTCAATTTTCATTTAGTAAAACAAAAAGAGGAACAAAAGATGTCATGCATGCCATATGAGTTATAGTTTAATTGTTTTTTTTTTTAATAAAAAGGAAAATGCTAAAAGATGATCATTGCACCATTAAGTTACTTTCTTTTCAATAAAAAGCGTTATGTCATTAAAAAGAAGAAGTAAAGATCATTTCATTGGTTAGTTAATAGGTTAGTTCATAATTAATCCCATTTCATGTCATCATTGTTTAGCGTAGGTTGCATACATAAAAAAAAAATTATTAAAAAAATCATAAAAAGAGCATGCATATGGAATTATTATGTCATTCATCCCATATCATGTAGCACATGCATATTTAGGATTATATAAATTAGATTGCACACATATGGTGATAGTTCAAATTATGCCATATAAATTGCATTTCATATATCATGAAAGTAAAATTCATGCATATTAAGTTTAGATTAAGATTGCATAATAATAAAAATTAGGTGTCATGTAGAAATCATGTTTAGGGCATGCATTTTTATTAGCATTTTTATTGAATGTTGTTTTATTGATTGTGCACCCACATGACCACCATTTGCATGTTAATAGCTTAGGTTAAAATTAATCAACATTGCCTGCAAAATATTTTTGAAATTAAAATAAAAAGGTATTGAAATGGCGTTAGACTAATCTAGCATAACCATGTCCCTGAACCTACTGAATCTCTGGTTCGCAAAAGTAAAATATTCCCCCATACTTTACTTGGATTTCTAACCAACCCTAATTGGTTAGTGGCGGTTCCAAATTGAGTATAATTGCATGTTTAAATGGGTTAATTTCTTAATATCAAGTCACGATCGGTAGGACTTGGGAGGGTCCATGCCAAGTCTTCGAACTTAGTAATCCATTAGCCTTTTCTTTGAATAATTCACCCTCGGGAAGGTCGCGACATTGATTCTGCAAATAATGTTGCAGCTGTAGCAGATAGTGCCGATTATATCTTATCTATCAATAATGATTCATCACTTGATTGATGGATTTTGGATTCTAGTTGTTCTTTTCATGTCACACCAAATAGAAACTGGTTTATCACTTATCAGTGCACGGGTAGTGGTAAAGTTCAATTAGGAAACAAAGCTAAGTGCGATGTTGTGGGTGTTGGTGATGTTTGCATGATGGCATTATGAAGACATTAACTGGAGTAAGACATGTTCCAGAATTGAAAAAGAACTTAATTTCCTTAGGTGCCCTAGATTCAACCAATTGCAGGTATTCTTCAAAATGTGAAGTTCTGAAGGTTGTTCGAGATGCCTTGATGATAATGAAAGGAATCAAGCATTGAGACTTGTATAAACTCCAAGGTGAGACAGTGACAAAATTCATTGTAGAGACGTTGGATGCATCTGTTCGAGAGTTTATTGATTGCTCGAGGAAGACCTGGGTGTTTATGCCAATGCACAAGTTTGATGCTAGTGTCAGGATCTCGTAGTCAAGAGCATTGATCGAAACAGAGACTGATATGTCAATCAAGTATGTGCGAACTGACAATAGCATGAAGTTTTGCTCAGAGCTGACAAATAAATTCTGTATGAAAGAGAGCATAGTGAAATATCATGCTAGTACCAATAAATCACAATAATTTGCAGAATTGATGAGCAGAACATTACTAAAGACGACTCGAAAAATTATCTCTAATGTTGTTATTGCTAAGAGAATCCTAGCTGATGTGCTAAGTACGGTAAGTTACCTGGTGAATAGATCCCCATCAACTGCTATCGAATGGCGAACTCCTGAAGAAGAAGTGTGGTCAGGTAACGTTTCTAGTTATTCTATTATTAGAATGTTTGGTTGCCCGTGTTATTTTCGAGTGAGTGATGGTAAGCTCGATTGGAGGGCAAGGTGCATATTCCATGGCTATGCACAAGGTGAGCGGGGCAATCAGTTGTTCCCGTATATAAATTTACCTATTGATAGCAGAGAAGTTACCATTAACAAGTCTCTGATACTTCTGGTTAGGAGTGTTTGTGGCTGTGTTAATACGGATCTGGACGATATTCAATTTAAGATGGAGTTGCGACCAGAAACTCTTGAAGTAGCGAATATGAGTACTAGCAAAGTAATCGAAACAGATGGTGCTCATAGCAAGGTGGAGCCTATAGAGTCAATGGTTGCTGAAACTGTTGAAATTAACAAGGTACGTATTCGATCTCCTGATAGTGAAATTGACAAGGTACGTATTCAAGCAATACAAGGAGATTACACACTCAAGTCACTCAAGTCATTTTCCTCCGTGAGATTGAGAGATTATTTCTTGAGGAATTTCGAGGCTAAACACTACGTGCATTATTGGGTGTAATTGGGGTTTGGGAAACACTGAGGGAGTTTTTGAGTGACTTGAGTGTGTAATCTCCTTGTATTGCTTGATCTATAGTGAAATTCGTTGCTGCTCTCCCCATGGACGTAGGTCTTTACGACTGAACCATGTAAATCTGATGTCCGATTTATTTTCTTCATCTATCTATATTATTGTTCGATCACTCGCCTTTTCGCAACATAAACAATGCATAAAAAATGTGAAATTCACACAAGACGTAAGGTTGAATGCGACGAAAGTTTGATTTATACATTTAACCCTAAATCGAAGTGCAAAAAGTTACATGGATCATTAACATTGAAAGGTGATTCATCATTAAGGACAAGATACATGGCACTTTTCAGTTATGAACAATCAATCGGATGCATGGTTTTTCACATGGTAAATTACTTTCAAATGAGACATGCCATATATTGATACAAAGCTTGCAACGTGCTCTTGACATGTTTAGAAAATCTCAAAACCTAATTTGGCTCTTAAGGAGCTCAAATGAAGATGCTTTTCATGAGTTCGTGATTAGCCTTAATCACAGCAAGTATAGTACAAAACATGAGTCATTTTCGATGACTTGATGACATGCTAAAATCATATGAAAAATCCCACATGTAGAATGCAATGTCATGGTTATTTTCCATGAAGAAACCTAACTCTAATCTGATTCACACGATCATCCACAAAAATGGCAAAACGGGATGATGCAATTAACGTCACAAAATGCAGCAGCATTACCGTGTTTTCACACACATGATTAACCTAGTAAACGATGATCATTTGGTACGAATTATACCTAGTTAGAAAGCTTGTAATACATACTACAACTTTGATGAAGGATGGGAATCCAATTGGACTCCTTTAAGACCTCATTTCAAAGCAAACATAGATCAAACTCAAGACAGGACAAACTAACCTAAGGACAATTTTTCGAGGTTTTGCTTGACCAAATCAATTCCGAAAATTCTATTAAAAAAAAAAATATATATATATATATATATGACCAAGACATTTTTCTATAACTTCTATGAAGAAACTATCTCCAAAATCTCAATACGAAAATCAATAGAAAAATAACAAACAAATAGCACGTCCAAAGTCAGAACATCAAAACAATGCAGAACAACAGCAGAATCATCCAACTTTCGAGATGTAATTCAGGTATCAAACGAACTCCATTCAAGGCCTATAGCATATCAATCGAAGCTTATCAAACCTAGATCATATATCTAGAACAACTCAAGACCAAAAGACGAAGTTGACTACCTCAAACCGGCCTTAACAGAAGGTCACATACCAATATGCAATTTTTGCAAAACATGGTAAATCAAGAACAGTCATGTTTAAACTCAACTTCAATCAACATAACCTCATCACATATCAACATATAGCATCCAATTATTCAAATCTAAGTATAAAATACAATCCTAGGTTCGAATCCTAGCCCCTATTGACTAGTTCAATCTCACTTCATTGGATTCACGTTTATATTCATTACCTTTTACGATTTCATCAAACCTAATGTGATCAATCGATGATGGAAACTTCTAATTGTCTCACGAATTTCAACGACTGCTGGATGGACACCATGGACTCACCAAAGAGTTGGATCAAGTGGTTGAACCACTGGTTCATGTGGTTGAGAGAGACCGGTCCAATTCGGACCAGTTTCATTGCCAAAGAAGGATTAGACCACCAAAGTAATTATGGTGGCTATTCGACCAAACCCCGACCACCAAAGGCTTCGAGATCCAGCTACGAGGGAATTGGCAATGGTTAAACTACCAAAAAAGGTTGATGGAATGCCGATTTGGCCTAGGGAAGTCACTGAAGGATCCACCAGCATCCATGCTGGTACTTGAACTCGGTTTATGGACTAACTTGGGCATGATGATCGAATGGTCGCTGAGAGGAATGTAGACGCCGATCGACACTAGCAGGGGGAGAGGAAGATTGGAGGATGTAGTAGTGATGAGACCACCAGCGTGGGGCTATACTTCAGTGAATGACGGTTACACGTGACGGAGGAGAGAAGAGAGAGAAATAGCAGGAAAGGGAGCGAGCGAGCGAGCGAGTGAGCGAGAGAGAGAGAGAGAGAGAGAGAGAGAGAGAGACATTTTTTTTGGTGTTTTGATCTGTAAAATGAATAAATGAGAGCCCACTTAAGGTTTTGGAGGGAAAAACCTTATATAGTCTTCATTTAAAATCAAATCTCGATCACTCATTAGGAGTTAATACTAATCAAAATGTGTTGCATGATTTTTCGGGTGGCGTTGATGAGCAAAAACTGGAAGTTTAAACTCAAATTGCAATTAAAGCCTAATTATTGGCAATTTCGTAATTTCACGAATTCAAGGGTATTTTCGCAAAATCTTAAAAACTGAGGGGCATAAGGACGAAATACACACAACGAAGAGTCGACAAGCAATTGCTAGCCTCTAAGAATCAACTGGTAAAGGGCCAAACCAGCCTACTTCGCTAACGGTTTGTTGGACCAATCGAACTGGTTCCAATCGATGCAACCAGTTATTGATTAGTTTAGGCTGGTCGATCCTTGGGGGCCTAAATTTTATGCAATTTAGTGTCTCATGGACTAAATTGAAAGGGAAACTTACTCAACCTAAGGAAAATGATTCAATTCTAAAGATATTAGGCCAATTAAAACATATAAGTATGATCCATTGATTTTCTATTGACCTAATTACTTGATTATCATAAAAAGTAGTAGACCCGAACCATGGGTATACATAATTGGATATTATAGGCCAAATCAGACAATTTCACGTAATTTCTTTATCAAAATTGCAAATTAATCAAAATTCAATTCAATTAATATTGCGATACACATATTCAACTAATTACCCATGTTTAAGATAACCTATCACATCCAAATTAACTTCAAATTGATGTCACAACTCTTATGCTAAAAATGAATCGAGGTTTAATAATGAAATTGAATCATGATTCGGGAAAGTAAATCTTAGTCTCAAATGGGTCAACTTGAATTTCTTTAATTGAAACTCATTAACTTAGTTTTCTTATATTCAAGAAGGTTGAATTCCTCCAATTGGAAAGTTCTCAAGTGAATATCTTAAAATGGACCCTGGATTCGGACTTATTTCAATAAAATGAGTTGAATGGAAGCATCCATTCATAAATCATGAAGAGCTGATTTGGACCCCCTAATTAGAGCTAAAAGTGGCAATTCGCAATTCGGCACAACTGTTATTGAAACTGAGTACAAGTGAATGAAAAATAGTCCCCGAATCAAATGTCGTAAAGGAACTAGACCTAATTATGACTAAAATGAAAATAATTTTATTTTTGGCCAATTTCGAACCTAAAACTGGAAAATTCAAAAAACAAAGTTCTTAATCGATTTTTGCAAAATTTTCAACACCAAAATCAAATTGATACTAAAATGAAGTGTTTTGTGGATTTTTATTTTTTCAATTTATTTGGTTTTAAATGTTTGACCAAAAGTCAACCATTTAGTTGATTTTTCCTAAAATATTGATTTTTGTATCAAATCTTTCAAAAAAATTAAAATTAATTTGGTTAAAGTGAAATTAAGACTATTTAGGATCTTTTTGTGCAAAAAAACTAACTTTTGACATTTTGGGTTTTCGATGAGAATGAATAGGAAATTGTCTAAAAATGACAGAGAAAAAAAGAAAAAAAAAACGACAATTTTGGTTGAGAAATGGGCTCTATCACGATTGAAGATGCTAATCTTGATTTTTTTAATCTTTAATGACACGTCAGCTTAAAATCATGTGTCAATAGTTACAAGTTCAAACGGGAGTAAAATAGGATAGTAGGCCCAAACATCTCATGGGTCATCCCATCACAAATCAACTCACTCATTAAGATGAACAGTATTTTAGTAATTTCAATATACCAACTTCTTAAAAAGTGCATCTAGGACACCTACGAAGCATGCTTAACGAGGAAATGTTAACTTTTCGAAACATTGATTATGTATATCATTAGAGCAGTCAATGCAACCAGAATTACACTTTTCGTTCATTTAGTCACTTAGAAAGTGCCTCAAAACAACCCTTTAACAAAATCCATATTAGATAAGCTGTTTTATCGGGTTTTAATATATGAGCTGTATATATGAACCGGCTTCATACACTCCACTTAATTCTACCAGTTGGGCTGATTATTAAGGCAATTACATAAATAAGGCCAATTATTAAGGGACAAGCTGTAGATGGTCACGAGCACCCTTCATGTCAAGGCGCGCGCCCCATCTTTACCAAGATCTTTCGGAATAACCATTTCTTTTGACTTTGTCAATAAAGTTGATCGAATCAGAAGGAAAATGCTGATGAGAAATGTCCATTTTCGCAAGGCGCTTTCAAAAGACTAACAAAGGGGAAAACATCTCTTTTGCCTTTTCCAAAACTTTCAAAAACCACAGATCTGTATCTCGGGGTTGGTCCATTATAAATCCCTCCAAAGCATCTTTGTTAGTTCTTTACCTTATGATCCGTATCCCAACTTTTGAAGCCCATCAAATTGCTCCTTTTGTCTTGTTCCTTCTCTTATAAACTTGAATAGGAGAATGTGTAGACCTATATCTCTACACTGCACGTGCATTTGGCTGATCACGGGCGATACCCAAGAAAATGACAAAAAAAAAAAGGAACTTGATAGAATGGTGTACATGTTGTGGATGTTGAACTAGGGTTATGGTTCTTTCGGCAAGAGACTGGTAAAAAATCTTTTGCAAAACAATAAAAGAAAGATTAGGCAATACTATTTTACTATTACCAGGCTAAGTGCTCTCGTTTTTTAGGGTAGACAGAATTTTCAGTGTCTATCACGCGGCAATTGAATATATTGTCTGATTAAATGATATTCACCGTAAGGTAATTAGAAACGGTAATAAAAATATTTTTAAAAAATTACCAGGATCACATTACTTATACGCACTTTAGCGGTACCTTACTCCATGGGCCGTGATGTACAAAATATGCTTCAAGCAATGAACATATACTTATCATATTCAACGTAAAATTTCAAATAATTTTAGCTGCTTTATTTGAATGAATTTCAATACTTATCATATCCACTATTTTCCCCGGTACTTTACCTCTGTTTGTATAGAAACTTTACTAAAACAGACATTCTTTCTTGCTTGCTGTCATCACTGCCTCACAGAGCTTTCCTTTCTCGTAATGAGGGGTCAGATCATTAAGTAGGAAAGAACAACAGAAAAAATCAAAACTCCCGGTCAAACTTTACTTGTGTTAGGATTTTAGTAGAAAATGGATAAGAAAAGCCGTAAGCGAGCGGTGGGTTTTTCTGTGGCAAAACTGGGAAAGCACGTCACAGTTTCTTCTTATTATCTACCAGTCAAGCGCTCTCTCTCTCTCTCTCTCTCTCTCTAGGCTTTTATCTAGAGCAAGGGAAAGAGACATTGAAATGAGAGAAAAGAAAAGGGAAAGGCGAGAGAGAGAGAGAGAGAGAGAGAGAGAGATGGATCCAAAGAGAGTTTTTGAAGACACCGATCAGACACTTAAAGTAGGAAAAAGCAGAGGTTTTTTCCTCTGATGAAGAAGAAGTATGGAAGCCCCTCTTGATGGGTACATCTCACAACCTTCGTATCTTTTTTTTTTTTTTTTTTGCCCCTCTTTACTCAGTGTTTTTTCCCCATATGTCGCTTTCATCGATTAACCCACCCTCTGAAGTATTCCGTCTTCTCCTTCTTCCCTCTCCTTGACTCCTTGACTGACAGTTCAGGGAAAACAAGAAATGCAAAAGCCCAAAAAAAAAAAGGGAGATCAACAATCATAATAACTTCATCAAGTGACATGATAACCTTTCTTTTCGTAATCATAGCAGCCACACTTTTTTTTGAAGATTTTTCTTTCGGTAGATTTTTTTTTTTTTTAAATTAAAAAATGGTTATGTTCTGTTGCATTTTTTCCCCTCTTTTTATGAATTCCTAATGAGATTTTGAGGTTTGAATCATCATTCGTTTGCGTCTGGCTGGTGGTACTGTATTTTCTCTTTTCTTAAGCAGCTTCCGTATAGAGATAAGGAAAACATTTTCACCCTCCAGAGTCAGTGTCGTGTACGTATCACCACATTAATGGGACTTGAAGCAAGAGAAAGCCCTAGAGCCCAAAAGGAAATCGTCGACAACGAAAGACATGGCCCCTGTCAATTGTGACCCTCTTCAGCTTTTTTATCGATAGAACTGAAGCCATAGCCCTCAATGACCTCTCTTTCTCTCTCTCGCCCACACACATATTCATGTCACTGAATATTCAGGTATCAAATTCAGAAAGAGAGAATTAATCAATAAGGATAGATGGATGACAGGAGAGACCATGGATGCAAGAAAAAGATCAGTGATGTTAAAAGTTAAGCTTGGACTTAAAGCTTTTGATCATGTCACTCTAATCAAAATATAGCCCACCTGTATTAAATGGCTAGGAGGGGAAAAAGATATGTACAGATCACAAACACCCATAACGCACGCACACACATAACTCTCATCGATATATATCTGACTCTGAGGGCAAGAAGATAATTAAAGCAAAAAAAAAAGAAGGGGAAAAAAAAGAGAGAAAAGAAAACCTCTTCAAAAATAACAAAAAGGAAAAAGAAAAGACAAGAAACCTCAGCCTCAGCTTCTTCAAATAATGCAGGAAAAACTGATCATCATATCATAATCATCGCCGAGAACCTTAACAAGTCGAAGGAGGCATAAGATTCAACCCTAAGTCGTCCTTCTCCAACACCAAACGAGCCTTGTTGGTCTCCATGTAACCCACTGGACTCGAGTTATACTCTGGGTGCAGCCGCTTCTTCGACAGAAGGGGCACACCGAAGAGCTTCATCTTGTTCATGACCGGCGGATCTTCAAGAATCGTTAGAGAGCTCTGTGTTACGTTGCTGTTACTACGGACGACCGGCTTGACGTGATTGGTAACGACACAACTATTGTTGTTGGGAGCCGCAATGGCATTGGCGTAATTATTGTAACCAAGGAGTTGGTTCGAGGGTTTTTGCACCATCGAAGGCGGCGACCACGAGTAAGTGCTGGGAGCGACAGGCTTCACGTGGTTCTGGACGAAGTAGATGATGTCATTGTAGAGCTTCTTCATGTGCGCGAGCTCGGACATGAGCATGTTGTTGCTCCTCCGCAGCCTCTCGTTGTCCTCGGATAGGGCAGTGACTGCGGAGCTGTTGTAATTGGCGGCGCTCGCAACAGGCCCCACACTGTTGTTGTGGCCTCCACAGCCGCTTCGGGGAGAAGAGAGCGGTGGTGGAGGGGGAGGGGGCGGCGAGTCGCACCAGTGGGAGGAATGCTGGTCGTCGGAGTCGGAGGGAGAGATGCTGAGGCGGCTTGGGAAAGGGAAGAAGGCCGGAGTGGGGCCGCTAAGCGGGGAGGCGGAGTGCGGGTGGTGGTGGGTGAGTTGGGGTTGGGCGGTCTTGCGCCGGTGAATCTCGCAGAGTAAATGCTTCTCCCCCTTCCTGAAGAACTCGTTGGCGAATTCCCACCTGTCTGGTACTATCTTCCTAAAACCCTAGTTCATCAAGAGTCCAACAAAAGGCAAAAAAAAAAAAAAAAAAAATCAGCCATAGAAATAAGACACAAGTGAATGTGGCAGCTAAATCGTAATAAAACACTAACAAAAGGACTACTGATTGAATCCGGTTCACAACCAGGGTTTTAAAATGAACAAAAAAAATATGTGTGGGTGAGAGAGAGAGAGAGGACTTGCACAAATTTGTCTCTTTCACAGACAGACAGAGAGATGTAAGAACTGAAGAAAAAGCGACAAAGAAGAAGAAGAGCACCCATGTGAGTGCAATAAAAACCCATGTCAAGAAACTGTTGAGTCGTGAGTGCAACAAAAACCCATGTCAAGAAATTGCCCAGTAAACTTGGGTAATGAAGTCTTGCATTGCCAATCTGATATGAAACAGCGGGAGCCTTTATCAAGAAAATATGAGGTAACAAAGATTGTTTGGTTGGAGAATTGCTTAAGTTAATCATCAGGACACACAGGAGTGCAGAGACATGGCAAAGACGGAAACCTACATAGGTGTTGAGCTGGCGGACGAAGCTGGAGAAGTTATTGTGCTTAAAGTAGTTCGGGAGGAGGTCGCGGGCGAACTCGGGGGGACGCCACACGACGAAGGTGGAGTCGTCGTCTCCCCACGAGACGATGTGGTCGGTGGAGGGGTCGTCCACCAGCTGGTACGTCTTCGTCAGGAACGGCGCCGGCACCGCCTTCTGTGCCTCCACCGCCACCAGCAAGCCCTCCCCGCACTTGTCCACCATAAGCTGCGCCATCCCTTCTTATTCTATCTCCTCTATCACCAACCCTTCTTCTTTCTTCTCCTTTGAGAAAGAGAGAGAGAGAGAGAGAGAGAGAGAGAGACTTGGTTTGCTTTGGTCCGGGGAGGTGGAGGAGAAGGAGGGAGGGTGATGATACTGAGAGAGTGACTTTGGAAGATCGAAAACGGGGGAACGGAGATAGAGAGAGGGGAAAGGATTTTGTTCGGGAGAAGTGCAGGAGAGGAGGGAGGATGAGAGTGAGTGTGACTTTCGGAAGATAAAAATAGGGAGAGAGAGAAAGAGAGAGAGAGAGAGAGAGAGATTAATAAAGATAAAAATAAGGAGAGACAAGGAGGCGCTGCAAAGTAAATGCCACTTATAACTAGTCCTATTCAAACAATTAATTCGTTTATGTCTATGGTATTTTACGAACCAATTTGATAAATCCATTGGGATTTCATCTTTAGATCCATCAACGGTAAAGAAAGAGTTCTATTTTCGAGCACAAATATTATCGTATTCCACCCACAAAAATAACTCACAATAGCCAAAGTTCTATAACCTTCTAATTAAATCTTATTTTTATGGACCCTAATTTTAAGTGGTTGGTTTTTATTTCTCTCAGCATTAATATGGATTCTAGTCATGGAATTCATTTTTCATTCAAGCGACGTCAAATCAAGCTGCATTGCTTGCGGTTGTTTAAAGTGAAAAATAGACATGATATTTTTTAGTCTTGACTGTTCATGCGAGCAACAGCAACATTATTTTTAGAATAGTCCTAGTTTTGACTTATTATTTTCGGGTAGGAGGCCTATCCTTTCAAGGTTAATGGGAAGGAAGAAAGAAAACGAGCATGCTATATTATTATTTATAGAGGGATTTAACTCCTCGGTTGAGGAGAGAGAGAAAAGGGAATATGTGTCTGTCTGTCTCTATAGGACTGCTATTAAGGGCATTTCAAGACAAACCCGTGACTCTCTCTCTCTCTCTCTCTCTAGGCTCTGACATGGATCCCGCGCATACCCACTTAAAATCAATCACAAGGACTATGGTGTACCCTAGTCTCTATTCGGGGAAATTTGTCTCTTCCACTTCCATCTCCCCTCCTTTGAACAAGAGAAATCGTCGCATCGATCAAAATCAACTAAGATGAAAGAAGACATTCTTTCTTTCAATGATTTATGATGTAGATTTTGCTAGCATTTTTATGTCTAATAATTTTGTTGGAGTGAATTTAAGTTGTATCCATAAGTTCAAACATTTGTTAATTATATGTAAAACTGAAAAAATAATACCACAAGTTCTTAGTAAGGTCTAAAAGTGCTCAATAAAAGTATTTTATCTATGAGGTAGCTTGATAAAAGGTATACTAGTTTACTCATCATTTTCATGTAAAGCTATAGATAGGGGATCGAATAGGATAGTCTCATCTTTTTGTTCATGATAGTCTCATCTTTTTGTTCATAATATATACCCATTAAGTTGTGTTCATAATGCATTGGCTAAACATTATCTAATCATTACCAATGATAATCAAGAATTTGTTACAACTCGCATTTTCCTATCTCGGATGATATGGTTCATCAAACTCTAGGGTTTTCACATGTCCCACATGCTAAATTGGGTTACCCACTTCCAAGGGCGATTTTGAACTCTGATTTTAGGTCATATTCGAATTGTCACCGGTGACCTAGGTTGTGCATGAGTCCTTCCTCCATAGCCACTTCCTAGAAGGGAGACAGATTGGAAAGGAGTTCAAAAGGGCAATCTCGTCATGCCATGTGAACTACTCTCACATGGAAATCTGATATCGATTCGCTTATTTAAGTGGAAGAAAGAAATAAGACGAAGCTTCACTTCACGCCAAACCACAGTGTGTGTCTGTCCTTTTCTGCAGAATTTGTAGCTTAGCCTTTGTTCTTTTAATACAACCAACCATCTCTCTCTCTCTCTCTCTCTCTCTCTCTCTCTCTCTCTCTAGTCTCTAGTCTCTTCCCAATTTCGAATCCCATCGTTTTCTACTACGAAACACAACACACTCACTAGATCAAACAGTCTGAAATAATAAGGTAAAGGATACATCGAACTACGTGATGGGATTTAAAGCCTGTTTCTGTGTGGCGACATTTCTTCTCTTCTTCTCCTTCTCCTTCCAATTCTTCTCTCTCTCTCTCTCTCTCTCTCTCTCTCTCTCTCTCTAGACAATATTCCAAACTTCAATATCATCATGTGTACGCAACACATGGTCTCTGGCCACTACTGACTTTACTCACTAACTTATAAAAGCTACCTCACCTCTCTAGCTTCTATTTCTTTCCTTTTTCTATTTTTATTTTGTTGTTTTTCCTTACAATATTTTGGTGGGTCGTAATCTATTTCCCTTTTTGATGTGAAATGGTGGGTTATAATCTGCAGACTTCTTTGAGACTACAACTTTGGCTCTTGTCGACTCGGCTTTCTAATTTTTTGCTGATCTGTATCAGGTGACTGCATTATTGGCCCCAAAAGTTCCCTATCATCTGAAAAATGTCACAGCTTTTCTAATGTGTATGCGAACTTCGCTTTTTAATGCCCCAAGAAAATATTTTGTTTTTATATATGATGAATAGGGTGTGTGAAGTTTTCTTGATATCTACCCTAGGGCCTCCTTTCCCTTTCACTTCCCCCCCTTATTTCAAGGAGAGGCATGGTTTTTTTCAATGCCTTTTAACATTAAATGATGACCTCTTTTATGACTAAATTGTGCTTCGCCTATGGAATAAGTCGTAAAAAGAAAGGGAAAAAATAAAGGAAATAGCAAAGGATAATCAAAAGGTAGCCCAGTTATTTCTCACTTCTAAAAGTTCCATAAATAGAATATGATAATGCTCGAGACTCTCATTGGAATGAGTGGTTATGTGAGGGATCCTATAAAAGTGAGAAAACAAAAGATTCATTGGTGATTACTAAGTGACAAGAAGCGAGGGGTAGGGACGGAAGACAAAGCCCCGAAAGTGAAACAATAGGAAAATGATGACTAATTATTTCACATAGATACTCATCTGATTATTATGATAATGTCTATGATGCTCATTATTTTTCGGATAAAGTTTGAGGTGCCCCATTTCCCCCACACCATATAATTTCTCACTCATCATTTTATCGATTGTCTCGAACTAGAAATGAATATTTCTACGCATTTTGGATCTTCTCTTAGAAGCTTTTGAGAATCTTATCCAAGAAGCCAACACATCTTAACTTTCCAAAAGCATAATATTATACACCATGATTGTTCAAATTTGGGGACTTCGGAAATAGACCCAGTTTTTTTCCTAGTTATTATCCAAACCCTCATTTTTTTTTTTGAAAAAATTCTCTTAAAGAGAAATCAAAAAGTGGGCTTTTACCTGTGTATAATCTTTTCATCAGAACTCTGCTCGTGAAAGTAATATTTCTCTTCTCCCAAACACAAAATAATATTCTCTCGGAAGGCTTATAGTTTATGTCCAGCGTGATTGCACATTTCGAAGTTTTTCAGATAAATAATACTGCAAAGGGGCGTTAAACAATTAGTAGATGGAACGTATCTACCAAAAATGGTATAATTCATGCGATTTTATCATCATATTTGTTAAAAATATGCTTTATTTATTTGGTCTGAAATTACCAAAAAAAAAATGCTTTTTAAGATGAAAATAAAATGTATCCTCAAACTTTGCTCTTTTATATGATTTTTAATGTAAACCTTCTGAACTTCTACTTCCCTTTGTTCTTGTTCACAGTGTGAACTTCACACCTTCTTCCCCTCCTGTACTCTGCGCAAATGTGCAGCGGCTGACAAGGGGACAGTCCTGTTTATTGTTCATCGCCCTTGTTTGCCATTCTCGTGATTCCTATTTTGTTCTTTTCCTATGAGAAAACCATATATATAATTTTTCTTTTAATTTTTATCATAAAACCTTCTGTTCATGTTACATGTTCTCATGTTAATTTGGGAATATCTTCCATGTTCTCCCCCTCAAAAAACCAGTGCAGATGCTCCCACGAGGAGACTTCTTCAGTTCCAAGGAAAAATACAATTTGTTTAAATTTGTGTGAATTAATAAAGCAAAAGTTCAAGAAATCCACTAGGTAATTGTAACTATGAAAAGAAAAAGGTTGTTCTTTGGTTTTTCTAATTCAGCTGTGTCTGATTCTTGCCATCAACTTTTTATTCAAATCTAAAAGTGAAGTACAGGCCTGCTGACTGTTTCTCATATACATTTTAAAGGGTCCCATTACTCTATTTAATATTAAATCAAGTCTTCATGAATTAGTTTAACTTTTTAAAACAATTAGCAGTAGTCCTACAAAATTTTAATTGATATTAAAGCAAGAGATCTATTTGAAGTCTTTCCAGGTCCCTTATTTGCCTCATCTATTATACTTTAGTATTAGTGAAAGAAAGTCTAATATTCATGCAAGGGTATCATAGTTTCATATATCAATTTAAGCTTTTTAGAGCAATTGATGGTGGTCCTACAAAAATTGAAAAATAAACAAGCAATAAACAACGTATTCCAGATGATTATATTTTGGACAAGTTTAGTTCTAGTCATTCAAAGATTGAGAGTGGTAAAATTATAGCTAGTCAAGTTTTAAACTGACTAGAAAGCTGATTAAGTGAGAATCGTAGTTGTAATGCAATCTCGACTTGGTATAAAGAGGAACAATAATACTTTCATCAACCATAGAGATAATATGGACACAAGTCAATTCGAGCAAGACAAATATTTAAGGATATATAGCCATTTTATTGCTTTGAATAATAGGCAGTGAGTGTAGTAATTGCAAATGTGAAGGTTTTGAATGATTGTGCACTATAAGTTCTTAATCTTCTTACGAAAGGCAAAGAATCTTGTCACAAAGCTTTTTGCTTCTTTGAGTGTATAATAGTAAAATATGTCTAAATTGCAATTGCACTTGAGAGTGAGGGAGAGGGAGAGGATCAGCCTTTCTTTTTCTAGATTTCCATAGTTGTGGAGTACTGTTGTGGACCTTTTTTTTCTCTCTCCCCCCTCTTACAAGTTGTCAGCAACTTCACACAGATCCTTACCGAGCCCACCACAATCACCCACCAAGTAAAATAACTCCAAAAGGCATTCACAAACAACCTCTCTCTCTCTCTCTCTCTCTCTCTCTCTCTCTCTCTCTCTCTCTCTCCAGAGAGAAGCACGAAGATTCTATTCTAGTTTCTAAAACCAAGTGAAAAGTGAACCCCACCAACACACACCCTCCCCTCACATGACCCTTTCAAATTTTTATCTCACTAAAATCCAGTAAACTGGCAAAAACACTATTTTAAATACACATGCATCTCCCTACGCGAGACTTTCTAGGAGAGACAGCTTAAAACACAGAGCGAATACAGATAAGAATATACGCCAACGTTTTCTTCTTTATAAGAAAAAGGAAAGGTTGATGGATATCCTTCTCTCTCTCTCTCTCTCTCTCTCTCTCTCTCTCTCTCTCTCTCTCTCTCTGTGATTATTTAAACGCTCCTCTAAAGTATGGAAGAATCAAAGACCCTTCATTCTAAAACGACAAGCTACAAAGGTTTCTTTCTTCTCTCTGTCTCTTCTCGCACTCTCTTTTGTCCTTATCACTGCACGGCGAGGAACACAATACCACCACCCAACATCTTCATGCCATTTAAAAGACGAAAAAATTGCTCAAAAGAAAAGGTTATTTTAGGAGACTCTGTTCCAGATGCATGTGCACAAGAAAAGCTCAAAAAGAACACAAAACCCTCTCTCTCTCTCTCTCTCTCTCTCTCTCCCCCCTCTCTCTCTCTCTCCCCCCCCATCCATCTAAATCTATGTCTAGCCTGCTAGTGTATAATTGAATATAAGCTGGTTTGGTCAAAGAGGTTTCAAACTATTCTCTCTGCAGCAATTTGGTCGTTGCTAGTGTCACGAGGGCTTATGATATATGGATCCCACGAGGAAATGGTATTCTGATTTTAATGGACTGGACAATAATAAAACACCCCTTCATTATTATACTTTGTCTTTCTGGGGCATTTCATGCAGCGATTGATATATGTTAGGGTTTGTCCTTTGGTGTGGACGATGAGATTGGCATTTTATGTCCCTGCGCATAAAGCCACCACCTTTACCATGTCAGAAATTACTAAAGGGTTGGTCTCAGATCACAAGATATGCCACTGCTCTCAGATTATATAAACCATCCTCTCCCTATGCACAATTGTCTTGAGATTGAGACTTCTTGTGATAAATATTATTTACGGTGAATAGAGTTTGTACAAAGGTTAGAATTAAGACCCTCCCATTTTTCAGAAAAATATTGATAAAATGATTATAAGTTTGTACTAAATTTAAGGGGTCCAAATTTATGGTTCCATTTCTATTTTCTTTCTTTCTTTTTTCCTTTTTCCCCTTCTTCTCTTCTTCCCCAATTCTACATTGGTTTATATCCATCCCATTCGTTGCCACTCCAATGTCACAGCCATTCGACCAAAAAAAAAAAGTCGCTGCCAAACTCAGTCTACACTACCAGATCACCACCTGCCACGTCCAGTGGTACAGGCAATAAAACATATATATATATGACATAACATGATATCTTCTAATTGTGAAGGGACGGAATAACATATAGATACAAAATATAACAATATGTTGTCACAAATAAATGATGTTAGACGATCATTACATAATTGTATATGACATTATAGCCCATATTTGACAAATAACGATATTAGAGTATTATCAAAAAAACTACGTTGAGTGGAGTCGGCTCCAGTATAGGACAGCTTCTATCACTGAACCATCTAGGGAAAAACCAATCAAGATGAAAAGCTACGTTTAATATGATGAATAAGTGATATTAAATGTGTATGTGCTCTGACTCTTCGAAAAATAAGGCAATTTTGATGAACTTTTAAACAATCGAGAAAATACCATCAACGTTTAGTGTATCCAATAGAATTTGCCAACGCATTAGATTCTTTATTAATCATCTATTGGCGTCCTGATGATTTTGTCTATATTCTAAATTTGTTTGTTTATCAAAATTACTATTCCAAAACATGTTTTTAGAACGGCAACAAGTTTAACGTATAATTAGGATCACACTTGAAGATACCTCTTATTGAAACTTTATTGTAATTTGTAAACAATAACTCATGCTGTTCTTAGATTAATATCATGGGGCCGTGTTGCTAGCCACTCCTTGAGGCCAAGGACAGGGATTTTCCTGATCTCGCCAAATGGTGTCCATTGCCAATATTTCGCTATTGCAGCATGAATGTTTATCTAACGTATTAAATATTGAAATGGCGATAGTAACCCATGATCATGATACAATCAAATAATAATGAACAAAGTTGGGAACAATGATTAACGTGAAGCACCAATAAATGCAAAATATATGAACAATCAATAATCGGCAACAAAATTTTCGCAAGAAAGGAAGGAGAATGTTTATGTTTTAATTCTGAAAAATAAAAGAGAATTCCAGATATGCAGTTTTTGTAAAAGAAATACTATGAAACTCCTTGTTGCATATTTTGGCAAGATACCCAACGTCTCTGCGATACATTATCACGGGCAATGAAATATCCATCGATTCTTGTCAAAATAAAAGATAGACATTAAATGGCCACCAAAAAGAGAAGGGACGATTCCGTAAATCTTGGAATTTGAAGATGATCTTGAATAAATCACCTTTAACTATGTATAAGTAGAGAGGACTAACAGGAGGAGAGAAACGAAGCCATTTTACTCTAAAGAATATTTCACATATAAGTTGCCCACGTTTTTCACGACAAGTCAATGACACAAAGATGATAAGCCTACATGATAAGGTTTGGATCAAAATAGAATCCGCGAAAAATCTAGCAAAGGATTTAATCAATGTGAATATTTATTTTTAAATGATCTGCATAGTTCATTCTATTTCTCTTGCTATAATTTGCAACGACACCAACATGAATAATGTGATAAATATAGTCTTACACCCGTGCAACATACGTGCATCTTGGTAGTGTTGAGATAAAATGCAACCCATTCACGCTTCAAATTTGTAAATAGATTTTTCAAAATCACGTGGTTTTGTGTCTTCTTTTTTTTTTTTTTTTCATATTTCACGCGTACTAAGAAGATTGCCTGAAAATGACATTACAAATACGAAAAGTTTGTGGAGATTAAGCGTCTAACGATATTCTTCCATTGGTGATCACAACAGGACATATGTACAACCCAATTAAAAATTTTGGATGATGTAAGGTGAGGCACATCCACTAGAACCATAGTGTGAATAGTGCTTGGATAAGTCGTGATAATAAGCTATTTAAAGGGGATGCAAAGGACCGTACGCAATACATAATCTTTTCCTAAATTCCTTCCTTAATCCCCCCCATATCGAATGATAATGGAGGATTGTTATCATCCATATTTATCCCGATGAATGCACATTTTGTGTTCAATATAAGGAGAATAATATAGAAGACAATTTTGTCCAAATTTAATGATATCTCAATCTAGTAGTTCTTGGAGAACTTCTTTACAAGCCGCTTCCGTACGAGAAGGTTGTCACTGTGTAATTAGTCCACTTGCCAAAGTTCCTTTTCTTCTCTTCGTCTTTGGGTGTCCAAAGCAACCGCCAAAAGTTGATTCTTGAATTTTCAGGACACTACAACCTTGCTGGGGAATTTGGATCTTGCCATTGTCCAAGTTATGTCTAACTTCTCAACATTTTTCAAAAATTTTGGAAACAAAAATATTTAAGAAGTTTGATACCAAATTAGGGCGATTCGGGCAAATGGGTACGTGTGGGTCGTGAATTACAAAATATAAGAAAGTATGAAATTATGCATTAAAGGGTGACCCAGACCAAGGCAAGAGTACGCAAAAGATAAAACAATTTATTAGACAAAGTTGTGGTTTTGCATATTTTAAGAAAATTAAAGGGGAAAGTAGGGTTTCATTCCATGCAAAAGTTATAGTCGTCGAGTAAAGAACGAAAGACTCTAGAAAGCAGCTTCCTCTAAGCGTAATCTATCTTGCATGGGTTCAAAAGTGTTTCTTTATCACTAAAAAAAGGGCATTTGCATGGACTATAGTTTCTTATCAACAAAAGAATAGGAGGAAAGAAAATTTTAAAGCTCATTTTAACCTAACTTTAGAGATTTCATTAAAAGGGGAGAACAACAAGAGACGTCTTTCCTCCATTATCTTTTCCTTTGTTTGTGCTTTCCTTTTTCCTTTCCTTTCCTTTCCTTTTCTTTTCTTTTCTTTTCTTTTCTTTTCCCCCTTCTTTCCAAAGCCATCAATCCAACATTCAACTTCTACGTTAAAAAGAAACCCTAATACTATCAACATGAGACAGGATGTGACATACCCATGAAAGAATTAGCCGTATATTCTACGAAACACTGCCTACACTTTAAAAAGGAAAAAAGAAGAAGATAGAAAGAGATGTTCCAATTTGTATGATCTCCCTTTTTGATGTGATATGGGAGCTGGACCCATCAATCCCACTAGTAAAAACAACCCCCCTTTTCTTGATCGGTGCGATGATCAAGAACATGGCCGACCTAGCATGCATAAATCAAGAGTGGGACCCGAGTTCGAAGTTTTGGTACTACACAATGTCTTCTTTAATGTTATGACCTGAACATGATTAACCAATAAAGTGTGGTCACCGAATGTCAAAAAAGACACAAATAGAAATGGTGGGTTTCTTATGTGTTCTAATTTTCTGTCCTCCTTTTTCTTTTTTAACTTTTGTTTTCTCTCTTCATGGGGGTCGAGAAGAAGGGAACATAAAAGGCTGTTGGATCACATGCACATCACATTCTTTTTTCTTACCCCTTCTTCTCCTTCTCTTCTTTTGATACTGTGGCTTGATAAAAACGTTAAAGAAAAGGAGGGCAAAAAAATAAAGGTTGTTTTTCTAGGGGGGGAAAAGAAGAGATCGAAAGAAAAAAAAATCCAAAGGAGTCCCCCACGTTTCAAGGCTGCTTCTGCAACTCCTCAATCCAAGGGATTCCGTGTGATGATCAAGACCGAGTGGGTCCCTCCATCATCTTCAACACTATCATTTCATGCATGTTTTAATCTGATGACCCACCGCTCTCTCTCTCTCTCTCTCTCTCTCTCTCTCTCTCTCTCCCTGTCTCTCTCTCTCTGTGGGGCTAAAGTGGCAAATTCTCTCCATTTTCTTTTTCACTTGATGATGTGGTTGATATAGGGAAGTGGGGATGAGGTCTCATTGAAATTTGTTGGGGGAATTATCATATAAATGATCAGATAGTGATCGGTTTATTATTCTGCATTTATCATGGAATCATAATTTGCTGTGTTCCTTAGATCCAGGCGGTGTCCAGGAATCTAAACCGATTTTTGTCTATTTATTTTCTCAAGATTAAGGATTTTGTAACGTTATAGAATTCAGGTAATGATGATGGAAATATTATTGCCAACTAATTATCCACTGAGGAAAAAACCCTTTTTGGCAATTCAATCATGTCAGCCAAAAAGTGTGTCTGTGCGAGTTGATGCAGATCATTCAACCACAGCGCACAAACTGGACATTCCACGATCTGCATCTCTCTCTCTCTCTCTCTCTCTCTCTCTCTCTCTCTGCTCTGGGATGAGAATAATCAGGACTCTGCCTTTGCCAAAGCAAAAAAAAGGGATTTGTATGTTCCATCCCACGCGCGCCCAATGCTCGTAAGCATCCACGTTCGATCACATTGGACCAAATTTCAATCATGTGCACAGTGAACATGTTTTTGTGAGCAAATGGTCATGGCCAGCAAATCCCAAGACAATGATACATTTGAAAATCGGTGGTAAAAATGATAGGTTTTGTTAATGATTAGTCAATTTATATAAGCATCAATCATCTAATTTTGCGGGGAAAATAACTGACTTCAACTACTGGTCAAGTACAACAAGGTCTTTGATTGCATGGATAATACTTGTATGATCTTAATCTATGATTGATATGATTAACATTTGAGGGATAAATTCAACTATGATGAGATAACGGATAACCCACTTACTTTTTTACGAGGACCAAGTGTGTAAATCGCTAGTGTGATTATATGCGTACAGGAGAGGATTTCATGAGATAACAATAAAGCCATCGATGTTTATAGTATCAATTAGTGGGCGGTCAAAGATCAACATGTGCACTAGTTGAGTTCGGAGGAGTTGGAAATGTTTCGTGGGATGTGCGGACATTTGAGAAAAGAAAAAATTAGAAGCTATCCGAGGAAATGTTCAGTCTCAATTGAGGGGATAAGAGAAGCTTATCGTCCGTGATTTTGATATGTTGAACGATTATCTACTGATGCACCCGTTAGAAGATGTGATCATAAGATGGATACTGTGGGTTAAATGATTCGATACAAAATCAAACACAATTATGTAAAAGGGCCAAGCATCTTAGTGAGACTATGATTAATTGTGATTGTTGTCCTTGCTTTTGTACCATTCATAGACTAGAACATTAATGTTCAAATGATGTATAAATATAAATAACCATGTGTGTACATATATTTTGCTGAGATGGTTCCGCTGATGTTGACTAGGTCTTATTCATATAAATCATATACTCATTGGAACGGCTAAGATTAGTCTGTTTCGATTCTTGAACTTACCGAAAGAGATCCCACCCTAACATCATTAGTAAGAAGTATGCCCGATCCACATTAATCAAGCTCTCAAAAAGAACACTATATGGTAGCTAGCTTCAGAAGGTGCCGGTTAGCTAAATCTATTTCTACCCACATGAAATTTGAAATGGGGGTTATTTTGATTAACATACAAAATATATAGTCTAAAATCACCAAAGTATTATAGAGGTGTCAAAACATGTTTCCATATATAATAATGTTAGAGATGCAAGATAGGTTCACAAAATTTGTTAGGGGAATATTTTTCTTTGTATATCCTGATTGGAGAAAAAATGCCTTTACGTGTTGGGTTATAAACCTGCGAGTTATGGACACCTCTTGCATGCTAACTTAATTATACAAAGTTAAATTCATGTGATATTCATGTTTGTTACTCACCAATCAGAAGCATTGAGATGGAGAAAAATATGGGCTAATTTTTGTTTTAAGTTTATGTGAGTTTTATTGTTGTTTGACTAAGTTTTACATAGAACACACGGTGTTTGTTTCTCTCTACACAAATGCTTTTAAAATTGATGCTCGTGTCTACTCATACCCTTCTTAGTACCACCTATATATACATACATATATGCCTTGATCTCAAGAAAGTGCATGTAAAAAAAATTATACTTCTAGTGCACGATTTATATTGTTATATCGATTTTTAGTAAATTTGACTGCGCGTCTGTATTGTTGCTACTCTTCCTCGCATGATCCAAGTACATGTGGACACTCATGTATACAGTAAAAAAATGGAATGACTTTGACCACGTATTTGTTTCAGACGCCACCAAAATCCAATTTAAAGGGAATTGTACGACACCTGATGAAAAAGAAAGGGGAGTGATACAAAGTGAAGGGAAGCCCCTCATGGAGATGTGGCAGAGACCCCACTGACCGAGGGAAAGAAGAAGAAGGAAAAGAAAGGAGAACCCCCCCAAAAAAAACCAGCTTTATAGGGAATAAGGGAGGGTCTTTTGTTTTCTGGCATGATTGAACTGAACTGAAGCAAAGTGCTTCTTCTTCAGAAATTCTTGAAATGGGGCAGTGCAAGAAAACAGTATTATAACTAGGGCTTTAGATGATTCTTTTTACGATAAAAGTGAGTGAGTGAGTGAGTGAGTGAGTGAGTGAGTCAGGAGTGAAATGGTGAAAAGAAAAAAAAAAAAAAAAAGGAGGGGGGAAGAGAGAGAGAGAGAGAGAGCATTACATGAAAAGACACTGAGATCGGCTGAGGGTTTTGCGGTGGGGAGGTGGAAGTGGAGGTGGGAATAATAATCGTCATAATGATAGAGATTGCAGATAGTTGTAATCATGGAGGAAGAGCATATTCACTTTCCTCTTTGTCATCACTTTCTAGGGCATGATTAGAAAAAGTTGATCAATCTTCTCCTTTCCCATGAAGAAAAAAGCACTCTCTCTCTCTCTCTCTCTCTCTCTCTCTCTCTCTCTCTCTCTCTCTCTCTCTCTCTCTCTATTGCTTTTTCTCCTAATACTTCAAACAAAGCCTTGCTTCCCAAGACTTATCTTTCCTCATTTACTAGTGAATTCAAAAGAGTGTGTTAAGCAAGCTTCATTAGGAGTAGGGCCAGCTTGAGCTCTCTTAATGATCCTCAAGATTT
The DNA here is from genome assembly GCA_014182405.2 of Eucalyptus sideroxylon. Classification (NCBI taxonomy): domain Eukaryota; kingdom Viridiplantae; phylum Streptophyta; class Magnoliopsida; order Myrtales; family Myrtaceae; genus Eucalyptus; species Eucalyptus sideroxylon. The sequence goes on from CM024553.2 coordinate 34,105,229, forward strand.
TCTATTTCGAATAGTCGACGAGCCTCTTGAATATTAAAGTCCTCTCACAGTGATAAGGATTCTACATTCGTACCACCACCAGGGGTTTTGGCTTGCCTTATAATCCGTGAGGATAGTGACATTACGAAAATAAACAGAAAAGTCCTGAATATTTAACATTAGTTTGTAAACACAGTCGTCCTTGATGAAGGTGTGGCAATTGCTAACAAATATACACAAGTCCAGAATCAAGTCCATGACCCAGCTTCCTGATGTTATATTTAGTCACAGCCCTTGCATTCATTTACCCTAGTGGAGCTAAAAACCTCAAATAGTTACATTGATCAGTTAAGCCCAATAAGAGTTTGATGTTAGGAACTCATAGAGGTTTTGATTTCGAATTTTGTTTGTGTTGAATGGTGTTCAATCGGACAATATTCAACATCACACATCATGCATCGCATATTTCAATGTATAGTCACTTACAATGGAGTCACTCTAATGCGCAAGATGTTGCTGCAATCAATTTTGCGTGATTGGGTGTTAACAAAAATCATTCTTTTAATGAACTAACGGAAAACATACCATAAATGCAATTGAGGTCTTTATCAAAGAATTGTGGTATCAAAAGGGCATCACAGGATACTTAATATGTCCCTATGCTTAACCAAATATCGATTGTGTATATAGATCGATCACCTACATAAGTCACATAGATAGTTATTTTTCTACATCTACTTAAGTATTCTAGGTGTATAAGACTTAGGTTAATTAAAATCTATTAATGGCAACTCCTTACAATTTTTTTAATTTGAATATCCAATCTAGTAGACAATGTGAGCATAGGCTTTGGGAAAATTGATGTGGGAGTATTTGGATTTATCGATTGATTCAAGTGGAAGATGTCAATTATGCAAAAGAGTTGTTGATTCAGTGGACAGCTTGTTGATTTTGTGGTTGATGATAAGCTATCGAGACATCGATTGATCCGAGACTACTAAGAGACTATCTAACAACCAAAAGCTATTCTGGACAATTTCCTTTGTTGTTTGGCAATCTTCGAAGATGACTACTGGGCTACTCAAGGAGACAAACAAATTTAGAGTCTATTTTAATTACTTTGCGTCTAGCCAAGTGTCATTAGGGAGTCTTAAGTGTGTTGTGGTGTTCAAAGAGTCAAAGTTCAAGTCTCTAGATGTTTTAATGCATTTTCTAGTTCCTAGCTCATTATTATGCTTTTCTAGTTCATATGTCTTTAATCAATTAGATAGTTTCTTGTGTTCAATGTTTAGTCTATTTCCTATATAATTATCCCTCTTTATAATAATGTGAATTCTCAAATGTAAGATAATGAATATTGAGTGTATGAATGTTTGAGATTTTCCTCTATGAGAGCGATTACCCCTAGTTTCTATATCCTTAGAAGGTGAATTCTTCTTCAATGGTGAGCCAAAGAAGTACCGTATCCTTGGCTGGTGGTTTTCCTATAGGCCTTGGTGGTGCGATTACCCCTAGTTTCTATATCCTTGGAAGGTGAATTCTTCCTCAATGGTGAGCCAAAGAAGTATTGTATCCTTGGCTAGTGATTTTCATATAGGCCTTGGTGGTGAGCTTCTTCAATCCCAAAGTCTTGTATCTTAGGCCAGTGGTTTATATAGACCTTGGTAGTGAGTTTCGTCTATCCCAATCTTAATCCTTGGCTAGTGGCACGTCCTATACGCCTTGGTTCCAATCATATTCTATCCCTCATTTGGCAATTACCCATTGACATTCAACCCCTATGCACTCACCCTCTTCGAGAATCACTCAAAACAACTATCGCACATCCTGCAGCGCCATCAAATTGGTATCAAAGCTCAAATTTGAACTCATTTTGAGTGATTCCTTATGTTACCTATCTTGCATCTCCTCTCATATTTCTATTGAAAAAAAAAACAACAAAAAATAAAATAAAAGAATAAGAATAAGAAGAAATGGTTGGTCATCGTCAACATGGACCAAACGTTGAGTCTCCTATAGCACAATAAAGAAGCCTACAAGACATAGAATTAAAAGATTTAAGGAGCCAAGTGCAGTAACTACAAAAGCGTTTACTACACTTCAAACTTCGACAAATGGAGAAAGATATCAACCTCCTAGAAAAATGACTAAAGGCTGGCAAGAGATTTTCAGCTAGCCCTTTGATTAAAGGTACATATTTCTTCAATTGTACTTCTTTTAACAAGTTGTGAATTCTTCAAAATAGGAGAAAAGAAATGGAAAAGCCCCTCAAGATCATTAAAGAGCACAAAAATAAATCAGAAGGTGAAGATAACAAGTTCTTCAAGTGTTACGTATATGGGCATCTACAAGTGGTTGTCCTAACCAGCAGGTTATCACCATTGAAGACATTGAGAAGATTGATTTGGAACATCAAGAGACTCAACAAAATCCATATGATGTAGAGTTTGAATCAAAGGAGCAAGACCAAATCATAGAACAAGTTGAAGAAGGGAAGATACCAATCATCCGACATCATCTAGCAACTATGATATTATGAATGATGGATGTCCACATAAATTTGTTGAGGCAAGTCCTGAGATTATGAAAGAAAAGGGAATGATTGTAATGGCTAGAGACATTACTTGCCAATTTCATTTCATATGCCCCGAAACATTCTCTCTCAAGCTAATGTATTATCTAGTCTATTGGAGAGGCCATCATGGAGATGAAGCAAGGACAAGATTTGAGGACATATCTTCACATCATGGGGAGATTGATTCGGGAGCATTGGGATTCATCGATCAATTCAAGAGGAAGATGTCGATTATGTGGAAGAGTTGTTGATTTAGTGGATAAGATGTTGATTTCGTGGTTGATGATCAACTACTGAGACATCGATATTTAAGTTTTTTATCGATCTGAAACTATTAAAAGACTATCTAACAACCGAAGGCTATTCTAGACAATTTCCTTTGTTGTTTGGTAATCTTCAAAGATGACTATTGAACTAGCTAAGGAGACAAACAAATTTAGAGTCTATTTTAATTACTTTGAGTCTAATCAAGTGTCATTAGGAGTCTTAAGTGTGTTGTAGTTTTCAAAGTTCAGTCAAAGTTCAAGTCTCTAGATGTTTTAATACATTTTCTAGTTCCTAGGTCATTATTATGCTTTTCTAGTTCCTATGTCTTTAATTAATTAGGTATTTACTTGTGTTCATCTATTTCCTATATAATTATCCCTCCATATAATGAGGCAAATTCTCAAGATAGTAAATTTTGAGTATATAAATATTTGAGATTTTCGTCTGTGAAAGTGAATATCTTTGAAGAATGGATTACTCATGGTTTTTATATCCTTAGAAGGTGGATCTTTTTTGGTAGTGAGCCAAAGAAACACTATATCCTTGGTTGGTGGTTTTCCTATAGGCCTTGATGGTGAGCTTCTTCTATCCCAATCTAGATCCTCGGTTGGTGGCACGTCCTGTACACCTTGGTTCCAATTGTATTTTATCCCTCATTTAGCAATTACCCATCAACATTCATCCCCATATGCTCACCCATCTTCAATAATCATTCAAGATAACTCTCGCCTATCCCGCAACCGCATCAAAAATAATAGAAATTGGGGAGCCACAAAAAAAGCTATGAACGTGTTAGAGATATTAGTAAATTTTCAAACGGGAGATTTGATGTGAGCTGGAGCAACTAATACACCATAATTGATTAATGATTGATTGACTTAGTTAAGCTTTTGATGAAGAAATGTCCAAATAGATATGTTGATGGGTTGATACTTCAGTTCTCTTATTGTAATCTCCTTGGACAAAGTAGCGAGATTCTATTATGCGTCTCAAAAATTTGTCTAGAGCTGATGGTTGATTGATAACTCCATATGTGTGTGTATATGCGTGTGCATGCTTGTATTGATATTTGGTGAATATCTCATGACTTGCTTTTTGGCAACCTTAATGGTCCGGTTTGGCAAAAGAAACCTAAAGCGAAGGTTGTAATGTGTAGTAATGGTCCTAAGGCAAAACTTAACGATTTGGTGTAGCAGAAGAAACTGCGGGGAGAAGGTGAGTTGTAGTTGTTGCGCTACCTTTGACATAATAAGGTTGAGATTCAAGTTTTGAGACATGTCAATCCAAGTGGAAATATCAATAAGAGTGAGCTAACCCAATACTAAAGCTTCATATGAGGGGAAGACTGTTGATGTGCACTTGTGAGATACATTAGTAAAATCTCACATTGCAGATTTGATTGAAGGTGAAACAAACAATATATCATAGTTGATCACAACTTATTGACCTCAGGTTTTTAATGAAAATGAGTCTAGATTTTTTTATATCCTCAAACTAAATTTTTATTCAACTCACATCTCTCTTATGAAGGTCGATAATAGTCGTAAGTTTTTTAGAATCCTTGATAGCATCAATTTTTACGGTAGCAAATGGAAATTCCTCCATTGCGATGCTAATTAGTTCAATTTTTTTTCTAGAGTATACTTGATCGAGGTAAAATTTTATTGAAAATTAAACTAATACTCTAAAAAATCTCCAACTTTAACTCCAATCTTAATTTTACCCTAAAAAAAAATTGTCTCCTAAAAACCTCCAACTTCAGGTCCAATCCCAATTATACCATAAGCTTCTTTTTGTCTCCTCATAAAAACTACCATTTTTTTTTGTTAAGTCTCATATCTGCCCATGTTAAGCCCCTAGAAGAAAAAAAAAATAGAAATCTGTTTGGTAAATTTTTGTTCTTGGAAACAAAAACCTTTTTTTTTTTTTTTTTTTGTTCCCGTGAATAGATTCAAAACAAAATCAAGAAGTAAAAAAAAAAAGTAATTTCTTGTTTCCGGGAACAATTCTTAGAATCGGTTCCTATTTTTTTTTTATTCTCTTTTCTTTTCTTTTCTCTTCTTCTCTTTCCCTTTCTTCTTCTTCCTTTTGGCCAGTCGCCGGCCTCGGTTATAGCCAACGACCGACCAAACGAGGGCTGGCAACCTTGCTGGAGCGTCATTAGCCCCCGACGATGCCAAGCCACGGCGAGGCTAATTGGCCCGAGTCTTGCTGTGGCTGGGTGAGGCTCAACCTCACCTTGGCCAAGCAAGCCTCCGACAACCAACTACAAAGAAAAAGGAGGAATAAGAGAAAAAGGAAAAGAAAAAAAAAAAAAAAAGAAAAAATTAAGAAAAATTATTTAAAATTATTTAAAAATTAAAAGAAATAAAAGAATTTAAGAATTCTACCAAACGCATTTTTATCCCGATAATAAAAATTTTGGACAGTTACCAAGCACGTTCTTTTGCTCAAAAATTGTTCTTAGGAGTAGAATAAAAAAAAACCATTTCTAATAAAAAAATTTCCTCAAAATAAAATCATTACTAAACACGTCTTATATGTAGAGGCTTGACACATAAGTTCATCCAATTTCTTAATGAGTTTGTCTCTTGTTAGAGACTTGATAGTAAAACTTCCTAACACATCTTATTAGCCTTTTCCTTCAAGTAAGAAGATTACTTATGGATCTAAAATGTTATTAAATTCTTCAAAATAATGCAAAAAATATGTAAGTTCATATCTCACTATCTAGAGGTTTCGGAAAGTTTTGAGTTTTTTTGCATTACTTAATAATCGAATTATAAGGGTCATAAACCTCCAAAAACCAAAAATCAAAACTAAAAGATCGCTCAGAAAATCAAAAGGAGACCGCTTCAGTCATAACAAAAGAAAGCAAAAAAAAAAAAAAAAAAAAAGACATGCCGGGTTTTGCCTCAGCTTACATATTCGTCGATAGAAAAAGCAATGTCAAGATGTCGCATACACACCCCGCTAAGGCCCATAAAAGAACTAGGAAGGTCGAGAAATGCTCCAAAGATGAGGAAATGACGTTACACACGCATGCATGCGCAAGAGATGCGGGGCTTCAAATGAGATAAGTATGGTACCGATGTCAAAGCCATCATACAGCACCTAACGTAGCATCAAAACTTTTAAGATCAACCGCTCTGACATTAAAACTTTTAGAAAAACATCCGTTTAAATTACTCTGGCACTAGACCAAAAAAACAAAAATTACTCTGGCGACTATTCTTGCTAGACTTAGCCTCCCTCTCGATAACATCAAGCCATTTCGGTAAAATATAGGTTTCGGGTATTTAACCAATACCCAAAATCCACTGGAGAACCCAATTGTGCAATTCAGGTTTCACTACTTAAATACTGAGAGAAATTTCCGATCACTCTTGAGGCCCTTCAATTAGAAGTCCAAGAAATACAGGACCACGGTCGAAATGAATATCAGAAGCTTCTTTGGAATTGCGTCGTCGCATTGAAAGGGAAGTGGAAATATTTCCGGATCACTGAAGAAGGGTAACAACATAAGAACAAACACGTGCCATTGCAAGTCTGTCCTAGGGGCAAGCTAACAGGGAAAAAAAGGGCAACGCGCTCTTACAAACAGAATGGACAAGCTCCGTGAGATTAACACATCAGATACTAAAAAGAAAGGATTAAGATACAAACAATGCAGCAGTTTCTAGGGTCGTATGACACTTCCACATTATTTATAACGGCCCTAAAAGCTTAACTTGTTAGGTGGAAGTGTGACTATACTCTAAATGCTCTAAAATTTTGGCGTAAATTTAAACCGTGGAGAGGCAAACAAAGATCTGAAGATCAATTCAAACACTAAATCTTCTGCTTTGATACCTAAAAACTTGAGCCATTAGATATCAGATGAAGGTATTTAACAATCAATTGTTCTAACTATCATGACATATAGACCTCCATGCCATGAAACTTCGGTGACTGGCATACAGGACAAACCTGAAGCTTACTCTCACAGTATCTACAAAGGCAGAGATGCTTACAAGGTAGCAACAACATACATACTTCATTGACTCTGCAAACTTTACAAATCATCTGTTTTGTACCATTGGTTCCGTTGCAAAGCAGTTGAATGTCTGTCGCACGAGCGTTGCAGCAAGAAGCTGTATCATGCACCTCACTATCACCACAACCTTCTTTACTATCTCTACTTTGAGAATAGATTTGCTGAAGATTAAACTTAAGAGCGGTGATGATGTTCTCACTGTATCTAGCCTGCTGTTGCCAAGCACCTGCTTCAACGGTGAGATGTTCGATCTGTTCCTTGAGTTCCTTATTTTTCTTGTTTATGCTTTCTATTTCTCCTTCTTTCTCCTGGATTTTCTGAAGGACTTGGTCCTCAACAAATGAAATAGACTGAAGTTGGCCAATTTGAATCTTCTGTAAAATAGATTTCTGAAGTTGATCGGCCTGAAATTGGAAGAAAGACAGTTACTGACTAAGCCAATAGTCTTTTTATAGATGCATCACCTTAGAGCAGCACAAATGAAACTGGTCAGTTCAATTCAACATTAGCTGTAATGTCCGAGAAATCAAACAGAATTTTCTTACAATACTATAAAAATTCCACACTGGAGAATAGAAGAAACACAGTACAGGACAGACTAAAACTGAGTTTTGAACAGATTACCATAGTACTGACAACTTGCCACTCCAACCTTAACACATATCATACTTGCCCACCACATCTTTGATGTGTTTCCCGGGTGTCAAGACATCATAGTCCCCACACTAATAGCAGGTCCACATCTACCTATTTCACTAATGCATTGTGCCTGAAGATTGATAAGTGGAAGAACAAGTGTACATGCACATCCATCCGGTGCTATTTTCTGGTTCGGCATCTGCATTTGACCGGTATATACGTCAAAACATTCCTTTCTTGTGCTCATTATGTTTTGCACTTGCATATTGGAAGGACTAGACTTGCACTAGGTATATATCAATCACATGGAACCCATTTTTAAACGTGAATTTCAATTGCTCATAAACTGAACATGAATATATATTTGATCTCCTAGGTCTTCCTCAAAGTATATAGAGCAACAATACAACATTGATTCCTCCACAAGTCCAACTAGATAATACACTCAGTCCCTTAATCCCAACTGTAACAATGGCATACCCATCTTAAACACATTATTGGGGCTAGTGCAACTTTGCAATTTGCAACGAGTCCATTGACTTTTCTTACAGATTTCTTTTAGTAACATTCTTACAGAGTATATTGAATCTGCCATATTACATACATATTGCATGAGTCCAAGGAAAAACAGTCAAGTCTACTTGTCCTGGAATTCTTTTTGGTACATTTCTGGGCTAGTAAAATGTTTGTAGGCAAGGCTAAGCCTTGAAACTTTTGCATATTTCAGAATACATAAGTCCATTGTCCTGGAAAAGAAACCCTCTCTCCAAGCCTTGAAACTTTTGCATATTTTAGAATATATATGGCCATTGTCCTGGAAAAGAAAGTCCTCTACTCTTTTGTCCCTCCAGAAGCTTCAGGAGGCGCAGCTTCAAGACAGGCCCAAGTGATTTTTGAGGTGCCCCCACACAGATCTTGTTCCCGCACCAGGCAGAAAGAGACAAGTCTGGCTGACAGAGAACTCCAAGATCTGTTCTCATGTTTCTGGGACTCTTCATTACTTATATTGGGGAGTGAATCTCTCTGACAACTCAAAATGCTGAAAGAAACACTTTCTGACAATACAGAAATTACAATTGCAATTCCACAACTACTTATGAATTCTAACTGTCAAATGGGTAAGGCAACAGTTATACAACATACTAAATACTACCAGCAGGTGCAAATTTACTCAGCAACTCACTTCAAAACAAAAACCCAATGCAATGCACTTATCTATAATCCCTAGAATTTGAGTTCATAATCTACTGAAAAACACATTCTTACAATCTCAAAATATTGTCCACTGGTTTACAGAGTACAAATCCAGGTGACAGTGACACAAGAACTTCCTTTTTTTCTCTTTCATATGGGGATGGAGAAAAGACCAGGGCATAAGATACAATCATGGCCTATAGTTGGCATTCCCCTATCAGGAAATGGCAATATATATTCCTGGAATACCAAATCAAGGTGCCCTTCCAGAACTAATTACTGATCTAATTGTAACCAAATGACAAAACAAAACAACCAACCGAGAAAATATATCAAAATACGCAGAGCTGAGATCAAAATGGACACCTAAGTGAAAGATTAACAAACCTGAAACTTAAGAAATCTGTCAATCTCTGCATCCTGTTGCTGCAGCTCTCGATCAACATCATCAGTAAGGAGCGATAACAAGGCAGAGTCTCCGGAAGAAGCCATTTTGCTGTTATCAAGGGACAAACCTAAGCCCGTAGAGACCGATCTGGCTTGCAAGAAATCAATAGACGACACTTGCGAATTGTTGTTCTCCAACAGATCTTGCTCTTCCAATTTTTTCCTCTTCGGTTCCAGCCCAAAATTGACTTGCAGATCAGCCCCACCATCATTCCCATCTGCAGCAGGGAGAGTACCAGGCGCCACCCCGACAACATTAACTAAATAAAGAGCACGCAAAAGCAACACCACAATAAGCAACAATGTCCAGCCATCACGAAAACAACTGAGCAATCAATCAATCAATCAATCAATCAACATTCGGGTCCTGAAGTAGTACACGTTGTGAGCAGGGAAACCAGTAAAAAGTCCTTCACATTTTGAAAAAAAAAAAACTTCAGCTTCCGGAAAGCGGATTGACCTCGATATTTTCAAAAAAAAAACAAAAAAACAAAGATGAAACCTAGCTGAATTCCATTTGGGCAGTTCATCGAGAGACACGAGAAAGAAACACAAGTAGCGTTCCTCAATCTAAATCGCCTCGCCATTGCTGCGATTTCCTAACTTCCTCCCGCAGATAACGGAAAAACGAACGAAAGATAGGATTAGGGATGGGGGATTCTTACAGGGAGGTGCGTATGGAGGATGCTGAGGCCGATCCCGCACGGCGCCGGGGCCGTAGAACGCGGCCAGCGGCGAGACCTGGCCGCCGTCTGCGTAGAAATTCCTTTGCGATCGCCAAAAGAAAGGGAGGAAAAGGGTCAGATTGAATCGGATAAGGAGGAATCAGACAACGAGTTGAAAACACAAGTACGATGATTCCTTCCGTACGAGGCACGGGTACCTGAAAGGAGACGACTCCTGCTGCTGCCGCTGCTGCTGCTGCTGCTGAGGTTGGTACAGAGGTTGGAAGAGGTTCGGCGGCATGGCCATGGCTGCTTCAGCTCGAGAGAGAGAGAGAGAGAGAGAGAGGCCTGCGGCTTTTTTCCGCGGAAGAAGAGAGAGGAGGAAAGTTCTTCATATTTGCCATTCGCTCCAGTAGCTGTTTGGATTTTGTAAATCCGGCGCCTTTTTTGGGTTGAAAGTTATAAACGAGTCCCTGGGTCAATCTTCTAGAGCCCATAAGCCCAGTGAAGTAAGCCCACTTCTGGGGCTTAGTCTCTTGCACTAAAGGTGCATTTATTTCGCGAAATATGAATTATTCAAAATAAAATTTTTTAATAAAGATTGCTTATATTGCTTACAAAAATATGCTCATTATTCACAAAAATATTAAGACATAAATTTTTCACTATTGAAAATGTTATTTATTGATTAATTATTTTAAGTGATATAATTGATTATTTTTAGGAAAATATTTTTTTAGATTATTCATTTTATGTGAAACAAACAGAATCCAAATTTATTTCGTAATACTGTACATTTCCTTTCAACTTTATTTAATCATGAAACTTGTTTAGTAGATAATCTAGTTCTGATGTTGGTTAACCAATCTCAAGTTTCACTAAAAAGAACAAATGGTCCAAAAGATTGGACCCTTCCTTAAGGATTCCCTTACGTTTTTTGTTTTATTTGTCAATTAAAATGAAAAATGTGAATTATTGATATATGAGACAAGGTATGGTTGTCTATAATATGTATAGCGAAAATTTCAAATAAGGACTTGAAGTGAGACTATGTTTTCAAATAAGAATTCAAAGTAGAGATTATCTCAAATAAGGACATAAAGTGGCTAAATCAATCTCAAATAAAGGCATGAAATTGCTGGACAACCAAATGTTTCTCCGCCGAGAGCATGTGACATTTCTGGTGGCCAATTTTGTACCAAAAAATGGATAAAAGTTAACAAACCCTAAAAATAAAGCCCTAAATTCTCCACATTCTTTTTCTTTTCTTCATCTTCTATGTTCTTTATTCCCTCTCACTTGAGGCACCCAAATTCTCTTTTTGTGGAGCATGATCCTTGACTTCCCAAGTTTCGAAACTCTGTATTACTTTCTTGCCTTTGTTTCCTTTTCATGAACTCGTTTCTAGGGGGACTAAAAATCATGTGATTTTAGTGAACTTAAATGGTTCTACCAAAATCATTTCTCTACTAATTATACTTGGTTCAAATCACCTCATGCAATCATCTCTATTGCTTCCTCTTTTAGTTTAACATGCCACATTGGCCATATGAATATAGTACAATCTACTCTTTTATCTTCTTCAACGGCAAAGGACCAACTATGTCCCAATAGCTTTTTGTGCTCTACATGGTTTCCATCATAGAGGGGCAAAGTACCGCATCTCCAACATCTACAATCAAGTTCAAAAACCAAGGACAGATAAGAGTTACAATATGAGACATCATACAACACAAGACATATGTCATGACGTAATTTAGACAACATAATTTAGCTTGAGAATATATAGCAAACAAGAGCAACCATATGTTCAAAGCCATTGATCAAGTCAATGGGCCTTAAGGAATAACTGTACAAACTAAACGGTACTATAACAATGCAGGACCTAGATTGGAGAAAAGCAAACCTTCTTCAACACAACAGCCAAAACAACTATTGTGTGGTTGTGTGGTTCTCCTTGATGATAACAAAACACCACCGATTTGATGGAAAAGAGAAGCATTCCAACAAAAGAAATCTTCCTAACGAAATAAACCTATACATATCTATACTTTAAAATGCTCCCAAAATAGACCTATACAGATCCATCCATATTAATTAATAATAATAATAAATTATGCTATTGGTCTTGCATTTCTTCAGAAAGAAATTGCTTGCCTTCCACTACTTTCAAGTTGAGATCCTTACATCCTTCTCTTTACCTACTATTGGATCAAACTATAAATTGATTAGTCAAAAAAAAAAAAATAAAAGCGCCCCTACTTCAAGGCCCATTTTCAAACCCTTCTCGGCCTTGGTTTATCGCTCGCCTTGGCGTTGCTGTCGCCATGAACTCACCGGAACGCTAAACCGGTGAGTTTACTCACTAAACCTTGCTTAAGAGGTTAATTATGCTTAATGGGTGTTTAGATTAATCTAAGTATGGTTAGGTGGTTAGATTAGTTTAGTTAATTGTTAATTAGATTAATGGATGTGATTAGTTTAGTGGATAATTAATTAATGCTAATTGGTGATTAAATTAGTGTGATATTGATTAGGCCCTTAATTAACTATTTTAAATTAATTAATTATTTCTAATATATATTATTTTATTAATTTATATTAATATAATATGATATTTATTTAATTTATTTCCGAAATATATTTTATTATTTTCTTATTTTCCGTAAATTGTACCGCGATAGTCAAGGTTACCGGAATTTCTTGCTAACTGATGTGATGTGATTGGATTATGAAATTGATCGTTATATTATGAAATTGAGTGGTGATTGAGAAAATTATGGTATTTATTCTAAAAATCTCGGGTGTCGGGTTTTGGACATCGAAAAGTAGTTTTTAAGTACTATACCAAATAGTGGGGTTTGAAAAGGAAATGTATCAATTTTTCTAGTCCGAATTGACCGTGTACCCACACACGACTATTTTCCGATATGTTTCTAATACGAAAAAAAAAAAAAAGGCTAGGATCACTATTTTAATTGAGGCATTTGTGTGAAATGCACGGTGTCCTAGGCCGAGATTGATTGGTCGTGTGTTAGTTAAGAGAACCCGTCTCGAGCATTTACGTCGGACGTCACTAAATCCCTTTTCGGATTACCCATGCATTAGGGTATCGGGTCGCAGTAGATTCTGGATCTATGCTCCTTCGGGAAAGTCGTCTATAAGAGACATAGCTGTGCTCAATGGGGAAGAGACGATGCCTAGCTACGCCAGTAGACCGCTGAACATGGGAGTTGGCAGTACCTAGAGGGGTTTAATTAATGATTGGAACACATAATTGATTGAGTTTAATGCATATGATTATGAGACAAAACTGTGTGACATGGTATGAGACGTGTCATAACGGTTTTGCCTTATATCGGAACCATTGTGATTGATTGAGTTGTTGAGGCATTTCAATTGTTATATGCATTAATTATATGCATTGTGTTATGAACTGTGCTAATATATAGGAAGGAACTGAGGCAAGGTAAGTCCTCTGTTCTAATTGTGTGGCTGTGTGGCTAGAGCGCCCTAATGGCGTATTTCCTTCCTAATAAAGGGTTTAGGGGGTGGACTTGCTGAAACATTGTCTCACCCCGTTGAGGGCTAAATTTGCAGGTCCTTAGATGGTGGTTGTGGAGGACCAGTAGCCCCGGAGTTTGTGGAGGTGGAGTCCAAAGGATCAGCATATGTGTCCGACTAGTGTGTCATAGGACAGCTTCTTTTTTAGAGCCGACTTTTTTGTAGACTTTTGACCAGACTCATTTTTGTATCTAAGCCCGTTGTTTATAAAAGTTGGCTTTTGTGAAATGTGCCATGTTTTCCTATCCCATGCTATTTGTTGTCAAGGGCATTTATACGCTTCCGCATATGCATTTAAAAATGAATGGGTCGGCGATGCATCCTGGGAATGTCGCATTTGTATCGACCGCAAAGGGATGTGCGCACGCTCGAAGTTCTGGACATGACACTAACTCTATAAAAACTCGTGCAGTTTTTGAGGCCTCGTGGAAATGGACTAGTGAAGTGATTGTTGTTTGTGAAAAAATATTAAAGAACTTGACCACTGCAAATGTCTTGTGGCAATTGGCCAACAAACTTGTTAAGGCCCAGCCGCAAGCTTGTCAGCTTGATTAAGTTACCTATAGTGGATGGAATCAAGCTAGACATACTATTACCTATAAGTACAAGATTAGAGAGAGATTCGAGTATTCCTAGTTCTTTAGGAATAGGACCAGACAACTTATTTTGGTAAAGTTGAAGGATATTCAAATTGCTCATATTCCCTATCGTTGATAGGATAGGACCTATAAAATCACTAGTTAGCAGTTTGAAATGTATGAGGAATCTCATTCCTCCAACTTCTGAAGGTATGGGGCCAGAAAGTTGGTTGTCACAAGGGTAAAGATATTTCATTTTACTAAGATTCCCCAAAGTTGTAGGGATGGATCCATTGAGATAATTGGCTAGTAAATCAAGTTGAATTAGAGACCCCAACATTCCTATTTCCTTTGGAATGTGCCCAACCAAATGATTATTGAAAAGCCATATCTCTTCCATGCTGCTCATGTTTCCAATGAAAGAAGGAATTGGACCGGTGAGTCTATTGTTATGGAGATAAGCGAGAGACTTGAGCCTTCTTATTTCTTTAGGAATGAAACCAGCAAATTTATTATCCGAAAGATATAGATAGGTCAAATTGCTCAAGCTAAATATCTCATTAGGAATTGGACTGGTCAAATCATTATGCGAAAAATTGAGATCTCGTAAAGATCGCAATGACCCGAGTTGAGTGGGAATGTTTCCCAAAAGGTTATTTTGAGACAAATCAATCTTGGCTAGATTAGCCATGCTCGAAGGGATTTTCCCAAAGAACGAGTTGTTGACAAGTGTTAGGGTGATCAAGTTGGGCAATCAGGAGAAATTGAGATGATGAAGCGTACCATATATGGTAGGATTTGAAAGGTTCAAGCTTGCAACGCTTCCGAGAGAATCACAATTGATTCCGCGCCATCAACAAGGGTTGGTTCCATTCCACGAAGACAAAGTAGCGCGACTCTCGCTGTCTAGCTTAGACTTCCATGTTAGGAGTGCCTTCACTTCCTCATATCTCGTTTGGTTACTAGCACCGGCAAGGGCCACCAGAGAGGAGCTTCGAGATGAAGCAAGAAAAGGCATTTTGTGCGTAAGCAGGAGTAGGACATAAGCGAGGAACAACATTGAGAGCTGTTTTTGAGATGAGGCCATGACAGGTTGTTTAGGTTTTTTGGGGTAGGCTTTCTTTTGTTTCTAGTTGCGTATGTGTTGAATTGGACGGAGTACAACTAACATATTTATAGAAGCAATTGGGACCGTCAAGTCAACAAGAAGTCAATAATCACTTCTTTTGGTTACAGGGTTACCTCTCTAAGCAACAGGTCAACTTCGTGACCATGTTGGGGCCACCCTGCCTGTCTCGTAATCTAAGTGGACTAACAAGATTGCTTTCTTTATTATAATGTGCTGATGTCTGCCCAACCAACACCCCCTAAGTTCCCCCATGTATATTTGTCTTCTCCGAAATGAGGGAATATCCTCTCGGCGCTTTACAACCTATAAGTCTTGAGGTCTAGATTGAATTAGGATGAAGCCCTTTAAGCACATGCTTAGGTCCACTTCTTCCTGGTGAATGAGAGAAAATTTCAAATTTCATTTTAGTCAAAATTTACACAAAACTATCCGAATTTTGAGGTAGTATACGTTTATCCCTAAACTTTCAATGCTTACATAAATATCTCAAGAACTTTCATGTCACGAAAATTAACCTTTCGTTATTTTTATCCATAAATATGTGCAAAGACTTATTAGTCTTGTATTGAGCAAAGACTGGGATGTAAGTGGACAACACGAAAACGTAATATTGCCGTAATACAATCCCAACCTGCATTAATATAAAGTCGTTGTCGAAAAAGCATGAAATTCAAGAAAGGCACAACGGAGTGCTGATTTCCTTTTTCTAATATAAATACCCATGGTTGTTTCGAGCTATATTGTCTCTCTGTTTTTATGTGGAGATTGTAATCATAAATTTAGAAGCCATTGTCAAGAAAGCCAATTGTGGCATGAGGCGTTATAGGCACGATTGCTTAAATCTTAATGATTTGGAAATTATTTTTCTAAGATATCACTTACAAAAATGAATCAACAAAAAAACTTTTCATTGTTTACGAAAGTATTTAGACATCAACTACCATTAACGTGCCATGGTGTGCTAAACTACAATGGAGCATCAATTGGTACACAAAATACTGAGCAATAGCATATTCTTATTAACAACTACTAAATATATTTTACCATCTTTGATGCTTTGTAGTCTTCTTCTTTACAAACCATCAACGTGGCTGGCCAATTGATGAATCAGTCATTTTTTTTCTTTTTCGAGGTCTCTTCTAGCCGTTCGCGTGTGAGCAAAATGCCAAACAACTCATGCTGAGTTAACTAATTGCGGCATACTTCATGTAAAAAGACATTTTGATTGTTGGCATCATAATGGGGCAGTAGTGAGCGGGTCGCTAACTTAGGACCCACGTGGCATGGATGAGGTGGAGTCGTTATGGCTTAAACGGAACATTTCATAGTGCGTGTAGACCTCTTATGTTAACACATAGAAATTTCAGACATAGGAATGAACTGCTCCATGGTCATGCCAAAAAATCCCTAGGCGTATTTCCTTTTGACTTCCGCCAATATAGCTTGTTATCTTTGTCCTCATGTGAGCAAGTGGCATGAGCCTTTGGAGACCTCTATTTTTTTTCTCATAGGATGTATAGGTCTCAACCCAGTTTAACTTGGCAAGATATCATTACGTATGTTAATGAATTGCAATTTCACTTAAAGATTTGGAGATTGAGAGTGAAATAACCTATAAGAAATATTTTTGTGCTAGTTTTCCCACCATATAGTATTTTCTATATCGGTCGATCGAAGGTTTGTCATGTTACTTAGTTTCCCTTTTTTTTTCTCGATACAAGCGAGCAGCAGGATGCTGAGCAATCGTAAGCATGGAATTAGAATATAGCAGTTAATAGATGTCTGTTTTAATTGATTTTTCCTTCTCTTCGTGTATTTAGAGTTGTTTAAAAGAATAGCATGCGACTTCAATGTGTGGATAGTTAGGCAAAACAATAATAATAACAATATCGATAAGAGTAATAAATTACCGATAATAAAAATAAGAAAATGGTGAAATCACTAATGTGGATTTTCACTCCAACCCCCAACAATATAATATTCCCAATTTCTTTTTTCTTTACAAAAAATAGGTCATGCCAAGTTGAATAACCTAATTCATTTTAGAGTGCATTTGTTTCAAGAAAAATTTAAGATTTAGAAAATATTTTATGGAAAATGATTGATTGTACCGCTTAGAAAATTAGTCGATGAAAAATGTTTTCATAATTGACAATAATTTAAGCCTAATCTTTTTGTGAGTGATAAAAATATTTTCATTTATTCATTTTTTAAATGATATAAGCGATTATTTGTCAAAAAACATTTTTCAAATCTTGATTTTTTTGGGAAATAAATGCGCCCTAAATTTTCCAATTTTTTCATTGCTTTTATTACTCAAATTTCGCGTCTTTTGGACTACCGTCCCTCCCGCTCTCATCGGATGACTCGACTAATAAACCAATCATCATCGGCCAAGAGACGCGCTTCTCGTGACACCACATCTCACATCACAACTTGGCCATCATACATCCAATAATTTTGCAAAGACTTATTAGTCTTCTCTGGAGTAAGGACTGGGATATAAGTCAACGCCTCAAAAATTGAATATTGATGGAACGCAGCCACAATTACCTCCATTTATTAATTTTGAATTCGTTGCCGAAAAACATCATGAAATTCGACAATTGCACAACCAAGTCCCTTTAAAATAAAAATAAAAAATCTTTTTCCAGAAATACCGATGGGTGTTTTGAGCTATATATGGTCTCCACTTATGTAAAGATCGTTATCATAAACATAGAAGTCAGTGGCCGCCAGGGACCGTTAATAGCGACTTATTATTGACTAGGTAGCACCGACACACGACACGACACGACACGAGTGTCCGACACAACACGACACGTCGACATGTCATTTCTAAAAAATAAAGAATTCCGACACGTTGCGTTGCGACACGTATATTAAATAAATATTTTTATTTTTAATTAATTTGATTCATAAATAAATATTTTTATTTTTAATTAATTTGATTCAAATTTATAAATAAATAATTAAAAAAAAAAGCTTATAATAAATTTACACTAATAATATTAACAAATTAATTCATTTGAAATTCGAAAGATATATTCATAATTAATGCAAAATATTTTTTAATTTTAACAAAAGTTATCGATGCAACTGATAATTAATAAGAAATTAGAGTCAATTTATTTAAATAAATCCATAACTTTCTACAATAACTAAAATTTATCATTATTCAAAATTCAATACTTTCTTTTTCGAAATTATTTTTGAATTTCATTTATTTAATTTTTCAGTTAAAAAAATAATCCCCAAAACCCACCCCTTCTTTCGTTGGTCTTTTCCCTCCACCCCAAGTTTATTTTACCTTCCGCCCCCCCACCACTTGACAGTGACAGGTGAGCTGTCACTTCAACCCCCTCCCCCACGCCATTAGACGGTAGAACTCCTTTCTTATTTCTTTTGGATTTTTTTATGAAAACCCTAGTGATCCGCCGAGTCCCCTTTTTTCTATCCTCCTTCTGCTCGCCACACGACCCCCTTCCCTTCTCTCCTCTTCCTCTCGTCGCCGATCCATCGCAACAATGGCGGCCCTCACCCTCTTTGGCCGTCTCTCGCCATCGTGGTGGTCCGTTCGTGTCTCGCCGGCGGGAGTTTGTCTTCTCTCTTCTCTCTCTGTTCGGCTCCTTTTCTAGCCGTCTCTCGCCATCACGGCGGTCCGTTCGTGGCTTCATCTCGCCGGCGGTCGCGGCCTCTGCTCCCTCGCCCTCCCTCGCCTCACCCTCCATCAGTCTTCCGGACACGCGTCGACACGCGTGTCGAGAAATTGACCGCGTGTCCGACCGTGTCCGAGCGTGTCGACTGTCCGACACGTGTCGGACACGACACGGAAGCCCATATAACGTGTCCGTGCAACCTAGATTATTGAGACTCATTTTACCAAGTCAAGATGATAAAGAAACCATCAATTTCATTTTTCGCGTACCCCGTCATTCACGACGCATAAAATGAGAAAACATCATTTTTGTCTATCCTTGCCGTGACTCTTGAACTGCATTCCAAGTTGACTTGGACTTTAACCATTCCCCAACAACAAAATGACCCTCTAGTACGTGATAAAAATAAGATGACTCCTCTTATTGATTCCTAGAACCAAATCCTTGATGGGGTCTTCTTCTCTGAGGTCGTTCACTTCAGTTTTATGGTCTACTTTAACGTTCTTGTTCGTGAAAATTTCAGCAGAAGCATCTTTTGAATCAGAGGCAAATTCTCTGCATCACAGTGGTTGGTGGCCTGCCGCCATTACCAGCAACAATTCTGTGTCCACATGCATGTGGCCGGGCATTTCGTGCAACGATGCAGGAAGCATCACTGGAATTGACTTACCAGAAGAGTACCAGATAGGAGACCGATTTGGTAACCTGAATTTTTCTCTACTCCCGAATCTTACTTCTCTGCAACTGCATCTAAATGGACTCACCGGCTCCATTCCCCTTCAAATATGCGCAGTCCCGAGGCTCTCGCACTTGGACTTGTCCTCGAACTATCTAACTGGTGAGTTGCCTCCTTGCCTCGGAAATCTCACTAGTTTAGGATGGCTAGATGTGTCTATCAATCAGTTGTCTGGCTCTATTCCCTTAACACTAGGGAGTTTGAAGAACTTGTTCCGCTTGGACTTACATTTGAACCTTCTCACTGGTCCAATCCCGATTACCTACGGTCGTTTGAGCAATTTAAGCCTCATTGACCTTAGCTCAAATCAGTTAGGTGGCATCATCCCTGCGGAAACTGGGAACCTCAGCAAACTATGCTCTATTGATATAAGCGGTAACGAATTTGAGGGAGCGATTGCACCTACTCTCAGTCGTCTGTTCAGTTTAAGGTCTCTTCATCTTTCCTCCAATCGATTAGGTGGTTCTATTCCTCCTGAGATAGGGGATCTCAAGAACTTGCATACGATGGATCTGAGCTTTAATAACTTTGTTGGATCAATTCCTTCAACTCTAGTTCTTCTCTCCAATTTGACATTCCTTGGTCTCTCCACCAATCGATTAGGCGGTTCCATTCCTCCTAAAATAGGGAAACTCAAGAACTTGGTCACTATGGACTTAAGCTCCAACGATTTCAACGAGTCAGTCCCGTGGAGTCTCTGGAATTTGACAAACTTAAGATACTTATACCTGCAACGGAACCAATTCACCAACTCCATTTCGTCCAGAATAGGATATCTAGAGAACATCAATCGCATGGATTTAAGTGGTAACAAGTTCAGTGGTGCCATTCCCTCATCCATTAGGAATTTAAAGAGTTTATCACATCTCAATTTGCAAGAAAACGGGTTCAGTGGCTCTATTCCATTAGAAATAGGTCATTTGGACAACTTGATTGAGATGAGGCTGAGCCATAATTCCTTTATCTGCCCCATCCCTTCCTCTCTGGGAAACCTGGTAAGCTTGAAATCTTTGTATCTGCAAGCCAATCATTTCAATTGTTCCATCCCGCGGGCAATAGCAAATCTGACGAGTCTCATCAACCTGGACATGAGCTCAAATGACTTGATCGGATCAATTCCGAGTGAACTTGGGAGTTTACCCAAGTTAAAGTATTTTGACCTCCGCAATAATTCGCTCTCCGGCACTATACCAAAAAGCATGGAGTTTGCTTCTCTCTCTTCTGTGAATTTATCATACAACTCCTTGATGGGTCCAATCCCACGACATCTCCTGGATACACATTCGCGTAGTGCTTTCAACGGAAACAAAGATTTGTACACTATAGAAGGAGAAAGCAGCAACCTTGAACCTCCATTTGCACCTGCGAGTAGCCCCATTCCTTTGAGGACCCCTCCTTCCTCGGGCAAGCCTTCCGCAGTGATGTTATCGCTACTTTGCCTTTTAGTTGTCGCTTTAATTCTGGGGTCTTGCTTCTTTCTAAGGTGCGCATTGGAGAGGGTTCAGCCAGAGGAGACAGTAGAAAAGGATGGAAATTTCTTGTCAATATGGAATTATGATGGGAAGATAGCATATGAAGACATAATTGCTGCCACGGAAGACTTTGACATCAAATACTGCATTCAAAGAGGTGCTTATGGTAGTGTGTATAGGGCGCAATTGCCGAATGGGAAGGTTGTAGCACTGAAGAAGGTTAATCGCTCCGAAGCCGAGGACCCAAATTTCAATAAAAGCTTTGAAAACGAAGTGAAGCACTTGACTGAAATAAGACACAGAAGCATAATCCGGCTCTATGGTTTCTGCTTGCATAGGCGGTCAATGTTCTTAATTTATGAGTATATGGAGAGAGGGAGTCTATTTTGTGTTCTGAGAAATGACACTGAAGCAATGGAGTTAGATTGGGTGAGGAGAGTGAATCTCATCCAGGATATGGCACACGCCCTGTCTTACTTGCATCACGGGTGTGCTCAGCCCGTTGTTCATAGGGACATATCCAGCAGCAACGTTTTACTCAACAATGAAATGCGGGCTGTCCTATCAGATTTCGGGGCGGCAAGGGTACTACAGGGAAATTCTTCGTCCAATCTCACTTCAAACACAGGAGGGACCCAGGGATATCTTGCTCCAGGTGACTACTCATCTTGTTTCTTGAACAAATTGCAATTATACACTCACCTAAGTCGTTGACCTAGTGACTGGATCCCAGGGCATTTTAGAGGCTCTGTACTGGGCAACATTCGGCTTAAAGTCAACGTTGGACTGTTGTGGGTGTGGAAGTTTATAGTAACTCCCAGCACATTCCTACCCTGTTTGATCAATAAATAAAGAGCAAAGAAAATAGATGATTTCTAAACTTTGGTCCAATGTGCAAAATTGTCATCAATTTTTAATTTGTTTATGTGCTCTTTGGACCTGATCAAATGTGCAAAATCATCCTTGAACTTTTAATTTGTTTAATATAATCTTGAAACTTTGATTCAATGTTTAATATGGTCCTTGAGTTTTTATATATTTTTATGTAGTCTAGGGCTACATGAACATTTATCAATAGTTTAGGGACCACATTAAACAAATTAAAAATCTAGAAACATTGCACATTAGAATAAATTTCAAAAGCACATTGGACCAAAATTTAAAGACCATTCGTGCTGTTAACAATTGACATATAGCTACTTTTTATTAGCAAGAAAACCGTATATTACTAGCAAATAATGTAGAGGGATCATTGAAATTCATGACATTTGTGTTCTTTTCATAGAGCTCGCTTATACATTCGTGGTCAACGAGAAAAGTGACGTATACGGCTTTGGAGTAGTTGCATTGGAGACTATAATGGGCAAGCATCCAAGAAAGATCATATCAAGTTTGTGGACATCATCAGAAGATCATATAATGCTACATCAAATATTAGACCCGCGTCTGCCTTATCCAAGAGAGAATTCCTGGGCGAGAGATATAGCCATATCTGTCACTTTAGCGCTTGCTTGCTTGAGTTCCAAGCCCAAATTACGGCCAACAATGAAACAGGTGTCCGAGGCTTTTCTAGCTCGAAAGTTACTATTAGCCAAGCCCTTTCACGCAATGTCATTGATTGAGCTTCGCATAAACCGAGACGCGTGGTCAAGAGACGACTCGTCCGAAACTTCACTGAGACTCGAACAGTAAAATGTGGGTTTTCAACGTGGTTATAAGCTGTAACAGCAGGTTCCATTGGGGTGAAAGCTTTACTTTGTTGATTGGGATTGGAGTGAGAACTTCGTCTATGTGTATATCTTATGTCACAGGTCTAATATATATGACGAATGGACAATAGTCCAGGTGCAATACAGCCATCGGATTTTTCGTGATAACATGATTGATGATGTGATTATTGTTGGAAGTTTGTTGGTAAAACAAACTAAGTGTATGTTTCATTGTCTCACATTAAAAAGTGGGAGGAAGTGTAATAAGTGGGGTTTCTTTAGTGTACCTAAAAAAATGATTGGGTATGGGCTAGACTCCACCATATCCACGTGCGGCGGGGGCGTGATTATTAGGCACACTTAGCACGCTTGCACGTCCACGGTTTAATTAGCACTAACCCCTTTGTTATTTCTTTTCATACGGTTATCTTATTAACTTTAATCAATTCAAATGTTGCTTTTGTTTTATTGAGAATTTTCGGAAATTATATATATATATATATATATATATATATATATATATATATAATTTAATAATATTATTATTATTTTAATTATTCCGAATTTTTGTTTGTGTCTTTTCAAGGCAACCTTTGAAAAAATACTTGTTCAGTTTGCAACATTTCCTGAAGGGTTGCATTTGTTCATTTTTTTAACTTGTTCCGAATGGATGCCTTTGTTTATCTAGGCAATTTTTCGAAAAAATACATTTGTTCACTTTGCAATTTTTCATGAAGAGTTGTCTACGTTTTTAAGACTGATTTATATGTACATGTCAATTTTCCAGAAGATAGTCTTGTCTTGTTGATGACATATTATCTTAGAGTCTTGTCCATGAATCCTCATGTGGATTGTCCAATTTGCTTGATTTTAACACTTCTTGGCTTTTCCTTCAATTGCATTAAGTTAGCAGCAGTCATTTTCAGTAATGATATAGTTACTGCAAAGTAGGATGGGGGATGCTTGTTGCAGCAAATGCTTACATTTCTGGACAATGATAGTCAATTGTTTGATTACTTACATTGATTTAGCGAACAATTACAGAGCTATGAACCTAGTCGCCGATGGACTAGAATAATTGTTGGGAAAATATGGCTTCGAATTGGGTTTTATGAAGTCGGATCTTTAGAGTAATCAAGTCAGACTTTGAAATATGATATTACTTTGTTTAAAGATTTTTTTGCCCCATAAAGTTGCTAATGGTCACTGGCAAATATTCTCTAGGATACAACAAAGTCCCAAAAATGATAATACTATAGTATTTCTCTAGGATCTCTCTAGGAAACAATTGAAAAATATCTGTAGTTTTTTTTTTCAAAAAGAAGGCTCGAAAAGATAAAAATGATCATACACTCTGTTCTATGGCATTTGGCCTCGTAAGGCTATTCACTGTTAGAAATTTGAGGAAGACTAAAGATCCTGATAATTAGGATCAAATTCAAAAACATGTAAAATTCTACAAAAACCTCTAGCCATTGATGTAGTTTGATTGAAACTCAGATTTACTAATCCTTGAACAATTGATAAATGAATGTTTCTAGCCAATTGCCCTCTCTAGGGGTGAGCATCCTTGGACCGACCCTAGACCGGCTGAACCCAACTAGTCCTAGTCCGATTTCCAAGGGCACTAGGTTGGTCCTTGGTCTTAAAACCCCTAGACCTTGCACTATACGGTTAGTCATCGGACCTGAGAGTCTAAGGTTGATCCAACCCAGACCAACCCTGTATATATTATATATTAGATATATAGTATATATTAAATATTATATATTATATATGTTTGTCTACTCTAAACCCCGGTGCCTCTTCCCTTGTTCTCTTCGCAATTCAGTTTGCCGTGTAAAATACAAAAAGAATGAACCCAAGCCCTAATTCGACCAAAAAAGAAAGAAACCTTCTTCACTTGCCTTGCTCACTTGCTTGCCTAGCGGCCATTCACTCACCTCACCACTCGCCTCTATTCTCTCGCCTTGCGTATTCGTTTTTATGGTTTGTTACTTTTAGCAAGTGTAAATTTCTATATTACATTATCTTATATTTATGTTTTATGTGTGGGAGTTCATGGTTTAGTTGCTCAATGTGACATTTCTTATGGATATGTAATTTAAAAAGTATGTTTGTACTTTTAAGAAAAACAAAATGAAACAAAAAATAATCGATTGGTCTCGAGTTGACCTTGGAATCGGACCAAATCCATAGTGTTGGTCTGGTCCTTGATCCCATGCTCAACAGGGTCCAACCTCAGTCCTAAAAATTAGGACCAATACTATGCGAGTTGGTCTCTAAATTAGGGATTGGATTGGTCCAATCCGGACCATGCTTATCCTTAGAAGCCACCATAAGGAAGAAATAATGTTTTTTTTTTTTTTTTTGGTCATGAATAATGTAGGGTGTTACGAGTGCAATTGGTTTACCATTGCTCGATCACAAAGTGACCGCCATTTCACGTTTTTTGTTGAAATTTTAATTTTAATGAGCGGTTAGCATTGTGGAGAGAATTCCTCTCAAGTGTAATACGTAGATACGTCAATGACTGAAGATGTGACAGAATAGAAAGTTGTCATGCCCCGAATCCCGAGTTCGCGCACATCCCTTGGCGGTCGATTAAAAATGCGACATCCCAGGACGAGTCGCCGATCCATTTTTTTTTTTATCTTCAATTAAACGCATGCGGAAGCAAATTAAATTTACCCCTGGTCAATAAACAAACAATCGGGATAGTAAAGCACAACAAAAGTTGCCGAAAACAACTTATTTATTTATCCACTATTACCCCTAGGAAGTTTACTAATTACAAGCTTTCCTACAGCCACTTCCCATTGATCCTCTCAAAAACCTTTAGGGATTAGGATCAACCTAAACTTCACAAATGACAGGGCTAGCCAAAAAGTGTCGCATCTTGTGCCCACCACATCCGCACTCGACAGATCTCTATGCTACAGCCCTGAAAATGTTTAACCACGACGGGGTGAGATAAAATCTCACCAAGTTAAAACCCCTAAGCCTTGATTAGGATGCGAATTCACCTCGAGGGCAGCCTAAGCACGCACCACACATAAACTCACCTCTCCTCGGTACGTCCCTGCACATTAGCGCGTCTCGTACAATAATAATAGTATAATGTGCATAAATAATAATCAGAACACACACGAGAATTTCATGCGCATTATCGACACATGTGTTCCAATTATTATGACCCCTTGGGCCACAGCCAACACAAGAGTCGGCGGTCTTTCGGCATAACCAAGTATCATCCCGCCCC
Source organism: Eucalyptus sideroxylon (assembly GCA_014182405.2). Classification (NCBI taxonomy): domain Eukaryota; kingdom Viridiplantae; phylum Streptophyta; class Magnoliopsida; order Myrtales; family Myrtaceae; genus Eucalyptus; species Eucalyptus sideroxylon. The sequence goes on from CM024553.2 coordinate 34,131,140, forward strand.
ATCGGGCACGGCATCATCCCGTGTATGCATACGCCTCAGGACAACATTCCAATAAAGGAGCATCGGTTCGGCCTCAACCGCAACTCGGCTTTCGGACCCCCACCGGGCATTCGATAAAATCGGGCATCGTCCCCAAACTCCCGTTGGGTGACAGGTTCAATTACGTGACCACTCAAGCATATCATCAATCAAACTAGTTTTTATTTCCATTATTTAGCCAAGAACACCAAAATCCCTTTTCAAATAATAAACTTTGCAACTCTTTTTTTTTCTTTAAAACTTTCGAAAAGAAATTCATGCAGGGTCACGTATTTGGAATCAACTTGTCAAACTTTGCACACTTCTACTTTAAAACCTCATTGTTTTATTGGGCACATAAAAATTTGGTGTCCGAACTCGATACCTCAATTTTTTTCTATTTCTTTGCCCAACCACCTTTTTTTTGAAATAATCTTGGGTAACCCTTTTTTTTCTTTAAAACTCTCCGAAATAAATTCGTACGTGCTCACATACGCAAAATTAACCCGTCAAACTTTGCCTACAAAGCCATCTTTTGTAATAAAAATCGGAACCTACCTTCAAGCAATCAATCTCATAATATCACACATGCAAACACTCAAAATCATGGATAATCTCATCCAAGAAAACGAGCGTAAAATTTTACGTAATGCCTAATCCATCACTAATTACGCTAATTGCAATTAATTAAATAAATAACTATTAAATTAAGTAAATTACGATTAATTAAACTAAACCAAATTAATTAACATAACCGTGATTAATTAACCTAACCGTGATTAATTAACCTAACCATGATTAATTAACTAATCGCAATTAAAATTAATCTAAACCAAGCTTAATTAACCATAAACATTATTAGTGCTAATCTAATCACCCCTAAGCATAATTAACGGCCTAATCAACTATTAGGGTTAACTCACTAGTTTTCGATGGCGGCGGGCTCGCAGCAATGGCGACGCGATGGCGACGAAAACACGAGACAACCACGGCTTGAATGGATCTCAACGGCGGTGGTGACAATCCCTCCAAGCCCTCGGCCAAGAGGGGAGCTCGGCTTGGGGCTGGTCGGTGGAGGTGCTTGGCGAGGCTGCTGCTGCTGGTGTTGCGGGCGTGGAAGTGGTGAGGCGGTTGTGGGTGAGCTGATGGTGGCTGGCTGTGGCGTGGAGGTGGTGAGTGGAGTTGCGCTGGACGTGAGGTGGGCTGCGGTGGGATGATGGAGTTTCGGTGGAAATGATGGGGTGATGGAAGGTGATGGATGGAGGATGATGGGATGATGAGATGCAGATGAGATGGAGATGCTGAGGTGAGGTGGTGGAGGCGTGCAGTGATGGTGTCGTTGGTGATGATGCAGCAAGATGAAGGGGTGATGTGGCGGTGATGGATGAAGTCGCTGGTGCAGTAGCCAAGAAGAAGGAAAGGCAGAACCAGGTGGAGGGAAAGAAATGTGAGGGAAGGGAGTGAATGTGGGGAAAAAGAAAGAAGAAAGGATCGGCTGAAGGGGGGCTGAACTTGCGTGCGTGAGAGAGAGAGAGAGAGAGAGAGAAGAAAAACATGGGCAGCCAATCACAACCTTGGGAAAAATATCTAATTCAATCATCACATAGCCCCAAAGTTTTCATGCCCCATCTTCTTGGTCACCCAATCACAATTTGCTTCCAATTTCCCCTAATTTAAAGCTTTTTGGGTATAAAAACTCAAATTTCTCATCCCATCCGAATTTCATTTCCTTTTTCTTTTTGTCCGAAATTCATTTTTCCGCAGAATTTCGAACTCATCGAAAATTTGCCGAAAGATGAGACAACATCCAATAAATAAATCGTGACACGCTCAAACATTCAATTCCTGAAATCGAATTAAATTTCATGGTCAAAGTCGATCAAACGCGACTTTAGTACGACCTAATCTATTAGGTAGCTTTTAGGGGTTTTAACGCGTTTGACCCGTGGTCAATAATTTTTTATCCACGTTTGTGCATCTTCGAATCATAGACAAACCACAATTGTCATAAAATTGCGAGGGTTCAATTACGTGTCCCGAATATAATATCAATAGAAAATTGGGTTATTGTCGTTCGACACGAATATCATAATCATGCAAAACCACTTGCAATTCGACTACGTACTTCCATCAAATTGGCTTATATCCGTTCGCTAACCGATTCATAACGGTGTCATATTGACCCTTGCCAATTATTATGGTCAAGCGGTTGACTCGTGAGTGATCAATTCCGAGTATATTCGAAACGGGCCAAATTTCAGGATGTCACAAAAATGATATAACAATTCATGTCCCTCATGAAATGATAAAGATTTCGGAGAAGACTCCCCTGCTTGGCATAACATGGCGTAGAAGACAACTAGACGAATTCCCTATTGAAGTAATTGTTCGCAGTGTAGAATCTTCTATAAATCAGTATGAAGATAACAAATCAAGCAGAGTACAACGAGTTGATCATTTAAAGATCTTTTTTTATTTGTTTTTTATTCAATTTCCTTGTAGATAAAATTGTTACCTTTTATCTTTAACTTTCACCATAATTATTGGTGATGATACATATATGTATATACATATATGTATATATATTATACAACATATCAATGAAAAGTACCGATTCATTGACTCAATTTCTAAGTTTCCTAATGGTATCAGAGCCACACAAGGACACATTGATCTTTTCTTGTAATCATCGTCTCTAATTGAAAGTTATGACCTACCAAGTTTCCTTATCGGAGAAATAGTTGTAAATCATCTTGCAAGTATTGTCTCTAATTGAAAGTCAAGACCTACATGGTTTCCTTACCGGAGAAATAGTTGTAAATCATCTCATAAGTATTGTCTCTAATTGAAAGTCAGGACCCACTCGATTCCCTTATCGGAGATATAGTTGCACCTGTTAAGAAAACTCCTACCAAGTTTTGAAATTGACAAAATTTTCTTGTTCTTGTCCTTATTCTGAAGAATATTAGACTTCTGAAGTCATATCACGGACTCTTATCAAAGTCTATTCATTCCAGAAGTCTTTCCCACTCTGATGCAATCTAGACTGAAACCAAGTTCAGAATGAAGATATAATTAGACTTAGAATTATTAATCTTATGACAATGATATGAGCGTTATAGAAACTTATCTTTAATATTTGGCTTTCTAGCGAAGAATCTCACTTACCCTTTATAAATACATTGATGGAATCAATCACGAATTGATGAAATTAATATTGAAGAAAGTTCCTTTTTAAACATTTACTTATGGAAACCTAGATTCTGATTGTATGAGCGACCGGAATCAACGGATTTCCATCTCAATCTTCAAATGGCTACAAGATTTCCTTAATCAATTATGTCCAATAAATTGATTGGAAGAAATTCCTCTAGAGAATGCCAACGGCTAGTAAGGCGTAGAGAAGTACTTAAAGAGGTCATTCAGTCTATTTAAGATAGTGCATGCAAATTGAAATTCCAAAGTTTAAAACCTTTCCAACCACTTGTTCTTCATCTACAACGCTTATAGATTGTATTCAAGAGAGAAAATCACAAAAAGAGTGACTTAGTGAGGGAAAAAGAAATATTTCACTGAGTGTTTGCACTCGAAACATTGTTATTCTCTATTGATACTTCAATGAATTTCAACCAGAAGGCTATCGGTATGGAAGAGTGGATGTGGGCTTGATCTAAGCCGAACCACTATAAATCTCGTATGCAATTTTCTCTTCCCTTAACTCTTTTCAGCTTTATCCGTTGCAATTTTCTTATAAATTTCTCAAAATTCTAATTCATCTCTTATTTGAGTCTAAATTTTCTTCAGAAGTCTGGTGGCGCTCTTAGTCAAACTCTAACTTATGCATAGACTTTGCTTGCAACATAATATGTTTTGCATTTAATTGTTAAATTTTTTTAACACATATTTACCCCCCTTTAGGTGGTAGTACTAGCATTTTTAATTGGTATCAAAGCATTGGTACTCGTTTTATTGAAGTGTTTTTACTTTTGAGTTAAAGATCTTTTATGACTAGTAACTTGGCACCAAGACGGGTTGAAGGACAGAGCAATACCATGCTACCTTATTTTGATGGAAAAGAATACAGTGTGTAGAAAAATAAAATGAAGGGGTTCCTGAGATCCAGAGATCCTCTAGAATGGGATGTTGTAGAACAATCAACCCAAAGGCAGCTTCAACTTTAGACGAGGGAAAAAAAGTCTTAGATATAGATGCTGAGGAATCCAACCGAGCATAAATTACCAAGAGACAAGCTCTTGATACAAAAGTTATTTATTCTTTATATAGTACCTTGTCTCTTGCTGAATATAATAGAATTTCTTCATGTGAAACAGTTAAAGAAATCTGAGATAAAATTCACATCACTTATGAAGGAACAGATTATGTAAATGAGACAAAAAAAAATATTTTACTTGGCCAATATGAATCTTTCAAAATGAGGCTTGGAGGGTCTATTAGAGATATGATCAGCCGATTTATAAAAATTATAAATGGATTAACATATCAAGGTCAACCAATTTCTGCTCCAATGAAAGTCAACAAACTTCTGCGATGACTTTCAAAGAACTGGAATCATGTGAATACATCAATCGGGAGACATAAAGAATCATGTCGCTTTTTGTTAACAAGCTAATAGACACTCTTCAATCATATGAAAAGAACAGATCAATGACAAAGAGGATCCAAAAGGTAAGAAGTCAATTGTGCTTAATCTAATGCTGATTATGATGATAAAGACATAGATGATAACATGGACGACGTGATAAAGAAATTCAGAAAACTAAATAGGAAATGAAGAAGATTGAATTGGAAAAAGCAAAGCAAGAAAAATTCCTAGAAAAGATCAATGAAAGATGTTGAAACTAGAAAGGATGTGATATACTTTGAGTGCAAGAAGAATGGACACATCAAGCCTAATTGTCCCTTGCTCAAAAAGAAGAAAGGAAAGTGTGAAAAATACAAGAAAGCTCTTAAAACAAAAACCTGGAGCGACACGGAATGTGAGGAAAGTGAAGGAGGAGTTTGCAAATATCTGTTTGATGGCTCACTTTGAATCAGACTCAGAATCAGAGTCAGACTCTAACACGAACTTAGAATCTGACAAGGAAGTCAAGGTAAGTCATTCAAAAATTCCTATTAAAGTTTCTAAGTATATAGATGAACTTTGCTTGAACCTCAAATCTTCTTTTAAAAAAAATTCTGAATTAAAAAAAGGAAAATTCAAAACTCATGCAACAGGATAATTCTTAGAGAGAAAGGTTTCAGAATTTGAAAAACGATTATGATGATTTAAAAGAAAATGTGGATTCCCTTTCAAAAGAAAATGAATGTTTGAAAAATGAGATTTCAGATATTTCTATAAAGTTCTCCAAATGATCAAAAACTTTAGAAAAAATCCTTTCAACTCAAATACCCTATTATAACAAATCCGGTTTGAATTTGAGTAAAAAAAAGTACTATTTCGATTGATTTCCTAATGTCAATGAGAGACTTAGATAAAGACTTCCAAAATCTTCTTACAAAAATCATTTTCAAAAAGTTTTTGAAAACCTGTTGGCCGGAGTGCTCTTAAATATTCTAAGTATAACAGCTCAGAATATTTTGAGAATGAATGTCCTAAAGTTTGAAGACATGTTAAGAAGGATTGGGCAAAGATTGTCTTTAAAACTAACTTGCCGAGACCCAAGAAAATTTGAATACCAAAGAAAGTTTGAGATTTCATTTTTACTACTAGTTACTATTAAAAGGAAAAACAAATGGTACTTGGACAGTAGATGTTCTAGACATATGACTGGAGATTCAAGCAATTTCATAAAACTAAAAAAACAAAAGGGAGGAAATGTTTCATTTGATGGGAATAGTAAAGGGAAAATTATTGGACATGGAACAATGAATATTGGAAGTTTAATCATCAATAATGTTTCGCTAGTAAAAGTTTTTGAATTAAAATCTTATGAGCATAAACCAGTTATGTGATACAGGATTCAAAATCAATTTCCAAGAAGATGTCTGTTCTGAAGTTAGTCAAGAGTTATTTCAATCTTTCACTAGACGAAGACATGACAATATTTATCTTCTGGACATAAGTTCAAAGAGCTCTCAATATCTTATTTCAATTCAAGATGAAGCATATCTCTAGCATCACAAGCTTGGACATGTGAGTATGAAACAAATTGCTAAATTTTCATCTAAGAAGCTGGTTTGAGGTCTTCTCAGAATGATGTACTAGAATTTTGAGTTATGTACTCCATGTATCTTAATAAAATAGGTCAGAAGCTCATTTAAACCTATAAATCAAGTTTCCACTAATCGCCTCTTGCAGTTTCTTCACATGGATCTCTTTGAATCAACTAAAACTCATAGCATTGGTGGTAAGAAATATTACTTAGTAGTTGTGGATAATTATTCAAGATTCACTTATGTTTTCTTCTTGACAAATAAAACCGAAACCTTCTCATATTTTTCAAAGTTTGCTAAGAAAGTTCATAACAAGAAAGGTTATGCCATTTCAATCATAAGGACTGATCATGAGGGAGAATTTGAAAATCAATACTTTGCAAATTTTTGTGGCGAGAATGGTCTTCAACATGTTTTCTCGTCTTCATACACTCTAAAACAAAATGGAATTGTAGAAAGGAAAAATAGGTCGCTACAGGAGATGGCCATAACTTAGCTGATAGAAAGTAAAGTCTCTTCTCGTTTTTGGGCAAAAGCAGTCTCTACTGCCTATTATATAATTAACAGGGTATTTTTAAGGCTCATCCTAGAGAAAACTCCCTATAAGGTGTATAAAGGAAAGAAACCAAAAATCTCTTATTTTCATGTGTTTGGTTGCAAATGCTTCATTTTGAAGAATGGAAATGATTGGCCTAGAAAATTTGAAGAAAGATCGGATGAAGGTATATTTGTTGGCTACTCTACTTCAAGCAAAGCTTACAGGGTCTTCAACAAGAATACACAAATTGTCGAAGAATTTATGAATGTCAGATTTCAGGAAAAGTATTTAAAACCTACAAGATCATACTCAACTCGAAGAGTCTGAATTAGTTTCAGACTTAATAAAGTCTGATTCCCTCGAGGAACCTCAGTCTTCTAGTATTCAACAAGAACACACAAATTGTTGAAGAATCCATGAATATCATATTTCAAGAAAGTATTTAGAGCCTACAAGATCATACTCAATTGAAGAGTCTAAACTAGCTTCAGACTTAATAAAGTCTGATTCCCCCAAGGAACCTCAGTCTTCTAGTGATCAAAGTCAAGCAGAACAAAAGTCAGAAGAATCAAAGAAAACTAATGATCAGCAAATCCTTGCAGGAAGTAACAAATCTAACAGTAACTGGAAGCATAATTTAAGCCATCCTAAAGAACTCATTATTGGCAATATAGAAGAAGAAATCCGTAAAAGGAGACTCAAGTGCACTAACACTTATTTCTAAAATAGAACCAAAATGAGTAGAAGAAGCTTTATTTGACGAAATTTAGATATAAGCAATGCAAAAAGAACTCAGCCAATTCAATATTAATGATGTCTGGGAGCTAGTTCCAAAACCAAAAGGAAAATTGTGATTGGAACAAAATGTGTGGCACCCCTTAAACGGCCCCCGATCCGTTAGAGTTGCCACAGTCACTTTCTCTTGGAGCATACTACTCTGAGACCAAAGAAATTTTAACATAACTTATAGTACTTGGGGGTTTTCATTTGTTTTCTTTACCGGTCCCTGCGCAAATAATATGGCGGAAGCATAATTAGACTACCCTTCATCAAAATATAAAGTGATGCACACCATACTAAAACTTTCATAAATTAGGCCGAACACTTTTATTTATATAAAGGATGGACTATGACAGTTGGTACAACAAAACGCCGAGGTCTTTTTGTGCCTGGCGATTACCCAAAAGAGAACCAACTTCTATCCTTGGATAACATTTGCATCCGTCCATCACCCATGTGTCGGCGTCCCAAAAAAATGCATCTCCTATTACCCTCAACTCTAGGTCATATCTAGTCAGGTCCGTTGGCCGGTGGTGGCAGCAACACCCTCAAAAGGCGACCATCCATACGGATGAGAACTGATATGAACTCCTGGTGAATAGGCTCGGCAGAGCTCAAAAGTCAGCAAAATCCTCACGCGCTCGAATACCAACCCGTGCACCCTAGGATGACAGTGCTCTGACCACTCCAACTGTAGGTCAATCAGGAGTCCATAAAACATACCAGGAGTCGCAAGTAGCGGCGGCATTTTTCTTTTAATCTGAAATGTTAGTCCCCAAGAGGGGTGAGTACAACCACTCAGCAATAAAAGATCCTTTAAACTATATTATGTAGAAACTCTAACTATCCAGATGCATGCAAAACACATGTCATTTATATATATATATATATGCATGCCATCAAGGGTTTATTTACCTACACAACATTCATAAAAACAATTCAATGCCATAACGAACGCATTTTCAATACCGGATGAAACTAACTCAATTTCATAGACAAATTCTCATATCATGCCACATGCACACACATGCACTCCTTTAATGTACCGGATTTTAGCATTCAAAGAAAGGTTTCATTCCCCAGGGACCAGTGTTTGCGTCCCTCTGGGCTTTCACACCCAACCTAGCATTGCGAGACCCTCCGGCACAAACCTTCGGACATCCAAAGCGTGTTCCATCACACCCCTGGGCATCTTGCACCCCACCTGGCATCACGAGGTATATCCAAGGCTCGCCATGAAAATGGTTGCCCCTTCCCTTCGGATTTACGTACAATCCCTACAACCAGGCATCCCGAAACTCCCGAAAACCCTCCGGCACAAACCTCCAGGCATCCAACAGCGTTGACTCACTCGACCCTTGGGCATCCTCGGGGCATCGTCGGCTCACATCTCCGACAATAACATCCACATCATAATATACATCTCATTACAAAAATACATTTCGATGCAATGATGTCAAGGATTCCATGGATCTATAAGACTTTATCAAATTTTTTGATGTCATGTGATATGCTGAATGTCACTGCATCCACCAAGTGAATAACAACTCAAGATACAATGACTCTTAGGACAAAATGAACAATTTCATAGTAAAACAGTGTAAAGGCCAGAATGCACGCTTTCAGTAGAGATTTCGAAATAACCAGCAAATGACCATGAAAACTTCTGAAATTTTAACACGTTATAATTGAGATCTAGAGGAAAAAGTTTCATGAAGAACACTAAGCTAGATTTGTTATGTATAATGAGTAGTAGTTCACACAACTCAGTTCAAATTTCTTTTATCACAGAATAAAATTCGACAGAAAGCATTGCATATTAAAAGAGGTTTATGCCATCGTATTGATTCCGAGAAGTTCTAATAAAAATATATACTCTAGCTCATGCAATTCCTCACAACTTCCGTGAAGAAATCGGGATCAAATTCATATTAGAACTCTTCATAAAAATTTCACAAAGTTGCAGAGTTACACAAGAAATTGTACCGGGTTAAGCAAATTCCGTAAAATCCCACTCCCACCGTGACTATCTTACTTCCACAAGTCTACTAAAAGTCGGTCTTTCATCAATAAATCAACAAGATCAAAATGTATACCAGACCAAAGTAATTCCTCAATCTCATGGTCCCGCTCTACTTCGATTATCCATAATTTAACATTCTACTTTCAGAACTCAATTGTTTCCAAGTCTATTGCACCATACTGGACAATAACAGCATCACATTATATAGATTAATGGACTTTCACTTGCCTCGATGTCCTACGGTTCCACAGCGTGTGGTGAGACGGTGAGGAGTGCGCGGCTCAACGACGGCAGCAACATGCACGCACGGCAGGGACTAATCTCCTTCCTTCCCTTGCCGACTCACTCTCTCACTGTTCACTCGCAACCTTTCTCGCTTACTCTCTCTCGATTACTCCTGGTTTCGCTCACTTTCTCGATTACCCACTTTCATGAGCACAAGATCACTGGTTTTGCTAAAACTAGTCAACAAAAGAGAGGCATGTTTCGGTGGTTGCAGGGGGAACGGACAGCTGGAATGGACATGTCTTCAACATGCCTCCTCATGCATTTCGTTGACTATCCATATGCCAGCAACGTGGCATCATCCAACCAAGCTTCAGTCAATCTCTTCCAATTAGTTGACTTAAATGTCGACTATTAAGGGGTTTTTGGGTTGTTTTGGGCTAGTAGATTAGTGGACGTGCAGTCCTTCAATAACAAGGCCCAATTCTTTAAAAAAAAAAAAAAACTGATCCTTAAACTTGCACAAATATGGAGCATTCTCGATCCCATGGTCTTGGTGGTTCAATAATTTATCAAGTGTACTTATTCATGACTCAAATTCTTGTATAGAAGAAGAATGAGATTGCACGGTGTTTCGATTTCTTTTCTTATCTCACGTGCACTCAAGTGGTATAATTGTGTCGAGTCATCGAAAGGAATATATACACACATACGATCAGTGAAGTCGATAGTCTATTCAACAATCGGACCCTTACTAAACATGAGATATCAGTCAGTTGATGGAATCAAACAATGCTTAAGCAAAATACTAATGATACCATTCGGCGATACTTTTATTGATCAGTCACTGTCGTCGTACATTCACGGTTTGCGAAATTCTCGGGTGCCACAAAATGGGTGTTCAGAAACAAGATGAATGAAAATGGTAAAGCAACCAGGAACAAAGCAAGGCTTGTTGCAAAAGGTTATACGCAAAAAGAATGAATAGACTATGATGAGACATATGCACCTGAAGCTAGGTTAGAAGCCATTAGACTATTGCTTGCATATACATATTTTCATAATTTCAGGTAATTCCAGATGGATGTCAAGAGTACTTTCCTAAATGGGTTTATACAAGAAGAAGTCTATGTGGAACAAGCACCCAGATTTGAAGATCTCAGAAAACCAGACTTCATCTATAGATTGAAGAAGGCTTTGTATGGTCTGAAACAGACACCTTGAGCTTGGTATGAGAGACTGAGTAAGTTTTTGGTAAGCAATGGTTTCAATATATGAATGGTTGATACAACTTGTTCAAATATATGTAGATGATATAATCTTTGGGTCTTCTAACGAAAGTCTGTGTAAAAAATTCTCAAAGTCTATGTAGAAAAAATTCGAAATGAGCATGATGGGGGAGTTAACCTTCTTTCTAGGTCTACAAGTCAGACAATCAATCAAAGAAACTTTCATTTATCAAGAGAAATATGCCAGAGTTGTTTTTTTTTTTTTTTTTTTTTTGGTAAGGAAACAAAAAAAAAAAAAAACAACTCTATATGCCAGAGTTGTTATCAAGAAGTTTAGGATGGAAAATTGCAAGAAGACTGAGACTCCCATGTCAAGTTCTTCCAAACTTGACAAGGATGAAGTTGGAAAGAAAGTTAAGCAAAAGACATACAGAAGTATAATTGATTCTCTTCTCTACCTCACTTCTTCTCGACCTAATATTCTATTCAGTGTGTGCATGTGTGCTAGATTCCAAGCTAACCCTAGAGAGTCTGTCAAACGTATTATCAAATATATTGCGACTTATCCAAAGTTAGGCCCGTGGTACCCAAAAGGATAAGACTTTACATTACTTGGTTACTCAGATGCTGATCTAGCTGGTTGTAAAGTTGTGACAACTTGATTTTCAACCCTATTTTCGATGAAATAAAATGGGTTTTTCATCGATGTGCTTATAGTCATTTTCTCTTAACTGATCACTCACGAGATAATTAATCTATCAAGTGAAACCGTTAAGGAATCTAAACGTGACAAACTTGAGAATTCGATCGAAAATCGATTGCTCGACCGTGTTAATCTGCAATGGTCAATACAACACCGTCAAAATCGATTAGAGACTAGAGATAGGTCGATTCGACAGAGGCATATGATTAAGTGTGGGTGATTCCACCAAATTGTAAAATTCGGGTCGAACGGCACTAAACCGATTTTTCTGTCATTTTTATACCATGTGTCTATATTTGAAACCTCAATATTTTCACAACAACCAAAAGTCGCCTATGAGTCGAAGATGCACAATGTGGATCAAAAATAATCGACCACGGGTCAAATGCACTAAAAATTCCTAAAAGCTACATGGTAAGTTAAGTCACGCTAAAATCGTGTCTGATTAAAATTAACCACGAAATTGAAAGTTCTGTCATGTCACGATTTATTTTAGGAACGTCAACTCATCCTTTGAAAAATTTTCACTGAGTTCAAATTTTCGATGAAAAATCAAGATTTGGCAAAATTGGAACGGGAAATTCGAATAGGCCAAATTGGGTGCATGTTTGGCCTTTAAGTTGAACCAATTCGCAAGGAAGATTGTGGAATTGAGTATGGACTTCCTCCATGGCATTTTGGCCATTGAATTAGATTGAATTGGAGTGGAATTGATGGAATTGAAGTTGGAAATGTTGGAAATTCAAGGGGGGGCTGCAACATTTCAACACCATCCTTGGCTTCTTGAGGAAGATTAGGAGGGGAATGGCTGTTGTGGATGAGGCTGAGGTAGGTGGGGGCCAAGTGATGTGTGTTTGGGATATTTCTTGAAGACTTTGGTGGCTTTTGTCCCTGTTCAACCAGCAAAGCTTCTTCTTCTTCTTCCTTGTCCCTTGGTACTCCATTGTTGCTGTTTTGAGAGCCAAAGATCAACAGAGGATCAGCTGCTGTTTTGAGAGCCAAAGACCAATAGAGGATCAGCCAAGACCAACCAGCAACCCCCTGCAGACGAGCCAGCCACCGCTAAGCAGCCTCACACCCGCCCGAGCCCGCCCGAGTCATCACGGCGTCCCGCTCGCGCGTCCATCTGCCCCACGTCCCAAGCCGTCGTCCACGAAGCCAGGCTGTCGACCAGCTTCCTCCACCACCCGTCCAAGCTGCCATAGCATCTCCGAGCCGCCAACAACCCCACTTGGTCCCGCCATTGCCGCCTAGCCATCTAGCTCCGCCCACCAAGTCCCTCGATCGCCCCTTCTAGCCAGCCAGAAAATCGAAGTTCCAACTTGGGCTGTGTAGGTCTTTTTTGGGCCCTTCCAAGCCTTGTTGGGTGTTACCGTAGGCCCGTGTTTCACTCGCCTCTAAGTTGCCTTCGTCGTGAACTCATCGGCTCACAAATCCGATGATTTCACTTGCTAAACCTTGCTTAGGGGGTTAATTATGCTTAGTGGAGGATTAGATTAGGCTAAGATTGGTTAAAGTGGTTAGATTAGTGTAATTAGTAATTTAGTTGGTTAATTAGGCTAATTAGATGGTTAGATTAGTTTAATTAAGGGTTAATTAGATTATGTGATTTATCTAGCCTAGTATGTTAGTTAATTAGGTCCAGTTAGGTGGTTAGATTAGTGTATTTGGCTTAATTAGGTATTTAATTAATTATTTGACATTTATTTAATTAATTTTGTAATTTATTTAATTATTTAATATTTTCAAAAATTATACCGGGATAGCCGGTCGTTAGAATTTCGTGCCGGTTGTCGTGGTGTAATTAGTTTATGCAATTGAGTGCTAATTTGTGCAATTGAGTGATGATTGTTTATTTTTAGTTATTATTTCAAAAATGTGGATTTTTGGCATTTAATTAAAAAAATACCATGTGTCAGATTATGACACCAAAAATGTTTTTTAAGTACTATATCAAATATTGGGATTTTAAAAAGGAATGATCACTTTTCTAGTTCGATCTGACCGTGTACCCACACACGATTATTTTACCAGGTGTTTTTAATACGAAGAAAATAGGCCAAGCACATTATTTTAATTGAGGCATTTGAGTGCAAAGCACAATGTCTTTGGCCAGGATTAAATGGTCGTGTGATTGTTATGTGAATCTGTCGCGAGCTTTTACGTTAAGCGATGCTCCTATATGGAATGCCCCTATCAACGAATGCTGATCGCGGTAGAGGCCAGACCGAAGCTCCTTCGAGAATGCCATCTAGAGGTAGACGTTGCCGCACTCAAGGGATGAGACGATGCCCAACTATGCCAGAAGACCGCTGAACGTCGAGTAGGCCATGCCCATGGGGCCATAATCAATTGGAACACATGAATGAGTGATTTAAACACGCCTGATTATGGGACAAAATTGTATGGCACAGAATGGAACGTGTCATAACGATTTGGCCTTATAATCGGGACCCCTATGATTGTTTGAGATACAAGTTGAGGCGTTCCAATTGTTGAGTGTTATTACTGTATATATCTTTGTTATATGAACTTTACTAACGTGGAGGAAGGAAATGATGCGAGGTAAGTCTCATGTGATGTGTGTCTAAACCACCTCTAAGTGTATTTCCTTGCTAATCGAGGTTTAGGCGTGAACTCGCTAAGACATTGTCTCACCCCGTCATGGTTTTACTTTTTACAGGTCCCTAGATGGAGGCATGCCCGATTCATTTTGGACAGCCACAGAGGTATAACGAGCAGAGCACCAACATTCCTATCCTCAGGAGTCCCTGACTCCATGAGCTCATCATGACCACTATCTTGGTTGATGAGGGCCTACCATAGTTGGTACCTCATCGATTCAAGGCGTGGTTTCATCATGGACCTAATGGGGTGCGGGAAAGTCCTTTTCAGGGTTTCGACGTACTCGCCGTTGAAGGCAAGGGGGTAGCTGACCCATCTGACAGTGTCGTGATAGATCCGGATCCCAAGTAGATAGGGTCTGGGATAGGGTTAGCTCGGTAATCTCTTTTGTTTATAGACTCTTGTATATAAACTCGGTGTGTTTATAAAAGTGTGTTTGTGAAAATTTGTTGTCCTGCTTTTCTATCCCATGTTTGTGTTGTTTGAGGATTGTTTATTTTTCTTTCGCATGTGTATGAATTGATTTGGGTCGGCGACACGTCCTGGGAACGTCGCAATTTTATCGACCACCGAGGGATGTGTGCACGCTCGAGGTTTGGGGTGTGACAAAAGTTGACAGGAAAAGTACTTCAAAAACATGCCAACTCTTAGGACAAATGTTAGTGTCCTGGTTCTCAAAGAAGCATAACACCATGACACTCTCAACAATAGAAGTAGAATATTTTGCTCTTGGAAGTTGCTATCCACAAATTCTTTTGATCAGGCAACAACTAAGGGACTTTGGAATAGAAGAACTTTGCACTGAAATCAGATATGACAACACAAGTGCAATTAATCTTACCAAAAATCCTATTATTCATTCAAGGGTAAAGCATATTGAAATTTGCCATTATTTCATTAAAAAAAAACCATATGCAAAATGGCGAAATCAATGTTCAATTCCTTGATTCAAAGAATCAAATGGCAGATATCTTCATGAAGCCAATAGAGTAAGGCTTATTCGAGTCCATCAGTGAAAAGCTTAATATTACTCTTGCATTTGGCTAAAGTCTATAGACGAGCAGACTCATTAGTTCAACCTATGGAAGAAACATTCTTCTGAAAGCCTTCCAGACTCAAGTAGTTAAATTTCAAATTTTGGCACGTAAGTTTCTTTCCTTCTTGAACATGTACGATTATTCTCGAATTATTACTTGTCTTTTATATTTTTGGAAATTGTTATATCTCTACTGATTTTCCGAAGTTAATTTTTCAAAAATTGTTAACAATTATATTTTTAAAGTTTAAAAACAGAATTTTTTTTTTTTTGTGCCTGTTCAGTTGCCCTGCTTCATTTTCTTTAAATAAAATCTTCGACTCTTTTTCTCGATAACCAGACTCTCTTCAAATCCCAATATTATTCTCAAACCCTCACTTCTCTTGATCTACTCTCACATTCTTCGCAAAATTTCTCACTTGATCACTCACAAACATGTCATCAAAGTCCTCCAAGTCTGTTTTGATATCTTATCAAAGGAAATCCTCTTGTATTGCTAGTCGTGGGCCTCAATTTGTCCCAGAAAGTCTGACGCATTTTGATCTCACTGGAGATGAATCGCCTCGAAGCACGACTCAACAATCAATGGAGGAAGAAGTTACTCAAGAAGCAACTCCTATTTTGGTAAGAAAGCCTGAGATACTTCTAAAGTATTATGAGTTTTTGAAAAAGGGAGGAAGTCCCATGGATTTCATAAGTTCTTTCTTGAAAGAAAATGGCTATGGGAACAAAACCTTGTTCTTGAGAGCCATGGAAAACTTAGGGTTGGTAGAGGCTGGAAGAGAAAAAAAGAAATTTTAAAATTTTCCTGCTAATCCTCACTTTGGCACAGAAGATCAGACTAAGAGCAAAAAGGAAGACGATGATGAAATGGTGTTCAAAAATCTTCAACCCAAAATGGGTTTTGTTGCAGAAATCGTTGGAACAAAAGGAAAGTTATTTCAATCAAAAGACCATAAGAAAGCCTACTCACAGATGCTGAACAGGGGGGTCATCAACCCTTGAACCGTAGATTTTGATTTAAGAGAAAAGTTTGCCAAGCTTCAGATGGAGAGGTTCTGTGTGGAGTCATTTGACGCTTACCCCAAATTGACCGCTTATTTTTATTCCAACTTGTCTGTTTTGGATCCCACTCACATTCAATTTACAATGAGTGATAAAGTGTTTGATATTAATTTGTTGGCTGACATTCTAGGGGTAGAAAGGAGTGGATTCTTACCCATTAATGTGTCTAACAAGTAGGTCACCAAGTTTCTAGTGAAGGATTGGATACCTAGGGAAAGCATTACTTATTCTAGGATGTCTGCTTCTAATATTTTACTCCACAAGATTATCATCAACTGCGTTAAACTCAAGGCTGCTTCAAAAACTGATGTTTCCATATTCTAAGCAAAAATTATGTGGGCCATCTATAATGGTGTTGCTTTCTCACTCCCTCACACAATCTTACTGCACATGTACAGCACTGTTATGAAGGGAAAAGGGACAACTTTTGTACACAGCATTGGTAACTAGACTCTTCCAATACTTTCAAATTCAACCACCATCCAAGTTTTGCTCTAGAACCATTGTCCCCATGCAAATTAGACTTAAAATGATCTCAAAAATGAGATTAAAGGATCTCTTTGGAGCCTTGAAACTTTTGAAGAAAGAATATGTTAGCAAAGCTAAGTTAGGATCTGCTACAGAGAAGAAGCGCAAAGGGAAAAGCGTTGTCTCGAGAACTCCAAAAAGAAAACGACATGTTCTTCTTCCTCAAGATGAAGAAGAGGAAGATGATGAAGACGAGACCATCTTTGCTATTGCCATGCATGATCCTCTTGGAGGTATAGCTAATTCTAAGGAAGAAGAAGAGGATGTAAGCGAGAAAGAACCATAAGAAGAAAGTGATGGAAAAGAAATTGGAGTAAAAGAAAGTGAGGATGATGACTCAAATCGTGACGAGGGAGATGCCAATGTGAACGAGGAACACGAGGACACTAACAAGGAAGAAGAAGATATAAGGGAAATTGATGCACGAGATAATGGGGAGATGGGAATTGGTAAACAAACCAGTGCTGGAAGAGAAGGATTTCAAGAAGGAGAGGTTATTTCTCAGACTGAAGCTGCTAAGACGGGGGGAGTAGGTGAGAAATCTCCTCTTATCGAACCAACTGCTAGTGATGGCATCAGTCGATCTCCTACAGATGCTAAAGATATTTATACATCTTATTTCCCTGAAATCTCAGATAAAGAAGTTAATGTTCAAGGGGAGCAACAAATTTCACATGTTCATATCGATGTTCCTTCACATAAAGATACTCCACCGGTACACTTTGCAGAAGTTAGTGCCCAAACTAAACCAAAATCAAACTATCATCGGATAGTAGAGCTCCTTTTGGAGATTAAGGCACAACAATATGGGATGGAGATTGAAATCCAGAAGTTGCATGATGCTCTCGATACTACCTTAGAGTCTCTCACTAGAAAGATATAATCTCTTGATGATAAAGTCCAGACTATGAATCAGCAGGCATCATAGAATCTGGCAAAAGTTGAGATTGTTTTTCAGTGTCTCACTAAGCTTGAGAAGACCGTGTAGACTTTGGAGGACTCTTGACTTGTTCGTGTTCCTAAACAACCCTGATCATTTTCGAACCAAACTCTTTTCTTTGTGCTTGTTTGATTTCTCTTTTTACTGTTCACAAAAAAAGGGGAGAGTTTTTGCAGATTGCTTTGATTCGGTGCATGAGTGCATGATTAAATTTTTCTATACTGGTGTGGTTTTTTTTATACAGATTTTTAATTAATGTGTTTTGTGGATGCATACTATGTGTATTTTGTGCAAACTTTATTCTGTTTACTGTCCGTTATCTCTATCAATTATCATGTGCTGCTAAAGTGTTGTTTTGCATGATAACTTTCATATTATGCTTAAATCTACATGAAAGTTTTGTCACCATAAAAAATGGAGAGATTATTGAGAAAACTCCTACCAAGTTTTGAAGTTAACAAAACTTTCTTGTTCTTGTTATTATTCTGAAGAATAGTAGACTTCTGAAATCATATCGCAGACTCTTGTCAAATTCTATTCATTCCATAAGTCTTTTCCACTCTAACATAATTCAAACTGAAACCAAATCCAGAATGAAGATATAACCAAACTCACGATTATTAATCTTACGACAAGGATTCAGTATGAATGTTATAGAGATTTATTTTTAATATCTAGCTTTCTGGCAAAAAAATCTCACTTACCATTTATAAATACATTGATGGAATCAATCACGAATTGATGAAATCAATCTTGAAGACAAGTTCCTTTTTTTGGGAAGCATCTACTTATGGAAACCTAGATTTTGATTGTATGGGCGACCAAAATTAACGAATTTTTATCTCAATCTTTAAACGGTTACAAGATTTCCTTAATCAATTCTATCCAACGGATTCATTGGAAGAAATTCCTCTGGAGAATGCCAACGGCTACTAAGGCGTAAAGAAGTATTTAAGGAGGTCATTCAATTTATTTGAGATAGCACGTGAAAATTGAAATTCCAAAGTTTGAAATCTTTCCAACCACTCATTCTTCATCGACAGCGCTTATAGAATGACTTTTAGTCAAACTCTAACTTATTCATAGACTTTGCTTGCAACATAACATATTTTGCATTTAATTGTTACATTTTTTTTAACACCTATTTACCCCCTCTTTAGATGGTAGTACTAGCATTTTCAACACCAACGCAAACTCAGACGTCAGAAAATGGAACTGAAGTCAGTAACCCAAAATACACATTATGGGTGCGGAGTGACCGCCTCATAAAGTCTTGGATCATGGGCATACTCTCATAAGAGATTCTCGAACATGCGGTTAAACTGCAAATAGCAGCAAAAGTATGGAAAGCCCTCCTCGATCATTTCAAGCAAAGTTTGGTGACTCATGAGCTTGACCTTCTTGGACAACTTCACCAAATCTGGAAAGAAAATAAGCCTTTAGCTTGTTCACAATGCAAAATCTTCTACAAATCAGTATGTAGATAATAAATCAAGCAAAGTACCAACGAGTTGATCATTTGGAGGTCTTTTCTAATATCTTTTATTTAATTTCTTAGGAGATAATATTGTTATCTTTTATTTTTAATTTTCATCATAATTATAGGTGATATCTCTATATATTGTACAGCATATTAATGAAAAGTAAAGCTTCATCGAATCAATTTTTGAGTTTCTTCATTCCCCATGTTGATTAGACACCTGACGTCAATACTCAAGGGACTTTCACTCCATCCTACCACAGCTTTATGCAGAATTGGTCAAACAGTACATATAGAATCATTTAATACTCTACCTCGCGTGTAAAGGGGGTGTGTCCCATGTGAAATTCGAGATCAAATGTAACCACGTTAAATGCATAAGGCCAGGTAGGAGAACGAACAAAATGGAAAGAGTAGAGACGAAATAAGGAGTGTCGGAAGTCCACAACAACGACCTTTAATTGATTGTGAGATATTCAGTTAGATGAAATTTCTCTCGCAAGTTTAAATATTTGGAAATGGATGAAAAAATGAAAGGTGCTCAGACAAGACAGGGGTTATTAATCTTATTTATGCAGACGACAATGTGTTCTATCGCATATATGGTCTCCAGCAAGCATTGTCAGCTTGTTTCGATCAGTTTACCTTCTCTTTTTATTTCCTCTTTTGGGTCTTTCGGCATCGACATTTGTTTTGTAGCACTCGATGGATTTTACCATCTTTGATACTTTGTAGTCTTCTTCTTTACAAACCATCAACGTGGTTGGCCAATAGATGAATCAGTCATTTTTCATTTTTGAGGTCACCAGAGCCATTCACGAGTGAGCAAAATACCAAACAGCTCATACTGAGTTAACTAATTGCGGCATACTTTGCGTAAAAAGACTTTTTGATTGTTAGCATCATTGTGGTGTAGTTGTGAGCGGGTTGCTAACCTAGGACCTATGTGGCATGCGTGATGTGGAGTCGTTATGGCTTAAACGGAATATTTCATAGTGCGTGTAAACCTCTTATGTTAACGCATAGAAATTTTAGATATGGAGATCACCTACTCCATGGTCACGCGAAAAAAATCCCTAGGCGTATTTCCTTTTGACTTCCACCCAATATAGCTTGTTATGTTTGTCATCATTTGAGCGAGTGACGTGAGCCTTCCGGGATCTCTAATTTTTGTTCTCATAGGATATACAGGTCTCAACTCAACTTAACTTGGCAAGATTTCATTATGTATGTTAATAAATTGCAATTTCACTTAAAGATTTGGAGATTTTGAGAGTGAAATAACCTATAACAAATATTTTTGTGCTAGTTTTCCCATCATATAGTATGTTTGGTCGATCGAAGGCTTTTCGTGTTACTTAGTTTCCCGTTTTATCTCGATACAAGCGAGCAGCAGGATGCCTGAGCAACCGTAGGCATGGAATTAGAATGTGACAGTTTTTTCCTTCTCTTTGTCTATCTAGAGTTGCTTAAAAGAATAGAATGCGACTTCAATGTGTGGATAGTTAGGCAAAACAATAATAATAACAATATCGATAAGAGTATTAAATTACCAATAATAAAAATAAGAAAATGGTGAAATCACTAACCTGGATTTTCACTCCAACCCCCAACAATATAATATTCCCAATTTCTTTTTTTTTTCTTTTTCAAAAAAGAAGTCATCCCAAGTTGAATAACCTAATTCATTTTAAAGTGCATTTGTTTTACGAAAAAATTAAGATTTAGAAAATATTTTACAAAAAATGATTGATTGTACTATTTAGCAAGTTAGTCAATAGAGAATGTTTTCACGATTGACAATAATTTATCCCTAACTTTTTTTGTGGGTGATGAAAATATTTTTATTTATTCATTTTTATAAGTGATATGAATGCTTATTTGTTAGAAAACATTTTTCAAATCTTGAATTTTTTGGTGTCTTTAAAATTTTAACACACATATATATCTAACCATCAAATCGCCCCGATTTTGTCGTTATTCCTCTTTGCAAATTAAATCATAATGTTTGCTTCATGAAAATGACTAGGTCAACAAACGATCTAATCCCTCCACAACTATGCCTCAATCTTCAAACCCTGTCATTTGCTTTTAGTATATCACAAATATTCAACTTTAATCATCATTCTTAATTTTATTTCTTTGAAGTGATCGCACAATATCTACTATAAATTAAGAGAAGTAACCTATCTATATTTTGTATAATTTACCCTACACATATTTTGTCATTTTTTTTTTTTGATCCAGGGAACCTCGTGCGCCGCTTCGTGAAAAAGTAAACCCTAGGGACAGGTAGTCATCACCACCCTTGCCTGCCGAGTAAATCGCTTGACGACGCCGTGGATCAAACTCGGGACCTCTCGTGAAAAGTTCCCTTGCCCAACCACCTACGCCACCACCACGGGTGGTCACATATTTTGTCATTAATATCACAAAAAACTTCAAATTGATATAGATGTGACAAATTTACTCAAAATTAATTATTTTAACCAAAAAAATGAGAAACCTCTGTTAATTTCTATTAAATTGAATTGATTACACTTATAATAAACGTATGATAAAACTTCAAACTAGTACACCCATCAATTATCATGTGCCATCTAACTCACCAATTTGATGGTAAGATTTAACGAAACAAACGGAAGATAAATTTATAATGGATATGCTTGAGGTTTTTTATGATATTAATAATATTTTTAGAGTCCTCGAAAGATGATCTATTGCGGTTCCTCGGTCAATAATAAAAATAATAATATTTTTAGAGATGTAAAATGGGATTTTAATCTCCGACGACGACGTCGTTATCTCCCCTCTCCTCTCCTCCCCTCTCCTCTTCCATGTTCTTAAACCCTACCAAAAAACCTCGGTCGCCCAAACGACCCGCCAAACACGAACGTCCATCTGCTCGATCCACAGCCCTGCAACACCCGAAATCTCGATGGAGGTGGTGATCGCCTCCTCCTCCGTCGCCGACGCCGGCATCGGCTGCTGGGACCTCCACACCGGCGCCGAGCAGCTCCGCCTCAAGTCCTGCGCCTCCACCGCCCGCGGCCTCACCTCCGTCGGCCACCGCCTCGTCGCCTCCTCCCAGCTCCGCGACCCCTCCGCCACTTCCGGCTCCGTCTTCTACTGGTCTTGGGATAGGGTCGGTTTCTCTTCACCTGAAGTTTACACCAATTTTTTTTTTTTCTGGGTTTTAATGTTTAGGCTCGTGTTATTGGTGCCGCTCATGTGTTTGATTCTTTGCCTCAATGAGTGAATTTGTTCATTCTGGCCGTGCCCTTCAATGCAGCCCCAAGTCGAAGTTAAGAGCTTTCCCGCCGAGCCGATTTTGCCGCTCACGGCGAACAGCGAGGGCACGTACATTGCTGGCGGGGGTGTTTCCGGCGAAATTTACCTATGGGAGGTGAATTTTTCGTATCATTTGTCTTTCAGGTCATCTTGATAAAGAGGGGGAAAGGGATCTTTCGTTTTGGGTGTTGCACCTTGATGTGATTTTGGCGTGGTTTTTGCTGATTTATTTGTAGGTTCCAACTGGTAAACTGCTTAGAAAGTGGCATGCTCATTATAGGGCTGTTACTTGCTTGGTATTTTCGGACGATGATTCGCTCGTAATCTCCGGGTCAGAGGACGGATCCGTCAGAGTCTGGTCCCTTTTCATGTACTCAGCTTTACCCTTTTCCCACCTTGTTAATTAGTTTCAATTGAACAGAAGATGAGTGTTTAATGTCTGGAAGAGATTTTGTTAATTTCTCTCTCTCAATGACTTCTTTTGCATTCAGGATATTTGATGATATGAGGAGGCAAGAAGCAACTCATCTCTATGAGCATAGTTTTACTGGGCATGCACTGAGAATAACTGATGTTGTCATTGGTTATGGTGGATCGAATGCAATTATCGTTTCAGCATCAGAGGATCGAACATGCAAGGTATGTCGTTTTTTCATCCACGACAGTTGTTTCTGGAGATATAGTGGAAAAGTTGTAGTGGACACAATAAATGTGGCCCTGTCTTTGGCATGTTTAGGATCTTAAAATAAGAAATCTCTTGTATAATCACTAGTCCTTTTGATTGGAATTATTCTGCTCTTTTCAACCACTGCTAGTTTGTCCATCCGATTCCCATAATTTACTAATGCCCAAGAAATAGTTGAAAATTAATTTTTGGATCTGGGGTACCTTCAAGCGCCTCGTGCATGGGGTTGAAGTCATGCATTATAGTCAACGGTTAATAAAAAGGATGAAAGACATTTTCTTGAAGCGAGACATAGCTTATTTGTCATGGATATTGGTTTTCATTTGCTGCTAAATGTGTGCTATTTATTTACTACTTTTCATGAACATTACGTCTTTAATTTATGGTTTTTATATGGTTTATTTTGCCATTTTCTTTTGGTTGTGAAATTTTTTTTGGGAATTCTTTCACAGTTATGTGTCAAACTACATCTGTAAGGAATTCATTCTTATGTGCAATTTCCAGGTCTGGAGTTTATCTAAAGGGATATTGTTAAGAAACATTGTCTTTCCATCAATGATATATGCAATTGCTTTGGATCCTGGGGAACATGTCTTCTATGCTGGCAGCAGGGATGGGAAGATATATGTTGCTGCTTTGAATGCTGAAAGTAGCTCCAATGATGCTTATGGAATGTACATAATCGGTTCGTTAGCTGATCACAGGTTTGTCATTATCCTATGGTGCCATTGTCTGCATTTATCCACCTGATCCTAAGATATGATGGAAACTGTTGTAAATCACCCAGTACACCTCGAATATCATCTTTTTGTGGGACCAGCTCAAGAGAATTATTTTGGGTCTCCATGGCATTCACACCAATTATTTGAGTTATTTCAGAAGTTTGACCATTTTGATATTAGCCTCATGAAGAGTGTGTACCAGTATTAATACGATACACTGGGTATCAAGGAAATTTTTGGTCTCTGATGCATAAGACTTCTTATCAATTTCTATCAAAAAATTTGCGGAGCCTATTTCAATTGTGTACTGATAATTCTTTCCCCTGCTTTTGAACAGCAAAGCTGTCACCTGTCTGACTTACAGTAACAGCTTAAACCTACTAGTTAGTGGCTCAGAGGATGGTATGGTTAGAGTTTTGGACCCTAAAAGTGGAAACGTCGTGCGGATGTTTCGACATTCAAAAGGTTTTATTCTCTAATTGTCACAGATATTTCATCACTATCAGATGTGTTTATGAGCTTCATCTTGCCATATATTCATGAATATGTGTTGTATAGTCTAGTCCAGAGCCTTCTATATCCCATTATTGTGCATATTCTATGATGTTTATTCATGTATTCAAGTCCTAAATATGTAAGTAGTAACAGTCTCATGTGAATAAAGAGCAGATGATCCTGTTGCTTCATCTGCCTTTCTATTTATGTTTGCATTGGAGATTCAAGTATTGCCATTACCAACATTTTATTGTTCTTTTTGCCTTGACGCAGGACCTATTAACAATGTCCAAATTGTGAGGAAGCAACTAGGTTTCAACCCTCGAATGCTTGTAAATCCACAGGGCTCCTCAAGAAGGCATGGATCCTTGTTATCTCCACCTCTAGAAAAATACACTAATTCAAGTGATGATGATTCAGACTTCAGAACAGTTGTTAGTCTGCATGGCACTAGCTATGAGCCCCTAGAGAGTCCACACATCAGTTCAAATGCAATGAATCAACAAATTGAAGAACTGCAGGTTTGATATTCATGACTTTTTTTGAATTGTTATGAGGAGGTTTTAGGGTTGATGTGCAAACACAACCACAGTTCCATGTCATAATATATAGTAATTTTTAGAGTGACTGCATTTGCAAATCGGGTATGTTACAAATGTGGTAACTGAACTTTCAACCTACTTTCAAACAGGCCACTTAACTTCCAATTATTAAATCTAGGTTAACCCACTTTGATTTTTCCTCTAATCAGGGCAGTCTAATGATTAATTGACCAAAATCTTGCCAGAAATCTGAGTGGAGGCTTTCTTGGCTTATTTCAATCTATTGTGTTCACTGAAAGTGTCTCAATGCACGTGTGTGACTCTATTACACTTTAAATATTCAACTTTAGATAATTTCCATCTCAGGCCATTCAATTTTAGATAACTTATAATAAATTTTGCGACATACCACAACACTTAAGCTGCCAAGTCAGATTAATATCAAATTAGATTAGTGTCAGCTACACAAGCCGCAGAATCCAACTAGGTTTTTGTTGACCATCACTATAGTGCCCTAATTGAAAGCAAAACTAGGGTTGAGAGACTCTGATGTTGAAATTGAAAGTTGTGTGACCTGTTGAAAGGAAGTAAAAAATTGAGTGACTTTTAATGAACTTACCCAAATTTATATGCTTTGTAAAAATAAAGTGATCAGTCTAAAGGAGAATTCTAGTGATAATTGATTAGTCAAATTTATTCATCATGGTTGATGTGAGCTTGAAGTTTTGGATGAAGAGAAGATGGAGAAGGAATCAAAACTATGGAGATTGGACAAGGCATGATATAAAGAAGTATACCTCAAATTATTGTGCTGAAAAACTTCCCAAAGGCTGAAGTATTCCTTCTCCACTGTCCAGAGCTTTGATTCCTTGTTAAGTGTATCTCTAAATTTTCAATCTCACATCGGTTGACCATAACAAATGAATTTGGTTAATGAACCACTAGTATTCTCTCTGAGACTGTTCACCCATAATTAACCAAAACACATGAATTCAGGTTATTTCACTTGAAGTTGCTCATTTTAACTTTTTTTCCACTAGGCCACCTGATATTGAATTTCAACCTATAACTAACTCAACTTCAATTTTGCTTTCACTTAGGTCACTCTAGTGATGGATTTCCCAAAATTTGTCAGGGACCCGATGTGGCCTACTTGAGTGGTTGATTGTAAACTTATCTACTTTTAATTTGATGTTGCAGCTTGAGTGCATTGATATCTCATTGAACTTAGGGAAAGTTGATTGGTCTATGATTACAGTTATTTAAAATTGAGTGACCTACAATAGAAGTAATCCTTTGAGTGACTAACAGCTACAGTTAGTACAATTAAGCCTTACACATCCACCGTGGCATTTTTGGTATACACAAAAGATGGAAATAGGCCACATATGCTGCCACTTAATTTTCTTTTTAGATTTTGATCAACCGATCATCAGTGGTATACTTGAAAGTAAAACCAAAGCTCAATGACGTAGACTTTTAAAAATAAAAACTAAACGGGCAAGTGACCACCAGTGAAGTTTTGCCCAGGGTTAAAGTGTCATATGATGAACTTGATTGAGTTTTTTATGTGATAATAATATGTTATTAGATGCATTGGAGAATATTGTCTAAAGTGTTCTGTGTTGTAAATGATTAAATCACGTGAGAATAACTTCTGTTAGGACTTATGAGATGCATTGGCACTCCTCTCTAACCTCTCTGCCATGGCTTTTTTTCAGAGACAATCTTCTTCCTATGCTACTGAGATGGAGCTAGAGAGGCTAAAGGTTGATTGCAAAAGATCCACGCAAATGGTTGAAAGATGGAAGCAAATGTATGAAAACTTGCATCAATTTTGTGTAGACGAGCTTTTGGACATAGATCAAGCTCAGCCAACTAAAGCAGGTTTTACCTGATACAAAATTTTGTCCCTTCCTTTTATAAAATATTACAAAATTTCATGGAAATGATTGGATCGGCATACATAGTAGTTTCATGAGATGGCTTTTTTTATTACACCCTAAAGTTATATACTGCGCATTATGTTGTTTGCTGTGTGTTCCTCAGGGAACCATGCTCTGATTACTGTTCTGATTTCTCAAGATATAAATGGCCCTCCATAAATTAAGGCCCTCAGTTCTCTTGGGAGTTATAGTGCATGGAAAAGAACGAAGAAATTCCAGTTAATTGGGCCAAAGTTTTTAGTTTGGTTCATTTCAGTTTAAAGAAAAACTGGGTTCTTACTGGTTTCCAGTCCAATTTTGGTTTAAGATCACCAATTGTTACCATGGAAATCAAAGGAATGTCGAGCATATTCTGGGGCCAAAATTTTACCTTTACCACAGTCATGTCTATGCTTGCATTCATCGTGATGAAACAGTTAAAGCCCTTAAGAGAAAAAAATTGTATATTGCTAGAAACTATATTTCATGTAGCTAATTACAAATTAGGTAGTCTCAGTTTACAAATTACTACAAAATCATTACCCAAGACATATACATTTAATCATCTTCCCAACACTCCCACAGCATGTGTGCTTGGTCCTTTCATGAAAAACAAGATTTGAAGCAATTTGAATAGTTGCTTGATCATCATAAAACACTTTAGTAGATTGTGATTGAGTAAATGCCCAACTTACTTATTAACTCCGACCAACTCAATTCACAAGTGGTTACCGCACTAGTCTTATAGTCAGCTTCTAGACCCATCTAAGTGCAACTTTAACATGCTAAACGTTCAAGTTACTGCATCCTGATTAGAGGGTCAACTTGTGTCTCGGGATGTTATTTATGTCATGTCAAGGTATAATAAGATCAATTTGGACAAGATCCATTTCATAATCATATTGGAAATCTCCAAACACAGCCATTTAGTACAGGTAACCCAAACACGACCCTATTACTCGTTTGTCATGTAGGTTAGTGATGATGAGACATTAAAGACGTGCTCCGGGAAAAGATATTTGTTTTAGGGGCCCTAGAGTCATCAAGTCTACAGATCCAGAAGAGAAAGGAATTCATTCATTCCTAAAGCTCTGCTCATCGAAGGGGCTGCATATGTGATACAGGAGCATAATTCAATTTCTAAGTACTTCAAGTGTCTCCTTTCTGTATTAAGTCTTTCATTATGTTATTAGGTTACTAAGCAGTCATTTGCCAGTCAACATGACTTTTAACGAGTTCAACGGTTGTAGAAGTTATTATGTTATATCAAGGTTTGAGAGTTTGAGATTGTCTAATATCCGTAACCCTAGTACAAATAAGCATCCATGTCACTTTCTATAAACCCAAGAATACTTATTTCTATTCCAGCTTTAATTCATATCAATTCTAACCTCGTTCGTTGTTCTTTTGCTGTCTTTTACCTTTCTGACTGCGTCAAATTGATATTACAGTCCCTTCTTAGGATTTTCCCTATATCAAATTGGTATCAAAGCCCCACGTTAGGATTTTCCATACATCAAATTGGTATCAAAGTGAAAGGGGTCCTAACTTGAATTATGGCTTCCGTTTGGACCCGATGGTTGGACATAGGTCATGGAAAAGGCGATCAACCCCTACAACTGAAGATGGCTAAAATGTGTATGATTGGAGGCTTATTTTGGGCTGCTTAAGCTTTGCAGTGACAGGAAATTGTGGAAGGCTCTAAGGAGAATCTGAAAGGTGACTGTAATCCCTTGTACATGCCGAAGAGTGATCTCGAGAATGATTCCATTGATGGGTCTGATGAAAATCCCCTTCATGATGCTGGGTCCGGGAGTATTGCAATTGGAGGAGGATTGGAAGAGTGATTGCTTTAAACGCTACACTTCAAAGGGGACAAAATACACCCCAAGTGTTAAAACTTGGCACGAATTGACACTTAAGTACTAAAAGTTAGGAAAGTGGCATTTTAAGTGCAAAAATCGGAGTAAAATGAATCACTAAGTGCCACTCTAGATAAAATCTGGCCAAATTGTTGACGTGGCAATTTTTCGGCGAGGTGAATGCAAAACGGCATCATTTTGCACGCTAACGTGGCTAATAAATGCAAAAATGATATCGTTTTGTCTCTAATGTGGTAAATAATTAATATAAAAAATTAATTTAAATTTTTAAAACTAAATTTATTTAAAATATTTATAAAAAAACTAAAAAAAATTAAAAAGGGATGCCAAAGGGAGGTGGTTGAGAGCGAGCCCTCGCCACCACCGCTACCAAGAAGAGCTAGTGACGGAGGAGGGAGGGTTGGCCGGGGTTGCCGGCCCCTAGCCGGCTAGCAACAAAGGGGCCCGCAACCCCTTGCCAAATTTGGGTGAGGGCCACGACCCTCGCCCAAATCTAGGCAAGAGTGTCAACCGGGGTCACCGGGCCCCGACGAAGGGCCGGCGATCGACAATGGCAAGGGCTCGTGAGCCCTCACTCAAATCCAGCGAGGGTCGACGGCCTTTAGCCCAGCCAAGCGAGGGCTGTCAACCCTCACCCCAAATCCGATGAGGGCTCATGGGCCCTCACCTCAAGTCAACTAGGAGTCGGTGATCTAAAGGAGGGTCACAGCCCTCGACGCCAATCAACCAAGGGCCGACAACCCTAGCCAACCCTCTCCCTCCGTCGCCGGTCCTTCCTGGCAACAGCAAAGGCTCAGCCTTCAGCCGCCTCCCTTTGGCCCCTTTTTTTTTTTTTTTTA
This sequence comes from Eucalyptus sideroxylon, assembly GCA_014182405.2. Taxonomy (NCBI): domain Eukaryota; kingdom Viridiplantae; phylum Streptophyta; class Magnoliopsida; order Myrtales; family Myrtaceae; genus Eucalyptus; species Eucalyptus sideroxylon. The sequence goes on from CM024553.2 coordinate 34,160,886, forward strand.
AATGTTTTGAATAAATTTAGTTTTAAATTTAATTTAATTAATGTTTATTTAATTATTTACCAAGTAAAGACAAAACAACGTCATTGTTGCATTTTTTTAGCCACGGTAGCGTACAAAACAACGTCGTTTTGCACTCACTTTGCCGGAAAATTGCTACGTAAGCAATTTGGCCAAAGTAGCACTTAAGTGATCCATTTTGCTTCGATTTTCGCACTTAAATGTTACTTTCCTAAATTTTTGCATTTAAATGCCCCTAAGTTTTGGCACTGGGGTGTACTTTGTCCCTTCAAAGGTGGAAGAAAGTTGAGGAGCTACTTGCACGACAAGGCAAGCGAAAAATCAACATTTAGAAGCAAATGAAGCGTAAGTCTCGGGAAAGCAATTTTTTCCTGCTGATTATGCCATGGTGTTGTATGAAAAATTCCACTAGGCTTAAGCAAAATCCCATATTGGTATAGCAGGATAAGATATAGTTCAACAACATTTCTCCTAGGTTGGGGTTAAACGAGACTAACGAGCAGATGACTTCTCGCTGTTCAACGGGAGTGAATCAATCCATTAATCTCGAAGATGCTCATCAATATCATTGATGGCTGAGAAAAGAGTTGCCCCTTACAAGGCACGAAAACCGTTTTATGGTTGGTTTGTTGATGGATTCAGTGCTGTGCGGAAATATTAGGCAGAACAATCAACTAATCAAGACAATCAAATTGAGATGGAACACTGATAGGAGTGATAAAGGGAAGAGTTTAATGCCTAATGGCAAGAATAACAGCACGACCAATGACTTCTCTAAATCGAACTCGATGTTCCACAAAGGAGGTTGAACTTAGCCGAAGCCGAAGCACTAGATGACGTCGAAGATCCTCTCTATGAGGATGGTAAGGCCGGGGAAGACGAACATGACAAGCAAAGATGAGGATGAAGATTGGAGGCGGCATAGCATCTTCAGAACACGTATCCTCTGGGGAATCAAGGCCCGTCGTTTGATTTATGATTGTGGGGGCATGAACAACGTTATTTCCACAGTTGTGGTTGAAAAATTTGAAGTTGCATGTTGAGAAGCGTCCTAACCCTTATAAAATCTGAGTGGCTTAAGAAGGGTAATGACGCACTGGTGACGTCTCAATACTTGGTGAAACTTGATTTCAGTAATAGTCCGGATGACGAGACCTTCCGTGATGCGGTGCCTATGGATGCTAATCACATTCTTTTAGGCCGACCTTGGTTGTACAATCATGACAGAGATCATTGTACTAAACCGAATACTTACTATTATCATATGTGGAATAAAAAGTACACTTTAACGTCCTCTTGATCGAGAGAGTACCAGTGCGACGTCCAATTCGGTAATATGCCCCAAAGTTAATGGGCTGTGTGGTCCGCGGAACAATGCGAAGCGTGAAGTAGAGAGCTTATATGTAGTCATTGGCGAAGTAGCGAGGAGCGACCAGCCCAGGGATTTTGCCAATTTACTCTTGAAGTTCAGCAGATTTTGGAGGATTTCGCACAGACGGTCCATGGTGACTACGATTGCTTTGCTTTTGTAGGAGTGGTAATTGTCACTTGTTGAGCCGGGCCTTTCCTCACCCCAGTTCCGAATATGAAGAAGTTTAAGCGTATGCACGTGGAGACTAATTCGTAATTGTCAATAAAGTTTATTGAAGTAGTTATAGTTTATTCAAGACATACTAGACCTGGTTACGATTTTCATTATAGACTATATATTTTCGTAAAATGCCTTAACTGATTAAGGCTTTTATTAATGGCCGATTAAGGCTTTTATTAATGGTCAGTCATTCCCTAAATTCTAGGTATGGATTTAGAGTGCGACAGATGGCGTGCCAAGCATTGCTTGGGTGGTCCAATGTGAGCGAACAATCTCTTGATTAATATTTGCAGCAGTGAATAGTGACAGCGTGTTCTTATATGTAGAAAGATTGTTATTAAAAACAATTGAATGGGCTATCTAATATTCTCTAAGGAAAATGTCGCTCATAATTTATAAAATTTTAGCCCAATATATAATCTCATCCTTAAATTTTTATATTTGTTTAATATGATCCCTGAACTATTTATAAATGCTCAAACTAGTTCCTAAATTTTTAATCTATTCAATCTAGTCCTGTAACTTTTCATGGCAAAGTTAAATAAGTCTTTCATTACTATTGACAGGTTTTCATAGTTACACTATTGCTTAAATTTTTTTAATTTTTTTCATTTCAATTTATTTCTCAAATTAAAAACATATGTTACCTTTTTCACCTTCTTGGTCTTTATAAATATTACAATTGTTCTGAATTTATCTTGTGATCTCTAGAATATTAAAAGCAGTACCTCATTTAGAGTTGTATCGAGTGGATGGTCCTGCTATTTTAATTTTCTAATTTACAGAATTTACTAAATTTTAATTGAGAAAACATGAACCAAAAGCTTGAAAATTTCATCTATCTAAGAAATTAAGAACGTGGCTTATATTAATATAAGCATGAGTATTCCATTCATGAAAATATTAATTTTTTGAAATAGCCGGAATATCTACCCTATACAACTTTAAATGAGGTTTTACTTTTAGTATTATAAAAAGAAAAAGATAAAATGTACCTAAATGGAACTATTGAAATATTTATAAAAACTATAATGTAAAACCTAATAAATATATAGCATGCTTTTTGTTGGTTTTGGATATATTTGTTTCGAGAAAATTCATGATAAAGATTTGGTCATAAACCTTATTCAGATTTATCTAGCTACCAAATCATGGCAGCAAGGATGAACCCATGGCGAGGACCGCCCCAACCGGGATCCCAAAAAGCTCTGGCATTCGCCACGAGTTGGTCACGGACCACTTGGACAGGACCTCCATCTCAATCCAGAAGGGGTTGGCAAAGGTGGGGACCATAGAGGTCAGGCTCGCGTCATTCGTCGCATCGGAGACTAGGTTCCTCACAAGATGCTCACGTTGATTGCCTCCTTGAGGGACAGCCCGTTCCAGTTGAGTCTGAGTTCCGGCTCCCATGCTTCATGTTTTGCCATGACTTGTTGAATTGGACGAGGATCATGGTGCCACCAGGGGACTCTCGAGCTCCCAAATCAAGTGTGAACTCAGTCTAGTTCTCAAATTTATCAATAACAACGTAATTGGACCCCTAAAAAAAAGTTTGCTTAACTTAGTCCATATTTAGATCTTTTATAACATTTCTATGCATTTAGGCATTGATTAAATTTAGATCTAGGTGTAATGCATTCACATCAAACAAACTTTTGTTTTCATCAAATGAAATAGGGGGTTTGGCTGCAAATGTCATTTTAATCAGCCCAACGGACGGCCCAACATTCAAGATAAGCTAGAATTCTTAACTCCAACATTGTGGGAGCTCCAAAATAGAGGGATTGGACATCCAAGATGGAAGAAGTTGGTCTTCATTTCAAGATGGTGGGAGTTGGTGATAACTCTAAGGTAAGGATTGGACATCCAAGATTTGAAGGCTTGATAAGATTTGGACAAAATGGATTATGTTCTCAAGAATTGTAGAAGGTCCAGCCCAAATTTCCATGTCCTATGCCTGTGTCATGCACGTGTCGTGCCTATGTCGTGCATGTAATCTCGAAGGGTTGTTGGTTAAGGTTTAAGGAGGTTTTTCCATCTAAATTTCTAATTTGGACTTAGATTAGGATTAGAATTTCCAAGATCTATTTTTTAGAGGTTAATTCAAGGCGAAGCTTCAGTGGAAAAAAGAGAGGAATTCACCCCTGAACAACAAAATAAAGAGAAAACTTGGGGGAGAACACAAGGACTCTCGAATAAAACAGGGCAACCGCATAGTCATGAGAAAACGACGAGCACGCCCTCCTCGTTCTTCATATAAAACTTTGAGAAGAGCATGCTAAAACATCAATATAGGTTGTCTTAAAAGGGCAAGGTGAAATGTTATTGGGAAGTTTAGCTTTGGTGTCCAAAACAGAGCGGTTCGGATTGCTCTCTGATAGAAACTCAGCTAATTCATCATTAATTATGAAAATACCTTTTTTTCTTTTTCTTTTTTGTCTAAAAAACACCTTTTTCTCTAAAGCATGTTATTCAAGGATCCTCTCAATAAGGGTCTTGATTTTCATAGATAATAAATTATGAAGATAGCATTTATCCTCAAAGACTCGTTCTGTGTAATATCACGAAAAATAAGACTTTTTATGAATTACTGATTGTGCCCAGAAAATTAATGTAGAAAAGTGGAAGGGTCTTAGGAGCATCAAATCTCATTAAATTCCTTCACTCAAATTTGATATGTATAAACATTAATTTGGCTTCCTCGTTATATCAAAGATTAAATTAACTTCAAACAGCACCTTCTCTATAGTAAGGACTCGTGTCAAATTGAAAATGGGATTTACCAAAAGTAAACAGATCCCGAACCATCAAGACTTGGTCTAATTATATTAGAGGAAATATTATTTTTTATGAATTTTTTTAATTATAAGTTTTTCGACTACAGTATAATTATGAGAATAGGTGATTCCATATTATCGGTAAATATACAGCCTTTCTTATTCTGTATTTGTACACTTCAGTTTTAGAGTTAACCAATATACTAGATCATCTACTTACCTTTTACCAAAAATATATATATATATATAGATCATCGTTGCAGACTAAATTCTTTGCTCTTTTAAGAATTCAATTCAAGATATATCACCCGTATTTACTATTGTCAAAAATTATCCAATCACATTACAAATAGCGAATTCATGATCATTTATAAGGCTTTTTAGCTTTTTTGCACACAAAAGCTGTAACGTATAATTTCACATTAATAATGTGAATTTGTCTATTTTACAAACTTTAGTAGATATTTGACATTAATGAAATATACACATCAATAAGAAATTGAAAATTTAGGAACTAGATTAGACATTTTGGAGTAGTTCAAAAACTACATTAAGCACAATGAATGAATAAAAAGTATTGCAAATTGGGTCAAAGTTTAGAGACGGAGAAGCTGCAACCCCATAAATTTTAGTCACCATATGCAATTCACACTTTGAATTTTTTAATCATATGCATGCCCTAGCGATTTTCCCTGCAAAATCCAAAATTAAAGTTTTCGAAGGTTGCTAAAGATGTATTTGCATAGCATTCATTATGTCGAAAATGCATCATGATGTAAGAGAAGCTTTAACTACCATGGTTGTTTTAAGTTCATGGAAAGAAATGGATGAAGAGCCACTTTGTATTAAAGAGGAAGATGGGGGCATTGTGGTTCCAATTTTTCGAATTAATAAAAAGGGAAGGAGAGACAACCAGCCGCATTGATCCATTATAGACATTAAGATGAAGGTCTCACGCATATTATAAAATGGTCAATTTGAATTATGGCTATTATACACAAGAGTTCGATGGGCCCATCCCACAACCCCACCAAAATACTTTCAATTGAAAAGTCTTTTTACACAACATATGTCGCAACTAAATAATGTAGTTGGAGCCGTTCAAAGGTTTACTCATGATGTAAGTCAAACTTGTGAACTCATAAAAGACAAATCATGCATTTACTACTAGATCAACCACCTCGATGGTTGTTTTCTCTCTATCCTTCAGGGATAGTTTCTTCTCTTGTGCATGCAGAGCTTCTCTTTCGATTTTCTGGTTTTCTTAAACCCTAATCTCTTCTTCTTACCTTGGATCTCTCAATGGATTTTCTATTTTACCAGCTAATATTCTCGGTGCAGGTCACCACTTCGCACTATTCCCATCTCCAGTGTTGGTTTGCTCTTCACTTTCGCCTCTTCTCTCCTTTTGCTCCTTTTCTTCTCCATCTTTTCTCTCCAAATTCGCAATGCTTCCCTTCCTTTGGTCACTCATCAAACTACTTGCATGCGAGATCCTCCTACTATTTTAGTTTTATTCGGCTTCTCTGTCAAGTTTTCTTGGAATCAGGATGAGGAATGTAGGGATATTATTACCACTTCTTGGCACTCTATCCACAGCAAGACAGCTTCCTTTAATAGGAGAATTCAAGCAGTTTCTTATGCTTTAACGAAATGGAGCCGTTCGAAATTCTCACATAACAGAATGAGGGCTGATGAGTTGCAGCTGCAGCTACAGCACCTTATAAATCAACGACATATATTATCTGACCAGACAGAAGTTAAAGCTTTGAAAGAAGAACTGCAGAGGGTATGGAGTCGAGAAGAACAATATTGGGCTATCCGTTCGAGACTAAACTGGCTAAAATGGGGAGACAAGAACACCAGATTTTTTCATGCAACCACTGTTCAGCGACGTCAGCGCAACCGGATTACTATGCTTAAGAATAATGACAACTTATGGGAGCAGGATCCTACTCGAATTAAAGAAATGGTAACGTCTTTCTTTTCTTCTCTATATACCTCCGTAGGAAGTCGTCATTATGCTCCCATCCTAGCTCAATGTGATCCTTTGGTAAATCAGGATATGAATGCTCAGTTAATAGCTGCTCTTACCTTGGAAGAGGTAAAGCAGGCTACTTTTCAATTAGGAGTAGCCAAAGCTCCAGGCCCTGATGGACTTAGTAGTTTATTTTATCAGACGCATTGAGATATCATTAAATCTGATCTTTTTGCAGTTGTTCATGAGTTCTTTACTACTAGTATTATGCCTTCTTACTTAAACAGAACTCTGATAGCCCTGATTCCTAAAGTTCCTCACCTGAAAAGGCTTGATTAGTATCGTCCTATTAGTTTGTGCAATTTTGCTTACAAGGTCATTTCAAAAATTATAGCCAATCGGTTAAAACCTATCCTTCCAAACCTTATCTCAGAGGAACAGTCGGCTTTTGTGGGGGGTAGACAAATTCAGGATAACGTTCTACTGGTTCAAGAAGTTCTACACCAGCTTCAAATTAAAAAAGGAAGGTCTACTTATCCAGCAGTTTTGAAAGTGGACATGAGGAAAGCGTATGACAGGGTTGAATGGGATTTTCTCCAAGATTATTTATTAAAATTGGGTTTTCATCCTGTTTGGGTGAATTTCTACCCTTCGTCGAGGTATATGACAATGGAGATCCTCTTTCCCCTTACGACAAGGGGATCCTCTTTCCCCTTACCGTTTATTTTGTTGGCTAATCTCCTTTCTACACTTATTAAGAAAGATGTTGGTCTTGATCATCTCACAGGAATTAAACTTAATAGGTGGTGCCCTTCCTTAATTCATTTGTTTTTTGCGGATGATGCCATTTTCTTCCTTGATGGTACTGTTACTGAATGTCAAAACCTATCAAATATACTACAGCGGTATTGTCTTGCAACAGGGCAGGAAATTAACCGAAACAAATCAGGTATCTACTGTGCAAAAGATTTCCCATTTAGTTTGCAGCAGAATTTGGCTTCAGAGCTTCGGGTTCCTATTCTAAACAAATGTGGGAAGTACTTAAGGATACCATCAGATTGGGGACGTTCGAAAAAGGATATGTTCTCGTGGATATTAAGCCGAGTTCATTCTAAGTTGGAGAGCTGGAAAGCCGCTTGATCTCAAAGGGCGGGAAAGAAATCCTACTCAAAACTGTTATTCAAGCTATTCCTCGCATGCAATGTCTACGTTCAAGTTGCCTATGTCTATTTGCAGATCTATTGAAAGAAGTATAGCCAGATTTTGGTGGCAGAATGACAAAAATAAATCAGGAATTCATTGGAGAAGTTGGGATGTACTGAAAAAAACGGAAAGTAGATGGAGGTTTAGGATTTCGTGATCTTATTCATTTTAATAGAGCTATGTTGGCCAAGCAGGCTTGGTGTTTACTTAATCAACCTCCATCTCTTTGGAGCAAAGTTTTTAAAGGTTTATACTTTCATTCCAAGTCTTTTATGTATGCTGACAAAGGCTCTCGCCCATCTTGGGGCTGGCAGAGTCTACTCACTGGCCGGGATGCCATCCTACCCAACACACGTTGGTCTGTAGGTGATGGTACATCAATCAGGATACGTGGTGATCCGTGGCTCTCTATTGGCATATTACATGGCCCTTCAAACCATGAAGAACCTACTTTGGTGGCTGATCTTATTGATCAATCCACCACCACTTGGAATGCCAGCCTGCTACACAGGTATTTCGACACTCTGGTTATAGAGCAGATCACAACTATCCCTCTCCGACCGCTATCTACTGTTGATCAGCTGATTTGGACTACCACTAAAGATGGTCATTTCTCTATTAAATCTACCTATCATTCTTTCACAACAACAGCAACACAACAGCTAGTAAGTAAATCTTCCTCATCTTATCAGAATCCCAGCTGGTTATGGAACAGAATATGGAAAATGCGTTCCCCCCCAAAAATTCGAGCATTTCTATGGTCGATCTGTCATAATGCCCTTGCTACAAGGGCTAATTTGTTTCAGAGACATATTATCACTAACCCCTGTTGTCTCCTCTGTGGAAACCCTTGAATATTTATTTTTGTTATGTCCGTGGACTAAGCAGGTATGGACGCACCCTAGCAATCATATTCAAATATCTCCTTTGCAACTTCACAGAATTGATGACTGGATAGTCCAGCTAGTAAAGTCCCGAGCTTTCGTACCTAGTTTGGAGACTTTGGCCTCGGTTCTTTGGCAGATTTGGCGTGCCCGGAATGGCTTCATTTTCCGGCAAGAACGCATTCGGCCGGCTCGGGTGGCTGAGGCTGCACTTGCGGATTCCCATGTCACTCGTCTACTGACTTCGTTGCTAACTCAAAAGGGTCGCTCCTTACTGAACAGGGGATCTCTTTGGAGGCCTCTGGATCCAGGTTCCTTGAAGGTTAATGTAGATGGGTCGTATCAGCTTGGATCACGAGAAGATACAATGGCCTGTATATGCAGAGATCATCAAGGAAGACTTACTGATGGCTTTTCTAGGTGCTTTCCTGCATCGTCTGCCCTTCAAGTTGAGATCCAAGAAGTGTCCTTCTCCCTACAACATCTCCAGCACCAGGCCTTATCAGATGCTCCAATTGTTTTTGAATCTGATAGCCAAATTGTGGTTGAGGTCCTCCAATGTCGCCGCAAGCCGCCATGGGAAGCTCGGTCCCTCTTTCTCGAAGCCGCCTCTTTACTCTCCAATTTCCCTAATCTCTCGCTAGGGCACTGCCGGAGGGAGGCAAATGTTGCTGCTGATTGGGCTGCAAAGGCCCACAATCGTGTTTCCTCTGTCCAATGTTGGACTGTCTTTCCCCCTTTTCAGTTGGTAGACCTTATTTGCGCGGATGCTATTGCCGCCGGATGTAATGGTTTCTCTACTTCAATATAGTTTCCTTCGTTTCTGACCAAAAAAAAAAAAAACCACCTCGATGGTTGGCAACATTTCAGCCGAAATAAAACCATAAGTAGGGATGACTTTTGGGGTGAAGAATTAAATATTAGGGGTGGCATGGGTCCCAAGTAGAACTAGGAACCCAATCGAACCGACCCTAGAAATTATTTAGTTACAAATCTTGAAAATTTGGAATCAACATGGTGCTGCCCAGTTTTAATGTAGGAACTAAACCTGTCCGGGAACCCAGACAACCTAAATTCTCTCTTTATACTCTTTGCATCGTGTTTGTTGTCGCCTCTCGACCTTTAGTTTATATTCTCTCTCTATCTTAACTTCTCGCTCTACCTTTGCTCCTAAATAACTCAATTTGAAAAATTGGCCCCCGCCAAAGTTCTTTGAGCTCCTACATAACGATGAACTTGAACCAACAGAAGTTGCTATTGAAGTTTATTTGTAAAACAAACAAAGTATACTTTTACTTGTTCCACAAAAGAAAATTGAGAGAAAATGGGCTAATTAATAAGTGTAAGCATTTTCTAGTGTGCTTAAAGAAAAGGTTGAGTGTGCACTAACCCTCACAATACCCACATGCGGGTGTGTAAATATTAGGCGCATAACACTTTGCACGCCTGCTTTTTAATTAGCATTAATCCCTTTATTTTTATTTTATTTCGTACGATTATCTTATTAACATTTATTAGTTCAAAGGTTATTTTTTTGTTTATTAAGTATTTTTGGAAATTATGAAAATTCGGAATTTTATTTATTAAAAAATTATTTTTTATGATTTTTATTATTCCTAATTTTTTATGTCTTTTGAAGACAATTTTTAGAAATTATACTCATTCACTTTGCAACCTTTCCCAAAGGGTTGCATTTGTTCATTTTTTCAATTTCTTCCAGAAGGATACTTTTGTTCATTTGCAGCATCTTTCAGAAGGACACTTTTATTAACTTTGCAACCTTTTGCGAAAAATTACCTATATACTTTAAGACCAACATATATATATATATATATATATATATATATATATATATATATATGTATGTATCAGTTTTTTTATTGGATGAATGAGCAATGAAATCATTTTTCAAGTCTTATTTTTCAACATTACAGCCATATTTTCAATTGTTTTCTGTATATATGCCAATTTTTTTTTTTTCGAATGAATGAGCAATGAAATAATTTTCGAGTCTTCTTTCCAAAACTATAGTCATCGTTTCAATTATTTCCTAGAGAGATTTTGCAGAAATACTAAAATTACTATATAATATTCTTATTTGAGACTATGTTGTATCGTAAAGAATATTTACTGGTGATTATTTAACAACATTATAAAGCAAATAAATCATTTAAAAAGGCGATGTCACTCCGCAAAGTCTGACTTAATTGCTCTATTGATTTAAAGTCATATTTTTCCAACAGTTGCAAAATGAAGCAGTTGTTGCAAGGGACTCCTCGAGTGAGTTGGAACTGGAAGTCTTTTGACTCCAGCAAAATGCAAATTTCGTGGCCATGTCATAGTTAGCTAGAGAACCAAAGCCGCTTGAGCAAGATTGTATCAACAAATTTCCAAAATAATGGAATGAAACTATCATTTGATGGATCAAAACGGCTAGAGCAAATTATCAAAATAATCCTCTGGTTAAGAGCGCAATACCAAAACCTTCCTGCAAACACGAGTCCAGTGAATCATTCATCCTCCAACCAAAAAGGAATTGGCTGATTCCTGAGTAGACCCCAAACCGACCCTTAAAGCGCAAGTTCAGCTTCAGAGTATAAAGGATAGGTTCCAGATTTCAAAAACTAATAACCCATCCTCACAAGGCAACTTGGAACTTGGACCTACTCTGGAACCACTCATCTCTATTAAAGAATTTTAAGATTACGAAACCATTATGCCATCGTGATAAAGATCGTCCAGGGAGAACATGCGTGGAGGATGGTCTAAAAGGTCCTATATTCGGATATTTCGACATCTCACAAGAAAAGTCTGACTCATTATTCAGTCCACAGATGGTAAAGATCAGAATGAAGCAAATATCTCCTACAATTTTGCTGAGCTGAAGTACTCGACAGGGGACAGAAAGCAATTGCCGGTCTCAAACAACCAACAACCTCCACACAAAAATTAAGTCCCAATTCTAGTTTCATTAACACGGAACTTAGTATCCCCTTTCAAACTTATAGGTAAATCGTGGCAAGCAAGCATGTCCAATTTGTACCGTCTAAAGAGAGAATATACCACATATACTCATGACACCGAAGTCAATACACTTACATATATTTGCTAACCCATTACATCTTTTCTTCTAATACATTGGGTACTGAGGAACGAGTACCCATGGGAATGAATTTGATCAAAACCTTGGTGAACTGGTCGTGTTTTATCCATTGATATATGCCAATCGACACAACGTTAGTGTCAGAACAGCAGTAATTGAGACCACGTACATTCATTTGCTCATCTTCTTTTTTCCTCCGTTTGGCATCCAATTTGTACCAGCTTGAAAGACCTGATGGATCTGTCAGTCAAATTCAAAAAATACAGAGGTCATCTGAAAGACAGATCTATGTGAATGAATTATTATTCATTCTACATGCTTTTTAGGCAGCACTTTTTTGTTTTCCATTTAGTCCATATTTTGACCGAAATGCAGAGGAAATGTTATATAAACAGGGAGCCTGGCAAGAAAAACTAACAACACATTCTTTAGTTGTCTGGAAGAACTTCTTCAGAAAATTTTCAGCTATCAGAAAATCAGATTCTCCACGAGATTCGGCCATTAAAATCCCTTTGTAGAAATCAGAGGACAATGTTAAGCAGAATTCATTTTTGCTAAATAATACTTGGTCTTTCCATGTATGCTGGCAGGTCATGCCCCATTTAGACATACAAAGAAAAAGAATAAAGGAAACACACTAATATTATCTTTGAGAACTACCAGCATATTCGCAACAATGGCTACTGCATTACATGTTTATTAGCCATTGTATCTTTTTGTTTGCAGATCATCCATGTAAGCTGGAAATAAGCTTCTGAAATCTATGCTAAAATGTTTAATGTTCCATTTCAAGTATATTATGCATGGCAATCCACGCGATGCGCAAGTAAAAGTCTAGTTACCTGGATATCAGATGTACTGGCACTAGAATACATGGCAGGTAAAGCAACCACTCAACGAGCCTCCTGGACGAGTCCTACGGAATATCAGAGCCTTGTGGGAAGTCCTAGAGACTTGGTGAACCTGCCTGGACAAAACAGAGCTCCTCATTTCTTGGGCTCTCTTCTGAGCAGACCGAAGCTTTTTCATAATCTTATCCATGGACAATGATCTCTTTTTTTCCAGCTTCATCTGCATTTTTCCAAAAGATATTAAGTAGGAGCTCAAGGACCTAATGTGCTGCCTCAGAGACTGAGATGCCTAGTAGTAAACAGGGTAAATTCAGATAGCACTGCAGAGAAAAAGGAAATACTCCACTAAATTCCTTCCCCCATCAGTCAATAAGTGATGGTACAAATTTAATGGTTGCATTTACTAATTTACTTGCTCGTGACCATTTCTAGTTATCAGTCATCTAGATCATAACTGCCAAAATATCATACAAGATTTTCTTGACTACCATCTAGCTCCAAGCCTCTGTCAGCAAAATAAAACCAACATAGAGCAGGTTGCAGGAGAACAGTCATAGAAGACTTATAGCTTACTCTGTCTAAGACAATGAAATGGAATGCAGGGACATTTAACATTGGGAATCAAGCAACTAAACAGTACCTCTAGTTTCCGAATTGCTGCCTCAGCTTTAGCCTTCTGCAGGTTCTCCCATGCGGTAATTTTTGCTTCCTCTCTTTTAACCCTGCGTATGAGAGAAAATCAAACATAAAGTTCTGATTAAAGATCTTAAGACTTTAAGACTGTCATATTTGGCATGTGGTAAAGAACATGAAAGAATCAATAACCCAATTGGCCAGACAACAAAGCAGACAGAATTGGGAGGAAATCCAATGAACTGTTGGCAGTCTACTTAAATACTTAAGAGTAACTGTCTCTTTATAGACAATTATAGACAATGTGTGACTGATCTTTCTTAAAAGAGATAATCAGGCTTAAGCAGAGGGCAGTGAACTCCACTGGAATCACAGTAATAACCTTTTAGGTTACCTTTCGATAAAAAATCCGCCCAGTGACATTAAAAAGTACACTATCAGAAATGAAAATGACACTACTATGACAGAGATTGAAAGGAAGACTATCTCCTGTCGTCTGACTATAGCAGTGTCCACCTGACCTAAAGAGAGTATATTTGCTGGGATGTGCAACCTTTAAGACTGTAATTTAGTAGAGGTAGCATAGATTTATAAAAAGGCCAGCCCATTCATCCTAATGGATCTTCAAATCCCCAATAGAGGAGTCAATCGGTTACTCTGTCTTGGAGCAACTGAAAACTAAAATAAACTCCTGAGTCCTACATAAGATGCAGAACACCTTAGGAAATTGCACATACATACTTTGAAACGCTCTTGACTGTGTCTGAGATATCCCATGCTGAAGATTGTGCTTCCATATCTTTCTTTTTCCAATCATCACTGTTTCCCGAGCCCTTCCCTGAAATTCGGTATCTATTTTTCTTGGACCACCGAGTGATCATGACCCGTTCATCCACCTGCACATCCTTTACTTCCGTCTTGGAGGAATTTCCACCAGGCAGTTCCACGATAGATAAGGCCGACGGAGGGGATGTGGCAAAAGAAAGTGTTCGTTTGGGAGACGAGCAAGTACTTCCCTCTGGGCTCATCTGGGTTGCCATATCCCTTCTTGAAACAGCACGAGATATGTCTGTGGCAGCATCCTTTAGCTGATTGAGTTTTTCATCTACGTGTCATCCAAGAGATAAAAATAAGAGGATCAAACACACGAGTTGCCTGAACAAAGTACATTTAAGATCTCTAGATTTAGATTGTCTCTGCATTCAAGCTCAAGAAAAGCTCAAGGAAATGCTTGAAGAAAACTGCATATTACATGCTTTAACCATCCAAAGACGAACTCCAAACAACTTTCGTAAACAACCAACCCCACCCCCAAAAAAAAAAAATCACCCATTTCAAGTCATAGATAATCCATAGAACAAAGACATATATAGCTCCAGAATGAGAAGGCATTAGTCAGATACGAGGAGGAGGTACTCCAGTTACCAAATATAACACATACTTTGTAAAAACTTAGTTTTATTAGATGATTAAAAGTAAAGTATGAGATTTGCAACACTAATTTCCAGAAGCAGCACTCCTTATATTTGCTCTGTCGTGTTGGTCATACATAATCAGGAAATCAAATTGTTGGCATGGTATGCCTACAAATTTCTTCCTAACTGATCTCCATGACAGAATAAACTCTCGACATAACAACTAAAAATTCAATCTAGAGGTACGATCTGACTGACCTTGGAGACCAACGCTGGATGACTGACTCAGAAGCTCGGAGCATCCATGGACACTAACTGATCGCCCCATGCAGGGCTCTCCACGGACTGCAAATTCTCCAATTTCAGCAGCAGAATTTCGAAAGCCATCAGCGGCTCTGACTTCAGCTGAAAATGGAGATCCTGCCATGTAGTTCTTGATGTTTCCCCCTTCAAACATAGGCATTGCAGGGGAATACAGTGAATAGTATGCAATTCCTGGCGGTCCAAGTGGTCCACTCTTCGATTTGGGTCTCCTCTGAGGTTGCGGAACTGATGGCCTAGAACCACCATCTCCAGACACGGGACTAAAAATCCACCTCTCTGCATCTTCCCACTTCGATGGCAATGTCCTGCCATTATTGAAAGGCAAAAACCCAGCGTTTGCATTCCGCATGCCAGCGCTGGACTGCAGGGGGACTCTCTCCGAGCTCCAACCCTTCTGCAGTCCAACATTGGCATGACGGTAATTTGGGGTACCCGGGCTTGGAAATGTACCGGACTGACGAGTCGCCATGGAACTCTTCTTCACAGCTTCCAATCGAGGGGAAGAAGCAGTGGGATTGTTGAAATCGACGGAAGCAGGTCTTCTCTTATCTGATTTCCTCGACAGAGCTTCTGATCTGGATCTCCTCTCTTGACATTCTACACATGATCACCGGCCAAAATCATACAAAATTCTCAACCATCATAAGCTATTAAGAACCAAAAAAATAAAAAATAAAAAATCTTCACCGCACCTTTGAGAGCAAGAGAAAAGGAGCTTCTAGCAGAGTCTATGGTATGATTATTGTCCTCAACATCACCATCCTCGTCCTGTATCCGAACTGCATATAAAACAGTTAGTGAGATTGGAGACTGCGAGAGCGTCACTCAATTGGAAATTGGAAGAAGCTGTCGTTTTCCTGAAAACTCCTTTTCCTCTCTCCCTCCCTCCCTCTCTCCCTAACTTTAACACAAGCTAATGATAAGCAAAGATACCTTTAGCTTTATCTGCTTTTCGAGAGAGACGGCTGTGCTTATGTACTGCAGGTTTGTTTGGATTTGAATTTGGATCTGGATCTGGACCACTCGAGCTATCGCGCTCGCGCCCTGCCAAATGCTGCGAGAGAACAACCAGATTTTGCACCTCGCATCAGACACGCTCAAACAACCAGATTCACATGCCGAACTCACACAACAAGACGTCATTTCCGGTTTCGTGCGCCGACACTGACATTCACACACATCCTCGTGACGCATTTCCGATTCTCTCTCCATCTCTCGATTAAAGCTCAAGCTCAAACTCCTCGCTCTCTTCTTTTTTCCTTCATCAATTTTTTCATCCGTTTCAATCCTTCGGCGAGAAACATCGACGCAAAAAGAACCGTAAACACATTCCTAGGAACACAGAGCACGCGCTCGCGCGACGCCGATCCCGGACAAAACGCGAGCAGAAACCGATCGAAGAACTCGATCGGCACTGCTCCTGAATGCAGAAACGCTAAGGAGCTCGAGCCAAAAAAAGCCGCCGGAAGCGGAGCGATTGGATTACCAGGGAGATCTCGGAGGCGAGGGAGTCGCGGTCGTGGGCGTCGGACGCGAACGAGCAGCGGTCGACGCTGGCGGAGGCGGAGGAGAAGAGGCTGAAGTTGGACTCGAGCGTGAAGATCACGGAGTCGGGGCTGGCGTCGCGCGGCGCCGCCCCGAACGCTCCCAGCTCCACCATTTCGCCCTTCCCCTTGCTCCGACAAACCACCAGACGCCGCGGCAACGCTACTCGCGAAGCAGCAGCACCACCATGCGAGAGAAATCGATCTCTTCTTCTTCTTCTTCTTCTTCTTCTTCTTCTTCTTCTGCCTTCGCTAGCTGCTCCGCATCTGCTGCATCAATGGCGGATACTGAAGATCTCTGGAACGCGTTTGTTTATATATTCACGTGCGCTTCGGATGTAGCGTTCCGTCCGTATGAGCCTGCATGTGAGATTTTGAAGGGAGCTGAAAAAGGAGCAGCAGAAAGAGACACGGAGCAGAGTAAAAATAACTGTGGGAATGGGAGTGGGAGTGATTATTTCCGCGCAATTATTTTTTTTTTTTTTTTTTTTGTATTTTTGCAGTTTCCGCCTTTTTCGGTTATTAAATTAATTTAACCGGAGTTTTAACGAACTGGAAGTGGCCCCCGGGGGGGCTAAATTCGAATTAGGGAGTTTCGTGGGGACCTTTGGATAAATAATTTAAAATGATTAGTGGGGGCGGGGTGGGGGTTTGCTTCTTTTGATGTTAAGCTTCCTTTTTCCGTTTTTTCGAAAGACTTTCGTTTCGTTGGATTTGACTATGAGATTTGACCCTCGGACGGGGGGGGGGATGAGGGACAATGACGGTAGGGCCCCCGAGTAATTGCGCTTGGATTTTAGATGTCAGCTTGGGCACGTGGGGGTAACAGCGACCTTTTGCGCCACCGACTTCGGCTTCATACGGACGTTGATTGTTCCCTTCTTCTTTTGTGTTTTCTTTTCTCGGCCGTGCAATTTTATTTTGCCATTTTGAAATTCCTTTTCCGCAAGAGTGAATTCTTATATTGCGAGAATATGTTTTTCCATGTGTTTTGTTTTTTTTTTCTGAAATGTCATACGCGATAATGACGCAAGGGAAGGAGATTCTCGACTATTAAAAGAACTAAGGAAGGACGTGTCATTCTAAGAGATTTTATTAAACCTACATAGCAGTTATGTAGGTTGATTTTCTCTACCCTATTAAAAAAAAAAAAAAAAAACCAATTCGAAGATATACATTCTCTTTGTGAGAAGAGATCATTCGATTGTATAAAAATAAATACGATATTTGTATATGAATACCTACATCGTTACATTTTATTTAAGATTAGAAATCGGTGTAATTGGATCCACTTTTAAATACATCTCCTTATTTGAGACCTTATTCAACTCTTTTGACTTATATTGAATTGAATTGAGAATTAGGTTTAATTGTCCATCATGCTATGGCTGGCTGCCATCTCCTCTATGCTCCCAATCAAGGAGGTGAATGATAACCATTTTGTTCCAAAAATAAGGTTATGGAAGAGAAATAGATTTTTCTATTTCTTTTTAAAAGAAGAGTTCTAACAAAAATAATTATTTGATAACGACACAAAAATTTTTATTCTAAAAATAAAATTCGTTTGATAACGATACAAAATTTTTTCTTTTCGAACAACAGGTAGCGATCGGCGACCACCACTGGCATGCAATCGATGACCAATTGCGACCAACAACCGGCGATCATCGTGGCCAGCGGGCGGCAACCAGTAGTGGGCGGCAACTGAAGACCGACGGTGGCGACGGCCGCAGTAAGCAACCAACGGACGGTGGTCGACTGTGACAAATGAAGGACCGGTTGACAAACGATGAGAAGAAATTTTATTTCTCATTTTTATTCCAAAAATAGAGAAATAGAAAAATTTCTACTTCTGATTTCTATTCCAAATTTATTTCTGAAACATGAATTTATTTCAAAAATAGAAAAATTGAATAGGTTTATCAAATGGATTTCTATTTCAGAAACAAGTCTGGAATAGAAAAATTATTTCTAGAATAGAAATTGCAGTTTGTTATGCACTCCCCAAGTCTCCTATCTCGAAGAAGAAGCCTTTGTGCACATCATTTCCTCAAGCTCACCATCAGATCACCCAACGTCTCACGACCGTCCATCATCGTTTCACAAGTCGTCGTCGTCATCAGCCACATGCAAGCTGTGGCCGTCCCATCTCATCTCTCACCACCAATACTATCATAGACCCTTAAGAGATAGAGAGATCTCGAGACGGTGATCGGCCCCCCCCTCGAGTGACCACCGCGAATTTGTCCCATGCCCTTGGGCAACACCACAGCCAGCGGCTGCCGTGCCCGCTTCTCTCTATCCCTTTCTCTCTCCAATGCCTTTTCTTTTTTTTTTTTTTTTTTTAACTTATTGATGTGGTGCCAAACTGCCACATGAGAAATCCAAACGCAACATAATGCACAATGTATATAAATAGCGGACGGTCAAAAAATGCGGTCCCGTTTTGAAAACGGTAAAAAGAGCGGAGCCACGATTTGAATTCCGAGCAAAAGCACAATGATGAACAGTCGACAGTATTCCTTCCTTTCAACGGAATTTGGTGGCAATAACGATGCTTAAGTCGACATCCCCGACATCTCACCGACTCGATTCAAACGAGTAATCATGGCTTGTTGCCCCATCTCCGGAGGAATTTAGGAACCGTTTCCATCGGCCAAAAAGCGTCGAAGAACTTGTCAAAAGTACCTGTGCCTTTTCTCTCGCCCTTTCGATTTTAATAATGACGAGCCCCACCGGGCCCCGGAAGGAAGCGGCAAAGGACGGGGGGCCTGCTTTGGGTACCGCATCCGTCTGTCCCCATGAAAAGTGCCGTCGGACATGGGGCAAAGCTGGCTTTGAGCCAATCAATCGGGGGAGGGGTAGGGATTTCTTGCCGATCTTGTGCGTTTGCATCTTCTTATTCGTTCTCTTTTGCTCGCGACAGCATTGAATTTCTCTACTAGGTTCTGTCCCGGAAAAAAGGGGGAAAAAAATGAACAATCCTATGATTCGGATCCAGCATAAAAAGATTTTTGACTAGGATGGGTGTTCCCAATTGGGCGAGGATTAAGTGCTGCTCGAGCGGAAGTTGTTGGCTGCTGCTCATTAGGTGTCGTCGTCTTTATTGGGATTTCCCATCATATGTTTGTGCACCTACTCATACAAAATCCACTTACAAACAACACCCAAGAACCTTAGGGCCTTTTGTTAATGTTACCATTTCTTTACTTTTTATGTTCTTTTTTTTTTTCCGGAATAGAAAAAATAAAAATCCATTTGATAACATCAACTAATTTTTCTATTCCCTAAAATAAAAAAGTAGCCCAGAAATATATTTGAAATAGAAAAAAGTAACTTTTTATTTCCGAAACAATTTCTAGAAAAAGTCATTTTTTTTTTATTTTTCTCTTTTCTTCTTATTCTTGCCGTCCTTCGCCCCCTCCCCCTCCCCGGTCGTTTGCCGCTACCACCTCTGGTCACCAACTGCTGAGAAGAAAAAAAAAAAAAAGAAAAGTCTAAAAAAATATTAAAAATTTCAAAAATCTACATTACAAAAAAAAATAATGGGTCATATTAAATGCATTCCTATTCTTTTTCTATTCCAATAATATAAATTTTGTATAATTATCGAATGCACTTTTTTACTCAAATTTTTTATAGGGAATAAAAATATAAAAAAATTCTAAAATAAATTATTTTTCGAAATAAAAATGTTATTAAACGTACCCTTAATTTCTCCAAAATGCCAAACACCAATCCACGCGCTCAAAAAGCCATTTAAAATTTCAAAAGTGGATGTGATCGTGAGTCATGTCCATCTCAAAATCGCCACTTTGCATCAAATAAATAGACAGATGAATAATGGCAAGCCCTACTAATTGCCCTATGCACATCATGCCATTACTGTTAAGAGTGAGTAGTTTCACATTCAGTATAAGTTTCACTTGAACTTCAAACTTACCTATTAAAATAAGTTCATTTATTTTTACAAATTAGAACTTATCTTACATATTTTAGAACCCGAAATCCATCATGTCACAAATCTCAGGTTCTATTCAAGTTCTACCTATATATTAATTAAATAATCATAATAAAAAATCTACGTTACAAAAAAAAAATGTAGGTCATATTAAATGCATTTTTATTCTTTTTATATTCCAAGAATATAAATTTTGTATGATTACCAAATGTACTTTTTTACTCAAAAATTGTTATAGGAAATAAAAACAAAAATACATATTTATAAAAAAATTTATTTTTCAAAATAGAAATGTTATTAAATGTATCCTAAATTTCTCGAAAATGCCCAAACTCCAATCCATGCGCTCAAAAAGCCATTTGACATTTCAAAAGTTGATGTGATCATGAGTCATGTCCATCTCAAGATCGCCACTTTGCATCAAATAAATAGACAGATGAATAATGGCAAGCCCTACTAATTGCCCTATGCACATCATGCCATTACCGTTAAGAGTGAGTGGTTTAACGTTTCGTATAAGTTCCACTCAGAACTTCAAATTTACCTGTTAGAACAAGTTCTTTTATTTTTACAAATTAGAAATTATCTTACATATTTTAGAATCTAAAACCCATAATGTCACAAATCTCAGGTTCTATCCAAGTTTTACCTATATTATTTAGTAAATAATCATAATAATTAATCATTTTTAATGATCATCACTTGTTGCTATAATTTATTTTATATTAACTTATGTTTAGACACGTGAAAAATATGAAACATTTATAAAGCAAAAGTGTTAATCATAAAATAAAAACTGTTTCAAATTATATACTCATTATTGAACGCAACGAAATACGTATGATTGCATAAAGATATAAAACAAGAAAAACATCGAAACTTATTTCAAGTTCCAATGTTTTGCCTACTTAAAACTTGAAACCTACTTATCGAAATAAACCTGAAACCAACCTTACGTATATTGAAATTTGAAACCAAATATGTTTTTACCAGTTTGGTTCTTCGATTCCAGGTTTTTCCCTATAACCATGTTTACTACTAATTATTGCAAAATTAGCTAATTCCTTATTGAAAGAAGGATCCCGATTAGAGTGATTTAAAATCACAACTCTGAACATTCATATAATAGATCCCGATTAGAGTGATTTAGTTTTTGCCAATGTCATCCCGACAACAACACCTAAAAGGACTCGCCCAGGCGCATGACTTTTTGGTCACCACAAGTGCACATGGTTGCTAGTGCCCCTATCCTAAGGCTAACATAGATTTTTCTCGGACACGATCTTAGTGAGATCACATGTGAGATCACATCTCATTAACTCCACCTTTCTCTCCTTCTCTGTCCTGTAATAGTACCCCACGCTCGCAATCATCCGTCGTGCTTCGGACGTGCTTTTGATCCAATTCCATTGTTTGCTTATTTGTCTCGCCTTGTGCACCCACGCGCGAGCATGATCATGTTCTTGCCAAGCCAAAAAAACAAACATAGCAAAGAAAGAATCACATGAAGAAATCTGATGGATTTTGTTCTGTAATTAAGAAATAGACTAGCGCACACGGAATAATCCTAAAAAGACATGGGACAGCTGGTTTCTCGTGAAATTGTTTAGCGAGATCATCATTTGCCTTCCTCTTTTTCCCCTATAGGATTTGTCAAATCTTCCACACGAATAGACACGATTCTTTGACAAATGTAAGAAAGGGACGAATTCAAAGTAGATGAGTTTTTTTTTTTTTTTTTAAATATTGTCGCTAAAATAAAATATTTTTTCTGAAATACGATAAGACAAAATTACAAAATACAAATTCATCCTAAAAGTATGGGCCAACTCCCCAAAAACCCCCAAACTAATTATTTAACCACCCGAATCAATACATTTTTAATAAATTTACCATAAACTAATTTTTTAACAAAAAAACTATAAATCAGTACATTTATAATAAATTTAATTTCTGTTAATTTCTGTTAAATTGAATTAATGTTGCAAAAAATCACAAGTCGATACACCCGTGACAAATAAAGATAAAACTTTAAAATAATATATTCATCAACTATTACATATCATCTCACTTAACAAATTTGACAATAAATAAGAAAAATGAATGAAAAACAAATTTGTCATATGTATATCAATTTAAGATTTTTAGTAGTAAAATAATTAATAGTAAATTTGTCACATGTTTGTAGATTTGGATTTTTTTTTTTTTTTTTTATGTTGTTAACCTTTTTAGGAAAATATTCCACCAAAAAAAAACTTTTTTAGGAAAATAGGTCATAGAAATATTAATGTCTGGCAATGAAAGCAGTGCTAATGGGACAAAATCATTGAAATTTAAAGAAAAAAGAGAAAAACATATTGCCTCGTGCGAACGAAACAGGAGAGGAGAGGCTGATATGTCGGAGTAATTTAAGGGTGGCAGGTGTCAGATGTACAGCCTGGACTATTTCCTGGTCAGTCTGACACTTGTTATTCTTTACCCGGAATCAAGTATTTGGTTTATAAAAGAGTAGTATATTATTATCTCTACAAACAATGTCATTGATGATCTTGTTAGTAGAGTAGAGTGTATTTAGTAACTTATTTTAGAGGATGATATTACAATAAAGAAACCCACTAGTCTCTTTTAATTGTACAAGGTGTATTTTCAAAAGCTAGTTTTCCTCACTTTTATTGGTTTCGAATTGCCAGAAAAATTCTCTCTTGTTCATTATATGAATGGGTTTAATTTTTCAGTTTGGTAACAAAAAAGGAAAAATATGTTGATACTTGCGTGAATAGGTTTGGATCAAATCAAATGTAAAGTTGGATTTCCTACCAATCTTGTACATACACCACACGTAAGTGAGGCTTGGAAATTATCTTCTAGGCTCATGAATTTCACATCGAAAATTTCACAAGATCTTTTACAAACAATTTTATAAAAACGCTGGTTCACCGCTATCAATTCCTACTTTGGTTGATCACTAGGAACAAGCTACCAATGCAAGTTTTGCTTCTTACCTATGGTCGTATCTCGATTGGGAATTGTCCCTTTTGTTCTTGTCGTCTGGACTTAGTCAACCATCTATTTTTTGGGTGTTCCATTCCTACCACTCTAGCCACTTTTTGGGCTTCTAGATTCAATTTTGCTTGGATGAACAAATCTTGGGTGTATAACCTACACTGGGTGATCAAGTATTTATTTGAGAATTCTTTCTGTTCTACCCTTGGCCAGTTTGCTTTTGCAGCCTTATGCAATATCATTTGAAAGAAGCGGAATAATATTATCTTCAGGGGTAGGCCACCATCTCTCTCAATAATGAAGGTGTGATTGGAGAAGGTTGTCAGAGACAAAGCGTTGTCTTTTAAACAAGTCCTTCTCAACACCACAAATTGTAGGTTGTTGTATTGTTGGTCTATAAACCCTTCCATTTTGGCAGACTGATCACTCACCTACCAATCTTACCATAGGGTTCTTCACTTTGCACTTGTGTTGTTGTTGGGCTCTTTGTTCTTTTTGCTCCTTATGTAGACCATTTGGTTTGCTTTTGCTGCTATTTTGGTTTTCCTTTACTCATGTGCAGGTGGTCTTGTTTTACCTTGGCACTCTTCTACTTACTTTGACTATTCTTGTCCTCGTGAATGTAAGGTTTTGGTGCCGAGTTCTTATTATAGAACTTCTTGCTTCTCTTTGGCTTTAGTTAATATAATTCTTACCATTTACCAACTTTTTTTTTATTTATAAAAACAAGTCTCCATTATCAATTAAATCAAACGCAGCTCAGCCCAAGAAAGTCTAATTATTTTACATCAGTTGTATAAACTCATCTCGTTTTAAACCAAATAACCTCATATAAGTTTTCACCACTTAAAAATACTTATTTTTATATTTTTCGTGAATTTTTTTTCTGATGGGCTTACATTTTTTAGGTTGTCGGTCGGGCAGTGTCTCGACTACATTACTATTGGCTATGTACTATATGGTCACTGAATTACAGCATGCAACGTAATGTTTTATTTATTTATTTATCATAGTACTTTTTTTGTCAGAATATATACCATGGTACATGTACGTCGAATGATAAATGGGGTCACAATTAATGCCGGGCAAAAGCGAGAGCCATTTGGCAATCTGGCAGGTGGAGAGGTACCTGAGTCACAGGTGATGGCAGAAGGGGCTTTAAACTATTTCTTTGACTTTCTTGCCCCGCACGTGACCTGTCTTATTTTCAATTATTTTCGTTCGCAAATGCACGTGCTAGAGATTTTTCTCTTTCAGCAAAAGAATGGCGCAACAAATTATTGAAATGGATTTACAAAATTATTGTGCCAAACTCGAATTATATTTTCGACAACGCATACTTGTTTAGATATAAAAAGGTTTGTGCTAATCTTAATTAGGGAAATAAAAGATGTGCGAGGGTGATGTTGCTTTGCTCCGTGTGCATGTACAAGTGTTTAAGTTAATTAAGTGGTTTTTAAAATTATTTATTAAATAGACCTAAAAATTTATAGAATAGGTGAGGCAAAACCCATACCCAAAGGATCGAGATGAATAAGTATTTAGAACTCAACATGCCGATCTTAGAAAAATACTTGACTCTTGAAATCGTAGAGTTGGATTATATACTAAACCATTAGCTTTGAAAAAAACTTAATTGAGTGGCTTTTATTTGTTCCACAAATATTAAGTTCCAACAATATCACATAAAAATGTAGCTGACAATGATTGCCCGTTTCCTCCTTATCATTGACATTTGAAAAGAAGAGAGGAGTTTGAATAGGTTCAATCTCAAATTAATCACATAGCCGGCAATTCAGGTTAGCATGTCAACATTGCGGTCATAAGGCTCTTGAATATCATCAAGATCAAAGCCTCATAAATCATAATCAATTTATGTTCAACGATACAATCATTCTTAAATCATGTTCTATTCCAATTCGGTTGTTGATCGATGAAGGCATCATAACATATCCGAAACTTCTATCTTTATCTTGCATCTCTTGTTGGGTCGATTGATTGACTCCCAAGTATTTCTTATGATTCTCCTTCACCTAAATTCCATCCCCCCAAATGCATATTCTATGGTCCTGACATGAACAAAGCAAAGCTCAAAGAGGAGAGACGTCGCTTATCACTGAGCTGAAACGGACTGACGAGGGATACATCATCATTAGGTAGTCCGCCACGATCAAACCACATCAGTCCTTGCGATTTCTAAACCACGAATTAGGTTGTTAAGTAGCCATCGCCCAACTAACGAAACCTCACCTCGTCAACTCTCAATCATCTCTTTGCTGTCTCTGTCTGTCCAACACAAAACGCATAGTGCAGAAGCCCGTTTATGAACAGATGAAACCTTGGCATATTGGTCGTTTTGCTTAAGAAAATCATTTACTTAGTTTCCAAGCAGCAGCTCACTGCAGTGTCGGGTGGATCGCTAATTGTCAGGGGAGATCAAACACCCATTCGTCCCTTTGGAATGAGCAAGAGAATAAAGCCGTGTTGTGACACTCCTAGTGGACTACTTGCGCTTGGACAGAAAGACCCTATGAAACGTTGAAGTGAATAGTTTTCCCAAATTCTACGGCTTCTACAGAGTTCATGGCTCATCAAGCCCTATTAAGCATTGGGTCGACATGTCGTGTTAGCCAGAAGGAAGGGAAGAAAAAGAAAGCACCAAACCTCACAGGAACACGAACCCCGCATGTTTCTTGTGTTGTCACGGCAACAATAAAATTGAGTCCAAGAAGCATTATTTGCACTTGACATTGCATTTTATCAGTCTTATCGGCTCACTACACAGGAAAGTCATGTAATGGAACATAAACTCCACAGAGAAGCTAAAAGGGATAATTACACAAATAGTCCATAAACTTTAATGCAATACAATCTAAGAACTTTTAACATGTTTAATGTGTTCATGAACTAAATTGAACATGTATAAAAAATTCAAGGATTGCATTAAACATATTAAAAGTTTAAAGATCACATTGTACATTGAGCTAAAGTTCATGAGCCACATTGAACAAATTAAAAATTCATGAATCATATTGCACGTTGAGACAAAGTTTATAGACAATTTGGGCGCGTTTGGTAACACTTCCGTTTCAAAAACAATTTTTCCTATTTCTCGTTCTCGAGAATAATTTCGAGCAAAAAACGTGTTTGGTAACTTCCCAAAATTTATATTCCTGGGATAAAAATATGTTTGATAAAATTCTTAGATTTTTTTTTATTTTTTTAATTTTTTAATTCTTTTATTATTTTTCTTACTTTTTCCTTTTTCTTTTCTCTTTGGCCGACGTTCGGTGAGCTCGCCGAGCCTCACTTGGCCCCTCACGAGGCTCGGCCTCCCTAGATTTGGGCAAGGCCGAGCCTCGCCGATGGCCAACCGTCGGCGGCGAGGCTCGACCTCACCTAGGTGGCGCGAGATCGGCCTCGCCGGGCCACCGCTAGGCGACGCCGACCTGGCGGTGGCCCAACGAGGCCAAGTCTTGCCGGTGGCTGGGCAAGCTCAGCCTTGCCGTGCTTCACCCAGCCATGACAAGGCTTGGGCCGATGAGCCTCACCGTGATCCGGCGTCTCCAGGGGCCAGGGACGCTCCGATGAGATCATCAACTCGAGTCTAGCCAGTCATCAGCCATCAAATTTTTCAAGAATCAGACCAATTATGTACAAAGATTTAGCAGAACGTGAGTTGATCATCTTTTCAAATCAACACTTCTGCCATAAGACATCAATAACCTCCGAAAAAAAAAGGGTTCTGATAACTGTATATGCTAATGATCTAAAGAAGAAACACTCATCTTCGTATGGTACATTAATAAACCATCTCAAAACTATTTTTTGCAGGCCTCCGTGTTGCTGAAGTAAGCAGTTACTGCCTTTAGCTTACCATTTAAGTAGTTCTTCTCGACCTGAGATTGGGGAACGTATGAGAAGAAAGAGAGCATAAAACATTCCATGAGACTCTACATGAAATCAACAACAATTCCTTCCCCTTAAAACCAATCCATTAAACCTAAGTGTGAAACCACATAGTAAAACCAAAAGAAAAGGAGCATAACCAATGTTCATAAGCTGTGGTGTGAAGCCGGAGGGAAGAACGATATCATCTCCAAGAGATGCATGGGACAAAGAGAAAAGATTTGCTTGGTGATCTCTTTACAAGTCCATAAAACCGGGTAAAGAGAAAGCATGTGGCACTTCAAGAAACTCTTCATATTTTCTCTGGAAACAGTTTGCCAACCAAAAAAAAAAAAACAGAGAGAGAGAGAGAGAGAGAGAGAGAGAATAATCCAATTCCCCATGCAAACACACATAAAGCCTATTGTGGAGTAAAGTCTTCCTCTCCCATCGCAGTAACATGACACAGAGAAATTAAGCAAATGAGATATTCCTCTCAGGAACAGACATCCTACGCAAATTTGCTTGTATTGTCTAAACATGTATGACATCCATAAGCACCATCTTAGATATCCATGTCAGAAAGAACATTTAATGCTGTCAATTGTTTACTATTAATATGAGCCCAAGATTTTTCAGAAAAGGGATGCATGATTAAACCAACCCCCCCCAAAAAAAAAAAAAAAAACAAAAAAAGAGAAATTATTTGTCACGAAATTTGATACTGATCTTATAAGGAGGTACTGAGCATCCTGGGTTTTAGGCTTAACAAAGCCCCTTTGCTTAGAAATGCATCCTGACATAACCAAGAGTGCATAAAAGAAATGGAATTACCTCCAATGACCATGGAGGTTGAACGGAGAGAGAGATCTCAGTTAATTGGTGCAGATCAACATTTTTTGGGAGGAACATGACCACTTTGGGAGCAATTTCCCTGGCAATGTTAAATAGGAAGAATCTGCAGAGTACATATTAATGCAACAAAGTTAATTATCAGCCTCAAAGGTGCAAAAAGAAGTCAAAGATAACAATGATACTCATAGTAGTCAAAACATAGCAGGTTCAATTTGCTTCGAAGGATTAACCACTCACCCATCATGTGGCTTGAGCATGGTCTTCATGTTGTATTTCTTTACTTTGGTATAACCAGGACCACCCCAGGGAGGTGACAAGAAGACAGTATCTGCCTGTGATAGAAGTGTAAAACATAACTATAAGAATGCAGAAGGATAAACAGGTCAAAGTAATTAATACCGAATCCATTAGATTTACATTATATTTTAATGCTCATACAGGGTCCTTGTAAATTCTTAACATTGAGAGACTGAGCAAAATGTATTACTAATTGGCCAGAGAAAAGCAAGATGCATAACCAAAGTCAAAGTTAATCCCATTTGGTTTTGGCCACTAATTGAGGATTATATAGTTTACATAGAAAAGGAGAGGAAAGCTCCTCGTCACAGGAAATAGAGTAGAAAAAAAAATTGCAATTTCAGTCTCAAGAAGAATAAGACAAACACATTAAGACTTCAAGAATTGGAAGCGATAACTGTCATACATCTTGTATCCTTTGAAGCAATAATGTGCACTAAAGACATGAAGGCATTCATTTGATGATTGTAAGATAGAAAACAACATCGATGAGACAATTTGCCACATCCATACATAGGGCAAGACCACAGACTTCTCAGTACCTTCAATTTTGGCGCCAAAATGAAGAAGTCTCCTCTTATAAAATCTATTCCACCATCAACTTCATATATGCCAGCATTATGGTGTGCATATTCAATCTTTCTTTGGATCGATGTCAACTGCTATTACATGTCTACACCTGAATGCATAACAACAAAAGTGAAGGGTAAGTATGTTCATGATTGCATACAAGGTTGCACATAGTAGATGAAAGACCATAAGCCCACTTGACCATAACAGCATCAAGGTTCTCATCCGAATAGTAACAAGGATAAGAACTGAAACGAGACAAATGGAAAAACTCACGATCTGTTTATTCTTCTTAATTGCAGGTCATTGCAGATGCTTTTACCAGAAATTATGTTCCGGCAAAGGCATCATGAGGCAAATTTCTGTTCAAACAGTTTCTAAGGGATACATCAACTCCAAGAATTTACCATTCTATCTCTTCCTGGAATTTATTTTGGATGTATTTGCTGGAGATCTATGCAATTGCTTTTGCATGAATGGCTCAATGTCTGCACATCTACATCTTGATCAGGCTATGGATAAACTCACATTTGTTTCAACAAGGTAAATTTCTAAGGTTCGAATGCATGTTATCTACCAAAAGAAAGAAACTCTTAATGACTGGCTCTAAAAACTTAAAGAACTTAAAGAACACAAATGACAAGATGATTGCACACAAGTATGGTATGAGTGTGGTGGTGTAAATTACAATTTCACCCAATACAACGACGGTGAAGTCTTATCAAGGTCTTAGGAAATCTGAAAATAAGCAAATCTTACACAAAAGAGGTCTATTGTAGTGTATGAGGAATCACAAGCTCTCCCAAAAGGTACCATGGGTTTCCTTGCCATACGGGAAAATTGGAGACTAGTGTTACAGGCGATAATTCTCTTTCGGCTGAAAGATTTGCCTTCTCCTAATCAACCACCTAATCCAGAACCAGACTATATTTCACTCATACAAATAAATTCATAAATCTTCAACCAGAAACAAGCAGAAAAGAAGAGAAAAGGGTTCTTACATTCGTGCAAATTGGATAGCATTCCCACCGACTCCTGTGAAACCATCCACTATAATCCCACCACCACAACGAACTGCAAGATGCCTAGCAATAGACTGAGGAGTAACAGAAAACCATCCTTCCTCATCCATTTTGATACCTTCATCAAATCTTGAAAAGAGGAGATACCTCTGAAACCAATATTTTTCAATGACAGTGCAGTACTCTTCACTCAAAGGAAAGCTCAGGTCTGCAAGATGCAAATGTTCATCGTAAGGATATCAATTAAACAACGACAAGCCCCTATTAGCCTAAACATTCTGTAGGGAAAGTAGTGAAGAAACTTATCATGTCAATTTTTAAAATGTGTTAAATACTGAAGTCAAAATGGAACGCAAGTTGAATAACATAGCGGATTACAAAATGAGTGTAAAACTGCTCACTTCTCCAAAAAAAAAAAAAAAAACAAACTGAGATCAGTGAGAAGATCAACTCTTTTCATACAGATTATACCACATCCTTCTAATGACATCTCAATTATTTATATAAGTAATGAGGATGTACAAATTGAAATATCAGCACCAAGCTGAAGGCAAGGATTATTCCAGTTTCGCACAGGTTCAACCCCCTAATTCCTAAAGACTATATGCCGATCTAGTCTCATTAACCCATCGGCCTCTATAACCTATCAGGGACCTATCATTTACACATCTTATAAAACAAATAGCACTAACCAGTATCAAAATAATGATTCAGACAGAAGGAACAGAAAGCGAATATAAGTTGAAGAACCTTCTTTGACATGCGATGACTTCCTCTGTATCCTTTTTCTTGCATCCATTTTCCTTTGGCTCGTATGAGAGCCACACAGAGAATCCAAGTTATCTAGAGAATCCCCAACTTCCAGCAGTAAATTATTCTCCTCAAGAGATATTTCTGTCGGGCTACTCATCATACTGCAAGAAGAGAGAGATATAAGATGTTAAAACGGACAATCATCAATATGATGTAATCAAGTAATTTGTATTGACTAGTAACGTTTTACATTTGAGACAATCAAAATGGGTCACCAAGGCAAGCCCATCAGTAACAAAATATTTGGAACACTTAAAATGAACTCTATAATAGACATGATTCTATCGCACCAAGTACCATACAAATGTAAAACTCCTTGAGTTTTAAAACTAGCGTAATAACTAGGATGAGTAGATATCATGAGGCCATTCTGTCATATTCTAGACAGAGTCACACTCTATTTTCGACAAAGGATTTGCATTTCAGCACAGAGGTCAAAGGTTTGAATATCAATGTTTTCTCTTATTTTTGTTCTGTCTAATTTTATGTTATCACGTTCCCACCTCAAGTTAATTATTTGATGTGCTTATGTCCCCACCCCATGTGACACGAGTAACCCAACTTAAGAGCAAGGGAAAGCATTGACATGCTAAAAATTGTGGGGCTGTTTCATCACCTTAGTACCATTTGGTCAAAGATTCCAAAAAGATATATGCGCTACCTGATTAACTTCCTGTGAAATAAGTTTCAAAAATGTCTTGTAAAACCCCATCATTATACAGTTTATCTTTGTAGCTATGTGGATTTACCATTCTGTTATGGTTGGACAGTGCTACGATAGAGGCCTTTGTAGGCTCTGAGAATGCTCCTCAAGACAAAAGAATTAAATGCCAAAATCTTGAATTTTCTGGGAGTAGGTGGAGCCTTATACATGAAACATGGTAATATGTAACACGGTATGAGGATGTAACCACAATAAACAAACAGTTGAAGCACAACAAGAAAGATAGGAAAACAAACTAAATAACAATAAGAGGAAATAATGTTATTCAAACATTTGACTTACTTTTGGATACCATGCTAGACAAACCATTTGTGGTAAAACCTAAGTAGAGCATTAGGAAAAAGTCTGCCAAAGTATTTCTATCATATATCACAACTTAGGGCTGCTTAATTAACAGGTCAGATAGTACATGATGAATAAAAAAAAAAAAATCTCCACATCATATCATGACTTGAAATAAGTAAGCTACTAACTATTAACTCTCACATAAAAAATTTCTTCCATTCGGAGAGCACAACCTCTGAAATGGCTTATTCTAGATGAGTATGTTGCAACAATGATCTTTAAGACAGTAATAATCGCTATTTTACCTCAAATCACCTAGTCTTCGTGAAGTGGCATCTTCTTCACAATCTTTCAGGTTGACAGAATCACCTTCACCAACTGGTTGACCAAGTGAATTATGATGATCCACGAAGTCCTTTAATGAATCTACTGTATGCTGAGAAACACAAGTATCTTGTGGTAATGAACAAACACTAGAAATTGATGGACCAAGATCTTGCTTAGTCAGCTCAACAAGTGTAGCATTGGACTCTGGGTTCTCAATAAATTCTGCCTCTACAGCGTCCATCCCAGGAGGTGGAAACCACGTTGAAACCTGGGTTATACTATTATAATAGTAATTTCTCTGATAGAAAGAGTCCCAGCACACAATCCAGTCTCTACATGAGTTGACATTACTGCTTTGTTCCAGTTGAAGAACCTCTGTTCCTTTGCCAATGGCAACATCTTCCAATGACTGATGGATCTCATAACTGTCACAATGTGTTTTAATAGCTTCAACATGGGTTGCAGATGAAATCTGGTCTAACAAATTGGACTCCACTAAGCTTCCACCAAGTTCTTCCCTGCCAAAATCAACAAACGCTTCAGTTGAAGGATGTTGTGAGCAAAGTCCACCTCCAGCATCAGAGTCTTTAGTGTTTGGATTAACTGTCAAGTCATACTTGGGCACATTATTAGTCAAAGCAGGGTAACAATCCAGGCAGTCAATTGCCACATCCGATAATCCAGTACAGATCGTTTCCTTGCTGACACAGCTGATCTCAGTCAAGTCTTCTCCTTTATCAGATGTGGAACAAAAATTACTGGCATCCACTTCATTATCATAGCAAGGGATCTCATTTTGGTCCGTCACTGGCATGGAACATAACAAACCACTTGGATTTTCGTGAACAACAGTTTGAGATACAACTACAGGCTCACTCACTTTCAGCAATCGAGTTCCGTCATTCTCAATTCCTTCTTTTCCATAATCATTCTTCTTATGTGTTCTCTTTTTTCTCACTTTGGAAATTCCATTCTTCTTCTGAAAATTGAAAAAAAAAAAAAAAAAACATTTCCAGCAAATCAAAGTATTAGAAGCAGAAAATGGCAAGTATTGTGATATTTTGAGAGAGAGAGAGAGATCAAATAGCTTATTTAACCCCTGTTAACAGGATTTATAATTTGAACAGTTCTACAATGGTTCCTCATCTAAGTACATCACTCCTCAGCATTTACTACAAATCTCTCTGTTACATAATTCAAAGGACGGGCTTTCCGACAAATATTCTCATACAACACAAATCAACTGTTTAGCAGGCTTGTTCATTACATCTCTTGACATTGAGTTCGCATAACTTAAAGAAAGGCTAACCCCCCTCCCCAAAAAAAAAAAAAATCCCCAGAACCCTTTAGTTACTTAATTGATGGTGAATTATCATTCTTTCCAGATTTTTAAATTGTGTTAATTGCCATATTCTAAAATGCTGTCACAGTCATGAAAATCCAATTTCAACCAAAAGCAGTGACAAATCTTCAAACTTGAAGAAGAACCAAGCCAATCATAATAAATCACCGAAACCACTGATAACACAGAGATACCACCACAAGGCACTGCAACATTATCGGATTCAGAGTTTGCATCTAAAATCCTCAGTAACAGCAAACGCAAAGTGGAACAAGGAATCACCACCTTATTCGTCTGAAATGCAAGCGGAAGACCAAGCTCGCTCATCTGTCTGATGAGTTCCAAGTCCTCTGGTAAAGGACTATAATCTGGAGGGAAAAAAACAAAAAGCAGAGAAAGCAACAGAATTTGAGCAATTTGCGATCATTGAGAAACAAGAATATCCACGACACAGCAATCTCTTCGGCCACATAGCAAGCCAGTACAAAAGGGCAACGAGGGGAAGGACAAATACTCACCCGCGCCCGTAGAGACCACGTTTGAGCCGACATTGTCGTCGCGGCGAGGTGGGTTCTGCATCGAACCCAACAAAAAAAGAAAACATCAACATTCTCCAACTGGGTATAG
Organism: Eucalyptus sideroxylon; assembly: GCA_014182405.2. Classification (NCBI taxonomy): domain Eukaryota; kingdom Viridiplantae; phylum Streptophyta; class Magnoliopsida; order Myrtales; family Myrtaceae; genus Eucalyptus; species Eucalyptus sideroxylon. The sequence goes on from CM024553.2 coordinate 34,194,921, forward strand.
TAATCAGAGAACCACGGAGACGCGGCACAGGTCAAGACCAAGACGAAAGCTTACACTAGTTTCGGTGGAAGGCGGAAGTTCTTGCGCCGTCGAAGAGCCGTGGTCCCTGGAAAGAGTAGAGCAACTCACCGTAAGACACGCGCACGCACAGGCACACGCACACAGCGCGAGAGGGAGAGGGGTTAGACCAGAGAAAGACATGGGTGAGCTTGAAGAGGGAGCCGAGAGCTCTGATAGCAGGACCGTCTTCTTCGCCGTCGAGCTGGACAGTGTCCATGCCGCTCTCCGAGAAATTATACAAGAATTCAACGAAGAGAGATTTCGGGGAAACGGCGGGGAATCGAAGCTGAAGGGGGAATTTATAGTTGGACCTCGGCGACAAGAACATCAAAAGGCAAGGAATCTTGAATTAGACGAGAAGCTAGCCCCAACATGGCAAATTCGAATTTTTGTCATTATTTTTCTGCCTAGAAGAGGGGTAAAAAAAAAGAGGATGAAAAAAATCATTGCGACCATCCAATATATGGAGGACGTAAAATTGCACGTGAAAATAAAATCTAGTAGTTGATTGGGTGTCTAGATTTTTCATTCAATTAAGTATCCAAATTTTTGAAATCGCAATTTAAAGGGCGCCTTCATTTGAGAATGTGAACGGTATTGGCTGACATGGGCACTAGTTTCGTTAAGTTGCCATTAAATTGTATTTGTTTGTGTCCCTGTGTTGATTGCTTCATTCTCTTTTGTTTTTCGTGCTCTCTCTCTTTCTCTCTCGTTTAGATTGCAAATTGGATCTTGATTGATCTTTTGGCACCGCCCACCGTTGCTCAAGCAACCTCGACACTATGACGTCACAACTGGGACTCCAATTTTATTCTTACTGTTTGTTATAAAGGTGGAGGCAATGACCCATTGGGGTGCTAATGTTGGAGTCCCGGTACAGAATGAGCAAAATCATACCAACTGTCAATGATCACCAGGTAATTAGTTTCAGAGTTCAATTCTTGATGACCTTAGTTGCAAAAGAATGGAATCGCAAATCAAACCGATTGGTTTTAAAACGGCTCATTCTTTTACTTTGGGGTAAATATGAATCTTTATAATAATACATAAAACGTGCACTTCATAATGCTAACATTCTTTGATCTAAGTTCCAACAAAAAAAACAAAAAAACAAAAAGTTCTTTGGTCATGTGGTTATGTGATTATTCATTTTGGTTGGTGCTCAAATTGAACTGGACCGGATACTAGCTCACATTCTCAAAAGCTCAGCCCAACACTTTATTTTTCTTTCATCTTGGTACAAGAAGACTCCAACGAAGAAGACGAGGAGAGAGAGAGAGAGAGAGCTCGCGGGAAGAGAGAAAAAGGGAGAAAGGGGAAGTTTTTGTACGTGATCAATTCGGACGCCTCAACAACCTGAATTAACACAGTTTCGCAATGATGGTTGAGTAATCGAAGCCTCTAATTGTCTAATCAAAAGAATCATCAAAATTAGAGCTTGAACTTCAAGTTTAGGTCGATTCTAAATTGCTACGTTTTATTGAAGAGTTTTCGGGGTACATGCATGCGTGCGTGTGTAAATGATTGTTTATGATATTGTTAAGTTATAGTATTTTACGGATCTCAATCTAAGCTTATGGTTTGCCTAAAATGAAATTTTGAATTTGGCCATGCATGCTGGACAGATTGCAACTGTTTATAGCTAGGTTTTGAGGTGGCCAAGTGATGGTTCTTGTTGTATATCAAAAGGGTTTTCTATGGACTATACATTTGCAACGGAGTTCTATAGAGGAAGTTATGGCATGGACAATTTTAGCAGGCGAGCTACACATAGTGGACAGTAATAGGTTTCCACTATGGTTGAACTTTCTGTCAACATGGAGGTGTTGTCTTATCAATGAATAGGTGTAGTATAGTCAAGCCGTTTATAAGAATATCCTTTTACTTGGTTTTTTAATATTGTTTTTTGGAATTTGAGTGCATCAACTCGAGTAACTACCATATGTTAGTTTTTGGCTTTCCTATATGAGTGATACTATCTATTTTTTGCATTTGTAAACTCACATTTTCAAAAACGATCATGAGCTAATAAATAATATCTTTCGTTGCATAAAATAGGATTGAGCATTTACTACTGTTTTGTTTGTTTGACATGGGAATTCATCTTTTGACTTTAGTTTGAATGACTGTCTATAAATGATTTGCGAAACCTTTTATGAAAGAATCACAAAAAGTTAATAATTTAAGAATGTGGTTTTTGAAAAGCGTTTTGATATTTGAATGGTGAAAAGTTACGATTTGGTTATAAAACCTAAGTTGTGCTACGGTTTTGATTTTGGTTGTGGATTACTAGAGATTGAGATTAATGGATTATGCTTAGTATCTTTGTGAACCCAGTGAGGGGTGTGTGAATATGCTCATTCTAATTTAGGATATCCTTGTGAGCCAAGCTATTGGCTAAGAATAGGTAGAGACCTAATCAAGGGGGATCTCGGTTGCCTTGTCACAAGCGTTATGCGTGATCATTGCTGGATATTTAAGCATGGATTTGGTCAATAGAATGGACCATTTATGTTTGTTTTGATGAGATTGATTAATGAGCTAGACCGTTGGTGTGTGCTTTGATATTATCTTGAGTATTTCTGCTATGAACATATTATATTAGAGTAAGAAATATCATATTTTATTCTTCATGATTTGTTAAATTTTGGATTTAGCAAAAGTCAATTATGTTTGTTTTAGTTGTGCATAGTGATTGTTCGACTAGAAGAAATGTATTACTCATTGGGCCATGGTAGCTTAATCCCTTTCATCTACTTGCTTTTTCAAGTTCTTTACCGAGTCATTAGTAAGAGGTGAGCATTTCATTACTAGAGAGGACATTTTGATAATGGGGATTTTTTAGTATGAATTGTCTATAATTGATAAGTTTGTGAGTTAGTTTTTGATGGAGGTGTAGATATTTTGTTGATGGTTTATATAAAACTCTGATATTGTAACCAAATAACATTTATGTTGAATATATTTACATATATATTTATATGGATGTATATATGTTGATATCAAGTTGAACTTTAGTCATGTTGAGGCTACATCCTTTCTTCAAAGGACAACTGTGCCGTGCCCTTGTTCTTGTTGAGTTAGAGGTGTGATAGTGTTGGATGGAGCCAAGCATGCCCAATGGCAGTGATGACATCATAGCATGACTAGGTAAGCTTGGTCAATTCAAAAGAAAAAAGAGTAAAAGGAAAAAAAAAGGTAGAATAAAAAGGTTATTCAATTTATATTGAGTAGGGATATGTAATGAGTCCTAAAATTTGTTGTAAAAGTGTAATTGAGTCTTAAAACTTTCAAAAAGTATAATCAAGTCATAAAACTTGCCAAATTGGTGCAATCGAATATTTCCGTTAACACTATCAATTTGTTTTAAAAAAAATGCTGACATGGCATTTTAAAATTAATTTATTTATCATACGTGGCATTTTTTATTACTTTTTTCTTTAAACCTTATTTAAATAAACTTAAACAAAGCTAAAATAATTTAAAAAACAAAATTGGAAACAAAGAAAAAAAAGGGGCAAGCATTGTGACTAGGCACGCTGCCCACCACTCATCGTTGGAGAGGGCAATGGCCCTTGCCTGTGGCCAGAAAGCCTTGCCAACCCCAAGCAAGGGTCGGTGTCATCCAAATCTAGGGGAGCCTTGTCAGTCCTTGCCTGGGTTAGCAATGGCCTCACCCGAGCTAGCGAGGACTAACCCTCCTCCACAACTTAGGTCGGTGAGGTCATTGGCCCCTTTGATGATGGTAGTAGTGGTAGCACCTAGCCACGATCCTTACTCCTTTTGTCTTTTTGTCTAGTTTTGTTTTAATTTTTTTTAGCTTTTAATTTTTTTTACTATTATTTAAATAAGATTTAAAGAAATAAAGAAATAAAAAATGCCACATAGGAAAACTAAATTAATTTTAAAATGTCGTGTTAACATTTTCTGTTAGGCGAATTGACAGTGTTGACATAATGATTCGATTGAATCAAATTGATAAGTTTAAAAACTTGATTATATTTTTTGAAAGTTTTAGAATTTAATTGTATTTCCGCGACAAATTTTAGGATTTATAATGTACATATCTCTATTAATTAAAGTTGGCATTTCTAATAAGGGTGTGCAATTGAATTGGTTCTATCCAAGAACTGGACCCAATCGCCCAAAAAATATGTTTGGGAAACCGTCCTTGTTGGAATTAGTCTAGGAACATGTTTCGAGTGAATATCTACTCCGGCACCGGATCGGACCATCCTATTTTAGAATCGATTTTATAAGCTAAGAAGACAAAAACCTATTTTCTTTTTGTTGACACCTATTTTTATATAAAAAAATCATCAATCAAAAAGTTAAAAAAAAAAAAAAAAAAAAAGAAACAACAACAACCCAACCCCCCTTTTTCCCTTTCAGCCCACGAGCAAGGGTCTTCTTCCCTCTGTGTCGGTCTTCAAAGACTTGCAAAAAGAAAGAAACAGAACATGAGGAAGCTGAAGAAGGATCTGCAGAAGATCAACAACTGCGATTTCAGAAAAATGGAAGCGATGACACACGACTGCAACATGGCCATGCCTGCGATTGTCAAAACCCAAAAGAACTTGCTGCCATCTTAGCCGAAAATACCATAAACTCGCCCCCAAGAACCGAAATAGCTGCAGGCACATACACGGGCAGGGAGAGGAGGCTGATTAACGACAGTCTTGAGATGGAGATGGAAGGAAAAGGCAGCTGGCTTCGCTGGCCATCCGGAACCGCTCTGGAGGGATGCCAAAAGGGGAGCAACCTACATCAGATTTAAAAAGACGGGGGAGGGCCTTTGAAAAAAAAAGGAGGGACACCAAAGAGTGAGCAGGAGAGAGGGATAGAGGACCAATGAGAGAGCGTTTTGCCGTCGCCTGGAGTACGCCCTTTGCTCGCCATCCGAACCGGGTAGGCTTCCCGTTTCACTTCGAGGTCTCGGGCCGGAGCTCGCGGCCGACCTGTTCACGCGAGCTTTGGCTTCATCGATCCTCCATGAAAGCTCATAGATGTCTCAGTGTATGTTGATAGACGTCCAAGCTTGTGCTTGAGTTTATACCAGTCCGAAGATCTTTCTTTTCTGTTGTGTATGCTAACTGGTTGATGAAATGCTTGAAAGAGACTTGAGTCTGTGAGTACGTTGTGGCTGAAAATATTTGCTATGTTCGCATCTGTTCGAGTGTGATATACGTCCCTTAGCGGATTTTGAGTGTTGCTTGTGCATGTTGTGTCGATCTTTACTCGGATTCGAGCCTTGAGTGAGCCCGTAAGTTTATTTTTAGTTGTTGCACGGCCAACGTTTGACAGAATATCCCAAAGAGAACTGAAAAAAAAAGACTTGCGTTCAAACCCGGTCTAATTCGTGCTTGTATATATATACGTTGGACCATGTTTGTCTCTTATGTTTTCATCGCAATCTCATGCAATTTCCGTGAAGTGATCATGTGCGTTAGAGCTTGGGGTATTTGCATCCGAAAATGGTGTATCAACTCTCGGAGTTAGATGGCCGGCGTTGATTTGCGACGGTTGGGGTGGTTTGGTGCTAGAAAGGATGCTAAGTGCTTTGGTTATTGTTGTTGTTCGAATTAGTTTTGGTAAAGGAGCTCCGGTGAGGAAGTTGCAGGATTGGCGTTAGCTTTAGGAAGGAGAAGATGCAGTAGAATAACCGAAACAGGGAAAAGGGCAAAAAGAATTAAAAAAATAAGAACAAAGAAAAGAGGAGAACCAGCAAATAAAAAAAAGAACGAAAGAGGAAAACCCCAAAAAAAAGGAAAGAAAGGCAATGGATGGGGATGTTCGGTGAAAGGGCCAGAAGGGAAGAAAGAAAGAATAAAAAACAAAGAAACAAAAAAAGATCAATCAAAAGAAAGAAAAGAAAAGCAAAATGAAAAATAGAAAAAACTATAAAATGAAAAGTGGGCATCGGGAATGGCTGTTGAACAGGAGGTGCAGGAAAAGAACACAGTACGACGCAGTGGGAAAAGACAAAAGGAAGAATTTTTTTTTAAACATAAAAAAATTAATTAAAAAATTGAAAAATCGAAAAATGATATATTTTTTATCCAAAAGGGCGAATTCGGCTTTGGGTCGGGTCAATGGCCGGATCGGATCTACCCGCTCCGAACCCCTTACCCGATTATAATAATATTAAAGATAAAAATATATTAAAAATTTCAAGAATTCAAAAATTTTCAAAAAAATCAAAAAAAAAAAAATTTCAAAAATATTTCCGAAAATTCAAAAACTCAGAAAGCATTAAAAAATTTCGACCTTTTCTTAATTGAAATTTTTTTAAAAAAAAAAAATTTTAAAAAATATTTTTATTTAAAAAAATTATTAAAAAATTAAAAATTTCCAAAAAAAAAAAAAAAAAAAAACGTAGGGTTTGGTTAGGAATTGTTGCGTCTTGCCTTTTTAGTGCAATTGCGCCTTTCTTTTCTTGTACCTTGATTTTATTGCATGTTTAATTTGCATATTCGATTACGTTTGTGGATGTTTAATCTCATGTGCTTAATTTTACAGCAATTAGGATCTTGGTAGCTATGATTATCATATTAATGATTGCGCGCCTACATGATCACCTCACATGTTAGTGGATAAGTATAAAATTAATTCAAACTGCTTGCCAAAAATCATTTTGTTAAAATGAACAAGATTAGGTACCGAAAGGGCACTAATTGGTTAATTAGTGTAATCAAGTCCCCGAACCTAGATTCTCTAGTTGCGTAGGAAGTAAGGCACGCTCCCATGCCTTTACTTGGTTTCTAGCCGACCCCAATAGGCTAGTGGCGACTCCTTTTGTGCAAAATCCATGAAAAATATCCCAACGTCACGCGGGGTATGGGCTTGGGAGAGCTTGCGCCTAATCATTGGGCTTTAGACCCGTTCTTTAGGCAATACCCCTAAATCTAGGTCGCGACAGCTTGGCGACTCCGCTGGGGACTTGGTTTTGAACCTTAGAGGACTTAGGCCAAAATTAATCTTGTTCAAAAATATTTTTGTTTGGCAGCAAAGATAGTATATGCATCCATAACATGTCAAATGTTGATTGTTTATGGGAGTTATAAAGGGTGGTGATTTCTAACCTTTGTTTTGTAGGGGTATAAGAGCGAATGGTTTATTCATGTTTGAAGTGCTGATTGTTTTTTTAAATTGTCATGCATGAGTCTTCTGCATTGCACTACATCATAGCACACATAACCTGCCGTCGGACCTGGGCCGTATAGGATCACCTAGGATGGTGTTGAGGTGGATACCACTCCGACTACAACGGCGTAGTACGAGTCGCCCGCCTTAACCCCGAAATTTCTTTCTTCACGTTGAAGGTACCCACCCCGGTCTGCAACCGCGCGACACGGGTCGGTTCTTTAACGAAGCCGGAGTCATGGGTAACCCGACCTAGCCGCAACCTTGCTGGTTCAATCCGGTGATCCCATGGCTCCATTTTAAGCCATTTAGAGTAGAAATTGAACCACCGTCCATGCGTATGTCTATGTCATTGGCTTTGCTACTCAACAAGTAGGGTAAGATTTTCAAATTCTCTCATTCGTAATTTACTTATTTGCTTTCTTTTTTTTGGTTGGTTCATGGCAAATTAGGTTGATCGTAACTGTGAGTAGTATACGATGGGGATACCCGAACTTCACATCATTGCTACCCCGAAAGCCGAGCTTCGCACATGGTGGGATAGACTAGACCCGACTGGCCATGATTGGGTTCGATCCTACGTCGGACGATTACTTCCCCTTTTAGAAATAGAAACTCATTATGGTGTTGTACGAGCGTTGGCACATGTCTGGTGTCCCGAGACTTGCACATTCATGTTCGGTGACCACGAGCTCACTCCAACCCTAGAAGAATACAGTGTTGCCATGGGAAAGCCTTTGGTGTCGGAGCTAATTGGCCCACCTGTAGGGACTGAGCACGCATCGACTTTATCCAATTTCCTTAGAGTTAAGGAGGATGACGTGAGGAAAGTTTTGAAAGCTAATCGCAAGACTTGCCCATTTTCATTCCTAAATGAGCTTTTTCAAAATGCCCAATCTTTTCAAAAGAATAGGATCTTCCTGTTAGCTTTCTTCGGGTTCGTGTTATTCCCACATTGTAGGAATGCTATTAACCCTTCCGTGGCATGGGTAGTTCGTGAGGTATGTATGGGAAAGAGCTTTGTTAACGCCGTCCTGACTGAAACTTTTCTTTCTCTTGCCCGTTTCAAAGAAAACAAAAACAAAACTTTTCATGCTCCTCATGAACTCTTGCAAATTTGGTTCTTCTCTCACGTTAAAGGGTTTGGTAGCCTAATGATCGTGAACGACATTTCTGACTCTAGCCACCCTATCCTAAAGTTTAAAGATAGGAAGACGTTTGCCCCCGACTATCACTATTCTGAGTGGTTAGCTTTCATGACCAACCCTGGACCCGAAGATTTCCAATGGCACGCCAAATGGCTCCGAGTTCGAGAAGCGCGGTTCGTGTGTGGGCTTACTGGACCTATTCCTTTGTTGGGAATTACCGGAGTCACTGAGTATTACCCAACCCGAGTTGCCCGTCAGTTCAAGAGGTTCAACAACTTCCACCGATGATTCAAGAAGACCCGCTCAGGATAGACTTCCCTGATGGATGCCAAGATCACGAAGACTCCATTACATTAGTCAAGTCGATGTGGGATATGTGCCATCCCCGGAAGCTGATATGGCCCGAAAAGGAGTTAGAAGGGCAAGAGAAGACCTATTATGCCTCGATGGAATATATCCTTCAGCACAAAATCCCAGAGAGCCTACGTCCGAGGATTCCTGACGTGCCATTAAAGACCACCCATCGAGCCGAGATCAAGCGCCTCAAAAGGAAGCTCGAAGAAGCCGAAGATCGTGCCTCGAAGTTGACCCGAGTTAGTGGGGGCGGTCACAAGCGGGAGTTGTCCTCGCTAGTTAGATCGAGTCAAACGCGATATGTAATGGGCCCATGCCCACGTATGTTACAATGTTAAAGAATTTTTCTGGAGTCGCGTTATCGGGAGATAAGAGTCATGATTAGCCTCGTTGTTTAGGGGTTTTCCCTCATGTCTTTTCCTGCGTTATGTAGCAACCTTGCTTTCAATGAAACGAGCAAATTTTGGGCGATTAGATCTTTGTCATGGACCGACCGCCCAATCATTACTCTATGCTTATACATGCTTATCTATCATTGTTTAGGTACTAGCCGATCGATTGTCTTTTACCGATCGTCGACACGGCCAAGCGGAGATCTCCAATTCGCACGCGCGCGAAAGTCAGAATGGAGAACGAGACACCAACGTACGCATGGCCAAGATGGAGGACCAGCTGGCCCAACTCACCACAATGATGCTTGAAATAAGCCAGAAGCTCAAGGAGCCCCCTGCTGTAGCTGTCACGGGAACATCCACTCCAGTGTCAACTGAAGGCACGCACATTGCTGATCCCCCTGGGAAAGAAACTGCTGGAGAGGCTCCTTTTGTCACGCCAATTATCGTCAATCTGGATCCTCCTCCAAAGGAAAACCCAGCACCCCGTCTAAGTGAAGAGAGTGAAAAACGCTTGGCAAAGATGGAGGAGCGACTATGTGCCTTGCAAGGTTACGAGCTGAAAGGAGCTGATAGGCTGTCTCCATACACCAAGACTAACTTCCCTGAGAACTTCCAAGAGCCCGAGTTTACAAGAAAATATGATGGAACGGGATGTCCCAAGACCCACCTCAGATATTACATGAGGAAGATGGCTCGCTACGCTGACAATGTGCCATTTCTCATACACACGTTTCAAGATAGCTTGGAAGGCATTGCCCGACGTGGTTCATTGCGCTGGACATTGAAGAATTCACTAGTTGGGAAGATTTGACCAACGAGTTCTTGCAGCAATACCGGTTTAATACCGAGCTCGCCCCTACGAGAGAAGAATTGACCCGCGTTGAGAAGAAGAGAAATGAGTCATTTAAGGCATTTGCACAAAGGTGGAGAACCATGGCCTCACAGTGAAGCCAGCTTTGAATGAGAGGGAGATGAAGCAACTATTCCTCAAGACATTACCCCCCGAATACTTCCAAGGATTAGTATTTTCGGGATGCCAAACCTTTTCACAGCTGGTAGATGTAGGTGAAGGAGTTGAGTGGGCACTCATTGAAGGGAAGATATCCACCGGAGGCACGAAGAAGTTCCAGGCGAGAAAAGATAAGGAAGCTACAGTTGAGGTAGCACTTGTGCAAGAGTCATTTTACCCTAAGTCGCCCACAGCACCAACGCACAAGCCTATGGCCGTTCAAGGGAGCTCGTCACGATCATATGACAAGGGCAAGAGACCCTTTCGAAAGGAATTTTCCCCACTACCACGACCGTTGTCAAAGCTGTTGCCCATGCTTCTTGAAAAGAGGATGGTTGCAAAGGAAGTACCTAGAGACAACCCCACGAGGTTCGCCGGGTTTGATGTAACCAAGACCTGCGAGTACCACATGGGAGAAAGGGGGCATGATGTAGATAGTTGCAATGCGCTAAGGTATAAAGTCCAACAGTTACTGGACAAAAACATTTTGACGTTCAAGGAAGCTCAGCCTAATGTGCAACAAAACCCCCTACCGGATCATGCGGAGGGAGTGAACTCAATCTCCGAGGAGACGCAGGCAAGTCAACAGACTCTAGTTGTGAATACTTCCCAGTTGTATGAGTCCTTAGTGTTGGCGGGGATACTATGGAGGTCGTCAGGATGTGACCCCGAAGGAGAAACTGAACCGCGTCCGCAGGATGATAGCCATGGGGGTAATTCGACGCGGAGAAGAGAAAGAGAATGTCGTATCCATGATAATCCCGTCATCATTCCACTCATCTTTTTGCAACATTACTCGTATATCTCGAGCGAAAAAGATTATGCCTGGAATTTCGAAGACCTCGGCTTTGTACGAGGAAGGGGTGATAGCTATGATAACTCCAATGGTAATTGAACTATCGGATGAGGAGACTGCCGGTGATATCGAGATGGAAGTCGCTGAACCCACAGTGATCGACCTTATGGTCGAGGAAATGTCGGCAATTGAAGTCACAGGAGGGAACGTAACGCCGGTCACAATTGAATTGCCACCGCGGGAGGAAGATGGAGTAATAGTGTTGGAGAGTCCTCCTAAATTCGATCCCAAATCTGTACCTTGGGATTATCAAACAAATGAGGTAGACACTGTCACGCGATCGGGCCGCTGTTTACGCACCCGATAAAGGAATGGAAAAGAAGGTCGTGACTGAGGAGGAGGCGAAGCAATTCTTGGCCATAGTAAAATCTAGCGAGTTCAATGTGGTAGATCAACTGCGGAAGTTGCCGGCCCAAATCTCCCTCCTAGAGTTGTTGAAATCCTCCGAGAAGCACAGGGACATCTTGCTGAAGGTCCTCAATGAGGTACACGTACCCGAAACAATCAATGAAGTCCAATTGGAAGAGTTTGTCGGGCGGTTTCTTGAAAGACCAGATTTCCTTTACGGATGAGGACCTCCCTCCCGATGGTCCTAACCATACCAAAGCACTACACATCTCGGTGAAGCATGAGAGCACTCTGGTTTGTAGAGTGTTGATCGATAATGGTTCGGCGCTTAATATATGCCCGTTGGCTACCCTCCATCGCCTAGGCATTGATCTTGGGAGAATCCGTACTAGCAAGTCAACTGTGCGGGCCTTTGACGGGATGAAGAAAGAAGTGATAGGGGAAATTGAGCTTGAGCTGTTGATTGGCCCCGTACTCTTCCAAGTCGTGTTCCAAGTGTTAGATATACCAAGCGCTTTTAATTTTCTGCTAGGGAGGCCATGGATCCACACGGCGGCGCTGTTGCCTCTAGCCTCCATCAAAAGGTATGATTTGTGGTGGATAACAGGGCTTATCACGGTCCATGGAGAATCCGACTTCAAGATCTACCACGAGACGACCATCCCATATGTGGAGCCTGAGTGTACCGAGGAATCCAGCTTTCAAACCTTCGAGCTGGTATCCATGGTCCACGTGCCTGCAGGGTCTTTCACAAGGGTTCCCGAATTGTCTAAGCCGGCCATAGCTGCGGAAAGATTATGCTAGCAAGCGGGTATAATCTTGGAGAGGGCCTTGGATCACACGGTCAAGGTGTGCGAAAACCCATCGAAGCTCGTAAAAACTTCAAAAGAAGAGGCTTGGGATATGTTGAGAAGCGGAGAGGCCATAACAACCAAGGAGGCCATGGAAGGCATGGAGGCCGAGATGCCCGAGGAGCTCGAGATGGGTATAGAAACCAGAGTGAACGCATTGCCCACACTGAAGAGGACGGGCGCTATCAAAGCCCGTTTTTCCCGTTGCTGGAGGAGACGTTTCAGGACCCCCAAGGATGTTGTTCGAAGAAGAAGAGGATATCTATGGTGTGACTGAGCTATTTAAGGAGGACGTCATATGCACCATCCTGGTGTGCGAGGAAGCCGAGTCCTCTGAAGTCATGGCTGTCCCTCCAAAGTAGGGCGGTTCTCGTTTAGCCTAGTCTTTCGTTTTATGTCTTCTCCCCTGCGGGGATCTCATAGTTTTTCTTTATCTATTTCCTGTTTTCGTCATTTGTAACGTGAACTATAATCAGCCTCGATCTTGAGCCGTTGGTCGAGGGTGGTATGTGTTAAAATACGGCCTTATCTTTCCTCATTCAATAAAATAGACACATGTTTTATTAAGGACATGTGGAAGCACATCAAACTAGTCCTATGATGGTCGCTGAGGCCTAGGCCTCCACATGCTCCCTTATTTGACTATTCCACAAGAACGAGGAAATCCGAGGATATGAGGATGAGTTCTTAAAATTTTTACAAAAATACTTTGAAAAACTTTTGAAAATGACATGCATTGTTTTTGTTGTTGACATTACTCTAACTCACATCATCGCATCTCAGGCATTACATTATGCATAATCATGATAAAGACGCATGTGACTCGGATGTGCATGAAGAAAGTCCTTCAGGTTCCGATGACATCGACGACGACGATCGGAAGGGGGTCGAGCGCGAATGGAATCGACACGAAGAATCGAAGCCGTTGACTGAAGAGCAAACAATCACCATAAATTTGGGCGATGCAGAGAATGTCAAAGAAATAAAAATCGGGGCATGTCTCTCAGAGTCAGAAGTGGAAAGGATGACTAACCTTCGAGAGAGTATCAAGATGTGTTCGCTGGACATATGCCGACATGCCGGATTGGATCCTGAAATTGTGGAACATGCTTTACCAACGGATCCCAATGTGCCGCCCAAGAAGCAAAGACTTAGGAGAACTAAACCAGAGTTGTCCAAAAAGATTGAAGAAGAAGTGATGAAACTATTGAAGGTAGACTTTATCGAAGTAACTCGTTATCCTGATTGGGTAGCAAATATCGTGCCCGTAATGAAGAAAGATGGGCGAATCAGGGTGTGTGTTGACTATCGCGACTTGAATCGAGCAAGTCCTAAAGATGATTTTCCGCTCCCACATATCGATGTCTTGGTTGACAGTACGGCTGGGTTTGAGTTATTCTCCTTCATGGACGGTTTTTCTAGATATAACCAAATCCGTATGAAGGAGGAAGACAGGAGCAAAACATCATTCATAACTCCTTGGGGAACTTTCTGCTACAAAGTGATGCCTTTCGGTCTAAAGAATGCTTTGGGGCAACATATCGAGAGCCATGGTCACATTATTCCATGACATGATGCACAATGAAATCGAAGTATACGTCGACGACATGATTGCGAAATCGAGATGTGGTGAAGATCACGTTAAAGTCTTGCGAAGGTTATTCGAACGTCTTCAGAAGTTCAAGTTGCGCCTCAACCCCGCAAAATGCGTTTTGGAGCGAAATCTGGGAAACTATTAGGATTCATGGTTAGTAGTAGGGGCATAAGATTGATCCATCGAAGGTTAAAGCCATTTGCAATTTACGACCCCGAATACCGTCAAAGAAGTCCGTAGCCTTGATGGGACGACTTAATTATGTGGCGAGGTTCATTTGTCAGTTGTCTGAAACGGCAAAACCATTCTTCAAACTCATGAAAAAGAATGCAAAGATCGAGTGGAATGCCGAGTGCCAAGGTGCCTTTGAGAAGATAAAACATTATCTCACTCATTCACCAGTCTTAGTGCCCCCTCTCCCTAAAATTCCCTTGATTTTGTACTTAACCATACATGATGAGTCATTGGGAGCTATGCTAGCCCAAAAAGACCAAACGATGGGAGAGAATGTGCAATATACTACTTGAGCAAAAAGTTCACTATTTCGAGATGAACTATACAAAGTTGAGAGAACTTGTGTGGCTTTAATTTGGGCCTTGCACAGTCTGCGACAAGTACACACTTCATCACCGAATCTTGTTGGTGACCGAAAATGATCCTATCGGTATCTCCTAGAGAAGCCGGCGTTGGTTGGCAAGTTGGCCAAGTGGCAAATCTTAATTTCGAGTTTGATGTTCGAGCTTGGGACGAAATCCGTTAAAGGTCGCGCCATAGCAGACATGTTGGCAGAAAAATTCTGAGAGGTCCAGAGCATCTGATGAGAATAGTGATGTAGAAGAGCAAATTTTACTTGTATCAAGCAACAAATGAACAATGTACTTTGATGGTGCGGTCAACTTAGCCGGGTCGGGTGCATCAAGGGCGGTTCTTATCTCCCGGATGGACAACATTACCCCGTCGCTGCTAAATTGATGTTCCCTTGTACGAATAACATCGCTAAATACGAAGCATGCATTCTCGGCCTCCAAGCCGCCATTAATATGAAAATTCGGAAGTTGCAAGTTTATGGTGATTCAACCCTTATCATCTTACACACTGAAGGCAAATGGCGAACACATGATTCTAAATTGATCCCGTATCATGAGTTCCTTGGAGAGTTGACGAAAGAATTCCAAGAAATATCATTCGAATACTTACCAAGGTCTCAAAATCAGTTCGCCGATGCCCTAGCTACCTTGTCTTCGATGTTACAAGTAGCTGGAGGCTTGGACATTGAACCGTTGAGGATTGAAATCGTCAGGCGCCCGGCTTATTGCATGACGGTTGAAGAGGAACCGGACGGACAACCTTGGTATCATGACATCTTGAAGTATCTGCGAAGGGTGAATTCCACAAGAAAGTGAAGCGGCGATTTAAAACATTTGATAAAGCTGGCATCAAGATTCTTCGCTAATGGAGACGTCCTTTATAAAAGGTCCTTCGACTCAACATTGCTAAGGTGTGTTGATGCTAAAGAAGCTGATCGTTTGATGAAAGAGATACATGAAGGGGAGTGCGGCCCCCATATGAACGGACACTTCTTGGCAAGAAAGATCATGCGGCTTGGTTACTATTGGCTGACCATGGAGTCCGACTGCATTCAGCACGTACGACGGTGTCACTAGTTCCAGATTTATGGAGATAGGATAAATGCCCCTCCAAATGAACTTCATCAAATGTCTCAACCCTGGCCCTTTTCAATGTGGGGAATTGATGTGATCGGGCCCATTAATCCTAAGGCTTCAAATGGGCATCGATTTATTTTGGTGGCGATAGACTATTTTACCAAGTGGATCGAGGCCAACTCGTATGTTAATGTTACTGCTAAGAACGTGGCAAAGTTCATTCGTCGCGACATTGTCGCTCGTTACGGGGTGCCGGAGGCGATCATTACCGACAACGGCACTAATTTGAACAACAAAGTCGTGGATGGTTTGTTTAGTGAGTTTCGAATTAAGCATTTGAACTCATCACCGTATCGTCCTCAGATGAATGGAGCAGTGGAGGCGGCGAATAAGAACATAAAGAAAATCTTATCAAAGACCGCTGAAAATTATCGTGATTGGCACGACAGGCTCCCTTACGCGCTAATGGCATACAGAACTTCTATCCGCACCTCTACAAGGGCAACTCCTTTTTCACTCGTGTATGGGATGGAGGCGGTCTTACTTGTTGAGATTGAAGTTCCTTCTCTAAGGGTCATTTCCCAGTCTAAGCTTGATGAGACCGAATGGATGCAACAAAGGCATGAGCAGTTAAACATGATCGATGAGAAGAGATTGCAAGCTATGTGTCATGGTCAGTGCTATCAAAGACAAGTCGCAAAAACCTTCAATCGAAAAGTGCGTCCCAGACACTTCGAAGTCAACGACCTAGTGTTGAGGAAGGTGCTTCCGATCATACCAGATCCTCGTGGAAAATTCACCCCGAACTACGAAGGGCCATATATCATTAAGAAGATTCTTTCTGGTGGTGCCATGATTTTAGTTGAAATGGATGGCGGTGAATTGCCTAGACCTGTAAACGCTGATGCAGTCAAGAAATATTTTCCATGAATGAAATCAAGGCCGAGGGGTCACTTCATGCACAATTCAAGTAGCATAGCATCATGCATAGCATTGTAGATATTGTGCATATGTTGCATACGTGCATGTCTATTTGTGTTTCGGCACCCTACCGTCTAATGAGGAAATGGCAAGGGAAAGAACTGACTCAACAATCCATCAAGTTGTCGCGCAACAGGTTGAATGTCTCTTTTGAGACGTAAGTCGAGACAATAAAAAGGACAAAAACAAAAAATGCATGACATGATTCGCATGACTTATTCTCTGGTGTCACTATGCACGCTTCGCGTCTGTGACCCTCAAGAAAAATGGCTCATAAAAATGACTTTATTCGGGCAAAAGAGTGAAATGGAAATGTTAACCATGCCAAACAAGAAGTGCTTAGGATGAAGAAAGGCAAGCTCATTTCCAAACACGTCCTTCAAACACTTTTGAGAGTTGAGTGAAAAGAGACCATCTCTTAGGACGAATGATTCATTCGCATTGAGCACAAAGATCGAAATGATAAAGGCGTTTCCTTCATCAATCCCAAGCATTGCACTGATCTCTGGTTACCCCTTTGGGCTGAAAAAAAAAATGATCCTTCAAAGTACCCCTATCGAGAATGACCCTACATTGGGGCAACATAAGAGGTTACGGTCGTCTTGTAAAATGAAAGGTTGAGAAAGATTATATTACTTTCACTCACATCAATCTTCTTATGGTAGCTTCAGAGGAATTCTCATCGGAGCTTGGCTCATCCCAACATGAAGAAGAGCATTTCCTTCTCTACCCAAACACTGATACCCATTGCTATAACCAATTTGGGCCTGATTATTCATTTCTGAATCCCGAGCGATGATCATCTCCCTTCATTGGGCAAGGCATAAGAATTGACCAAATATAATTGACAATCACAAGGAAATGTGAAAAGCATCTCGAAAGTCATAAGTGCTACAAAAGTTCAAAAAGCAAAACGTTTGACAAACTTATAGGGGCATGAAAAAGCAAAGTGTGCTGGTAAAAGCAAGGCCAATGCCCGTCAAGAAAAAGAGCCAAAGGTTATATCTTATGTGAAAGAAAAATTATCAAAATCCAAGTGCCGGTGAAAAAAGAAAAAATCATCATCGCAAAGGGCAAAGGAAATTAGATAAAGGAGCAAAGCTCTCATGTAGAAATGATTAGTCAAGGGACTTTCGAGATGTGTAGCGTTTCAAAAGCCAAATGCCTTCGAAAGGTCGAGTGACTCGGTCATGATGCTATGATGATCACTGACTCTTAAAAACCCCCATTGAGAATTTTAAGCCTTTCAAGCCTTTCCCGAGCCAACATTATAACCCTCTTCCGAAGTCTCTTATGATTGGGATGGTTTGAGTGAAAGTGAGAATGCCACAAAGAAGCTATTGCTTGAAGAAGTGGAAGTAATCTTATCTTGTCTTATCTTTCAAGTTCTCGACTTGTAAACCCCACGAAGATAGCAACAAGTGTTCCCCTATGCGCCTCAAAACAATCATTCCTTTGTGTAAGCCCTAACTGAGCTTATATTGCGGTCCTTTCAAAAGACCTTTTTGATCGATCAGGTTGTGCTCATTACGAATGTTTCTAGAAGCCTTTGATATGGGTTATGTGAGATACCCTCAGCATTCAGTTATTCAAGCGGTCATTCTATCGAGAGTGTGTGAGAAGCCCTTTCTAACTAAGAAGCTTTAGTTTGGCATGTTTAATGAGTCTTTTTTACATGAGTCCTAGTCATTCTGATAAGAACTTGACTCCTAGAAAATTTGATGATTAATGATATATCCCCGAGCAAGATGATAGTTTTGCGCCACATAATGCTGATTGACATCGTATGTTTTTCTAAAGCAGTCGGACTTAGCTTGATTAGCTTGTTCAATTAATGCTACAATATTGCCAATATGTCTCTTGATGACGTCCCTAATGACATTTGCTCAAGCTGAGTTTGACAGGATTCTTCAGTGAAGCCATGTAGTTACAAGGAGTTAGCTGGCACATCCCTAAAACCCAAAGGTATGGTTAACCTTAAACCAAGTCATCCCCAAAGGTTCATGGGTTTTCCTCAAACCATGTATTTTCAACCTGGTCGAAACCCGTTGTTACACGGTGAGATTTCAGTCCTTCTCCTCCTTCCCATGACACGGTGTGCTCTGTAGCCCGGTGAGCTTCTGTAGCCCGGAGAGCTTTGTAGCCCGAAGTCCTTCTTCTTATGACACGGAGAGCTTTGTAGCCCGGAGAGCTTTTGTAGCCCGGAGAGCTTTGTAGCCCGGAGTCCTCCTTCCCATGACACGGTGTGCTCTGTAGCCCGGTGAGCTTCTGTAGCCCGGAGAGCTTTGTAGCCCGAAGTCCTCCTTCTTATGACACGGTGAGCTTTGTAGCCCGGAGAGCTTTTGTAGCCCGGAGAGCTTTGTAGCCTGGAGTCCTTCTTCTTGTGACACGGTGAGCTTTGTAGCCCGGAGAGCTTTTGTAGCCCGGAGAGCTTTATAGCCCGGAGTCTTTCTTCTTGTGACACGGTGAGCCTTGTAGCCCGGAGTCTTTCTTCTTATGACACGGTGAGTTTTGTAGTTTTTGTAGCCCGAGAGAGCTTTGTAGCCCAAAGTCCTTCTTTATGACACGGTCTTTGTAACTTCTTTTGACTCGGAGAGTTTCGTATCCCGAGTCTTCCTCTTATCGACAAGACACACTTCCATAATTATGAGTCCTTTTTGTCGACCTGATATATGCTTGTGCACTCAGGGTCCCTCTACCATTGAAATAAATTAGGTGTCTTCTGTCTTTGAATGCAACATCTTCGATGCTACATTCAAAGAGGGGCAGCTGTTGACACCTATTTTTATAAAAAAAATCAATCAATCAAAAAGTCAAAAAAAAAAAATTAAAAAGAAAAAGAAAAGAAAAGGAGACAACAACAACCCAACCCCCCTTTTCCCTTTCAGCCCACGAGCAAGGGTCTTCTTCCCTCTGTGTCGGTCTTCAAAGACCTGCAAAAAGAAAGAAACAGAACAGGAGGAAGCTGAAGAAGGATCTGCAGAAGATCAACAACTGCGATTTCAGAAAAATGGAAGCGATGACACACGACTGCAACATGGCCATGCCTGCGATTGTCAAAACCCAAAAGAACTTGCTGCCATCTTAGCCGAAAATACCATAAACTCGCCCCCAAGAACCGAAATAGCTGTAGGCACATACACGGGCGGGGAGAGGAGGCTGATTACGAACGACGTCTTGAGATGGAGATGGAAGGAAAAGGCAGCTGGCTTCGCTGGCCATCCGGAACCGCTCGGAGGGGATGCCAAAAGGGGAGCAACCTACATCAGATTTAAAAAGACGGGGAGGGCCTTTGAAAAAAAAAGGGACACCAAAGAGTGAGCAGGAGAGAGGGATAGAGGACCAATGAGAGAGCGTTTTGCCGTCGCCTGGAGTACGCCCTTTGCTCGCCATCCGAACCGGGTAGGCTTCCCGTTTCACTTCGAGGTCTCGGGCCGGAGCTCGCGGCCGACCTGTTCACGCGAGCTTTGGCTTCATCGATCCTCCATGAAAGCTCATAGATGTCTCAGTGTATGTTGATAGACGTCCAAGCTTGTGCTTGAGTTTATACCAGTCCGAAGATCTTTCTTTTCTGTTGTGTATGTTAACCGGTTGATGAAATGCTTGAAAGAGACTTGAGTCTGTGAGTACGTTGTGACTGAAAATATTTGCTGTGTTCGCATCTGTTCGAGTGTGATATACGTTCCTTAGCGGATTTTGAGTGTTGCTTGTGCATATTGTGTCGATCTTTACTCGGATTCGAGCCTCGAGTGAGCCCGTAAGTTTATTTTTTAGTTGCTGCACGCCAACGTTTGACAGAATATCCCAAAGAGAACTAAAAAAAAAAAAAAACTGCGTTCAAACCCGGTCTAATTCGCGCTTGTATATATATACGTTGGACCATGTTTGTCTCTTATGTTTTCATCGCAATCTCATGCAATTTCCGTGAAGTGATCATGTGCGTTAGAGCTTGGGGTATTTGCATCCGAAAATGGTGTATCAACTCTCGGAGTTAGATGGCCGGCGTTGATTTGCGACGGTTGGGGTGGTTTGGTGCTAGAAAGGATGCTAAGTGCTTTGGTTATTGTTGTTGTTCGAATTAGTTTTGGTAAAGGAGCTCCGGTGAGGAAGTTGCAGGATTGGCGTTAGCTTTAGGAAGGAGAAGATGCAGTAGAATAACCGAAACAGGGAAAAGGGCAAAAAGAATTAAAAAAATAAGAACAAAGAAAAGAGGAGAACCAGCAAATAAAAAAAGAACGAAAGAGGAAAACCCCAAAAAAAGGAAAGAAAGGCAATGGATGGGGATGTTCGGTGAAAGGGCCAGAAGGGAAGAAAGAAAGAATAAAAAAACAAAGAAACAAAAAAGATCAATCAAAAGAAAGAAAAGAAAAGCAAAATGAAAAATAGAAAAAAAAAACTATAAAATGAAAAGTGGGCATCGGGAATGGCTGTTGAACAGGAGGTGCAGGAAAAGAACACAGTACGACGCAGTGGGAAAAGACAAAAGGAAGAATTTTTTTTTTTAACATAAAAAAATTAATTAAAAAATTGAAAAATCGAAAAATGATATATTTTTTATCCAAAAGGGCGAATTCGGCTTTGGGTCGGGTCAATGGCCGGATCGGATCTACCCGCTCCGAACCCCTTACCCGATTATAATAATATTAAAGATAAAAAATATATTAAAAATTTCAAGAATTCAAAAATTTTCAAAAAAATCAAAAAAAAAAATTTCAAAAATATTTCCGAAAATTCAAAAACTCAGAAAGCATTAAAAAATTTCGACCTTTTCTTAATTGAAAATTTTTAAAAAAAAAAAAAATTAAAAATATATATTTTTTTATTTAAAAAAATTATTAAAAAATTAAAAATTTCCAAAAAAAAAAAAAAAAAAAACGTAGGGTTTGGTTAGGAATTGTTGCGTCTTGCCTTTTAGTGCAATTGCGCATTTCTTTTCTTGTACCTTGATTTTATTGCATGTTTAATTTGCATATTCGATTACGTTTGTGGATGTTTAATCTCATGTGCTTAATTTTACAGCAATTAGGATCTTGGTAGCTATGATTATCATATTAATGATTGCGCGCCTGCATGATCACCTCACATGTTAGTAGATAAGTATAAAATTAATTCAAACTGCTTGCCAAAAAATCATTTTGTTAAAATGAACAAGATTAGGTACCGAAAGGGCACTAATTGGTTAATTAGTGTAATCAAGTCCCCGAACCTAGATTCTTTGGTTGCGTAGGAAGTAAGGCACGCTCCCATGCCTTACTTGGTTTCTAGCCGACCCCAATAGGCTAGTGGTGACTCCTTTTGTGCAAAATCCATGAAAAATATCCCAACGTCACGCGGGGTATGGGCTTGGGAGAGCTTGCGCCTAATCATTGGGCTTTAGACCCGTTCTTTAGGCAATACCCCTAAATCTAGGTCGCGACACTTTTTCTCCTCAATTCTAACCTCAGCACTCATTCGTCCTTTGTCCTTCCTTGAGACTCCTCTGTTTTTCCTCTTTCCATAAATTTTTATGGATGAATGAGGAATGGAGTTTTATAATTTATGTTTTATGTCGCGTGTTCATCTCATGGATTATTGATTTTGGCGGATGGGAATTTTAAGATGCATTTTATAATCATTTTATTTGCGGAAACAATTTTTGCTCATAAATGGTTTTTCTTGATTCTGTTCCTAAGAATAATTTCTAAGTATTTGAAGGCATTCAGTAAATTGTCCAAAATTTCTGTTACTAGAATAGAAATGCGTTTAGTAAAACTCTTAAAATTTTTAATACAAACCATTTTCTTATAATCTTTTAATAATTTTATTAAATTTTTCTCCTTTTCCCTTTTCATCTTCTCCTTTCCCCGTCGACAACCATGGCTAGACGAGGGCCAGTGAGCTTGCCGAAGTGTTGCCGGCCGGAGCCTCATCGTGATTGGGTGAGGTCGAGCTCGCCTAGCAACTCACGAGGCTCGACCTTATTGACGCCTAGCCAAGGCAAGGCTCATGGCTCGGTGTCGCCGGGGGTTGGCAACGCTCTGGCAAGCTTGCTAGCCCTCGTCTAGCCAATTGCAAGCCATGGCCAAGGTTGGTGATCGGCCAAAGGAAGAAGAAGAAGAAGAAGAAGAAGGAAAGGAAAGAGAAGAAGAGGAAAGAGAATTAAAGAGGAGAACAAAAAAAGAATTAGGCTTGATTATAGGAATGGTTTTTGGAAACAACAAGTAACTTTTTTCTACCTTTTGATTTTATTCCAAATCTATTCCTAGGAAGAAAAAATGGATTTTTATTCTTGAAAACAAATTATGTTCTTTTTATTTTTATTTTTTATTTCCGAGAACAAAAGAATAGAATCGGTTTACCAAATAGGCTTTATTGTTCATCTTTTATTTTGAACCGTTTTGTTACTCATATATGATTTTGTTGTAAAAATGAACGAAAAAAAGGAATATGAAAAAATATTCTCAAGTAGACCCTAGAGTTGGAGCAGAAAAGTAGGTTCCAAAATTGGTTTTGGGTAAATAGAGAAAATTTTAAGGTTCAAAGATTAGGAATCGATTTTAACATGGTGGGTTTCAAGTTCCAACTCTAAGATCTATCCATCTCGAAACTAATTACCCATAATTTCTAATTCTCACATGAGTGTAATTTATTGAATAAGCGAGTTAGCCAATGAAAACACATGGTGTGGCATTTCTTTACATAGAAGCCTCACATTGACTTATATTTTGAAGTTCAGATCCTTAATTGAAATTGCATTTTTTAAAGCGTGAAAGAAAATTCATAGTTAGACCATATATCTTTCATAGCTAGATATAATGGGACGAGCCAATTTTATTGTTTCCAACTATTCCTTTTCTGGCTCTTCTCATTTTTTGACTTTTTATGAATCTTGAGAAATTCATACAAAGACTTTAATTTAACAAAAAATATTTATAAATTTTCAAAGTTCTTAAATATTTTTTTTATAATTTTATGTTACTCGAATAATCTTTATTGTTATTTGAAAAGAGTCATAAGAGGAAGAAGTAAGAAGCGGACATCCTCTGCTGCCGCTAGTAGCGCGCTGCATAGACTGCAAGCGGTCGCCACCAGTGCCGCCCTAACGTCGCGGCGTAGAAGACGAAGGCACAGAGGTAGCAGAGAAAATGGACGACGAGATTGAGGAAGGCATGTTGGTGGACGAAGACGTCCGCTCGCCGGAGCAGCAGCAGCAGCCGCCGCCGCAGGAGCGCAAGGCGGAGAAGTCACCGCACGATATGCTGAGAGAGAGCAAGGGCTCGGTGGAGGAGATCGCGGCTCAGATCCTCTCGATCAAGAAGCAGGGCCTGCTGAGGTCTCAGCTCAGGGAACTCGCCACCCAGATGTTCCTCCACTTCGTCACCCTCCGCCAGGTCCTCTCGGAAGCCCTCGCTCGCGGTTTTCGTTTCCTTGCCCTAGGGTTTTGCTCTCGCTTGGTCCGGAGTGGCGTTCTTTTTGTTCTGCTTTGTTTTTACGTGGGCGCTGTTGTTTAGTTTCGATTGGGAGATGAATTGGAGTAGGATGGTGGCGAGATTTTGTTCGATTGAGGAAAAGTGGGGGCTTTTGTGCTGAATTTTGGAGGCAAATGTGGTTACTGAGGGGTTTAGAGTCAGGGGTTTGTGGAGGAGATTGCCCTCAATTTTGTGGTCGCAGTGTGGCAGACATTATCTGGTTGTCCTTGATTATTTGCTATTTTACAAATGGATTCGTGGTGATATATGATGGAATGTGGAACCCAGGACCGGCTTCTCGTTGTAAGTTGGATGGAAGGAGGAGGAGAATGGCTTGTATAGGGAGCTTTGCAAAGTTGGAGCTTTAATAGTCCTGTTTCACTAATCGTCCCAAGTCCCAAGCTAATTTTGTAAGCGGTATTACTGAAGGCGATGTCTAGGATGGGTTCGGTTGACCCTATTCTGGTCCTGATGAGATGGAAACTAACTGTTCTTTGTAGCTGACACCGGGAAATTTTTCGTAGGATTTTGTTACAATCAAGATTTTTTAATTACATAGCGCTATTTGAAGTTGCGTGGAAGAAGGGAAACGATTCTCAAGAAAATTCTTTGAAGCCTTGGGAGAGTAGGGAGTGGTAAGAAATGAAGTTCGATATTAGAACTTTTGAGGTAGATAACATAAATATTATGACAAGGAAAGATCAATGCCATGCTCGTGAGTTGAAAAGGAAACAATCATCGGTGACTCCTTAGTGTAAGGGCAATAATTGTACTTCTCCTTTTTATCCTCTTGCCCTTCCTTAATTAGGTCTCATTTTTATTGCTCCCATCTCTTTTCTTGTGCTTTGGTTTTCACCTGATCCTAATTGGGATTGAAGATAGAATGGCTATAGTACACACATTCAGGTGCGCTGCTTGTTTTGTAGCGACTGACTTATTCTTATGTTGCACTACATATTTCATGATCTAGATAAAAACTTGATCATTTTTTATAAGTTGAATTGTCTTCTTAACAGGCAAACCGCTCAATATTGTTAGAGGAAGACCGGGTAAAAGCAGAAACAGAGCGAGCAAAGGCACCAGTAGACTTCACAACCTTGCAGCTTCACAATCTGATGTATGAAAAGAGTCATTACGTAAAAGCCATTAAGGCATGCAGGGACTTCAAGTCAAAATATCCAGATATTGAACTCGTTCCTGAGGAGGAATTTTTTCGTGATGCACCTGAAGAGATTAAAGACTCAGGATCCCATAATGATGCGCATGATCTAATGTTGAAAAGGCTTAACTTTGAGCTCTTCCAGGTGACTGGTGATCGTTCTTTTGTCTGCAATAGTGTGTGTATGCTTATGCCTGGTTTCTGTAATATTTTATGGTACTAGTTTAGTAGGTTTTTCTATGCAGACTGTTTACAGTCAGCTTTTGATCACTTTTCAAATTTACTGTTTGTTCTTTTATAATTTATTGGTTGCATAATATTGGCAAAAAATCATCTCACCAGTGATTTTTGTTACCTGGACATGGCCCAGCACTGAGAAGGCTGGTGCAGTCAATGAAATATTACAATATGGAATCGGTTAAATTTCTTAGATAGGCAATTGGAGTATTGAAACAAGTTAATTTCATTTTCATATTTTGTATTACCCATTTTGCTCAAGTTGATTAGAGCGTTTAACTTTGATGTCAAGTCTGTTTGCTTCTCAGCAATATTTAAGCCTAGCTAGCGAAAGTTTTATCTAGTGATGACCAATTTGCTAAAAGCCTGGAAAGATTTTCTTATTTGATCTTTTTGCTATCTTTCTTTTTCTGGTATAGTTATTGTCATCTTCTTTATTGTTCTTTTTCCCTCATGCATGTTACATATTGTTGACAATCATAAATAGACTGAGACAGAGTATATTACTTGGAACAGCGCAAAGAGTTATGCAAACTTCATGAAGAATTGGAAAAACGTAAAAAAGGCCTTTTGGAGACCATTGCTAACCGAAAGAAGTTTCTCTCTAGCCTTCCCTCACATCTAAAGTCTCTTAAGAAGGCATCCTTGCCAGTGCAGAACCAATTAGGGGTTTTGCACTCAAAGAAGCTGAAGCAGCATCACTCGGCAGAGTTGCTTCCACCACCTCTATTTGTGATTTACTCACAGCTAGTGGCACAAAAAGAAGCCTTTGAAGAAAGAATTGATGTCGAGATAGTTGGAAGTGTGAAAGACGCTCAATCCT
The DNA here is from genome assembly GCA_014182405.2 of Eucalyptus sideroxylon. NCBI lineage: Eukaryota > Viridiplantae > Streptophyta > Magnoliopsida > Myrtales > Myrtaceae > Eucalyptus > Eucalyptus sideroxylon. The sequence continues at coordinate 34,220,991 of CM024553.2, forward strand.
TTGCACGCCAGCTAGCCAACAAGGACTCTGGTAATTGAGAAAGAGATTTTCTCCATTGGTTTTGTCCTTTTGTTATTAATGATTGCTGATTTTATTGGGGAATTCATCTTCCCAAAATGCAGAGATAGTGATCAATATTATTGATAATGTTAGAAAGTTCAACAAAAATGTTTTAAGCTTTTAGACGGAGGGACACTACTTGTGAAAGACCTAGACAACTCTTAGATAAGCTATTTTAAATACTTCAACACTCTTGATAGCAAATTGGATATGTGATGGCACATGTAATAGGTGGATGGGGAATAAGATATATAAGAACCATACTGATGAATTTTTAAATGGGTCATGGATAATTGAGACTTGGCTTTGAAAACTAGAAAGCCCAACTTAAAAAGGTTAAGCTATTAGGGGAATGCACGCTATATGGATATAGGCTCACAGCAACCTTGTAGATAATCCATGTTGCATACTTTAACAAGTTATACATAGAGCAATGCATTGGTAGGTCATTACAACTGTTTCACAAGGTATTCTTTACTGCTGGAGCTTGTAAGTAAATCTACTTGATTATGTTAGACCAAATTATTTGCAATTCCATTAGCCATAAGTATGCTGTCTCTCTGAGGTGCTTTAAGTAGTTAGTTTCAAACCAGCTTAATCTTCAGACCCAAGGCAGAAAGGGAGCTAAAGTTATGTGCTTTGATGGTCCAGGGATCTCTGCCAACTCAGACAACTCAAGGTTAGATGATGATGTGGTTGATGAAGATGATGATGGGCAGAGAAGGAGAAAAAGGCCAAAGAAGGTTCCAGTCAAAGAGAATCTTGAACAGACAGGGTTTTATCAAGTTCATCCCCTGAAGGTCATCCTTCATGTATACGATGATGAAGCTTCTGATCAGAAGTCTTCAAAACTCGTGGCATTGAAGTTTGAGTATATGTTGAAGTTAAAAATTGTATGTGTTGGAATAGAAGGTTCCAACGATAGACCAGAAGATAACATTTTATGCAACTTATTTCCCAATGACACTGGGCTTGAGCTTCCTCATCAGGTATGTATGTCTAATTATAGTTCTCCCAAAATCAATTAACTTTGTTTCTAGGACTAATCTCCTTCGTGTCTACATGTTTTGGACATTCTCATTTTCCCTCTAATGGGATGTATTTGGTGTGATTACGATGCAGTCAGCCAAACTAGCTGTTGGCGATGCCCTTAATTTCGATGAAGGAAGAACTTCACGTCCATATAAGTGGGCCCAACATCTAGCAGGAATTGATTTCTTACCAGAAGTTTCACCATTGTTTGCTGGCCACGAGAATGCAAATGGTGACATTTCCAAAAGTGAGGTTGTTGCATCTGGTCTTTCGCTATACCGCCAGCAGAATCGTGTACAGACAGTTCTGCAGAGAATTTGGTCACGAAAGAAGGCTCAGATGGCTCTTGTGTGAGTCAACATCTGTAGGATCTGAATCTTGGGTCACCCCTGAAGCTAAGATAATAAATTTTCATTGGGTTCCAAAAGTTTTGAATTTTAAGTGACTGTTCTAGTATGGATCCCCTTGGCTAGGATTGTTGTTGTTATCATTTGGTGAATATGGAACAATGGAAATGCTGATTTTGCCTTAATTTCCTGTCACATATCTACTTTCCTTAGTCTGAGTTACATCTGCTGAGCTGTTTTGGCTTTGTGGAAGCATGTTCTTATTACAATAATTAGTGATTGTTCCCATTGAATCCTGTGAATATTTTATTTGTTACAGGGAACAACTTGATGCACTTGCAAAGCTCAAATGGCCTGCACTAAATTATAAAAGTGTTCCGTGGGCCTCACATTTCCTCTCATGTAATTTGCATGGGTGGTCATCCATAGGCTCTGTTTCTAGGGAGCCTTCAACTTTACCTGTCGTTGATGTGGAGCAGGCTTCAGAGCCTATGGATGCCAATCCTGATGGATCATCTGGTAAAGAAAAGAATGAGCTAGAGGCTCCGAGTGAGGATGGGGAGCTTCCGTCATTTGGTGTTGCTGCATCTGTTGCAATTGATTCTAGAACTCCTTTCAGGGGTTCCAGCCGTGAAAACTCAAGGCAGTTGGCTATGATTTCAAAAGGCATATCCCCAATTAATCGGGCAAAGTCTCTGAGTTTCAAGAAACAAGATGAGGATTTAGATCTCCTGTTAGACACTGATAGCGATAAAGATGAACCTTCTAAATTTGAACCAGAGGCAGAAAATGCAGATTCTACTGAATGCGACAAGGTGGCAGAGAATTCATGGGTGAATTATGGGGTCAGAGAGTTTATTCTTCGTCTAACGAAGAAACTAAATGCTGATGACCAGAATGTAAAGCTGGAAGCAAAGGTGGAGTTTTATTTAGAATTGTTCACATTTACAAGGCACTGAATATCTAGTGCCATGCTCTTTTACCTGAAATTTTTAAGAGAACTGAGGAAACTTTTGTTCGCGTATGTTAAGCATGAGTGAATATATCTCCTTAACTTCGTGAGAAATTTTGCTGCTGTCTGTGTCTGGTCGTCTATTTCTTTTACTTACTAGAATGCCAAATTTGATAATGCCAGATAAAAGTAAGCATGGAATATCCACTCAGGCCTCCACTTTTCTCTTTATGTCTTTACCCTGATTTGTCTGGAGGAAATCATTGCAAGATTGACGATGTTGGGTGGACTAATGAACTTCGTGCTATGGAAGCAGAGGTAATGCGCATTTCCACATTATCCTAACAGATGCTAGTAAAAGTCTACCTGTAGTAACATTGGAGGCATGTGCGTATGTACTTGCTGTGATTTATCTCTGGGTAGTTGCATGTCTTCTGTATAACTATGTCTTGGCAATGCCTATTTATTTTATTCTTTTTGAGAAATGGATGTACATCTTCCATTACTTTTCTGTTTTGTAGCGCTGTATCATAAAGGTCATACATATGCATGTTTAGCCACACACTTCAAGGGCCTGTGCGCCAATCATTACTGATATAGTGGTCATTACTTCATAGTTTTGTGTGTACTCTACTTCTCAAATATCTTCAATATTACATTATATATTAGTCTTGACCATATCTTGTTGGATGTCACAGGTCAATCTTCACATGGTAAAGATGCTGCCTTTGGTCCATGAAAACTATATTCTAGCTCATCAAGTTCATTGTCTTGCTATGTTGTTTGACTATTACATGGATGGAATATCTCTGTCTGCGGAAAAAAGAGAGAGCACTTCCATCGTTGATGTTGGTTTGTGCAAACCTGTCAGTGGTATGCTTCTTTCTAGATCATTCAGGGGACGGGATCATAGGAAGATCATATCCTGGAAGAGTACGAAATAGTTCACATGAATCACTGAGAAAAGCTCACGTTTTGATCAGCGGAGGACACTTGCTGCTACCGTCCCTGTCTGTTTGCCTGTATTCAATTTTATTCAATGTTATCAAATTCAATGGCATTTAGTATCTGTTGAGACAAAAACTTCATTTCTATCTCCTGAAAGTAGGTAGCTGGTGAGCAAATGTTCCTTTGACAGAATAGAATACCATTTGCTGTGTTAGTGTACAATATAATTTCAGCCCATGGCTTGGATGAGGAAAACTTTCGTCCACATTTTAGAGTACTTCCTGTGTGGATGTTAAGCTGTTTTTTTAAATCCGGTTCATCAAACTGGGTGGTGATAGCCTGGATTTCATTCTGCGGAAATGGCTTCAGAATTCTTGTTGCTGTCGAAGGTAATATAGCAGGGTATTTGTTGGTTCAAAAGTGACTTTAGGATATGCAGCTTTTCCTTCTCTCTTGTGGAGAACTCTCTTGACGGCGTCTTGCCACGATTCTCTGTTGAACCCTCATCTTCTTAGCTCACGTCTTCAGTAATATGATTTGCTTTTCCAGAGATCAGATGTTTGGAGAAGTTTGAAAAGCCTTTCTATCGTTTTGGTAACAGTTGACTTTATATCTGGAGTCTCGCTGATACAGTCTGCTGACCATTTAATGCAGAAATACTGGTGTTTTCTCCTCGTGAGAAGCACATTCAGACCAAGTTGGAATTGGCAATTTATACCTTGAGCTCTAATTCAACTTGATTTCTTGCGAGATTGAGCCATTTAGTATGTTCGCACCCAATCTTATTTTGATATGGACTTTATCAAATCTAATCCAAACAAAATTCTAGTTTTTTTGAGTTTGCTTCTCTACTTTAGATTTTATTTTGAAATATCTAGAGACTGAATCCTTAAGTTGAAGAACAAATTCCTGCAATCTAGTTTTAGAAGGAAGAATTAAAAAGAAAGTTCGCATGTTTTGAACCTCCAAGTTTATGGAATAAATTCATGCATCTAAGTTATATTAACAGAAAAGAATTATATTAGAATATCTAGGGGTGCATTTTGAATTTGTTATGCATATAATGTTCATGTCTATATAAATTCCATACTGCTTTTTTAAGCTAATGGAACAAATCCATGCATTTTAGTTATAAAAGGAAGAATGTTTAATATTACAAAAAATCTTAAATTGGTACATTTATAACAAATTTATTATAAATTGATTTTTGAATCACCAAAAATCCTAAATTATTACACTGTTACATATTTATTCCACATTAATTTGTGGGTCACTAAAAACCTCAAACTGGTACACTGTGACAAATTTACCTTAAATGATATGGATTCAAGTCAATTTAATTATTATCATGTGTCTTCCGACTGAGCTATTTTACGCTAAGCTTTTACGCTAAGATTTGACGGTAGCCAACATGAGTATATTAGTTTGGGGTTTTTGGTGACTTAAGAATTAGTTGAGGGATGTACCAATTTTGGGGGTTTTTGGAGACTCAAAAATTAGTTAGAATAAATTTATCACAGATGTATCAATTTGAATTTTTGTATGTTATTAACCCAAGGAAAAAACAAAATGTTATACATATATTTCAATTGAATTCTGAAAGTTATATTAAAACTCTAATTTCCCACATTTGGGTTTTAATTCTTGCATTGTCTATGGAGAAAATGATAGTAAAAATGATATAATTTTGTATGGTATTCACTTTGGTGTAAAAGCTTTTTGAGCAATCAATCCAATGCCACTTTGGTTACAAAAAAAAGAAGAAGATCATATCAATGCTATCACCTATTTGGTTACCCAAAAATTTGATTTGGTTATATTTTGATATTTTCCAACCGACATGGCTTGTTAGTAAATGAGTTTAGCAATTAGTGTGAAATGACGTTGTCCAGCTATTTGTTTCCCTCAAATTAACAAAGTGAGGCTAAATCCTAAATGTTTCTAACATAATATCTTGGGATAAGTACACTAATAGTGCCATAAGTTGTGTACGACGCTCACTTTTGTGCCAAAAGTTTCTGTCGGATCACTTAAGTGCCAAATCGGAGGAAAAACGCTCACTTTGGTGCCATCGGCGAAAGATTCCGGCCAAAATGATTTTTTTTTTTTTTTAAATCGATAAGCCTTTAAATGACGTCGTTTTTGGTCCTCCTTAAGAAAACGACGTCGTTTTGCCGTCCTATGTGGATGGCTTCATGGAAACGATGCCGTTTAGCTTACATGGGGAAGAAATTAGGGTTTCGGGGTTGAAGCCATGGCCGTCGTCGGGGTTGGGGTTGGAGTCGGGGTCGAAGCTGCGGCCGCCGAGTGGCCATCATCAAGGTTGGGGTCGGGGTCGGGGTCGAAGCTACGGCCGTCGAGTGGCCATCGTAGGGGTCGGGGTTGGGGTTTGAGCCGCGGCCGTCGAGTGGCCATCGTCGCGGTCGGGGTCGAGGTCGGGGTCGGAGTTACGGCTGCCGAGTGGCCATCGTTGGGGTCGGGGTTGGGGTTGAGGTCGGAGCCGCTGCCGTTGAGTGGCAATCGTCAGGGTTGGGGTCGAGGTCGGGGTCAAAGCTGTGGTCGCCGAGCACAAGGACCGTCGAGGACGGCGACGGCCGGAGATTAGGATTTTGAATTGGGGAAGACATTAAACGGCGTCGTTTTGGTATTTGGATGTTGACTCACCTCTTCGACGAGTCACGTTGGCGTAAAAAATTAATAAAAAAAGGCCACGTCGGATTTCCGGCCAATTTCGTCGGAGTTGGCACCATAGTAAGCGTTTTTCAAATTTTTTGGCACTTAAGTGATCCGACGGAAACTTTTGGCATCAAAGTGAGCACCGTACACAACTTATGGCACCATTAGTGTACTTATCCCTAATATCTTAATAAAGATATATACAATCAAAAGGAGATACACAATAAATGTGAAATATTTAGAGATATAGATAATTAACAAATATATCATAATTATCTTTAACATAGGAAAATATCCTATCGAAAGTGCTAAATAATTTTAACATTCCCTTCAAATTCAAGATGTATAGAAGTCATACAAGTTTGAACAGTGTCTAGCGAAGAGTAGAAGAAACTGTTGGAGGTGAACTATGGGAAACTACATCCATCAAATGTCGCGAAAGCGAAAGCCGCTACCACAAGATCAATCTTCAGGGACGGAGCATGAGAGCAAAATCATGAGAAGCTGACGACCTCCGTTGAAGCACATCCGAGCAAAGCAGTGCAAGCAATGCTCAAATCTTTCTCGGGTAAAATCTACAAGATGCAAAAATAGAGAATCCGGCATTATAACAAAATTTCACATTAAAAAGATATATTGAAATCTCTAATTCTGCATATGATTGTTATGTATATTTTCTGTGTATATATCGTTTACAATTTGATCTATAGACTGAATTTTAAATCAATAGAGCAAATTTATGCATGTAAGTTATAAAAAAAGTATATTGTTATGATTATTACATGATTGCGTATATTTTGAAACTAAGGTGTAAAGTGTATAATAAGGTGTAACTAATTTTATAACAAGCTATGACTTTCTTGATTGAAAATTTGAATGAATACCCACTACAACAGAATATTTTGTCACATTACAGAAGTGAATAATTTGTAAGGATGCAGATGTCAAATGATTAGCAAAATGAAAAGGGATTATTTTCATTAAAAAGAATTTGAAATATAGGGGATCAGAAGATAATCTTTAAGCAATTACCTCTAAATCTCTTTAGAAAGAGAGGAGTGAATGAAGAAGAGAGATAAAACCGTTTTACTCTCGAGAAAGAATTACACAAAAATAACTCGATCGTCTTTTACATACCAAGTTATTTGGGTGTGTAATGGGGTGCTTGAGGTGCACTGAATGCAATGTGCATTGATGCACTTTGGATTTCGACAAGATCGATAGTTTTGGTACCAATTTAAGAATAATAAAGTGAAGGAATATGAAAATTAACGTATACTTCAATGCCTATATTAATGAAGTATACATCAGTTGACAAGTATTTTAAGATAATATCTCAATTAAAAAATAGACAATCAAAGGGAATATACGTGCATTCTTGTGGAATACGGATAATCAATATAAATATTATAATTATCTCTAACATAGGAAAATATCCTATCGAAAGTCCTAAATAACTCTAAGACTCCCTCAAAATCAAAGGTGCATAGAAGTCAATTGAGTTTGTGTACAAGTCTGAACGGTGTCTAATGGGGAGCAGAAGAAACTACTGGAAGAGAAATATGGGAAATTAGATCCATCAAATGTCACGAAAGTGAAAGCCCTCTACCACAAGTTCAATCTTCAGGGCATCTTCACGGAGTATGAGAGCATAAGTAATGAGAAGCTGACGACCTCCATTGAAGCACATCCAAGCGAAGCAGTGCAAGCAATGCTCAAGTCTTTCTTGGATGAAATCTACAAGAGGCAGAAATAGAGAATCCAACGTCGCAACAAAATCACACTTTAAAATGTTATGTTAAAAGCTCTAATTCTACATCTAATCCTAATGTACATAATGTTTGTGTATATATTGTTTCTATTTTGATCTATAGATTGAATTTTTAAATCGACAGAACAAATTTCTATGTTGAAGTTATGAAAATAAAATTTAAATACTCTGGCTCTTCAATTTGAAATCTCTAATTCAACATCTAAGTTATAAAAAAAAGTATATCATTAGAAGTTTTATTACATGACTGCATATATTTCAAAACTAAGTTATGAAGTGTATAATAAGGTATAACTAATTTTATATAAGCTATGAGTTTCTCGATTGAAAATTTGTATGAATACACATTGCAACAATATTTTGTCACATTTCACAAGTAAGTGAAAATTTGTATCGAGGCAGATGTCAAATGATTAGCAAAATGAGAAGAAATCATTTTCATAAAAAAAAATTGAAATATTGGGAATTAGAAGATAAACTTACTTCTAAATCTCTTCAAATAGAGAGGAGCGAATGAAGAAGAGACATAAAACCATTTTACTTCCGAGAAAGATTTAACAGATAAACTTGCTTGCCTTTCACAAACCAAATTATTTGGCTATGCTCAAGGTGTAATCCGATGCACTAAGGGTTTCCACAAGATCTATAAACTTGATACTAATTTAAAAAATATTAAAGTGGAATCAAGGAATATAAAAATTTATGTATACTTTGATGTGTATATTAATGAATTATACATTAGCTTTTTCATAGGCTTCATTAGATAATTATTCTAAGATCATATCTCAATAAACATATGCACAATTAAAAAAAAAAGATATATATGCAATATACGTGCAATGTATGTTCATTCTTGTGAGATACGAATAATCAATAAAAATATCATAATTATCTCTAATATAGGAGATTATCCTATTGAAAGTTCTAAATAACTCTAACGTCCCCTTAAAATCAAAGATGCACATAGAAGTCAACTCGAGTTTATGTACAAGTATGAACAGTGTTTAGCAGGGAGTAGAAGAAACTATTGGAGAACTATGGGAAACCAGACCCATCAAATGTCGTGAAAGTGAAATCCCTCTACCATGAGATCAATCTTCAGGGCGTCTTCACGGAGCATCAGAGCAAAAGTTATGAGAAGCTAACGACCTCCACTGAAGCACGTCCGAGCAAAGCAGTGCAAGTAATGCTCGTCTTTCTTGGATAAAACCACAAGAGGCAGAAATAGAGAATCCAAATTGCAACAAAATTTCACATTAACAAGTTAAATTAAAAGCTCTAATTCTACATCTAATTCTTTTGTATGTATTGTTTGTGTATATATCGTTTCCACTTTGATCTATAGAGTGAATTTTTAAATCGATAGAGCAAATTTACACATTTAAGTTAAGAAAATAAAATTCCAATACTCTGGCTCTTTAACTTGAAATCTCTAATTCAACATTTGAGTCGTGAAACTATATTGTTAGAGGATAATCTTCAAGAAATCGCCTCTAAATCTCTTTATATAGAGAGGAGCAAATGGAGAAGAAAAGTAAAACCATTTTACCTTCAAGATATTTACACAAATAATGTGCTCACCTTTTACGCACCAAGTTATTTGGCTATGGGGTGTTCTAGGTGCACCCGATTCCACGTGCAATGATGTAATTAGGGACACCTGGACTTCTAGAGTGTCAAAAGTTGGCACAAAGGGATACTTAAGTACCAAAAATTACGAAAGTGACACTTAAGTGTCAAAATCGAAGCAAAATGAATTACTTAAGTGTTAATCCAATTAAAATGCTGACGTGTGCAATTTCTGGCGAAGTAAGTGCAAAATGGCGTCGTTTTGCATGCTAATATGACTAAATAGTGTCAAAACAACGTCGTTTTTGTTGTGATGTGGTAAATAATTAAATTAAATTTAAAAATAAAAATATGAATATTTAAAAATTTTAAAATTTTTTTTAAGAAGGGGAGGGAGGTGGCTTAGGGCTGAGACCTTGCCGCCGCCGTTGGGAAGGGCAGGGTCAGCTGGGGTCGCCGAGCTCTAGCTAGGGCTCAGCGAGGGCCCGCGAGCCCTTGTCCCGATCTGGGGCGAGGGTCGCAGCCCTTGGCTAGACAGGGTGAGGCCGCGACCCCTTGTCGGATTTGGGCAAGGGCACAAAAGCCCTCGTCGCTGGTTGGTTGGGGTCGTCGGCCCCGGCTAGGGCTTAGCGGCCTCGGCCGACCCTCTCCTCCCTTCCGGTGATGGTGGGGAGGTGGCGGCGGCGGCGGCGGCGGCAAGTGTTGAGCCCTTGGTCACCGGCTGCCTTCCTCCCGCTCCTCCTCCTCCGCCACTTTTTTTTTTTTTTTTTTTTTGAATTTAATATATGATTATGATTATGATTATGATTATGATTATTTGTTTTAATTTTAATTTAATTAATTTTTATATTAAACTTTAGATTATACCAAAATAGCGTTGTTTTGGTGTGTGTTTTGCTGAGTCAGCTTGCCGGAGAGCCATGTAAGTGAGAAAGTTAATAAAAAAAATGCCATGTGGGATTTCCAGTGAGGTTTATCAGATGTGGCACTCAAGTGGCCAATTTTTCATGAAAAGTGGCACTTAAGTGGCAACTTTTTGGCACTTGAAGCATTCTTTTGCCAATTTTTTTGCGGCAATTTATCGGGTGATTCACACTATTGTCATCACTGTCTGTATAACACTCAGAAGTTGATTACTCTCCAAGAGATTCGAGGGACCTCTACCCTCTAGACCTTTCTCATGCATAGGGTATTCAGGTTTCCATGAAGGCAACAATTGTTGAGTGGTTCACTATTGGCTCCAATAGTCGGCTAGTTAACATTAAGTAATTTGAATTAATTTGAGTTGTAATTATGTTCCATTGATCAATTATTTATTTTGCTATCTCAGTAAGGTTGAAGCTTATGATTTTTTTTTTAAATTGAGGTTTCCTCGAGAATAAATAACTAAATTTCTGTGATTTATAAGAAAAATTAACTATTGACATCTTCGTTCAATTTTTCTTTCACTATATCCCTCACTTAGAAAAATTCAAAATGAAACTTTTCAATATTTAATTAGATTTAAGGTTTTTTTTTTCTCGGTCAATTAAAATCCTTCATGTGTAGCTTTTTGATTTTTTATGTTCCACGAGAACCGTCAACACTATGACTGGGGTGAATTGGCAATCAATGGTGGCTGTGGTGATGCTAGTGAGAAGGAGGCTCGCTTGATGCGCTTGCCTTGGCCTTCTTCTCCTTCTCCCAAATGGTGTTGTTATGTTCTAATGTCACCAGCACTTCATCCATCGAGGGCCTCACTTCAGGATCACCCTCCTTAGGATATATACAGTTGCCACAAAGAACCAATTCTATCCAGGCTTTACTGCGTATATATCTTCCGATCTTAATTTGACAGAGAAGGGTAGGGTTATTCAACTCGTGCTTCATATTTTTGTGGAACATTTTTTCTTTTTAATAGGAAAAAAACTAATTTGTTTGTTACCCAGGTTTGCCAGATGGAGTTAGAATGATCAAACGTATCGCATGCCCAAGAGTTATTCTAGAACACTCAAGAAAACCCTAGGATTCAGGATACTAGTTGATAGTCGCTTGCTCGGATGGGTCACGACCGTTGTTTAGAACCCTCTTGGTTGTGCCATGCTTCAGGCCGTGACACTATGATTGGCAATACATTAATATGTAGACTTAATTTATGGATTACATGAAGCACAAAACCAAAACGTGGTCAAGATGAATCATCTTCCACCATATCCATTTCCTATCATGTTGTTGTTTAATTGACTTAGTCTAGTAGCATAAGTGGAGACTGGTAAATTCTCGCCACCTTCTCTGTTTTTGCTCAACTCGAGAACTTGCAAAATCCTCACTTCTAATGGAATTGCTCACTCAAGTTGAAAAGAATTCGTGATCAATCAGTTGAGATAAGGAATTAAGAGTCATCTCTTAATAGGCGCTTCCGTTTCAAATTAACGTTTTGTTTTAAACTACATTTTCCACATCAAACAGTAGTTTTTGAAACTATTAAAGCCCCATACAGCAACACTCGACATTATACATCAATAGACACTTTCATTATATTTCACTTGTGAATGAGATGATACAATGAGGGGAGGAGACCCTTATATATACAAATGTATGGCAAATCGTATCTATAGATCTCTCATTAATCTGACAGTGGAGATCGTATCTCTCCAACTACCATCTACCTGCATGGTCACAATTTTACCACCTGACAAGAACGATAGATATGAAAAGATTTACAATCGGAGGGGAATTGTGGACATACTTGCTATAATGTTTGGACGTTAGCTCCATTTTTTTTCAACGTTAACTTGGTCCGTGTCTTGTGCTTATTAAGACGTTTGGTGTTTAGGGTTCCCTTTATGAATGAGAGGTGGATTTCTAGTTAAGTAGCCAAGTGAGGCTAGGATTTTGTATGGAATGATAGTAATAATTGTAGATGGTCATTTGAGATCAAGTTATAACTGCTAGTCAGTTCTTAGTGTTACTGCCACATTTTTTGTCACCGTTATAGCTGATATGAGGAAAACAGGATTTATCGAGTAGTAACCTCAAATGAGGAATTTGCCAAAGCTGGAGTGGTGCTAACGTGGAGGCAGGCTTAGCAACTAGAATGTAAGCTTTGAGTGATTCATGTTTCCCCAGACAAAAGCGACACGGCATATGGATTTGCATGTAAGAAGTTAACTTTCTTCTTATTGTTGTTTTTCTCTATTACTCTCTTAATGATCATCTTTTTCTCATTTTTTTAGTTGAACGGCTTGCATAAAGAGATAATGAGAAAGCCCTCATTATCATCTACAAAAGGGGGAGATTTTTTTGCGGCAATTTATCGGGTGATTCACACTATTGTCATCGCTATCTGTATAACACTTAGAAGTTGATCACTCTTTGAGAGATTCGAGAGACCTCTTTCTCATGTGTAGGGTATTTAGGTTTCCCATGAAGGCAACAGTTGTTGGGTGGTTTATTGAAGTGTTGACTCTAATAGTCGGCTGGTTAGCATTAAGTAATTTGAAATAATTTGAGTTGTAGTTACATTCCATTGATCAATTAACTATTTTGCTACCTTAGTGAGATCGAAACTTACGATCTTTTTTTTTTTTTTTTAAAAAAAATTGAGGCTTCCTCGAGAATAAATAACTAAATTTCTTTGTGATTTATGAGAAAAATTAATTATTAACATCTTTGCTTGATTTTTCTTCCACCATATCCCTCCCTTGGAAAAATTTAAAATGAAACTTTTCAATATTTAATTAGATTTAAGGTTTTTTTCTAGGTCAATTAAATCCTTCACGTGTAGCTTTTTGATTTTTTAGGCTTCCTCGAGAATAAATAACTAAATTTCTTTGTGATTTATGAGGAAAATTAACTATTGACATCTTCGTTTGATTTTTCTTCTACCATATCCCTCACTTGGAAAAATTCAAAATGAAACATTTCAATATTTAATTTAAGGTTTTTTTCTCGGTCAATTAAATCATTCATGTGTAGTTTTTTGATTTTTTATGTTCCACAGGACCGTCAGCATTGTGATTGGGGTGAATTGGTGATCAATGGTGGCTGTAGTGATGCTGGTGAGAAGGAGGCTCGCTCGACGCTGGAGTGAAGACGGCCTTCGTACAAGTACTAACGTGAGTACTTCTATGCACCACATATAAATATTACATATTACAGGGAAGAATGCAAGTCCTCCATCCTTTCCTATACTAGCGCTAACAGATCCCTTGTTTCAAGACCCTATTTATAGACACTTCAAGCTCTTGAATGGTGAGTTTTTAGTTTCTTTTTTTGTTAGAATGATGGGTTTCTGGTTGATTAGTTGAGTGATTTTCAATTGGTTATGGCGGTTATGCACTACATAGAAGTATTGCATATTACATTGAAGAATGTAAGTCCTCCCTCCTCTCCTTTACTGGAGCTAGCAGATCCAAGCCACATTTACAGACATTTCAAACTCTTGAAAGGTGAGTTTCTAGCTTTCTTATCTATTAGAATGATGGGTTTCTGGTTGATTAGTTGAGTGATTCTCAATTCGTTATGGTAGTTATGCACAACATAAAAGTATTGCATATTACAAGGAAGAAGGCAAGTCTTCTCTCCTCTCCTATACGGGTGCTAGCAAATCCCTTATTTCAAAGCCCTATTTACAGACACTTCAAGCTCTTGAATGGTGAGTTTCTAGCTTCCTTTACTATTATAATGATGGGTTTCTTGTTGATTAGCCAAGTGATTCTTAATTCGTTATGGTAGTCATGCACTACATAGAAGCATTGCATATTACATGCAAGGAAGGGAGTGGCCCTATGCGGTTGAAATTTTACCACCGGACGAGACGAGTAGACATCGAAAGATTTTCAATCGGAGGGGAATTATGTAAATACTTACTATAATGTTTGGATGGTTAGTTCTATTTTTCTCAATATTCACGTTAGCTCGAGCTGAAGTGATGTTGATGCATAGGCCGGTTGATTAACTAAGACGTATGCCTCGAGTGAGATTGGTTATCCTAGACGATCACCAAGTAGTGAAAGAATTTGCCTGTAAGAAGTTGACTTTCTTATTATTATTATTTTTATCTATTATATCTCTTTAAACAAACTAATATGTAGACTTGTGATATAATATAAACTGCATACTTCATAGATAAGTCCATCTTTATTGGATTTGACTAGAAGAGAGAGGTTAGAAATTCACTTGATTTTCTTGATCGATTTCGATTTAGGACAAAACCACGAAAACATAAGAGAAGTTAAAAAATTAAAACCACACCCAATACCATGAAACTAAAACTTCAAATCCTCTATTCTTTTATTCAGCCAAATTTTGTCCCAACCGATTTATGTTTGTTTATTAATTATTTTTTTTCCGAATTTATAAATTATATAATGACTCTTATGTTTTTTTTATCCAATTAGGGAAGTAGCAAGGCCATGAATGATGGATATTTCTGATTTTTAGCTTAGCTTCCTGAATGTTTCTTTTCTCAATTTATCAGTCCAACAACTCGCAAAAAGAGAAAATCAGAAAGCCCTCGCTATTATCCGCAAAAAGGGGAGATTTTTTTGCGGGGATATATCGGGTGATTCACCCTCTTGCAATTGCTGTTTATATAACACTCAACAATTGATCACTCTGCAAGAAGAGATACAACAGACCTCTAGGCTTTGACGTTTTTAATGCCTATGTTATACAACCTTCCTATGAAGGTTAATGGGTTCACTAAAGTGTTGATTCCAATAGTCAGCTGGTTAGTATTAAGTAGTTTGAAGTAATTTGAGTTGTAGTCACATTCCATTGATCAATTGTTTATTTTGTTACCTCACTGAGATCGAAGCTTACGATTTTTTTTTTTATTTAAATTGAGACTTCCTCGAGAAAAAATAACTAAATTTCTTTGTGATATATGAGAAAAATTAACTATTGACAAATTCACTCGATTTTTCTTCCACTATCTCCCTCACTTGGAAAAATTCAAAATGAAACTTTTCAATATTTAATTAGATTTAAGATTTTTTTTCTCGGTCAATTAAATCCTTCACCTGTTCAAAAAAAAAAAATTAAATCCTTCACGTGTAGCTTTTTGATTTTTTAGGTTTCCTCGAGAATAAATAACTATTGACATTTTGACTCGATTTTTGTTCCATCATATCCCTCATTTGGAAAAATTCAAAATGAAACTTTTCAATATTTAATTAGATTTAAGGTTTTTTTCTCGGTCAATTAAGTGTAACTTTTTGATTTTTTATGTTCCATAGGATTGTCAGCACTGTGATTGTGGTGAATTGGCGATCGATGGTGGCTATGGTGATGCTGGTGAGAAGAAGGCTCGCTCAATGCTGGAGTGAAGACTGCCCTTGTACAAGTACTAACGTGAGTCTATGCACCACATAAAAGCATTGCATATTTTAGGGAAGAAGGCAAGTCCTTCCTCTACTATACTGGCGCCAATGGTCCCTTATTTCAAAGCCACTTCAAGCTCTTGAAATGTGAGTTTCTAGCTTCCTTTTCTGTTAGAATGATTGGTTTCTGGTTGAGTAGCAGAGTAATTCTCAATTGGTTATGGCGGTTATGCACCACATAGAAGCATTGCATATTACAAGGAAGAAGGCAAGTCTTCCCTCCTCTCCTATACTGGTACCAGTAGATCTAAGCCCTATTTGAAGATACTTCAAGATCTTGAAGGGTGAGTTTCTCGCTTCTTTTATGTTAGAATGATGGGTTTCTGGTTGATTAGCTGGGTGATTCTCAATTCGTTATGGTAGTTATGCATCACATTGAAGCATTGCGTATTATAGGGAATAAGGCAAATCCTTCCTCTTCTCTTATACTGGTGTCAGCAGATCCCTTATTTCAAAGCCCTATTTACAGACACTTTAAGCTCTTGAATGGTGAGTTTCTAGCTTTCTTTGGATTTCTGGTTGATTAGCCAAGTGATTTTCAATTTGTTATGGCAGTCATGCATCACATAGAAGCATTGCATGTTACGTGCAAGGAAGGGAGTGCCCCTATGCGGTCAAAATTTTACTACCGAATGAGATGAGTAGACATTGAAAAATTTTCAATTGGAAGGGAATTGTGGAAACGCTTGCTGTAATGTTTGGACGGTTAATTCCATTTTTCTCAATATTCACATTAACTCATTCTGTGTTTTGCGTTTGTTAAGATGTTTAGCGTTTACTGCCACATTTTCTATCACTATTACAGTCGAGACACGACAAACAAGATTTATCAAGTAATAACCTCATAGGAGCATTGTGCCTGAGTTGAAGTGATGCTGACGCAATAGGCAGGTTGATTAACTAAGCCGTATGCCTCGAGTGAGATTGGTTATCCCAGACGATTGCCAAGTAGTGAAAGAATTTGCTTGTAAGAAGTTGACTTTCTTCTTATTGTTACTTTTATCTATTATATCTCTTTAAACAAACTAATATGTAGACTTGTAATATAATAGAAATTGCATACATGATAGATAAGTCAATCTCTATTGGATCTGATTAGAAGAGAGAAGTTGGGGATTCACTTGATTTTCTTGATCTATCATATTTGTTTCAATCTAGGACAAAGCCACAAAAACATAAGAGAAGCTAAAAAATTAAAACCACACTCCAATCCATGAAATTGAAACTTCAAATCCTCTATTCTTTATTCAGCCAAATTTTGTCCCAACCGATTTATGTTTGTTTATTAATTATTTGTTTTTCTTGATTTATAAATTATGTAATGGCTCTTGTGCATTTTTATCCAATTTGGGAAGTAGCAAGGTCATGATGGACATTTTGGTTTTTGGCTTAACTTCCAGAACGTTTTTTTTTTCTCATTTTGTCAGTCCAACAGCTTGCAGAAAGAGAAAATCAGAAAGCCCTCGCTATTATTCTCAAAATGGGGAGATTTTTTTGCGGGGATATATCCGCTGATTCACCTTATTACAATCGCTGTTTGTATAACACTCAGCAGTTGATCACTTTGCCAAAGATACGACAGACTTCTAGGCTCTAGACGTTTTTAATGCCTAAGTTATATAGCCTTCCTATGAAGGCAAGAGGTATTTATGGGTTCACTAAAGTGTTGACTCCAATAGTCAGTTGGTTAGTATTAAGTAATTTGAGTTGTAGTTACCTTCCATTGATCAATTGTTTATTTTGCTACCTCACTGAGGTTGAAGCTTACGAATTTTTATTTATTTTTAAATTGAGACTTTCTCGAGAATAAATAACTAAATTTCTTTGTGATTTATGAGGAAAATTAACTATTGACATTTTCGCTCAATTTTTCTTCCATCATATCTCTCACTTGGAAAAATTCAAAATGAAACTTTCCAATATTTAATTAGATTTAACGTTTTTTTTTCTCGGTCAATTAAATCCTTCACGTATTATTTAGGCTTCATTGAAAATAAATAACTAAATTTCTTTGTGATTTATGAGAAAAATTATCTATTGACATCTCCGCTTGATTTTTCTTCAACCATCTCCCTCACTTGGAAAAATTCAAAATGAAAATTTTCAATATTTAATTAGATTTAAGGTTTTTTTCTTGGTCAATTAAATTTTCACGTGTAGTTTTTTGATTTTTTAGGCTTCCTTGAGAATAAAAACTAAATTTCTTTGTAATTTATGAGAAAAATTAACTATTGACATATTCGTTTGATTTTTTTCCACCATATCCCTCACTTGGAAAACTTCAAAAGGAAACTTTTCAATATTTAATTAGATTTAAGGTTTTTTTCTTGGTCAATTAAATCCTTCACATGTAGTTTTTTGATTTCTTATGCTTCCTCAAGAATAAATATCTAAATTTCTTTATGATTTATGAGAAAATTAACTATTGACATCTATGCTCGATTTTTCTTCAACCATATTCCTCACTTGGAAAAATTCAAAATGAAACTTTTCAATATTTAATTAGATCTAAGGTTTTTTTTTTTCGGTCAATTCAATACTTTACGTGTAGCTTTTTGATTTTTTAAGCTTCCTCAAGAATAAATAACTAAATTTCTTTGTGATTTATGAAGAAAATTAACTATTGAATCTTCGCTCGATTTTTCTTCCAAAATATCCCCCACTTGGAAAAATTCAAAACGAAACTTTTCAATATTTAATTAGATTTAATATTTTTTTCTTGATCAATTAAATCTTTCATGTGTAGCTTTTTGATTTTTTATGTTCCACATGACCGTCAACACCGAGATTGGGGTGAATTGGTGATCGATGATGGCTGTGGTAATGCTGGTGAGAAGGAGGCCTACTTGATGCTGGACTGAAGACCGCCATTGTACAAGTACTAATGTGAATACTTTTATGCACCATATAGAAGCATTGCATATTATAAGGAAGAAGGCAAGTCCTTCCTCTTCACATATACTGGCGCCAACAGATTCGTTATTACAAAGCCACTTTAAGCTCTTGAAGGATGAGTTTCTAGCTTCCTTTTCTATTAGAATGATGGGTTTCTAGTTGATATCTAAGTGATTCTCAATTCATTATGGCGATTATTCACCACATAGAAGCATTGCATATTACACGGAAGAAGGCAAGTCCTCCCTTCTCTCCTATACTGGTGCCGGCAGATCCAATCCCTATTTACAGACACTTCAAGCTCTTAAATGGTGAGTTTCTAGCTTTTTTTTCTGTTAGAATGATAGGTTTCTGGTTGATTAGTTAAGTGATTCTTAATTCGTTATGGTAGTTATGCACCATATAGAAAATTTGCGTATTGCAAGGAATAAGGCAAGTTCTCCCTCCTCTCCTATACTTGTGCCAGTAAATCCGTTATTTCAAAGCTCTATTTATAGACACTTTCTCTTGAAGGATGAGTTTCTAGCTTCATTTGTTGTTAGAAGGATGGGTTTCTTGTTGATTAACTAAGTGATTCTCAATTCATTATGGCAGTCATGCACCACATAAAAACTTATTATGTGCAAGGAAGGGAGTGGCCTTATGCAGTCGAAATTTTACCACCGGACGAGACAAGTAGACATTGAAAGATTTTCAATTGAAGGGGAATTGTGGAAACACTTGCTGTAATGTTTGGACGGTTAGTTCCATTTTTCTCAATATTCATGTTAACTGATTATGTGTTTTGCGTTTATTAACATGTTTAGTATTTACTGCCATATTTTTTGTCACTATTACAGCTGAGATGTGACAAACATGATTTATCAAGTAATAACCTCAGAGGAGAATTGTGCTCAAGCTGAAGCGATGCTAATGCATAGGCAGGCTAATCAACTAAGTCGTATGCCTCGAGTGAGATTGGTTATCCCAAATGATCGCCAAGTAGTGAAAGGATTTGCCCGTAAGAAGTTGACTTTCTTCTTATTGTTACTTTTATCTATTATTTCTCTTTAAACAAACTAATATGTAGACTTGTGATATAATAGAAACTGTGTGTTTGATAGATGAGTCCATCTCTATTGGATTTGATTAGAAGAGGGAGGTCAGATATTCACTTAATTTTCTTGATCTATTATATTGGTTTTGATTTAAGACAAAGCCACGAAAATATAAGAGAAGCTAAAAAATTGAAACCACACTCCAATGCCATGAAATTGAAATTTTAAATCCTCAATTATTTTATTCAGTCAAATTTTGTCTCAATCGATTTATGTTTGTTTATTAATTATTTGTTTTTCCTGATTTAGAAATTATGTAATGGCTCTTTGCATTTTTTTTTTTCAATTTGGGAAGTAACAATGCCATGAATGATGGATATTTATGATTTTTGACTTAACTTCCTAAACTCATTTTTCTTATTTTGTCACTCCAACAGCTCGCAGAAAAGAGAAAATGAGAAAGCCATTGCTATTATCCGCAAAAGGGGGAGAATGTTTTTGCGTGGATATATCGGGCAATTCATCCTATTACAATCGCTGTCTGTATAACACTCAGTAGTTGATCAGTCTGCTAGAGATACGACAGACTTCTAGGCTCTGGACATTTTTAATGCCTAGGTTATATGGCATTCCTATGAAGGCAAGATGTGTTGATGGGTTCACTAAAGTGTTGACTCCAATAGTTTGCTGGTTAGCATTAAGTAATTTGAGTTGTAGTTACCTTCCATTGATCAATTGTTTGTTTTGCTACCTCAGTGAGATCAAAACTTATGATTTTTTTAATTGAGGCTTCCTCAATAATAAATAACTAAATTTCTTTGTGATTTATGAGAAAAATTAACTATTGACATTTTCGCTCGATTTTTCTTCCACCATATCCCTCAATTGGAAAAATTCAAAATGAAACTTTTCAATATTTAATTAGATTTAAGGTTTTTTCTTGGTCAATTAAATCATTCACGTGTAGTTTTGATTATTTAGGTTTCCTCGAGAATAAATAACTGAATTGCTTTATGATTAATGAGAATAATTAACAATTGACATCTTCGCTCGATTTTTCTTTCACCATCTCCTTCACTTGGAAAAATTCAAAATGAATTTTTTCAATATTTAATTAGATTTAAGGTTTTTTTTCTCGGTCAATTAAATTCTTTACGTGTAACTTTTTGATTTTTTAGGCTTCATTGAGAATAAATAACTAAATTTCTTTGTGATTTATGAGAAAAATTAGCTATTGACATCTTCGCTTGGTTTTTCTTCCACTATATCTTTCACTTGGAAAAATTCAAAATAAAATTTTCAATAATTAATTAGATTTAAGGTTTTTTTCTCGGTTAATTAAATTCTTCATGTGTAGCTTTTTGATTTTTTAAGCTTTCTCGAGAATAAATAACTAAATTTCTTTGTGATTTATGAGGAAAATTAACTATTGACATCTTCGCTCGATTTTTTTTCCACCATATTCCTCACTTGGAAAAATTCAAAATGAAACTTTTCAATATTTAATTAGATTCAAATTTTTTTCTCAGTCAATGAAATCTTTCAAGTGTAGCTTTTTGATTTTTTAGGCTTTCTTGAGAATAAATAACTAATTTTTTTTGATTTATGAGGAAAATTAACTAGTGACATCTTCACTTGATTTTTCTTCAACTATATCCCTCGCTTGGAAAAATTGAAAAAGAAAATTTTCAATATTTAATTAGATTTGAGGTTTCTTCACGTGTAGCTTTTTGATTTTTTTATGTTCCACAGGACCGTCAGCACTATGATTGGGGTGAATTGGCAATCGATGGTGGCTGTGGTGATACTGGTGAGAAAGAGGCCCGCTTGATACTGGAGTGAAGACTGCCATCGTATAAGTACTAACGTGAGTACTTCTATACACCACATAGAAGCATTGCACATTATAGGGAAAAAGGCAAGTCGTCCCTCCTCCAACAGATCCCTTATTTCAAAGTCCTATTTATAGACATTTCAAGCTCTTGAAGAGTGAGTTTCTAGCTTCATTTGCTGTTAGAATGATGAGTTTTTGGTTGATTAGTTAAGTGATTCTCAATTCGTTATGGCAGTCATGCACCACAAAGAAGCATTGCATATTACGGGCAATGAAGGGAGTGGCCGTATGCCGTGGAAATTTTACCACCGGTCGAGATGAGTATACATGGAAAGATTTTCAATCGGAGGGGAATTGTGGAAACACTTGCTGTAATATTTGGACAGTTAGTTCCATTTTTTTCAATATTCACGTTAACTCATTTTGTGTCTTGCGTTTGTTAACATGTTTAATGTTTAAAGCCACATTTTCTGTCACTATTATAGCCGAGATGCAACAAACAGGATTTATCAAGTAATAACCTTAGAGGAGCATTGTGCTCGAGCTGGAGTGATGCTGACACATAGGCATGCTGATCAACTAAGCCGTATGCCTTAAGTAAGATTGGTTATCCGAGACGATTTGCTTGTAAGAAGTTGACATTCTTCTTATTGTTACTTTTATCTAGACACCCGGACTTTTGGAGTGCCAAAAGTTACGAAAATGACATTAAAGTGCCAAAATTGTAACAAAATGGATCACTTAAGTGCCATCGGTGAAAAAATTTGGCCAAAATGCTAATGTGGCAATTTTCCGGCGAACTGCACGCAAAACAACGTCATTTTGGTATAATTCAAATTTTAATATAATAATTAATTAAATTAAATTTTAAAAAAATCAATCAATCAATTAATTAATTAATTATAAAAAAAGGGAGGGGAAGGAGGAGGAGGGAGGCAACCGGCGGTTGAGGGCTTAGCCCTTGCCATCGCTGCCATCATCTCCCCTCGTCGCCGGGGAGGTGGGGGAGGGTCGGTTGGGGCCATCGAGCGCTGGTTGAAGGCCGGCGGCAATGGCTTGCATGTCCTCACCCCAGATCTGGGCGAGGGTTGCTGGATCTGGGTGAGGGCTTGGCCCTCAACCACCGACTGCCTTCCTCCTCCTCCTCCTCTGTTTTTTAAAAATAAATATAGATATAAATTATTATTATTATTATTATTATTATTATTATTATTATTATTATTATTATTATTATTATTATTATGTTTTTAATTAAATTAAATTAAATTAAATTATATATTATATTAAAATTCAAATTATGCCAAAACAATATCATTTTGGCCAATTTAAGGGCTTTATTTTGGCCAACTATAGAACTATAGAAATGACGTCGTTTTGGGTTAATTAGAGTTGAATCAGCTCTCCGGTGAGCCACGTAGGCGAGAAATTTTAATATTTAATTGTCACGTATGATTTTCGGCCGGTTTCGTCGGAGGTAGCACTCAAGTGTCCCACTTTTCTTTAAATGTGGCACTTAAGTGTCACTTTCACAACTTTTGGCATTTAAGTGTTCATTTTTGCCATCTTTTTGCACTTTAAGTGATCTTTTGCCTATAATTAGGGTTATTACAAGATCCATAGCTCTAATACCAATTTAAAAATAAAGTGAAAAAGGGAAATATGGAAATTCATGTATACTTTGATGTGTATATTAATCAAGTATATATATTAGCCTATTTATAGACTTTATTAGACAACTATTTTAAGATAATATCTCAATTAAGATATAATGGAGATATATGTGCAATATAGGATTTTTGTGAGATATGGATAATCAATAAAAATATCATAATTATCTCTAATATAAGAGACTATCCTCTTGAAAGTCCTAAATAGCTCGAACGTCCCATCAAACTCAAGGTACCTTCAAACTCAAGATACATAGAAGTCAATGTGAGTTTATGTACAAATTTGAACAGTGTCTAGTGAGAGTAGAAGAAATTGTTGGAGTAGAAGCTAGGGGTGAGCATGGTCCGGGTTGGGTCGGCCCACCCCTTAATCTTAGGATCAACTCGTACAATGCTAATCCTCAATTTTTGAGACCGATGACCGATCCTATTAAGCTTGGGACTAAGGATCGGACCGACCTAGTGGGTTCAATCTCGTTCCAGAGTCAACCTGGGACCAACCGATAATTTATTTATTTTATTTTTTGTACTCTCTGAAAAGGCAACTGAGGATTGGACTGACCCAATGGGTTTGGTTCAATTCCAGTGTTAACTCGAGACCAATTGATGATTTTTTGTTTCATTTTTTTTACTCCTTGAAAAGGCGAGCGATGACTAGACCGACCTTATGGTTCAATGACGAGCGAGGTTAGCTAAGAGAGGCGAGCGACGAGTGTCGAGTAGGGTGAGCATCAAGTGTCGAATAGGGAGCAACAAACTAGGCGAGCATCGAGTGGCGAGCGGCACGAGTAACCAAATCAAGTGAGGCGAGTGTCGAGTGGCGAGCAGAGAAATTGTTTCTTTCGATTTTGGTAAATTAAAAATTAAGAGGACAAATAAGACAGAAGAAAACGAGTATTAAAGGAGGATGCCATGAGGAGCTATTTATGCCATTTTGAACGCCGTGAGGGCTCATAATAAAAACATTTTCCTCATTTGTAAATTATGGTTGTTGACGCTGTAAAAGATATTAAAAGATCTAAGTTATTAAAAAATAATGTAAAATTACTTGAACTCCTCATTAATGAGCTATTTAATGTTGTTGACGCTGTTTATTTTTAGGGTTCTCTATATAAAAAAATTATAAATAATATATTGGATATATAATATATATATAGGATTAGGGTTGGTCTGGGTTGGATTGACCCTAAACTCTCAGGACCGGGGACTAACTTGTACAATGTTGGTCAGGAATCTCAGGATCAAGGACCAACTCGGTTTCTTTGGGAACCAGATTAGGACCGGTAGGGTTGGGCCAGTCCACAGTTGGTCTAAGGTTGACCCTAGACCTATGCTCACCCTTAAGTAGAACTATTGAAACCAAATCCATCCAATGTCCCAAAATTGAAAGCCCTCTACGACGAAATCAATCTTCAGGTCGTCTTCACGGGGTACGAGAGCAAAAGCTATGAAAAGCTGACCACCTCTACTGAAGCACATCGGAGCATAACAGTGTAAGTACAGTCTTTATTGGATAAAATCTACAAGAGGCAGAAAGAGAATCTTACGTTGTAACAAATTAACACATTTAAAAAGTAGTGTCAAAATCTCTAATTAAGCATCTAATTCTTATGCATTTATTGTGCACGTGTATATCGTTTCCACTTTGATGTATAGACTTGTTATATTGATGAAGCACATTTTTGCATTTAAGTTATGAAAACAAAATTTAAATGTTCTGACCTTTTTATTTAGAAATTTCGTAAGAATATGTTTGTCGAGTAGAACTTTAGTCTTTGTGGTTGGGACTTAACTTCGCAAAATAACTTGATTTTCTCAAGATCATTATCAAGATTGCCTCTAAAGTCATCACTAATCTTGTTAGTCGAGAGTCTATGCATGATAATGTTGGCCTTTCTTTGCTTGAAGATATTGAAAGACCGTTGCGCTCTCACTTCAAGTTCAAAGTGCAACATAACTTTTGGGAAGAAGTTGCTTTGTTGACTGGCTTGCTAATCTTGAAATCGATAAGGAGATTTTTTCTATTACCACTAGAGAGTTAATTCATGTTTTATTATGTGTAAAATAGGAATAGTAAATTGATGACGTTAATTTTTGTATTTAGTTTCAACGCTTTTCCATACGGAAAGGAAAAAAAAATTACAATTTGATGTCTTAAATTATCCATCAATCTAAAGATAAATGATAAGTGCACGAGAAGTGTTAAAACTTATTATAAAAATGCAATTGAGTCTTAAAACTTTAAAAAAAAAAAAAAAAAAAAGAGCAATTGAATTTTAGAACTTGTCATGAAAATACAATCATGTCCTTAAACTTGTTACTATAGTATAATTAAGTTTTAAAATTTTCAAAAAGTGAAATAAACAGTTTGATAAATTTTCTGAGTTGATAACATTTTTTTAAAATTTTAGAATTCGATTACACTTTGTGATGAGTTTTCAAATTTAATAACATTTTTTGAAAGATTTATGACTCAATTATATTTTCATGACAAGTTTTAAAACTTCCAATGCACTTTTCCTATAAATAAACTTACATGATGAGATTTAGATCACAAAGAGTAATCTCCAACAGTAGATAAAAGATGTGTCCAAGTCGGAAGCCACGGACATTCGCAAAGACCCCTTCCTCTAGCAGAAGGTATTTCATGGGACATGTATTTCGTGTGGCAATGACATGTAGTGTAATTAGCTAATCAAAGTTAAACCCATACACATATTGGCGCCACATAAGATAAGATCCATAACACACGGACAGTGGTAATTAATTGGATACACCACGTCATCACTCTCATGTGGTGTATAGGTACATGAATTACTTTCTCCATCCTCTAGATGTAACAAAAGAAAGACACCCGAGGCGTCAATGGATGTGTGCGACTTTGCCATGACGAGGCAATCGAGGAAACTCACCTCTCCATAGGTAGATTAGATACCATTGTCGTTGACCCCCCGCGCGTTGGTGTTTGCTCATTTACTAGACCGCTCAAACCACTTTCGAGTTAAATTCAACTGCTGCACTATGACTCGAATCATATCAAGCGGCAACAGTCGGGACATTTAACGGAGTCGAGATGTGCTTTGCAAACTTAATACTAGTGTGGCCTTTACTTATAATTATGCATCTTTCCAATTATAAGAACAAACACAAGATAAGCTTGAGCTTCATCGATATTTCCTTCTTAATGGAGAGCCAATCTAGCACAGCTGCCATGTGAACACATTCAAGTAAAGCGCAAACTAAAACCAAGTTTTATTAAGCTCAAATTGATAATTTGACCTTAGATTTCACTATTGTTCCTTTCTATTTAGAGAATTCCCAAATATAAGAAAAGTTAATCATTGCACTCTTTCAATATCATTCCTCGACGAATCTAGTCCATCCTCGTTCCATTTCATTATCCCAAATGTTCTGTTACATGTCTTACTTGCTCATTCGACATTCTTACAAGAGGGAGATCTTGAACCAAGATGATCCATAACAATCTAAAAAGAGGGTTATGGATCATCCTTGTGACATCCGAGTAAAGATCTGTGAGCAATACACTAATCTCGCATTGGTTCCGCACCAGGTGACAAAGACTGTTGCCATGCAATACCAAACTTATGAAAAAAAACCCAGAAAAGGAAAAAAACTCAGGAGCTTTACTCAATTTGCTTTTCGCTGTCAAAAAACAAAAATCAGTTTCAACCGGTTTCACATTTAAGATTTTACCCATGTTTGAGGACTTTCTTTTGGGTAAATTTCGCTGCAGTTTTTCATTAATTTAGACTGAGCAGATCGTTACTTAAGGTGACATAACATAGAAAAAAATGGTATAATGGAATCAAACTTCATTCGAAATTGATCGACATCGACTTATAAGCTTACCTTGTGTTCCTTGGGTTAGCTATGTTCTCGCTTGACCAACTGCCAAGTCACTCAGAGGCCAAGTCACTCCACAGGAATGTAAACACATTGCTTCCACTGAATCAAAATCACAGGACATTCATTGTTAAAAGAGAAAGAATACTTGTCATCAAACCTTTTAAATCAACCCCTACACTTGCTCATTTTCCCGTTAATTCTAGAATCGATCCCAGATGGGAAAGTAATAAATTAGTTACTGCTGGTAACCAAATCGGTTAAGCTAGAAACTGAGAGAACGGAAAAGAGGCCTGACCATTTCAAGTTTCTCATGTATGTAAACAAAGTTATCAACTGATGAAAACAAGTGCACGAAGTGCAAAAGCACAGTAGGTCACGTTTATCAATACCTGAGCAGACAAAATTGCCTGAATTATTGTAAAACCGACATATTATATAGTGAGAACGGCGTGCTATATAAGTATTACATCTCGATAAAGTGCAGCCACATAGTTCTACTTTCCTTCCTATTGGTCCATAACTTCTAACGGAAGCAAAGATCATGTAAAGATCAGGAAAGTGTAATACAAAAGTAAAAGGCTCTCATATTCTGCATCTACAGCAGAGGTCATGTTTTTGCCTAGATATGTACAGTACCTAACCATACATATTTTCCTATACACAAAAAACCACTAACCTAACATCTCAATTACCACGGACCAGTTTGTGTTCTTCTCAAGCATCGCTTCTTAGCTCCCCGTTGCGTATTCATCATCTCTATGACCTGTTAGAAAGGTAATGAATCAGCATAAGATAATTGTCCTTATCACACTAAAGAAAATGTCCAGTCAAGAGACTCAAGAGGACTAAGCAGTGACACCCTAATACAATGCATTTACCAGATGATGCTAGTGGTTCAAATTTTTTGCTGAACTTCTAAATGCACAAACAAGAAGAGCTTTTGGCAAGAGAAACATGGAAAGAAGGAATCTGACTATAATACGAGAAGTTGATAGCTTTGTACATTCAAGCTTAGGTTATCTGATACGATTAAATAAAGTTGCATCAGGCTGCTAACTATGATGACTCAATGTCAGCTGAGAAGGCTGAGTAGCATGAAAATAATGAGCCGTGGTTTGAAGATCAAGTAAACTGAATGAATTATGAATAAGAAAGTGAGAGCTGTAGATATAGATACTGCTCATTTCCTCTCAACTTAATATTTTCTTCCTCAAAGAAGCTTTTGACAGACATGAGAAACTTTCCTAGCATGCTGGTTATATTGGAACCTTTGACCCAAAAACCTACTTTCTCGGCATGATAATGTCCAATCTTCAGTTTCCATGTTTCCTATACAGTTCCATTTCCCATCTTATATGAAAGCAACTTACATCTTCTTGATGCAATAATATGTCGAAAGGCACATCACTTACCTGGTTTTTCTGTATTTCCATGATCTCTGCCTGCATCAATCAAAGAAAGAGTAGGTCAGCTACATCCTATTAGGCTAAGCCCTTATGCAGAGTACACGGTTGTCATCCAGACAAAGCAATACCTGCTTTTTTCGTAATTCTTCATTTTCTTCCTTAAGCTTTGCTACCTCGGCTTCCAGTTCCATTGTATAAGCCTGATAATACCATTTCAAAGAATAAGACAGATGAAAGAAAGAACAGTGAATGCATCTCAAGTAAGAAGAAATATTAGTCTGAATAAATTGGCTAATATCAAAGACTCCCCAGCCCCCTTTATTATTACAAGTAAATGCAACATTTACGAAAGGCCACATTTTTTTTTTTTTGATCCTATGTTTGGTTTCTCTGATATGACTCTAATTCTGCAATTTCTAGTGATGTTCTTTTCATTACTTGTGAGGTCAGATTGTAATTCACATATCACATCTAATGGCCATTTCGGCTAAAGAAAGTAGATCAAGCTCATTTGTCTTTCACCTGCTTGCGAGCACGCGATCTTGCAGCTGACTCTCGGTTCTTTATCATCCTTCTCTGCCTTCTCTCCACAACTTTCTCCACAGCACTGTTGCACTTTCTTCCTCTCACACTGCCATTAAACACATATGGTACGGGTGATACCGAGGAGGTATCCCCGTTACTTCTTCCCATTCCATCGGATGAGACTGGATTAGCAGGTGATCCAGTTGGCATGCCTGCAGGTCCAGTTCCTAAACCGACCATCCCCATTCCTCCTCCGTGCAAAGCACCTCCCTGAACCAAGTTGTTAGTCATCACTTGATCCGGAATTGCCATCAGTCCGCCCCTAAATCCATGACCGTTGAGCTGAGTATTGTTAGGTGAAGGGATCTGCTGCGAGAATGGCAAAATGGGCTGCTTTGGGAGGATCTGTGGCTGATGCGCCTGTGGCTGTGGTTGTGTTACCTGCTGGTGGTTCGATCTGATTCCATTCGCATTCGCATTCACCGGCATGTTCAGAGGGTGCATGGAATTCAGATTACCGCCCTCCAAGTTCCTCATCCCCATCAAATTCTCAGCTTTTCCCGGCTGCGGGAATCCAAATTCTAATCCAGCATTATTCCCAGCACGTGGCAATTCACCGAACAGTCCTCCACCATTTGGCTTTCCAGAGTATTGGGCGTCTTCTCTAACGACGCCGGCCCTGAACAAAAACTCCTCCAATGTCATTTCGCCCAGAGTTTGCTGCCGCTGTGGCACAACCGGTCCTCCAGTCACAAGGCCACCATCCTTCCCAACTGAATCTTCCTTCGAAATGTTCTTCCAGACCTCGTCAACGGTCTTTTGGCTCAGCGTCCGGGGAAGCGTCAGTGAGCCCTGCCGCTGCAAATGACCACCAGGTACTCCAATTCCGTCCTGTCCGCCGCCACCACCAGCGCCACTAGCAGATGCCATAGTTTGGTTCTCCTCTGCAGACCAAATGTTCTTTATGAGCTCATCCATGTTCATGGACCCAAAGTCCTTGCCTATAGAGTTCTGGAACTCCTCAAAGGTCAGCGTGTACACCGACGGTTGCCGGGTTAACAGCGTGTTGCCAGGAGGCCTGTTATTCGTCGGCGTCGGATCGGTGCCAAAGTTCTTGAAGTTGATGTTACTCCCCATTCCGTCGAGGAATCCGAATCGAACAGTGCCGACAGGAAACCTGGTCCAAGCCGAGCAATCAGTTGGTCAATGAGAAGCAAAAGAATATAATCTCAACAGCCGAAACCCAGCACACGAGCTCAACAGTGACTCGATTTGCCTGCGACCTTTCTTTCATGGGGTTAATCAAAACAAACAATTCAAGAAAGAAAGGCGTAAGGCGTCTCCTTAGAAAGAGGAAAGAAACTGATCCCCAGTTCAACACCACCTCAAATGACACGAAAAATCAGAGACAAGAGAGCCGTTGCGGATTGATCTGAATTGAGATCGACATTGCGGCCTCCCAAAATCAAGCGTCAGCAGATGACCGGAAGAGTCCGTCACTCCCAAGAAGCTCAAAGCAACCTCAAAAAAAAAAATCTTACCCGAAAAAGGTCGACACAAGGAACTGACGATCGAATTGCAGGATCAAGAAAGGAACCCAACAGTCAAACTCACTCCTTCAGCAGCAAAAAGCGAGAGCACCCAGAAAAAAACCAGACAAGAACCGGAGAGAGAGTTTAAGGAAGGGAAGCAAAGATGAAAAAGCCCAGAGAAGTAAGCGAGAGACGGCAATTCAGACAGAGCAGGGAGCTGCCCCTTTTTTACCTTGTCCTCTGCCTGCTCGTTTCTCAACGAATTTTCAAAATAATCGAACGCCCCAAATATAGAAAAAGCAGAAGTCTCTCTCTCTCTCTCTCTCTCTCTGCGCGTGTGTAGTTGCTTCTTCTCCTTGTTTTGGCTCCTTCTTCCTCGCGAGGTAGGGGCGCCGGAGAGACGCCAAGTGTCACACTCCCTCTGTCTCTCTTTCTCTCTCCCTTCTTTCGCTTTCAAGACATGAAAACGCGAACTTTTTTTACTTAAATTCTTTTTTTTTTTTTTGCCTTTTTCTAAAGGTTTTTCGTAAAAAGGTGAAGGTATTAAAAAAATAGTTGAGCAGCGGTGCTGTAAGAATAATAATTTGTTTTGGATCACAGAAAATTGAATTGCTTGGAGGTTTAATTTTTCAAAAAATTGCGGGTTCTTATAGTCTCATCAATTAACACGTGAGAGACGGCAGTTAAAGTTTAGACCAGAATAGTATATGTATTTTTTATATTAATATAAATCGGGCAATTAGTCATTTATAAATTATTTTATAATGCTGAGTGGGCCAGCTGGCCGGGGGCGGCGTGGACCAATGACCGCGAGTTTGGAGGGTCGTGATGTGAGCGGCCGGCCAATGTGCGCGAGCGAAGTGGGAGGATGGCCGCCGCCCACGTTTCCCCCCGATGGACGGTCGGATGGGCGCCACATGGTGGGACTTAATGGCGACGGACAGCGACAGGAGCCCCCCTCTAATGAGTGATTTAAAAGCGAGTATCCCGGTGTACTTCTGTCTTACTTAAATTAATCATTAAACATTAAGGCTGCCAATCACTTTACCAGTATCTTCCAAGAAAAAGAATATTTGGAAAAAAAAAGTATATATTTATAATGATTAATTGAATAGTTGTCCGTGCTATTCTCTTAAAGAACCTAAAATTTTTTCGATAAAATAATTTACCGAATCCGGTGCCGTTCAACTGATTCTAGCTCAAAAGAGCAAAACAATGTGATCATTAAATGTAGGATGTCCTAACCAATGAAAAGAAACGAATCGAGCTAAAATTTTTTCTCTTGATAGTGACTGAAATCGATGCTTTAATAAATTTGATATTGTTTATTTTGGTTGTCGAAATATTTGAATAGGTAGATTGAGCTTAATCTTATTAATTATACGACAACACAATCATTATTTTAAAATAAAAGCGTGTCGAAAGAGACTATTAAATGGTGCTATCATCCTTTTGTTACGAATAAAGTCTCACCTTATCGGTACGTCTTATTAACAAGCTTCCACGAATATGGGACAACTTTTAGAAGTTATTTGAATTAAGTAATGTAACGATTGATAGCGCTATATTCCCAACTAGATTTTCTTGCCATCATTTTTAGCAAGATATTGAACTTACCTTTTTCCTCAATTGGTTTTGGATTGAAAAAAATTAAAATTCTTCGAAACACCCATTAAGAAACTGTGGCATCGTTTAGTAAAAACGCAGGATGTTTCCATGCATGTAACAATTATATAGAGTCGACATTTTCCGAATTTAGGACATAATTATAAAGGGAAAGAATAGGGCCTACTTATCTCATCGACTCGTACAAAAATTGCAAAAGGGACCTTATCTCCACTAGGGCCATGTCCTTCCTATCCGTGAGTAGAAATAATCCATAAAATATGCGTTTAGCCAAAAAGTTATATTCAAAATGGAAATTCTATTCTATTCATTGTGAGGGAAATAATTGAACCGAAAAAGTCATACCATCTTGAATTCCTCTTGGCATACATTACAAGAAACCATATAGATTGCATGATATAATTTTTTTTTTTTATATTCAGGATGCAAACACAAGTTATGCTGTCTGAAAACATTTATCTCTTATATTATGATAATTTTTTGGTTTGATTTATAGCTCTGATTAGCCTATAAGATACATTGGAAGTTGTAAGTATGTCCCGTTCATAAAAAAAATTGTAAGTACGTTTTTGCGAAATTCAGAATTTTCATTAAGGTTGGCTACAAAATAAAATTTCTGTGGTATTAAACAACCATAAATAAATCAACTTTTATTAATGGAAGAAGACCTAAATCACATTTTCACCTAAAACATTTCAACAAAAAAAGTATCAATAAAATCTATATCCTAGATTACATATTGGACAAAATGGTAAATTAAAAAGATCCATATGGCTCTTCTCACTTTAAATCCTACAATAATACCAATTACACAAGTTCCTTTCCTTATTCGTTTCTTTTGCATATTTTACACTAGTTAATTTCCTAAAAAAACCCTAATTTTAGGTCCAATCCAATTCCGCTATGATTTTTTTTTGGTCTAAAAGAAATACTCAATTTTCAATATAGTCTCAAAAATGCTCACCCTTCCAAAAATCACCATTAATTTCTTTAAGATTATCAATATTATGAGGCAATTGTCATTCTATCAAAGGTGAGGGTTTTAATGAAGACACAGGTTTTGATAATGAATCTTTATATGTCTTTGATGTTATAATTTTTAAGAAATTAGTGGCGATGTTAATTTTTGGATGCATGGGCAAATTTAAGATTATAACGAAAGGTTGAGATTTATTTAGATATTTTTTTTTTGGGAAAGAACCATGATTAAACCTAAAATTTAGGGTTTTTTTTAAAAAAAAAAAAAAGAACTAGACCTATTCTACATCACGATTTCTTTGTTGCTCTTATAAAAAGCAAGGAAAAAAAAAAGCATAGGATATTCCAATTAGAAAAAAGCGACTTTAGAACTCTCCGCCATCTTTCGTAGTGTGATGTGATTGGGTACGGCACTAAATCAGGTACTGATGCCTATGATGCATGCGAAATGTGAAATTTATTATTGAAATGACCGAAAACAATGGGATGACGTAAGGATCGCGTAATGTGAACTCGGACAAGTTTTCTCGAAGGAAACCGTGCCTCACCTAACTTCTACCGGTGAAGAGGATAAGGCTTGTCTGAGGCAAAGTCAAAAGCACCAATCTGATCGACCTTTCCCGGAAGGCTTAGCAAAAGACCATTTTGTAGTTTTTAACTTTTTCCCCTGCCGCCCTTGGATTCTTGCGAGAGGAGTAAAAGGCGATTGTGCCAGATTTCCAAAGCCTGCACTGTAACTGTATTGAAACTCATATAAAACGTTTGGTCAATGTGATTTAGCCATTTAACTTTTGGCAAATGGTAAGCAGATCCTTCGGTTAGTGTCGGGTTAGCAAAATTCAAGCGGAAAAACCTACGTGTTGGTACTGTGTGGCAGCATACGGCGCTCTCGTTTTGTTGCCTATTGAAATATGTTGATTTTTAGGGAAATTTTTTGTTGACTATTTGCAAAAATAGTCAGACCATATTATTGAAGTCAACAGGTTTCGATTGGATTGTGGTTTGGCTAAAAAAAAAAAAAGAAAACAAAATGCTAGGGTTCACTCTTTCCACGTGGAAATGGGAGGTGAGAGGTTCGAATTGCCACATTTTCGAAAAATTGATGTGTGGATGATTTAACTTTAGATGTGAATTTGAACTTCCATATCCTACAAGAAGATAATACAAAAATTTGAGACAGAGAGTTTGGAATAGAAGTAAAATAGAATGAAAAAAAGAAAAATAAAAAAGTTGTATTTTGGCAAATTGCGACTTTTACATTAATTATCATGAGAGATCAAAATCCTGTCCATTGAGAGGAAAATTGACACATCTTCATTTTTTCCCCTTTGTACCAATTTACCTTCAACAAGATAGGTTGCTTATTTTGACCTCTGCTAAGCCTGTCTAGGTTGCTTATTTTGACCTCTGCTAAGCTTGTCCGACTCACCTAGATGATGTTGTAGCCTCTTTATCATTTGCAATCATTTGTGCATTTAAAGGCTGTAACTTGAAACATTAAAAGAAAATCACGATCCTTTTCCAAACGGGTTCTACATTTTTTTTCCCATCCCTCGCTGGAGGAAACTTCTTCCTACCACATCTTTGATCGGCGAGTTTCAACTTATATCTTAATTCTATGGATTAGAGTATAGATTGAGTTTGAAGAGATGACGAAGTATGAAGGATTTGAAGGCACTTGTGACGGTGTCGCAAAAAGTACTTTGAGCAGTACTTTTTTTTTTTTGTCAGTCCTACTCTATTCCTACTTTACACTCACTCTTAGACTTTTGCCCTGCCTCTTGCAGGGCGTGGGAGTCGAAACCCACTCCTAAAACTTACGCATCCCCACCCCATCCCCCCCTGAGAAGGTGGGGATTTGAACCCCTTTGAGCAGTACTCACTAAGCCTTACATGGCATTGATTTTTTTTTCTTCAATTAATTTTTTTATTTGATCCTATCCTTTATCTATTTTATAAGCCTATTAAAATGGCACATAAAATCTAGGAAAAATGGTGGAACTGGGTGACTAGCCAAGCAAGTACTTCACTCGATCTTTCTTGTGATTAAGCAGGCAATTGGAATTTTATGAATTGGATGCTTGATAGTCGCATTGCGCCAAAAATTAGCCATTTGCAATGTGTCTAACGACTAGTTTGGCATGGGTTTTAGTATTAGTAAGACCTCTAAGATAATTGGAGGAATTAGAAAATTGTCCAAATAGTCTTAAACCTATTGTATCTTTACTAATTCAATTCTAACGGTTCAATTTTGACAATTGAGTTCATTTGATCAATTTTGGCTAGAAATTGTTAGTATAGACAATGGCTGTCGTGCATGGCATGACCATACCAACGTGAATAATTTTAAATAATATTTTAATATGTTAATTTTTTTATTAATTATTTTTTATATGTTATTTTTTCTTTTTCTTTTTTTCTCTTTTTTTACTTGTGGTCGGTGAGAACATGGGTGAGGCCATCATGACCACCCTGGCCATGAACCTATAGCTCAATTAGCCATGGCAATTGCAAGCTTGAGATTTGGTTAGCTTAGCTCGAACAACCATAGTCGTTGTTAGGAGTAGCCTAACATGTTTGGGAATCAATTTGGAATATCCCGAAGATTGCTCATCAAGATTGCATAATCGGAAGGGGGTCTTATTATGATAGGACACTAATAAGGAAGAAATCTAAATAAGAATTACTCTTATTTAGAAAGAATACCATGATATAATTCTGGTGACTACCTAAATTAGAGGAATTCAATAAATCGGGAAAATTTCTAATTGGGAGATGATTACCAATTAGGCAGGATTCCTAATTTGGGTGGAGATCTACCACTATAAATAGAAGGATTGGATGGACACTTAGTGTACCAAAAAAAAAAAACTCTAGGAGATCATAAGAGTGTTCAACAACGTGAGTAAACACAAGAGTTCTTAAGAGTTTTTCAAAAGAGGATTCATTTTGTGGCAATTGTGAGGATTTAATGCGAGAGAAATACCATTATAATGTTAAGTGTAATCCTTTAATTATAGTGGAGAGTCCTTGGATTAGTGTCCTGTGGCTTTTTCTATATTGGGTTTTACACGTAAAATTTTTTTGGTATGTTGTTTTTCTTTTCTGTCATTTGCTATGTTATTTACGTTCTGCATATTACGCAATTCCGACAGTTAGAATTCTGCTGCGATTGATTTCGATCCAACTTAATTTACAACAAGTGGTAATAGAGCCAAGTTGTAAAAGATGTCAAAAGACAAGGTCAACATGATATTATGCTCACGGCTACAAATTACGCAATATGGAGGTGTAAGATGGAGGATCATCTTTACATCAAAGACTTGCAAAGGCCAATCAAGACAAAAATGCCCCCAAAGGGCATGGTAAAGACTCCGAGATTAGCTTCTAAATCAGCAAAAGTTGGAGAGGAAGAAGATGACTCCTCAAAAGCCTCGATAATAGCAGTAGAAGAAGAGGAGGATGAGTATGATGAGTGGACTATCCTCAACAAAATATGCATTGAGGAGGATGAGTGGACTATCCTTAACAAAATATGCATTGGCACCATTAGAAGGTGGCTCGATCAAAGTAGCTTTGGAAAGGCCAATCAAGACAAAAATGCCCCCAAAGGGCATGGTAAAGACTCCGAGATTAGCTTCTAAATCAGCAAAAGTTAGAGAGGAAGAAGATGACTCCTCAAAATCCCCGATAATAGCAATAGAAGAAGAGGAAGATGAGTAGGATGAGTGGACTATCCTCAACAAAATATGCGTTTGCATCATTAGAAGGTGGCTCAATCAAAACAACTTTCAAAACTTCACTCAAGAAGACAACGCTTATGACTTATAGAGAATTTTGTAGTGGATATATGTGAGGAATGCATCTCAAAACATAGCAAGCCCGATAAAGAAGGTATCGCATATAGAGTGCAAAGATGGAATGAGTGTCTCTAAACACATAGGCACTATGGGAGGTATGGTGAATCAAATCAATACAATTGAGAGGATGATCACTCCGAAATTGCATGCACACTTCCTGACAAGTTCTATGCCAAAAAGCTAGGATATTTTAGTTGTGTCTATTCACAATTCCCACCCAATGGAACATTGACCGTAGAGTTAGTGAAGGACATATTGCTAAGTGAAAGAGCAAAGGCGCAAGGATAAGGGTTACTATAACCATGGTGAAAGAACTCTCATTCTCAATGAATAAGAGAAGAAAATAGATTGTGGGAGGAGAAAAAGCGGTGGACCTGAAGGTTGTTCAACCTCATGGCCAAGGGTTGAGAAGAGAGCTTGTTTTCATTATAGAAAAATCGAATATCTCATTATAGATTATTGATTGAAGGCAGCCAAAAAGCAAACTGAAGCATCGGCTGCAAATGTCACCACAATTTATGAAGATAGAATGATTATCCGCACTAATTAAAGCATTTACTTAACATGCTAAGATACCACTTGCTAGTTGACTTTGGAGCCTCCTATCACGTAATGCCCAAGAGAGAATTTTCGTCTTCATATCTAAAGACTTCGGTCTCGTGAAGATGGGTAATGATGGCTTATGGAAGATTGTTGGCATAGGAAACGTTGAGATTGAGACCAACAATGGATGCAAGCTGATCTTAAAAGGGGTAAGGCATGTCCTTGATATTCGCCTTAACCTTATCTCCATAGGAAAGCTAGATGATGACGGTAATGTGAGTCACTTCGGTGAAGGGAAGTGGAAGTTAACCGGGGATGGCTTGGTGATAGTAAGAGGAGTGAAAAATTTATCACTCTATGCTTTACAATTGAAACTATGCGGGGGAGATATTAATGCAGTGAGGGACATATCAACCGAACTTTGGCATTGTAGACTTGGACATATGGGTGAGAATGGAATAAAGGTTCTCGCATCAAAGAATTTACTCCCAAAAATAAAAGTTACTTTTATAAACCCTTGTGAAGACTTTATTGTAGGGAAAAAAAAATAATAGAGTTGCCTTTAAATCTATTCTACCATTGAAAAAAGCTAATCGACTTGATTTTTTACATACCAATGTTTGTGCTATGACTTCGAGAACTACTGGTGGTGCTTCCTATTATGTTACCTTTATAGATGATTTCTCAAGGAAGGTGTGCGTTACCACATTGGAGACAAAGGATCATGTTCTTGATACCTTCAAAGATTTACATGTGGAACTAGAAAATGAGACTAGTAAAAAATTGAAGTGAGTGAGGACTAGCAATGGCGGGGAACACCGAGGGCCATTTGAGGATTACTGCAGAGTTCATGGCATAAGGCTTGAGAAAATAGTGCCTAAGACACCATAACACAATAGTACTGTTGGGAGGCTGAATTGAACAATATGTGAGAGGATAAGGTGTATGCTCTTTCATGCAAAGTTACTAAGCCCCTTTTGGAGGGAGGCAATGAGGACAGCGGTGGACTTGATAAATCTATCACATTCGATTCCACTCAAGGGCGAGACACCACAAAGTGTTTGGAATGGTAAGAATTCATTTTACAGTCACTTGAGAGTGTTTGGTTATAGGGCATTCGCACACATACCAATAGATGAATGAGCAAGCTTGATGCAAAAACCAAGGAGTGCATATTCTTGTGATATGCTCATGATGATTTTGACTATAGATTGTGGGATCCCAAAAGTAAGAAGGTGTTCAGAAGTCGAGATGTGATGTTCCTTGAGGATCAAACTATCAAAGACCTCAAGAAGCATGAAGAACCTCAAAGCGTGGAGGAATAATTAGTAGACTTGGAGCCCTTAGGCTCATTAGAAAATTCTATCGGTGGGGGAGTATAAGAAAATGTTGAGAATGATTTGGATGAGCAAGCACAAACCAAGATTGTAGCTAATGATGAGGCTGTTGAAGGAGCTGAGGCGGAAATTGATAATGGAGATGGTGGAGATGCACTTGTTGATGATGAGATTAAGGAGGAAACAATTGATGTTAATGATGTTCCTCAAGAGCAGTCAAGGAGATCAACAGGAGAGAGGCAACCTAACA
This sequence comes from Eucalyptus sideroxylon, assembly GCA_014182405.2. Classification (NCBI taxonomy): domain Eukaryota; kingdom Viridiplantae; phylum Streptophyta; class Magnoliopsida; order Myrtales; family Myrtaceae; genus Eucalyptus; species Eucalyptus sideroxylon. Next base: position 34,260,068 of record CM024553.2, read on the forward strand.
TAAAATACTCTTCAAACGAGTATGTGATTCTCACTGACAGAGGAGAACTCAAGAATCTCCAAGAAACGGAAATTGATACCCACAAGAAAGAATGGATGAAAGCAATGTAAGAACAGATGCAATCCTTGCTTAATAATCACACCTATGATTTGGTGAAGCTGCTAAAGTGCTAAAAAGCACTCAAGAACAAATGGGTATTTAGGTTGAAGATTGAAGAAAACGGCCTCAAACAATGTTACAAAGCAAGATTGGTGGTGAAGGGTTTTGGTTAGCAGAAGGGAGTTGATTATGAGGAGATTTTCTCTCATGTTTTAAAGAAGTCATCCATTTGAGTAGTTCTTGACTTGGTAGCAACCATGAACTTGGAAGTTGAGAAACTTGACATTAAAATGACATTCTTACATGGTGATCTTGATGAAGAGATATATATAGAGCAGCTCGATGGTTTTGTGACCAAAGGTAATGAAAATCTTGTATATAGGTTGAAGAAGAGTCTCTATAGGCTTAAAAAAGCTCCAAGGCAATGGTACAAGAAGTTTGATTCATTCATGGAGATGAATGAAAACAAGAAGATGACGGAAGATAATTGCATGTTCATCAAGAAGTTTAATGACGGTGATTTTTTGATTCTTTTATTATATTGCCGGTGATATGTTAATTGTGAGGCAAGATGTCAAAAAAATCATAAAACTCAAGGAGGAATTGAGCAAAGAATTTGCCATAAAGGACCTTGGAGTGGCCAGGCAAATACTTGGGACAAGGATATCACATGATACAACTTATGGAAAGTTATAGTTATCCCAAGAGAGGTATGTAGATAAAGTTGTGCAAAGATTCAACATGAGCAATGCCTAATCAGTTAGCTCACCTTTGGTTAGTCATTTTCATTTTAGTACGGGGTAGTGTCCCTCAAGTGAAATGGAGAAAGAAGAGATGCCGAAGATCTCTTATGCCTCTATTGTTAGAAGTCTCATGTATGCAATGGTGTGCACATGACTGGATATTAGGTATGTTGTTGGAATTGTTAGCTGATACATGTCAAATCCCCGGAAACAACATTGTGAAGCTATCAAGTGGATACTCAGGTATCTTAAGGTACATCTAGTTTGTGTTTGTGTTTTGGTGATGAACAACCGATAGTTGAGGGTTTCAATGATGTAGACATGGCGAGAGATGTAGATTCCAAGCAATCTACGTTTGGTTGTTTAATGACTTTTGCAGGTGGAGCTATCTCTTGGCAATCAAGATTGCAAAAGTGCATTGCACTGTCCACAACAAGAGGCTGAATACATAATGGCCACTAAAGCTAGCAAAGAGATATTGTGGATGAAGAGATTTCTACAAGAATTGGGGCACAAGCAAGATGAGTATGTTGTACATTGCGATAGCCAAAGCATTATTCATCTCAGTAAAATTCCACATTTCATTTGAGGACGAAGCATATTGATATTAAGTATCATTGGATACGAAAAGTGTTGGAAGAGAAGCAATGGAAGCTAGAGAAGATTCACATTGAAAAAAAAAAGAGTGCTGATATGTTGATGAAGTTTTTACTACAGAGAAACTAAAATTTTGTAGGAAGGAGGCTGACTTATCGAAGTGATAAGGATATTTAAGACCCTCCATGATGGGTTGTGGGAGATTTGTTTGGAGCAGCCCAACATGTTCGGGGTCAATTTGGAATATTCCAAAGATTGCTCATTAGGATTATATAATAGGAAAGGAGTTTTATTATGGTAGGACACCAAATAGGAAGATATCTAAATAAGAATTAGTCTTATTGGGATAAAATTCTGGTGACTGCCTAAATTAGATGAATTCAATAAATTAGGAAAGTTTCTAATTTGGAGATGATTATCAATTAGGTAGGATTCCTAATTTGGGTGGAGGTCTACCACTATAAATAAAGGATTGGATGGATATTTAAAGTGTATCGGAAAATACTCCAGAGAGATCACAAGATTGTTCAACAACTTGAGTAAAATATGAGAGTTCTTGAGATTTTTTGAGTGAGGATGTGTTTTGTGATAGTTGTGAGGATTTATTATGAGATAAACACTGTTAGAGTGTTAATTGTAATCCTTTGATTATAAAGGAGAGTTTTTGGATTAGTGTCCTGTGGTTTTTCCCTTCTTGGGTCGCAAAAAATTTCTTGTGTATCATTCTTCTTTTCTCTCATCTACTATATTATTTACGTTTCACATATTGCACAATTCTAATAGTTATAATTGCACTGCGATCGATTACGATCCAACTTAATTTACAATAGCCGTGAACCTAGAGCTTGAGATTGAGCGGGCATGGCAATTGCAAACTTGAGCTTTGGGTTTGCTTTGGAGCCATGGCTGCTAGATCTAGAGGAAAGAGAAAACAAAAGAGGGACGTCGCTATCATGGTTGCTCGAGCTTGAGCTTTAAGTTTGTGGCCATTGTCATTCGAGTCCGAGTTGGTTGCTAGATCTCGAGCTTATAGTTGCCAGTTTGTGGTCACGCCTGCTCAGAGGGAGAGAGGGAGGGAGGGAGGGAGGGATAAAAATAATTAAAAATTCAAAAAATTATTAAAATATCATTAAGAATTGTCCATATCAGCGTTGACTGAATCACGTAAAACGAATAGCATTCATGTTAATAATTTGTAATCAAAATTGGCTGGACGGATTTAATATAAAAATATCTAGTATTTAATTGGTAAAGTTTATGGTTAAATTGACAAAAATGCAATAGATTTTGAACTTTTTGGACAATTTCTTTTAAGGGAACATATAGAATCTCCTATAGAATATCTGGATGTGGGGACCCTTTTATACATTTATTTGCATTTGGAGATCGCAAGTGAGGTGAGATAATAGACTTCGAGCGTGAAGTGTAAAAGCCTTTTGAGACGCGGCGGAGCGTGAAGTATTTTGGAGAGTTTGGCTTCGGATCAACGCACCCTTGTAGTGGATTCGACTAGGGGGTTTTGGAGAATCTCTCTAGCAGATTCAGAGAATGGAGTAGGCGGAAGACGAGCCACTTTAAATCACTTGAGCAAGCTTTTCTTTCCTCACTCTCTTTTGTATTTGACTCTATGTTTCAGTTTGCTTGCTTGATTTAATGTTCCATATTTCTTGGTTGCTTGAATACAGACTCTAGATAGTTGCTACCGAATTCTTGGGCCAACATTATGGGTGTCACCGGCATGAAATTTGTAGATTAGATGATTAGAGCGGAATTTCCAGCAATAAAAAATGCAAGAAAATCCAACCCCCCCCAAAAAAATTTACCCTTTGGCACAGTTGTAAGACAAGGTTATTTTCCAATTCTTGCCAATGAATGAAATCTGAAGATATTAAAACTTATTGTCATAGAAGATGACTAATTAGAAATGTAATGTAGTTTAGCGTTCTAGTAAACTTTCTCTCTTTACAGGATCGTTATGATTTCCTTCCCGTGCAATGAAACACTACAATATAAATAAACCGGTTAAATTCAAGCATTTGCTTACTTTTCGCTCTCTTCCATCATCAAAGCCACAAAAACCGAGGGAAGCACACAAGTGATTTCATTAGCAGTAAATTGCCCTACCTACCTCTTTAATGGGGCAACCCCGTGTAATCATACTTAGAAAAAATCAATCCCCCCTGGGTAAATTATTAATGCTCGCTAAGCATGTGTGGAAGGGTCTCTTTGTGTTCGATAATCATTATTCTTTGGCATTTCAGTCGAGTGCGGTTCCATTAATAAGCCCACTTACTCATTTTATCATCTTTCCTCTTCTTTTCAAAAGAGGCTTTTGCACATCAAATTAAGTTCACCTTTTAATCAACCCCAAAAGTCAAATTCGAGACTCCATGCCTTCCAAATCATATTAGTTCCAAACGTTTTACCAGCTCAAGCACATGTCCCTTGGAGCATGTGCCGCGGTCGCCGCCCTCAATGATGTCGATCAGGCGAACGCAAAGGGAGAGTTAGTTGCTCCAGTGCCGCTTTGTCATGATGACCGTCCAAATGCAATGGAGGGTCAACCGAACTAGAATAAACGTAAAAGCCTTCGTTGGCCCAATTTCACGTGGACAGATGGCGCGGTGTGGCTCGATCTTTAAATGGGACGGCGCCGTGTGGGGCAGGCCAAAGAAGCAAAGATAGAAGTCTTCCATCTTCCAAGGCCGACCAATTAAGTCAAGGCCTCTCTTATCCGAGAGTACTATGCCAAAATCAAAAATCGAAATTGAAATCGAAATCGAAACGGACAATCGAAAGCAACCCTTTTATCTCTAAAAAAATCCACAAGGGGACGGAACACGCTTTCCTAGGGATCTAATTTTGCGACCAAGTCAATGAATCTCACCACCTTAGTCACCCTTAAGACAAAGATTGACCAACGCGCAAGGGGATCGCACAAATTGATTGAAGATTTTTTCAAATAAAAATCAAGGAGTTGGGACATTTACGGGGTCTCTTCACGACAAGCGTGAGGAGCTCGGTTTATGCCATTCCACCTACAAATTCTTTCTGGCCATGTCATTAAAAAAAAAAAAAATACTCATCGGCTTAATTATTTAGGTGAAGTAAATTAAGAACGGGCTTATAATGAAACACTCCAAAACATATTGAATATTCATTGTAAACGGAGAATCAAGTAAGAATATTATATAGGAAAAGTATCAGAAATATATCTTATCTTTCACCTAATAACCATTTTACATATATCTATTTTTGAAAATATCAAATGCATGTTTGAGTTTTACCTTTGGAGATCATTTTGCACCTTTACCTCAATTATTATCATGACCTTTTTATGAAAATAACGTTTTTATTTCTAAAAATGCCTCCTAAATTCCAACTTTCACCCCAAACACTCAAAACTGATTAAACACCAAACCTTCAAACATTAAGCAATTGAGATGCTAAAATGAATTTGTAAGGGGGACAAATTTAGTATTTTCTGATGTGAGGTTTTGCTTAGAGGTATGTGAACGATATTTACAAAAATAGAAGTATGTGAGTGGTCATTGAATAAAAAATAAAACAAGTGTTATATTTTCCTGATTATATAGGACATTTATGTGATAATATATATATTTTTTCAACAAATTCACACGTAAAGCCATAAGAATTAAGATGGTTGATTTAGTTATATGTGTTAATACAATGAAAAACCTCAAATTGGTACACCTATAATAAATTTACTTAAAACTAATTTTTTGACTACTAGAAATCTCAAACGGATATACCTGTGACATATTTACCCTTTGTCACTTTTGTTAAATTTTATCATCAAATTGTTGAATTAGATGACAAGTGATAATTGATAAGTGTATTAGTTTGGGGTTTTGCCATTTGTTTTTGTCATAGGTCTATTATGTTGTTATTTTTCATAGTATTAATCTAATTTAATGAAAATTAGCAAAAAGTAAATTTGTTACAAATGTACCAGTTTGAGATTGTTGGTGGTTAAAAAAATAGTTTAGAGTAAATTTATTACAAGTATATCAGTTTGGGATTTTTCATATTATTAATTCGAGTTATTATGGCTAAGAATATGCAGTGGAATAATTGTTGTCATAAGTGATGATATGAGCGTTCTCAATTATCTTTAATAAATTTTTTCAACAATAAGATAGTGGCCATTTTGAAAATATAGTATCTAAATTTTACACTTTTTTTTTAATAATCCAAGGGTGTGAACTATTTGAAAATCCATGGAATATCCTACAAGCCCCTTTGGCGGTTAAGTTCAATGGTCTTAATATTGAAAATCCCTTGATACTCCAATCAATTGTTTCAACCTTGGAATAAGCTTTATGTGAGATAGGAATAAGCTTTATGTGAGTTGTATCGATACTAAACTTTCATTTGTCTTTTAAATACGAAAGCTATATGCAATAGAGAAACTTTTCAATGGCCTTGAATTGGTTGCTTGGCCAGGTGGCCTTATCAACACGTGAAGATCGTGCTAATGCTCATGTATCCTTGGTGAGGGACTGATCTCGCCAACCGGTTACTGGTTAGAGGAAGGAGGAAGGGAAAAAAAAGGAAGAGAAAGAAAAGCAAAAAAAAAAAAAAAAAAAAAGAAGGAAAATGATAGAGAAAATGAATAATTGTAAAAATATTAAAACAATATTAAAAGTTATTTACGTTACTGGGGCCATGTCATGTTAGTGTCGGCTAACCAAAATTGATCATATGGACTGAATTGACATAGTTAAGGAATCAATTGGTAAAATAACAAAAAAATATTTAGAATTAAATTAACACAGTTACAGAAAATTTAGGATTTTTTTTTTTAGGTAATTTTTCTCTAAAACTATGGACTATGTCTGTTTTCTAATTATTCTCCTTTGGTCCAATCCCATCTACAAGGAAAGGTACTGTGAGTCGTGGATGTCAATTCCAATTCGGCCCCATTCCTTCTTTATCGTCTAATCACTCTATTATGTCGTATTCACTGGATTTTCTTTCTTCCCCGTCAACGAAGCTCGGTGGCTCTCACGTGCGGGTCAAAAGGGGGCCTTATCTTCTCTCCTCTCCTCTCCGTTGGTGTAATGTTCAAGCGAGCAAGTGAAAGAAAACGTGGCGTCCGCTTGAAGATTAAGGTCTGTGTCACACGTTGCGACAAGACAGAGCGCCGTTCGCAATCCGCGCATGAATTGGATAATGGGAAAGAGAAGAAGGTACTACCCTTTCTCGAAGACAGTGGCATGATTATTGGTGATTCTGAGGGTTTTCCACAGGACCGGGGGCGTGCTTTGCTTGCCGAACTCCCTCCACTTGGGAGGGCACGAAGGGTGCACTTAGGAGAGCATTTGGGGAAAAAGAAAAATAGCAATTTACTTGAGTAGATCAGAAGGTTTTCGCGAGATATTAAATAATTTTTTTTTCTTAAAAAGAGAGATTGAATAACTTGCCGATGGTTTTAGATTAAGCCACCCATCTTGAGTGCTAGGCCGTTGGGACCCCAAACAAGGGTTGGTAGAGGTTGCGTGATGTCGACTTTGAGGCCATGTGACCTCAGGTGGCCCTCACGCTCTGGACATGCGACATCTGGCGAGCCAGCCTGAGGTCGTAGCACCTCAAGCCTTACCTAAGAGTGCGTGACTCAACACTATGTAATGCCAAGGTTGAGGTCGCAAGACCATAGACAAGGGCTTATCGTGTCAAATTGAACTTGCCTGCATTAAATTTGGTTTGTTAGAGTTTGATCTAGCTCGTCGGTGGTCAAATTCAAGCTCGTTAGCAATGTCACGTGATGCCGGTCAAATATGCACAAAAAAAGCCGTTGAGGGAAAAATTGGACTTTAGATAGTTTAGTAAGGACAAAGCTGGAGGAAGAAATTTCATCATCCCCTGAAGTAGCATTGCAAAAAATGCTCAAAGCTAATGCTTGTGTGGGACCTGCTAGTTTTGGCTCAAAGGCTTTTATCATTGTCTTGCCAAACACCTTAATTTTGGTGTCCGAGACCTTTAGAGGCCTAAAGTCTCTTTCAAAGCCGTGCCAGATACATTCTAAGTTGTGTTTGATTCTGTCCCTGCTAGTTAATTTCACATGTTCAGATCCAATCATCACATACTTGTTGCAATTAATGAAAGCATGAATAGAAAGAGCTAGCACCCAAACGTTCATCATGTAGTTCGATCTACGAATGGTTTGCTAGTGAATGTGCAATGCAATTGACGACTATAAAGTTAAACAAGTGGACTAAGGCGGCTGGTGGTTGTCCTAATTACAAAGTTTAGCCATAATTCTTTGCATCGCCATCCTAACTTAAATATTCTGGATCTGCCATTGTATAAAGTGACCGAGGTAGTAAAATTGCGGGGCGAACCCATAAGAGCTGAGCAATCTTGTTTAAACGGTTCATGAAAGCAACGTTCGTGATTGACCTCAACTTTCAATCTGTTAATCACTATCGCTTGTAAACGCCATGAAATAGCATTTTTGAGCATGAAGGGTCAGATCAATTCGGCATATGCGGCTATTTCTAAATCCCGAATAGTTTTGCGTTTGATTAGCTGGTTTGAAGGCCATCTCGAAGTCCACACGATTGCGAATCCGATATTGGGCTAGAGGCTATCCATGCCAGTAGGGGTGATCGAGTTCAGGGTGGATAGGGTCTAGACCTAGACCGTGTACTCAATCCTCTTATAACCAGTTTCTTTTTTCTGGACCCTATACCCGACCTTGTTTGTAGTGGACCGTTTACCCAACCTATCCTGTTTTTCCGATCTAGTACCAGGGTCAACACTGTTTCCACTTGAACTTGTTTTACAATATCTCGATATTCTATATGACTTCAAATTTTATATTAATACGCGAGAAAATAACGTAATCCTCATAATTTGTATTGAAACATTAACCACTTGTAATAAATAAATACATGAACTTTTTGACCAAACGAAAAATTAAGGATCCACAAGACTAATTATAATAAATAAAATCATAAGGCAAATAATTAGTAACAAATATGGGTCTAATATTAGTCTTATTCTCACAACTACTACATGAAACTACTAATTTATGCAAGCATAACTTCTCCTACAAAAGAGAAATTAGGCGAGTCAATCCATGTGATACGCAATGACAAACACTGTCCATCCATCGAACGGTGCGAGAGGGAGCTGATGAGGGAGGGAAGCAAGTGAGGAAGAGAAATGACAAATGAGGAGTGCCGTGCGTGTTTGAGAGAGCCAATATGAAAAACATCATGTGATTGCGGGAGTAAGAATAGAATTCGGGGGAAAAAGAAGGGTTTTGGACCTTTACTTACAAAACCGGTTCGGGAACCGGTCCAGGAACCGGTTTTCGTATGGGTAATCACTCGGAACCTGTCTCTGGACCGGTTTAAACCGGTTCCGAATTTTGGGAACCGGTTCCCGAACTGGTTTTAATGGGAACCGGTTTCCAACTCTGTTTTCCGGGTGGGCCGGTCCGGGAACCGGGTATACCCGGTCCAGTTGCACACCCGTACATGCCAGTATGTTTCCTCAAGAAAACCTTCGGTCCCGTTAGACCTGGATTATGTGCCATCGGCGCTAAAACATTTGACGAGAATTTCTCACTTTAACGGAGAAGGGATTAAATTGATCTCGAACGATAATCGAAATCCAAACCCATTCTGGATTCGGGCTTAGTGCTAAACTTCAAGAGGGAGTTGCTTCAGCCGGTTTTTTAAAGCCCCAGCAAACCAAGGAAGACGCGATTACGAAGCCTACGAGGCGTTTAAGATTCTCCTAGTGCAAGTTTGCAGCCAAAGAATTAGAAGAAGCGTTTACTCTGCTTCAACATTTTAGTCGCCCCATCCAGTCCCAATTGGCAGAAGGGCGAAGGTTAAAAACTGCGTCCTTATCACCTTCCTCATAAGCTGCCGCTGGGTTACAAAAGTTTGCTATCATATACCTTAGCGAGAATATTCTTAAAAGGACTTGAAGAATGTTCATGTGCTTAATTTGGACGCGGTAGATCCCCATTCGAACCACAAGACCTCGCATCGAAGGTAATCTTAAGAGCCACGCCGACCGCCTTGTGGGGGTGTAGCCTCGTGGATGCATGTGGACTAGATGGTTCCTGTGTCTGTGTATTGGAGTTATTCTTTGAGTTCGGCTTGATCCTAAATTTTGTCATTTGGGCAATTTAGTTCTGTTAGCCTTGCCATCAAGAAGAGGGGGAGGGGTCTGAATTGGTTTCTTCTGAAAAATAAACTGATTATTATAGATGCAATGCTGAATAAAATTTTTGCTTTTGCCTGTTATGTAGACCTAGCAATGCAAAGTATGAAATAAAGAATTGGGCGAGAGAAATGGAATCTCGACATTTTATACGGTTCGACTCAATGTGTCTACATGCTATCTTTTTGCTCTAACGGGTCATAGAGTTTGAAACTAATTAGCTTAAATTGGAGTACCTACAGCGTCTTGGTGCAAGTGCAAAGTTTGCCAAGCAGAACCAAAACTCCTACAGCAATCCCGCCGTACAAACTTATCACTATTGAGGCCCTTCAAAATATTTCTCACATCTTACATGCACAGCATTGTAGCCACACTCAAAAAGATATAAACCACACCTTCAAGTTCTTACAAATTAGGGGTCAGTCAAACACTTTGTCTTATTTCCCAGTACAACTAATTTTTCTTCAAGCACAACCACTTCTGGCATGTTGACAAATGGGTTTGCCACTCTCACTGATACTTAGGAAAAGCATTCAAAGACTATTACCAATCATACAAAGAAGATAGACTCGAAAACCTCTAAATATAATTTTTTTTTTTTTTTTTTTCTCACATGGGTCAGCATGCTGTCCTCTGTCCCATTTTTCTCCTATTATGTGCCTCCCATGTGAATGGTGCAGTTGAATACCTTAGAAATATATATCCATCGGTACATATGAAAACCTCGGCGAAGTTCCTTTTAAAACATGTGTAAAAACTTTCCTCAATCTAGGCTGTTGACTAGACCTTCTATTACTCAAGATGACTTCAAGGAAGCATAAAATTACTTAAATTTCTTCTATTGCTCGAGATGACTTTAACGAAGCATAAAATTACTTAAATGTGTACGTTTCATCAATTAAAATGAAAAAAAAAAGAAAGAAAAAAAAAGAAATTTTCACGTTTCTACTTTTATGGAATACAACTTTTGATTAAGGTAAAGCCACCGGTCTCATAAATATAATTCCAAAAGCTCGTCCAAAGCTTGAGGCCATTTTCGACTCAAATCCACTTCTTTCTTTTACTGTTTTGAGCTATATCTTCAAATTCTCACTGTATCTTTTGTATTATTTCAATCGTTCAGTTGACTAGGAAGTCCAATTGAGAAACCAGATTTTTTTTTCTACCTTGAAATGGAATTATATGTAAGATGTGAATATTTTGGACCGGGCTCGAAATGGATAGATAGAAACCCGCCCGAAATGGGACCCAACAATTTGGGACCAAGTTCTCGAGCTTTCGAGTTTTTTTATCGGCACCCGTAATTGGCCCAATTCAATCCAGGAATTGTTGCTTCGTTTGGCCGTGTTTGACTTTTCCTGCGTCAACGATCTTGTTTTCATCTTTCTTTCGTTTCTCGTACAATGACGACTCCCGACCCATCTCCTCAATTTCTCTCTTCACGCGTTGTGTTCAATTGGCCACTGCATTTCTCGCCCCTCACAATTTCCGGAATTCGCGCGACGGACGTCTCCAATCCAACCTGACTCCACCACCCACTCCGCGTTTCTTGCAAATTTTCGAGCTTCCGGATTCTCTGAGGACCGGTTATGCCTCCATTCTTGTCGACCTGTGAGTCGGTGGGATCGATCGTGGTGCGCAAAAATTGGAAGCGGCATGTGATTGAGCCTGCTTCAAGCTATCGGCAGCTTCAGAATTGCCATCAGACGCGACGTTTGGGATGCATTCATCACGGGTAGATAGTTTCCTTGACCGCAGATTAACCCGTAACGAACGTTGACCACGTTGACCGTTGATCGTTGACCACGTTGACCATTGACCGTTGACCGACAACCGTTGACCACGTTGAATTCATCAGGTCAGTTTTTCTTTCAAGGGAAAGATCTTGAACAAAAGATCTTTCCCGGTTCGTGTGTTGACTTGGTGTTAGTTGTATTGGGTGATATATATTAAGTGTGCTTTGTGGACAACTTAATGTAATGATTACTACCTAATTGTGTTAATTGAAAGCATTATTGTTTTTAATTGTATGTCAATTATCTGGTTATTCTTTAGGGTCCAGAAGTTTTTTTGTAGCTTCATGGAACAATCATATTAACGATAGTTTTAAGTTAGGATTTTGGAGGATGATTGGAAACAGCTATAATTGTTTTAAGAACAATATGGTGAATGGCTTGAGATCGTACTATACTCAGCTTGACTCGAGGGTCTAGTCCATCGAACGAGAAGTCAGCCCTTTAGACTCAACAACTTATTTCGACCTGCTATGACCTCATAAAAAAAGCGGTATTAACTCTCGACCAATTTGTGTACGAGAAACCAACTCAGTCTTCAGAGTTTTAAGTAATATTATATTTCCATCCTAGAACTTCTAGTACTAACCGTTCTGACGATACTCTCACGGAACTGTGTTCATCCTATTTGCACCCTCGTTCTTTACTTGATAACTCCAAACTTCACTCCCAAGGGTTCATTGGTACGGGAGAATCGCAGACCGTGTCACATTGCTGGTGTGAATGCCCCTTCTGTTCACAGACCGTCTGATGCAAACGAGGACCTCCGGATTCTACGGGGAGATTGCATGGCGGTGGTGCTGTGCAGACGAGGTGGTTTCTGGGTTGTGGAGATGGCGAAGAAGGAGGCGCTTTGTCTAAAGTCTATGAAGAGAGGCGTGCTCTGGGGTAATACTGATTATCCATTTGATTTTGTACTTTTATGTTTGATTTCTGTGCTTAAAATTGTTACATTTCCATCAATGGGAATTGGTTGTTCTGATGTGTAAGCTTGTTTGTGCCTGCATACATGCCTTCACTGCTCCGTCTCTATCTCAGTGAAAGATTGTTACTCCCAATGGTTTGTTTGGAGAATGCAGCGATATTGGATGATGTTAAGCCAAACCTCATATTATTTGTGTGTGGCCAAACTCTGTGGTATTGAATTTATCTTTTTCTTTCAGTGTCGTTTGCATGCTTTACTATTTGAAATTTCATCAGTATTTATCTCTGACATCATTAATGGTCAATGTGTGAATCTGCGGGTGTTACTCATTTTCGCTCTCATAACTTCTCTCTCCTTGTTGTCATTGCTATAATGCGATACGCTTTTTTTTTTTTTTTAACAAAAAGAACAAAGTTTGGTGTTTCCTCTGCTTAACAGGTATTCTCCAGTGCAGTTATTTGATGTTGTTGCAGCTGTTGATCTGTATCAAGATTTTGTTCCCAGGTGTTAGCGCTCGGAGATACTTAAGAGTTAAACTGATGATCATTTGATGCCGAGCTTGAGATTGGTTTCAAATTTCTAGCAGAAAGTTATGTTTCTCGTGTAGAGTTGAAAAGACCTCAGTACATAAGGTAAAGGTAAACCGACTCCCAGACTACTTCCTTGCGCAGAATCATGTTTCCTTGTGTTACTGCTTGGATGAATATACTTGGTCAACCTACTTCCCACTTCTTTTTGTTTCTCATTTGGTCATTCCTCTGCCTCATCACTACAATAAAATTGGTGGAATAAGCTTTTCTTGTATTCTGAGTTCTATTGTCTAATCAAGCTATATTTCATTGTCAGTAACATGGAGGTGTTGAAAGCATTGTGCCTTTGTACAATTACATGAATTTGGACACGTAATATATTGTCCAACTTCCATTAGCTTGTATCTCTTCCCATTAAATCAGATTATATTATGTTCATTTTGACAAATATCATGACTTTGTAATGTCTTAGGAGCCCTTTTAATTTGAAGTAATTTGATATCTTCTGGTTGTTGAGTACTGGTAGGCATTTACTATGTATCTGCCACCAGCGTAGGCAATCATGTATCAGATGCTCTTTCTCTCTCTCTCTCTCTCTGTGAACTTCAATCCCTCTGATGTTATTTTTCTTGTCACTTCCAGACTACAGTGTTGCAAAGCACCCTCTTTGACCATCTGATAAATTTTTGGCAATTCAATTCAGGACCAGTTCCAGGATCTTGCAACATTTACTTTTTGATAGATTTCAAGTTCTGTCACCACTCTACCGACCAGTATGGTGCTCTCCTCTGTTAGTATTGATGATTAATTTACTTGTTTCTGTCTATGTGAACTTTGAAATATTCCTTTTTTTTCCCACCAGACCTTCTGTTCTGTTTCTTTTGTTTATGTGTTTTGCAAACTGAAACCTAGTGAAATAGCATGAGAGATTTTTTTCAAAGACATAGTAAATGTTTATCAACTCGATTAGGTGAATCATACATGTTGTGGAGCTCCTTTCTTTTGGTTGTGGCTTTTTCATGTCATGATCCTGCTTTTGTTTTTTCACTTACAATTTTCGTTTCTTTCTCTTGGTCAGTTAGGGGGATTGATTCACACATGGATTGTTAATATTTGTGATTAAATGGAAGGCTACATATTTGTTGTTTGGGAACTTCTGTCCCCTTGGGAGGGCCTCTCAAGTCCTTCACCATGAGGGTGCTGTAGTATGATCTCTTGAGCTCGTTGTACTGGACAGTGTTGCCACTGATTTTTTCGTCCATTGTTTAATATGCTCATCGGATCCATTTGCTCTATGTATCATTCTCCTTCTGCATTTACAGAACTTATCTGGAGTTATATTGTTGTATGTTCTAGCATTTCTCAAATCTCATCTCTGCATGTATTTACTCTGATGTGGTCCTCATGACTGAAGAATGCATCTATAAATGATGGGTGCCATCGACTGTTAATGGGACCTTTATTTGGCTGGTTACTTAAAGTCTCAGTTGAACTGAAAATCATCTACCAGCATTTTGGATTGACAATAGCTTCCTTTTGGCAGGTTGCCTCCATGTTTTTCAGGGAAGTACTCTCTAGACTTGTTGGTTTGCTCAGAGAACGCTGCTGTTTGATATATGGACTGGGGTTTCCCATTCAGGAAGATGCTTATGGGCAGAGGGCTCAAAAGCGTGGTTCCTGGTCTCGGCACATACTGCATAGGAAGGACGTCAGTGCATTATAAATTCTGGTGCAATTAATAAGCTGACCTTCATAGAGTTGTTTACCTTGCTGGTCTCTCATAGTCTGTTCATAAGTGTAATTGTGATTCCTTCTCTTTAGATTCTTTTGGACAGTAGTTGAGGAGCTGTTAGCTGCTCAATGTGGGCCTCACTCTCGCAGTGTTCCTAGCAAAACATATTCGTACCATTTTTGCCATTGCTCTTCATCGATTGTTGTCGGGACTCCTACATGCTCAAGAAATAAGTATGACTTGCTCCCTACTCTACTATGCTCTTTTCCTGGGTAGAAAGATGCAACCAACTTATAATCTCCCTGCATCGGATGAAATTTCCTACACAAGATTTAGTTCCCATATGGTGTAGTGTCTGGAAAGCTGATATAGGACTGTACTTCTTTCCTCAGAAAACCCTTCATATGCGTGAAACATTAATGGATTTCACACTTCAAATCCTTCTTAATAGACTCAATTAATTACAAGTGAGCCATCTGCAGACGTGCAAAGTCGTTCATTCTCCTTCCTCTGGGGGATTGGGGATGTACCGTAACCCCCACCCGTCAATGCAACTGGCAAATGCACTTGATATAGTAAGGGAAAATATCGTAAATCTGATCTGATCACGATGCATTCATCATCAAATGTATGATAGAACAAATCTTGTACATGACTAGTAAAAGTTTTTAGAATTTTTTGTCTTGTGATTGTGCCGTTTCAAGTTTAGGTCTTATTCAAACAGAAAAAATTATTAAGTGGATTATATAAATAAAAAAAATTTACCATATTCAAATTAGAAATCTTCTAGAAGAATGAATTCCTATGTGTCAGTTTGTATATTAACGTTTTAAGTAATTATACGTGTGCCAATCATAACAAAGGGTTACACTCCATTCTTTTATCAAATTTACAAAGAAAAGGATTTTTTTACCGCATAAAGTTGTTGGCATTTGATTTCATTGCATTCCATTAAATTTAGGGATTGGATTCAATGATATTGATGAAATTCTATCATAACCAAGAGTATCGTTGCCTTTATTTCTGTATTCACTAGTCTCACTATGCTACCCTGTTGTTAAAAGCTAATATCATCATGATTTTAGGATTATCAACACCCTTGCATAAAAAAAATGAGCTTTCACGAGGTCGTTGACATTCTGAATTCTCACCCCACCCCCCCAAAAAAAAAAAAAAAAACCAAATTAGAGTGTCAAATCGGGGTGAAACAAAAGGAGGCCCAATTCAGACCCATTCTCCTACCACGGTCCCCATGATAGGGAATCGGCCCATTGATAGAAGGAGGCTGGCTCGTTTCTCTCGACCGAGGGATTCATGTATGTTTTGGAAGGGACTCTTCACTTGCCTCCTGCCATGGTAACTCGATTCCAGCTAAGGCTAAAATTCAAGACCAGTAAGGATGTTGATTGGGCTGCTCAACTGGAAGGAAGTCCAAAAGCGCAGTCGCTCGGAAACGATCACTACGTGATCGTTCTTGGTTGGAACACGCCGGAATTTTGAAAAGATCTCTAACATACCAATACCTGGTTCCTCAATCGGAGCAAAGCGCGGGCACCTGAGGCTCAGAGCTTCACCTTTTCTTCCTGTTGTGCGAATGGTTTAGTAGTCCGAAAGTTAGGTATACATAATTTGCTTGGTTTTCGAGTTTAGTAAGGCTTTCTTATCATTTTGCCTGGTCAAAGTGCCTCTGAAGACTCATGAAATATGTAGTAATCAAGTGCGATTAGTATTTAATCCAACCTCGGGGTAGAGCTAGAGAAGAAGTAACCATTTAGACATAGTCCCGATTCGATTTGTGTGCTTAACCGTCTGCCAACTAAAGTACTAAATCAATTGCTTTTTTGCACATTAGTATTGATCGTGTTAACCCGTACTTGTTGTAGTGACTTCAAGGGGCTTAACCCTTGGTTCTGGTTTGGATGGAATATTTATGGAATCCCATGATTGTCAATCTCAAAGATTTGATTACTAATATCAAAATATGCTCTTCTGCACAGACCGGTTCCCCAGCCTGGTTTCGATTTGAAGTCCATCTCGCAGTTTAAGTACTTGCTCGAATGACTCGAAGGACTGCTCAAAATCCAACTCCTCTTTCGACTCCAACAAACAAAAGGATTCGGATTTGAAGAGCGCGATCACAAAATTCAATTCAAATTTTGTTTACATAGCCAGACTTTCCTGCACTGTAAACACATTTTAACAGATATTACAAAAAGGTATATATATATATAAAATGAGGAATGACAATAGACTATTAGTTTCTAATGAAAGTACATGATTGATTCTCTTTTCTGCCACATATTTTTACATGTATGTTTGCACTAGCATAAACAAAGCTAAATATTTAGGATGAGATAGAAAAAGAAATTATCATGTCACCTGCAGTAGTTCATTTTGTTCATGTAAACCCAATGCACAGAGTTTTTGCCAAATATTTTGCAGTTGACTTGCAATACCATTGATGCTCAATCGTTTTCCAGGCACTTCATTGGAGCAAGCTACTCCAATTTTATATACCATAACCAAACACTCTTGAAATATGATATCACTTTCGGAAAGCCAATGCTGAGGACTATTGGGGTCGAAATGACTCTTTCTTTCTAGAAGCAGAATGTGATATGTAATTTACAATGCTTCTTTCAGGCAAAGCTGTTGCGACAAAACTATGGAGAGTGAAAGTTGGTGGGATTCAATCTTGTGAACATCTCTAGTAAGAGGATTTTGTAACTGTAGATGTCTCCTTCTCTCGAGACCTTGCATCCCATTGCATATTCTACCATGCATTTAGATCATAGTGCAAATGAAATTGGAAGCGGCAATCATTAAAAAGAATTTGGAGCTCACACCATTAGAATAGAAAGTGGAGAGATTACCTAGTGGAGCGCAACCAATTGTCCCTCTTAAACCAATAGAGCTCATCTAATTAGCTACGGTATCGAGAGACAATTCAAGAATGAACTTCACAAATCCAAAGTTGCCCACATGAGCGAGCATCTAAGAGTACATTACTTAGTTTTAAATCACAATGAATGATGGAATGTGGCATTGGTGATGAAGATAATCCAATGCAAAAGCAACATCGATAGCAATACTTATCCTTTGAATGAAATTCACTTTTTCAGAGGCTTATTTCCATGAGATGGCATTGCTTTTTGGTGTAACCACTATTCCAGGCTTCCATTATCCATGAAATCATATATTATCGCCTTAAAATCATTTGTTTCATGATCAACACTTGAGCAAACTGTCAGTATCTTTAAAAGATTTCGATGTTTGATATTTTTTAGTACTTCACACCCAACTACGAAACTCTTCAGAGCACCGCGACCAACAAAATGAAGCACCTTCATTGCAACGGTAGTCCTATTGTACTCAAGTATCCCCTTGTAAACATAACCAAAACTTCCAACACCGACCATATTGGTTGAAGAAAATCCATTGGTTGCTTTTAGGAGCGTTTCATAAGATATGTTTGGACATAAGACAACCATAGAACTAAAAGTTGGCTCTTGTACTTGCCTCTTCCACCAAGAGAGATATAGAATAGCAAGAACAAAAGCAATTCCAAGAAGGCCACAAATAACAACAGCAAACGATCTCAATACATTGACTTTTCTACTCTTGGAGTAACTGGAGATGCATTTAGGAAGCTGAAATTCTAGCAATCCACCACAAAGCTTAGCATTCCCAATAATAGGTGTAGATGTAGCATTCTCAAAGACTCCTTCACGTGGCAGCATGCCCTCGAAATTATTGTAACACAAATTCAAAACTTTCAAAGAACGAAATGTCTCCAAGAATTGTGGAATCTCCCTGGAAAAATTGTTGTGTGAAAGATCTAGTTCTTCAATGACTCTTAATGATCTCATCAACTGAGGAATGGACCCGTGGAAGGAATTTCCCCCATCATCAATGATACTAATGCAACACAATCACCTAAACTATTAGGAATTTCACCTCCTAACATAATTTTTGAGATGCCTAATGCGGTCAATCTCAAGTTGCCTACTTCCATGGGTAGAGCTCTGATCAAGCGATTATGAGACAAGTCCATAAGGATTATTTGTGATGATTTACTCATAATTTGTGGGGGTATGGTACCATTGAGATTGTTTCTTGAAAGATCGAGCTTATTCAAAAAGTAGCAGTTAGATAGTTCAAAAGGGATTTGATCCTGAAAGTTGTTCCCACTCAAATTTAGTGTAGCCAACTTAGTTAGATTTCCTAGAGAAGATAGGATTTTCCTTCCTAGGCAATTAACACTTAAATCCACTAACAGCAAATTTCGTAGATTCCCCAAATTCAAGGGGAGAACACCTAAAACTTATTTCCGTACATAATCAATACTTCAAGGTTCACAAGGTGTTCAATTTGTCTAGGAATTTCTCCATATATTATATTTTGACTCACATCAAATGTTGTGAGGGTGGTGGATATATTGCCTATGCATTTCGGTAGCAATCCGCTGAAATTATTGCGAGAAATTAACAATATACGTAACTTTGTGGCATTTGTCAGTGAGCAAACAAAGTTCAAATCTTTGGGTTTTCCATGCCCAAGATGATTTTTGAAATTGTTGAACACTTGAAGCTCATGCAGATTTTTGAAAGAAGGCATTTCCCCTTAAAGTTTGTTCCTTGCAAGTTGAAGAAATTCTAGTTTTGTGCAATTTGATTTTGATGGAGGAGCTTGTCCCTCAAGAGGTTCATAGCAATGCTAAAATATTGAAGATTTGGAAGTGTAAAGTGTATATATGCTGGAAGACTGCCTTGAATATGGTTGACTCCTACATCGGAGTCAGATAAAGAAGAGAGATTTAGAACCTCAGTAAGAATTGGACCGGACAATAGTTTGTTTTGTGCCACCATAAATAATTGTAATTTCGACAGGTGGCCTAGGGTTGGAGGAATGCTCCCACCCAAGTTATTTAGGGAAAAAACAAGCCTCTCTGGTGAAGATAAATTCCCAAGGGAGGAAGGTACACTCCCAATTAGATTATTTACATGCAAATAAAACAATCGTAGATTTGATAATGAACCAACTTGTGTAGGAATTTTTCGAATAATTGGTTGAATGCAAGAGTAAGGCTGACAAGATTAAAGCAAGCTGATATATTTTTAGGAATCTCACCAACCAATGAATTATTCTCCAGCCATAAGATTCTCTACAAAGTAGGCTCCATAACTTGACAATTGAGAAGAACTAAACTTGGGTACGTGCCCCAAAGGTAACTCCACTGGACGTGAAGAGCCATGCATATATCACCATGCAATTAATCGGTTGATTTGTGGAGGGATTTCGTGATTGAGATTGTTGTTCCCGAGCTGCAATTCTCTTTAGAAGCTGAGGTCCCCAATATGAGGAGAGATCGACCCAGAGAGTTTCTGTGAATACAAGTACAATACCATGACTCTTTGGTGCCTATGACCACACTTAACTCCATACCATTGGCAAAACCCCATGCTATTATTCCACAAGTTGAGCACGCTGAGAGGATCCTCGGTTATTCCGGCCTTAAATGTGAGTAGAGAGAGTTTGTCAGTTTCATTTGTGGTAGAGGAGACTTGGGCAAAGCACAACACAAGCACAATGCCAACGAGGGAGTGGCATGATGGAAACTCTACAAAGCTAATGCTTCGAGGCTCCATAACTTGACAATTGAGAAGAACTAAACTAAATGGGTACGTGCTAACTCCACTGGACGTGAAGAGATTTATAAGGAGGTGGTTGTTTTTGAGGCGGTAGCCACTGAGAGCGGCCTATCAACCATCATATTGCGGATGTCAATGATCATTGCGTGAACCGTACTCATTATGTCCATGGGGAAGACGCATGCCTCCGAAACAAACATGACGTTAGTTCGTAACAGAAGGTCGTGTAGTTCATGTCCTATCTCATAAGGATAAGAAGTTTAAAACGTTGTATTCTTGAATCTAGTTCTTCATATAACTGGTTATGATGAAGTCACGAACAAATTTAAAGGGGGCAAACTGACAAGGGGAAGGGCCTGGACGGGCGATGCCTTGGGCTCATTTTATACAAGTTTAGTGAAAAAGTGGATATGAGGAGTGACAATGATTCCTTAACCAAAAGAGGAGTAATCATTCGTGGAATGAGAAGGTATCAGCCATTGATCATTGCCCCGTTGACTCCGCAAAAGATTTGTAGTGCTCATTGCATAAAATTGCAACAACTTTTTTCCATTCATCACCGTTCTTTTTTCCATGTAAGCACGTTGACAACAGGTCCTCAATTTGAGAAAATGGACATTGCACAGCTGATACTCTCATTTGATCAATAAATAGTTCACCTAAAGGTGGAAAGACGTTGCTTCGAAACAATATGGCCGTCGGAATGAAGAGAAACAGAATGCAAAACGTATATCTCGATGAAGTCAAGCAACTTCAATACTAGTCGAGATGTTGGCATACACAGCACAGGTCCTATGGCTTGTGTCTATACGAGTCTGTGTATTAAGGGATGGATGATGGACGGCATCTGGATGGCTTTCCAAGCTATTGACTTGAAGTCTCCCCACTTTGGAAAAAAGAGCCTTAAAGATCCCCCACTTTGGAAAATAAACTGGAAGATTGATGATCAATCGTGATTTCTAGGATGGATGATGGACACATTCATATGGCTTTCTAGCTATGGACTTGACGTCAATTGATGCTCACAGAGTCCTAAAATCCCCATTATAGCAAAGAAACGAAGACTGATGGTTAAGGAAAAAAGAGCCTTGAAGTTCCCTCACTTTGGAAAATAAACTGGAAGATTATTTCTGATCAATCGTGATTTTAGGGATGGATGATGGGCACATTCAGATGGCTTTCTAGCTGTTGACTTGACATCAATTGATGCCCACAGGGTCTTAAAGTCCCCCACTATAGCGAAAAAACAAAGACTAATGGTCTAGAAAAAAAAAGCCTTAAAGTCCCCCCACTTTGGAAATAAACTCAAAGACCAATTATCAATCGTGATTTCAGGGATGGATGATCGACACATTCATATAGCTTTCTAGATGTTGACTTGATGTCAATTGATGCCCACAGAATCCTAAAGTCTCCCATTATAGCAAAGAAATGAAAACTGATGGTCAAGGAAAAAAGAGCCTTAAAGTCCCCCCACTTTGGAAAATAAACCGGAAGACTAATGATCAATCGTGATTTCAGGGATGGATGATGGACGCATTCAGATGGCTTTCTAGCTATTGAGTTGACGTCAATTGATGCCCACAGAGTCCTAAAGTCCCCCATTATAGCAAATAAACAAAGATTGATGGTCAAGGAAAAAAGAGCCTTAAAGTCTCCCCACTTTGGAAAATAAACTGGAAGGCAGATGATCGATTGTGATTTCATGGATGAATGATGGACACATTTAGATGGCTTTCTAGCTGTTGAGTTGACGTCAACTGATGCCCATAGAGTCTTAAAGTCCCCCGTTATAGCAAAGAAACGAAGACCGATGGTCAAGCGGGATTGATGAATGGTCATCATCATTAACAACTATCATTTGATTGACAACAGCTTCATCAGTTCAAATCATCTCACAGTTTATTAATAAACTTGGTCATCAGTTAGAGACAATGTTGTAAGGCAAGTATGCATATATCACTAATAACCGGTTATATTTCAAGGTGGGTAGTAACTTTCTAAGAGGAAAATTGACTTCCAACCTATTTATAGTTGATAGTTGATAATTTCTCCACGTGATATTTAAATTTTTTATGAAAATTAGTTGAGTGATTATATTAATTGGCAAACTCAAAGTGCTGCTCTGGCCCAAAAAAATTATATTAAGTCGGTCTATCAAAATGGTCACTCTTCAACATAGTAAAACGATGCCCATGCGTGCCCTCTAACCTTATAACACTTAATCTTCAAAATAAAATAAATATGACATCAGATGTCGACTGCGATTATCCACTTTATGTCCTAAGAAGAAGAAGCCCAACAATTAGGTCAAAACCTTTTTGTAAGCTATTTTCTGAATTTTAGGATTTTTGAAATATTTTTAACCGCTGATTTTTTTAAATTTTTTAAAAGGAAATTAAAAAATGCAAATAATATAATGATAATATTTTATTCTGAAAATTGTGACTCGGGTTGGGCCTTAGGGGCCGTTCCGAACATGGGCTGCCATTGGTCACATGAATTTGGGCTCACAACACAAATCGGTCCTCTTGTATCAAGCCCTCTCAAATCTTCTAGCCCACTCACATTAAACCTGTTAAACCTATTAAACCTACCTCGCTGCCTCCGAGGATTGCCCAGCTTTGACATTATACTACAATGGTTTTTTGTAATGATGTCTTTTTATTTATTCTTTAATTGATTTTTTAAATAATTTATTTATCGTGTTATATAACTTCCTTTATTATCCTCTACCATTATTTATTTACTGAATATATACCATCATGATATAGAGACATTTTAAATTGATTGTCTTCTTCAATAAACTATTAGATTTAATGAGTATTATACTATTAATTTTCTAATTTTCGTTTATATGTAGAATATGTGCTATCCATCTAATTCAGATCAATTTAAATCATTTGTTTGTTTTTTTTTTGGTCAAAAAGAACTGACATTTACTAAGATTAAGTCGGAGTCTTACATAAAACCGATGGAGAAAGATCAGTGCATAATATATTCCAGAGAGGAAAAGGAATAGAAGACAGCCAATTAGTTGGGAGAATATTGAGGCGATGATTCCGGACGATCCAATCCGCTGCGGCATTTGCACTTCGTGGGCAATGGATAACCGTGATGTTTTTATTTTGGGCTAGCCCATTCCTGCATCGTTGGACAACTTCTTTTAAGTTCCATGGAGGTTCGGCCCGGCCCATCACCCAATCAACAATCCCAGAACAGTCGCTTTCTATGAAACACTTAGCGTTCGGCTTCCGGGGTTCTCCACGTGCGGCTTCGTTAGTTCGTGTGCACTTCTAATCCCGTGTAAAAGCGCCTCTGCCTCAGCTTCACTTGCAGAAGAAACCCTAGCGGTAGCCGCGAAGCCATTGAGGGTTCGTCCTTCGGAATCGCGCATCAAGCCCGCGATTGAGCAGAGGAATTCGCCGTCTCGCCAAGCCGCATCCACGTTGAGTTTCAGGTCCGTCCCTGCAGGAGGCTTCCAGTGAGCGGGTATGTCTCGACTGGATTTCCTTTTGCCGCGATTTAATTTTCTTCTACTGAAAGAGAGTTGCTGTTCTTGTCTTTGTGATCAACGAGATCTGCTGGTTTGGGTGGTTGCTGTCGAAAAATCCAGCAATTTCTCATCTTCCAGACGTTCCACAAGACAATACCCGTAAATTCTGGTTCAGGTGAGTCTTGATCTTTACGAAGAGCGTAACTCAGCCACTGATCTGTTCGGTTAATGTGTTGTGTTGGTCTGATTGTGATGAAAGCCGGGTCTTCCCAGATTTTCTTGGTCCATTTGCATAAAAACAGCAGATGCTCTATGGTTTCGGGTCTAGTGCTGCAGAGCGGACATAGGGGATCGCTGACTATTTTCCTTGTGTACAGGTTTTCTCGCGTTGGGAGGGCGTTTTGACATATACTCCAGAGGAAGGATCGGACTTTTGGCGGCACATCAAGACTCCAGATTTGCGTCCATAAGGTGCGAGGAGGTTGATATGAGCATGAGGGACGGTTGTGATCTGTTTTACTTGTGTTTATGATTGCTCTGTTATATCCACTTTTGACGGAATATTGCCCTGTTCTGTTACCCGTCCATATGAGCATGTCTCGGCTGTGGTTGATGGCTTAGGGGAACTGCTAGAATTTCGTTTGCAAACCTTTCTTCGTACAGTTGATGGATGAGTTGTTAGTTCCATTCTCTGTATTCTGCATTAATCAATTCCGATACCAATCTAGGTTCTGTTTGATTTGCTTCCCCGCCAATTATTCCTTGTGAGAGCCATCTATCTTCTCTGATTCAAATAGAATTGCCGTCTCCTACTGACCATTTAGTGTTTTCCTTTATGGTGTCTCTGCGAGGATTAAACTATGCCAACCCCATGAGGGTCGGTGTCCCTTTGATGCTGTCCGACGTCACCGTGGGGGAAGTAAATCCCTTTCATGACTTTACTCCAAAGATCTGATGGGGATGTAGCAAGTCGCCATACTTGCTTGCCTAGCATGGCCCTATTAAAGGTGAGCAGATCTTTGAACCCGAGGCCACCTTCATCTTTTCGAGTTTTCAAGACTTCCCATCTTTTCCAATGCATCCCCCTTTTAGCATCTCCGTTCTGCCACCAAAATGACGCAATGCGTTGTTCTATGGCTCTGCAGATGGACACTGGCAGCTTGAAGATAGACATTGCGTAGGTAGGTATGGATTGCACAACACTCTTGATTAGCACTTCCTTTCCTGCTTTTGTTAATAATTTTTCCTTCCAACCAGCTAACTTTGCATTTACTCTGGCCAGGATCCATGCAAACAGCTCTTTCTTGGATCGACCCCAATCGGTAGGTATACCCAGGTACGTCCCTGTTTTCTGTAGTATAGGTACTCTCAGTTGTGTTGCCAAGTTGTGTTTCAAAGCTTCTGGACAATTGGCACTGAAGGAAACCCCTGATTTATTTAGGTTAATTGCTTGTCCTGTAGCGTAGCAATATTGACTGAGTATTTGGGCTAGATTCGACACTCATCAAATTTCCATCCGAAAGAATATCGCATCATCAGCAAACATTAGATGTGATAGTTTGGGACAATTTCTGGTTAGCTGTATACCGTTGAGTGTTCCGTCTGCTAATGCTTTTTTCATCATCCAGGTTAACACATTGGATATCAAAATGAATATATAAGGTGAGAGTGGGTCGCCTTGCCTGAGTCCTCGCGAAGGTTGGAAAAAAGAGGTAGGTTCTCCATTGATTTTCACACTATAAGTGACTGTGGATATGCATTGCATGATTAGGGAGACCCACTTGGCATGGAACCCCATTTGCTGCATGACATCCCTCACAAAATCCCATTCTATTCTATCGTACGCTTTCTGCATATCAAGCTTCAGAACAGACTATTGGTTATCGTGTCATGTTATACTTTTTCAGCTCTTAGCGAGCGTCTTATTTGGTATAGATTTGGCACATATTTATATCATTATATGCTGTCATGCTATACAAATTTTTGTAATCAATTCTTTAATATAACTTACATATGAAATACGACAAATTATTCCACCATGACGAGTATTTATATCACCTTTCAATCATAATTGCCATCATTTATTATATATTTTGTCATGCTTATTTTTGGAATATATGTAGTCATGTAATAACATATACCTTTTGTCCTTCTATGATGGTATTAAAATATTCATAGATTCGTAAATCGTGTTGTGTAATTCTTTTCTGGTGATGAATTTTTGTTATTGATCTTTTGATGTTATTCGTTTGTCAATTGTGAGATGCGCACTTTCAAAACGTCATCTTAAACTTTTAAACATATAATATATAGTTAATTCAAGATAGCACATAATTAAATAAACATTTACTAACAAAGTATGCGTAATTTTGTTATTTTTTATTCATCGCTTAGAGAACCTTTTAATCAAATTATGCACAAGAGTTTGAGATTTGTTAAAGTGACCATCATTTGATAAATTACAAGGTAAGCTCTCAAGTGAGTGTGTCACGTGGCTTAATCTCAGGCGAGCTTTACCCACTTTTGTCTATCATCATCAAAGTCAATCACCATTGAACTCAATTGACTAACATCACATGGAATTCATTTATATGCACAACCGACGCACCTTTACCTATCTTTAAGCGAAACAAACGCTATATCAAGATGTTAAACGTCACATAACAAGACAATGTCTCCCAAATAACACCTAACTCTTGTCTATCTTGCAATTCCTAATTAGCTCACTTTGTTGGCTCTGCATTTTCCCTAGATAAGGGTAAGCATATAAAAGGCTCAATCTACATGGTCTTGAAATCGAAATTTTTCTCATAAAATTTGTCGATTTTCACTTTTCCTCCTTTTATCACCATCAATTCACTTTAAATCAATCATGCCTAGATTTAATACCATTTGTTGCAAAAAAACAAGCAATTGAACACGATAATAATAGAAAAA
The DNA here is from genome assembly GCA_014182405.2 of Eucalyptus sideroxylon. Taxonomy (NCBI): domain Eukaryota; kingdom Viridiplantae; phylum Streptophyta; class Magnoliopsida; order Myrtales; family Myrtaceae; genus Eucalyptus; species Eucalyptus sideroxylon. The sequence continues at coordinate 34,286,776 of CM024553.2, forward strand.
ATAAATCGGACACTAGATTTACATGGTTTAGTTGATGTGATATACTCAACAGGGAGAACAACACAAAGCTTCATGATATATTAAGCAATACAACGGAGAATATAACTACAATCGAGTCATTCACACTGTTAGCGTTTCCAAACCTTAGTCACTCCCAATAATCTCAGTGTTTAGCCTCACACAATCACTCGGAAATAATCATCAATATCACAAAGAATTTAAATATTTTCAAATTGCTTTAAGGGGTAATATCCGAAAAAGCCGCCACTAACTTCTGCTCGTAAGGCACAAAAACCCACTCCACAATGTAAGGCATAAAGACCCACTCCACAACATTCACCATCTGACGAAAGAGGAATGATTCTTGTATGAATCATGCAAAAACCTTGGTCAAATTCATATCCAAATATCATAATTTAAGTCCTCTTCTCACGCTCAAAATCCAACACCACTTTCAACTCCAATATGCAAAAGGATTCGGATTCGAAGAAGGCAGCATAAAATCCAATTCTGACTTTCTTTATACAGCCAGACTTCTCCGCACTTCGATTCAGGTTGACTTTCGTTCATGTTCTCAAACTCTAAACAAATTTTAACTACTATTACTAAAAGGTCTCTGCGCTGTGAGACATGCTAGCTTAATATAATATAATATAATATAATATAATATAATATAATATAATATAATATAATATAATATAATATATGTTATAAATATATATAAGAGACACACACACAATGAGGAATGACAATCGACTATTAGCTTCTTCTTGATTCTCTATTTTGATACACATTTTACATGCAAGTTGGCGCTAGCATAGGCAAAGCTAAATATTTAAGACAAGAGAGATTAAGAAATTATCATATCACCCTCGATAGCTTTCATCTTGTTCATGGAAACCCAATGCAAAGAGTTTTTGCCTAATCTTTTGCAGCTGACTTGCAACACTATTGGTGCTCATCCGTCTTCCCGGCACTTCATTGGAACAAGCTACTCCAATATTATACACTGTAACCAAACACTCTTGAAATATGCTTTTGCTTTTAGAAAGCCAATGCTGAGGACCATTAGGGCTGAAATGACTCTCGCTTTCTAGAAGTAGAATGTGATCCGTAATTTCCAATGCTTGTTCAGGCAAAGCTGATGCAACAAAACTATGGAGAGTCAAATTATCTCCAAATCTATCATTGGTGGGACTCAATCCCGTGAACATCTCTAGTAAGAGCATGCCGTAACTATAGACATCGCCTTCTCTTGAGACCTTGCATCCCATTGCATATTCTGCCACTCATTTAGATCATATAGTAGATGAAATTAGTAACACCGATCATAGAAAAGAGTGTAGAGCTTAGATCATTAGAATAGAAAGTGAAGAGATTACCTGGTGGAGCATAACCAATTGTCCCTCTTAGACCCATAGAGCTCATTTGATTAGCTATAGTATCAAGGGATGATCCAAGGAGGAACTTTGCCAATCCAAAGTTGCCCACATGTGCGACCATCTCAGCATCTAAGAGGACATTGCTTGGCTTTAGATCACAATGAATGATGGGGATGTGGCATTGGTGATGAAGATAATCTAGTGCAAAAGCAACATCAATGGCAATATTTATCCTTTGAATGAAATTCACTTTCTTTGGAGGCTCATTTACATGAGATGACGTTGCTTTTGAGTGTAACCACTGTTGCAGGCTTCCATTATCCATGAAGTCATATATTATGGCCTTAAAATCATTTCCTTGATAATCAACACTTGAGCAAACTGTTAGTATCTTCAAAAGATTTCGATGTCTGATGTTCTTTAGTACCTCGCACTCAATTATGAAGCTCTTCAGGGCATCACGACCCACTAAATGGAGCACCTTCACTGCAACGGCAGTCCCATTGTCCTCAAGTACCCCTTTGTAAACAGAACCAAAGCTTCCAACACCGACCAAGTTGGTTGAAGAAAAACCTTGGGTTGCTTTTAGGAGTGCTCCATAAGATACGTGCGGACATAAAACATCCATAGAACTTGAAACGGGTTTTGGTACTTGCATCTTCCACCAAGAGAGATAAAGAATAGCAAGAATCAAGAGCAATTCCGAGAAGGCCGCAAATAACAAGAGCAAACAATCTCAATACATGGACTTTCCTACTCTTGGAGCTACTGGAGATGCATTTAGGAAGCTGAAATTCTGGCAATCCACCACATAGCTTAGCATTCCCGATAATAGAGGTAGAGGTAGCATTCTCAAAGACTCCTTCATGTGGCAGCATACCTTGAAAATTATTGTAAGACAAATTCAGAACTTTCAAAGAACGAAATGCCTTCAAGAACTGTGGAATCTCCCCGGAAAAATTGTTGTGTGAAAGATCTAGTTCTTCAATGCCTCTTAACGATCTCATCGATTGAGGAATGGACCCATGGAAGAGATTTCCCCCCATCCTCAATGATACCAATGCAACGCAATCACCTAAACTATTTGGAATTTCACCTCCTAACATATTTTCGAGATGTTTAATGTGGTCAAAAACCTCAAGTTGCCTACTTCCATGGGTAAAAGTCCTGTTAGATGGTTATGAGACAAATCCAAGAGAATGGTTAGTGATGAAATACCCATAATTTGTGGGGGTATGGTACCACTGAGATTGTTATTGGAAAGATCGAGTCCGTTCAAAAAGTGGCAGTTAGAAGATAGTTCTGAAGGGATTTGACCTTGAAAGTTGTTCAAGCCAAATATAGTAGAGTCAACTTGGTTAGGTTTCCTAGAGAAGATGGGATTCTCCCTTCTAGGTAGTTATCACCTAACTCCAATAACGATAAATTTTGTAAATTCCCCAAATTCGATGGAAGAACACCTGACAACTTATTTTTGAACATAATCAATACTTCAAGGTTCACAAAATTTTCAATATGTCTAGGAATTTCTCCAAATATTAGATTCTCACTCATCAAATATTGTGAGGGTGGTGGATAAATTACCTATGGCATTTAGGCAGCACTCCACCGAAACTGTTCTCAGCAATATGCAATACCTCTAACTTTGTGGCATTTGTTAGTGAGCAAACAAAGTTCAAGTCTTCGGGTTTTCCATGCCCGAGCTGATTTATCGAAAGTGGTGAACCATTGAAGCTTTTGCAGATTTTCCAAAGAAGGCACTTCACCTGAAAGTTTGTTCTCTCCAAGTTGAAGTGCCACTAACTTTGTGCAATTTGATATTGATGAAGGAATCTGTCCCTCAAATAGGTTCATGCCAATGCTAAACAACCGAAGATTTGGAAGTGTGAAGCCTATGTTTGCAGGAAGACTCCCTTGGATTTGGTTGACTCCTACATCGATGATAGATAAAGAAGAGAGATTCAAAAGTCCAAATGGAATTGGACCAGACAGTTTGTTTCCTCCCACATAAAAGTATTGTAATTTTGACAAGTGGCTAAAGACCGGAGGAATATTCCCACCTAAGTTATTTCGCGTAAGAATAAGCCTCTTTAGTGAAGACAAGTTCCCAATGGAGGAAGGCACACTCCCAGTTAGATTATTTGCATACAAAGAAAAATTTCTGTAGATTTGATAATAAACCGACTTGTGAAGGAATTTTGCCAGTTAGTTGGTTGCATTTAAGAACGAGGCTGACAAGGTCAGAGCAAGCTGTTATGTTTTCAGGAATCTCACCAACCAATGCATTGTTCTCCAGTCGTAGGACTCGTAGGTGGCTCAACCGGCTGATTTGCGGAGGGATTTCATGATTGAAATTGTTGTCTATGAGCCACAATTCTCTCAAGAAGCTGAGGTTCCCGATATGAGGAGAGATCAACCCAGAGAGTTTCTGCGAACGCAAGTCCAATACTATGACCCTTTGGTGCTTGCGACCACACATGACACCATACCACTGGCAGAACCCCATGCTATCATTCCACGAGCTGAGCACGCCGAGAGGATCCTCGGTTATTCCAGCCTTAAACGTGAGCAAAGAGAGTTTGTCGGTTTCATTTGTGGTAGAGGAGACTTGGGTAATGCACAATGCAAGAACAATGCCAATGAGGAAGTGGCATGATTGAAACTCTGCAAAGCTAATGCTTCGAGGTTCCATAACTTGAAAACTAAGAAGAAACAAAAGAAATTGGTATGGGCTATCTAAACTGGACTTGAAGGGATTTATAAATTATAAGAAGGTGGCTGTTTAGGAGGGCGGCAGCCAGTGAAAGAGTCATGTCAACCATCAATCACAGACTTGTTGACTTCCTAGAGTGTGGCTACTAATGCTCATTATTAGAAACACGCATGACTGTTAGTTCGTAGTTCGTAAGAATTACAAGTTTATAATGTGGTATTCTTGAATCTACTTCAAATATGTTGGGTAATACAAATTTAAAAGGGGCAAAATCACAAGGGGAGTGTCCTATCTTGTAAGCATTACAAGTTTTAAGCATTGTATTCTTGTATCCAGTTTTTCGAATAATAGACAATGCACAGCTATTACTCTCGCCTAATCAATAAATAGTTGACCCGAAGGTCGAAAGAAGTTGCTCCAAACAATGTGTCCATCGAGATGAAGAGAAACATAATTCAAAACGTATATCTCAAGGAAGTCGAGCAACTTCACTAGTGGTCGAGATGTTGGCATACACTGCATAGGTCCTCTAGCTTTTGTCTATACGAGTCCGTGTATTAAGGGATGGATGATGGACGGCCTCTGGATGGCTTTCCAGCTATTGACTTCAAGTCCCCGACTCTGGAAAAAAGCGCCTTAAAGTTCCCCCACTTTGGAAAAGGAATTGGAACCGATGATTAATCATGATTTCAAGGATGAATGATGGACACATTCAAATGGCTTTCTAGCTGTTGACTTGACGTCAACCAATGCCCATCGAGTCCTAAAGTCTCCCACTTGGAAAAGAAATTGGAAGACTAATGATCAACCGTGATTTTAGGAATGGATGATGGACACATTCAGATGGCTTTCCAGCTGTTGACTTGACGTCAATCGATGCCCACAAAGTGCTAAAGTCCCCCATTATAGAAAAGAAATGAAGATTGATGGTTGAGCGGGATTGATGAGTGGGTTGTCGTCATTAATGGCTATCTTTTGACTAACAATAACTTCATCAGTCAGAATCATCACACAGTTGATTGATAAACCTAGTCATCAGTTAGAGATGACATTTTAAGGCACATATGCTGCCCTTTAACTACAGCCGGGGCTTCTTCGACCAATTGTCTTTGGGCGTCTTCTAGATGGCCTTTGTGCACCCGCCCTTCACATGGCCTTGTTCTAGTTGTCCTTCCGTGTAGCCCTTCAACTTCCAGTGACACCTCCTCTACATTGGGCCTTCCGGTGGTACTAGTGGTGGTACTTGTGGTGCCCCTTCCAAAGGATTCTTCCTCGGTGGCTCCCGTGATGATCCTTGAGGTGGCTCCCCGTGATGGCCCTTCGCTTGGCGGTTCGGTTCGAACTTGCTTTCTTCGAACTCCGAGAAAGAGGCCAAAAGATACCATAAATATAATATCGAGACATATAATAATAAAACTGAATACAAATTGGTTGAATTTAGCACCTGGTATTTCTTTCGCCGCTGAAGAACAATGGGACCAGCACTTTGCCGTGATGCTGCTTGGGCCAATCCTTCACCTGGCTATGTTCTACCTTGCCTTCTTCGAATAGGCTGTTCAGTTTCATGACTTACTGAGGTTCTTCTTGTGACCTAACAAACACATTACATACAAGGCCAAATAGGATATTATGTACATTTTTATGATAAACGACAATAAAGCATAAACATAAAATAAATTTCATGATTTACCGGTTCTACTTGTTGATAGTCGACTCACTAAATTTCCTCAATTGACAACCTTTAATCATGTGTGATCTTTGCACCTCGCCTGCCCATTCTTTGCCGACCCGAGACCTCTCCCTCTCTCCATTCCTTCGTCTTCGTTTTGTCCTTCCATCTTTTGACTAACAAAACTTGCTACTTCTAATTGGCTGCATCATGGTGATAGGAAGCAAGATATTTTGATTTATGGTACCAATCATCGATGTAATCATATGTATTGTCAATAAAAGCAACATAAACATAAAATAAATTTACATGATTTAAGGTTCTACTTGTTGGCAAGAATAGTCGACTCACTTGCATTTTCAAGCTTGTCTCTTCAGTAGGCCTTCACCTTGCCTCAACCGTTGTTGCTTCCTCAATTGACAACCTTTGTGGCCTGTTATAAGAGCATGTGATCTTTGCACCCTGCTGCCCATTCTTTGCTGACCCGAGACCTCTCCCCTCCGCCATTCTTCGTCTTGTGTCCTTCCAATTGTCTTCTTCAGTGGCAAAGGTTGAGGTGTGGCTTCATGATCCGTGGGCTCCCAAAACTTGCTACTTCTAATTGGCTGCATCATGAACATGGAAGCAAGATATTTTGATTTATGGTACCAATCATCGATGTAATCATATGTATTGTCTTCAACTGGCACATATGATTGACACTTACTTGCCATGCTCTACTTATACTTCCTAGATTGACAACATACTTATCTGCACCCTTCATTATCTCATATCCGTCATCTCCATTCCAAATGGGATGACAATGCGTACTTGCAGCCAAGTTCTCATCTAATTTCTTCACAATCCTAGGACCATATTGTCTTGTCCACTTTGCAGCCTCATCTCTTTGTTTCGCAGCCGAGTCATAACCGCAACTCGTATATCTTCAAGCATTGAGATGACTGGTTTGCATCTCATCTATTATCTTCGCATTAAATACTTCACAAATGTTGTTGTCGACGTTATCGCACTTGAACTCCTCACTGAAGAATGCCCTGCACCAATGCTTCGGTTCTAGTTGAAATAGAGTAGCACAACCTTCCTTTGTCAACTGAAGCAGTCATTCTTTGGCTATTCTAAAGTCAGCCATGTTTGCACTCTTTGTTAATTGCCAAAATTGCAATTGCAGCTTATCCCCTTTATACGTCTTTGCCCAATTTCCGTATATGTGCCGCGCACACATTCAATGTTCAGCATGGGGCAACAACTCGGCTACTGCCGGAACCAATCCCTGCAATAATTTAAAGTAAGAAATACTAGAGCAAATTACATGTTCATATTACAAAGCAAAGCAAACTATTGACTAAATTTTTCAAAAACTAAGCATTACCTTCTGTTGGTCGCTCGTGAATGCCCACCCTTCCCCGTTTGTTATCTCCAAGTCAGCCATCAGATTTTTCAAGAACCAGGACCAATTTTCCTTGTTCTCAATCTTTACAATAGCCCAAGCTAGTGGGAACATTTGGTTATTCGCATATCTTCCAATCGCTGCAATAATTCTCCCTTGCACAAGCCCTTCAAGAAACAGCCATCCAATCCTATAATCAGTACAACTAGCTAAAAATCCTAGTCCGCATGCATCAAGCACAACTAGAACTTATCGAACTTGGTCCCATGATCGAAGCGGTCTCTCAATCACCTCTACATACACTCTACTTGTAGGGTTTTGCAGCCTACACTCCCAAGCATACTCTCACACCTGCCCATATTCCTTAGCATACTGACCAATAAGTACCTTTATCACCTTTTGCTTTGCTCTTTTGCACTGATTTCTAGATACATTGATGCCTACACGCTCCTTCACCAGCATCCTAAAGTTAGCAAGTTTCAAGTTGGGCATCACCTTGATCACATCGAAGAAGGTTATATTTCAACGTGGATGGTAACTTTCTTAGAGAAAAATTGACTTTTGACCTATTTATAGTTGATAATTTCTCCACGAGATGATTAAATTTATATGAAAATTAGTTGAGTAATTATATTAAGTGGTGGACTCAAAGTGCTGCTCTAGCCAAAAAGCTTTATACTAACTTGGTCTATCAAAATAGTAACTCTTCAACATAGTTCTTAGTGATAACCCTTCTCACATGTGAAGGGGGAGATGGAGGGTTTGAATCCCCACATTTTTCAGGGGGATTAAAGTGGGGACAATTTAGTTTGAAGTGTATGTTTTGATTTTCATATCCTGCAAGAAAACAGAAAAAAAGTTTGAGAGTGAGAGTTAGAGTAGAAGTAGAGTAGGATTGACAAAAAAAAAAAAAAAAAAGAAAACGTTAATAATGCCCATACACGCCTATAACCTAATAACACTTACTCTTCAAAATAAAATAAATACGACATTATGATTATCTACTTTATTCCCTAATTTATTCAACATTTTCTAGACTCTATAAAACTTTAATAGTATTCATGCCCTTAACCTTTATAACACATCTAGCTAAGTTTTGTTTTTTTTGTTTTGTTTTTTTTTTAAAAGTTTGGTCGGTTACCCCAATCTATGTTCAGCTGTAAGAATTCTCGTCCATTTAAAAAAGAAAAGAAAAGAAAAGAAACTAACATGCAGGAAAATGTACTGACAAAAATTACAAAACTGAATTTTCATTTAAGTGACCATCACAACATTAGATCCTACACAAATGAGTTTGAACTATATGTCATATTAAATGATTTGTTTCATTTTCATAAAGAAAAAAAATGATTTGTTTCATTTTCAAAAAGAAAAAACCCAATAATTTTGTTCACATACAAAAAAACATGTCTGTTGTCCCGAAAAATAGGGCAAAAACATAGAATATATGAAAAGATATTATTCCGCCTTTGCAAAATTATCTCTATAATATTAAGCCAAAACCTTTATTTGACTCGCTCTTTTTCTTCCTATTATACCCCAAATTCCAAGTCTGCACTATCCTTTGCTCGGGTAACATTTTGCTTGGTAGAGTGACTCAAACATTGATTGATTCACATTCTGAGCCAAAGTTATCTTAGTTTCGTATATTTTTTGAAGAATCAAATCATGTGCTATAAAACCAATTAGATCTTTGCAATTATATCGAAACATGAGAAGATGAAATAATTAGAGAAAATAAAAGGAGGAAGAATAAAATACACTAGAGATTTACACATTCAATCTAAGTGTCGATACCTACATTCACGAGGAGAGCCAATCTCAAAATAATCCACTGATAAATCAAGAATGCACGATTGTAATGGCTGGTGCACTCTGAGTGTTTTCCAGCCCTATATTACATGCAAAACCCACAGATATTTAGCCTCATGTAAACACTCAATAATTTTCGCAGAACTCGGGCGTTTAAAACTCTCTCCTGTACGAACAAACTGAGAGAGGCTCTTCTGAAAGAGAACAAAATAAAAAATGAGACTCTTTCTTTTGTTTTGTTGATTTCTTTTGGCTGTGCCTTTCATGTCTTCTCCCATTGCCCTTTACAGCGCAATGGGAGAATGTCACCATCATACTTTCATTTAATGCAGTTGCTGCGTGTGGATCACCGTCAGTTAAAATTGTGGCATGGAAAGTCTCCTACGCAGCTAAAGAAAGTCACAAAGATACAAGAGTCGGGGATTTTGGGTTTCAGATATGTTTTTTGTACCACACTGCCGGGACTTGAGCTATTGCTCCGATAGATAAATGTCCTGTAACCTTAAACTAGAATGATGTGCTTTAAAGCCGTGAGGCACAAGAGAGCCACTATCAAAGCGGATATGCAGCCGACGTAAATGAGAAGTTGAGTTTTGATAATAAATACTCTGGGCTAACTAATGAATGCGAGGGATCAAATTGAAAACAAAACAAAATTTTAGAGGATGAAATGAAACATAGTGCAAGCACGAAGGACGGAGTGTATTACTATCCTTATCTATTTCCTCCTCGTTTGAGTCCCTCTGCATCCGCCGAGGAATATGCCAAGACTGACCGATACATGTGATGAGGAGATAAAAAGCGAATTCCCCATCGAAAAGCATGTTAAGCGAAGACCACGACATCTGATCGAAGACTTAAAAAACAGGTAGTCGTGCACTAAACTGCAATAAGGAAAGTGACGTAGGAAGGCACCTAGTAATGTCCAAGAAATAAACCCAGTAATTAGTCAATGTCTCCATCTAATGTACCATTGAATAAAATCACTAATAGTCTGGGGGGGCGTCTCAAAGTTCATGATTGAAGACCAAAAAGTCACCTTATACACCGAGTTCGAAATGCTGAATTTGAACTCATAGTGGGATACATGAAGATTGGTTCGTACTTTTGCCGAGTCATACTTCCATCATGCTCCTAACATTGCTTCCAAAGCTTGACAACTTCAGATTCTCCAGAGTGATGACTTAACAACGGCTGGCATCCATATCATCGATTTTTAACAAAAATTGGTCAAATAGATTGAACTGGTAAAATGTAAAAAAGTTTGACTCATTTGGCAAAATTAAAATATTTAGGACTGCATTGACAAAAATGTAATAGATTTAAGATTTTTTGGACAACTTTCTCACGTAAGGCAATGTGTGTGACATTTCCGCAAGAAACAACTGTCGCAGACTGTCATAGATCCAAGGATATCAATTGTCTACGACGTTGATCACGCACTGGCCAATTTTACCGTTGGCTTTCTCTAAGAAGAAACACGTGTTATGCATTGCCTTTTTAGAAGGAGATCCTCAAAGCTTGATCTTCAAGTTTCAACGGGATAGCATCGGAGGCGTTAACCTTGAAAAAGCAAATCCTATGAAGAACAAATATATAGAGAGAATGAATGTGGTCTGCGATATTTCTAAAAAGCAAGAGAGCAAATGTTGCCAATTTGAACGGAGTACATCAGCGAAGGTAGCAGGGAAGATAAAACTGATTGTCGTATTATTGACATCTTCTTAATGATTAGAATGATTTCGGTCCATGTGAGAGGTCATTTTAAGTTGCTAACTGCATCGAGAAATTACTAGCCACCAAGATGCTCAACCTTACTTCTCTAAATAGAAAGTGAACATTAGCATCGAGAAGTTACTGAATTTAAATAGTTTGAAAGTAAAGTTACCTTTCATCGTGACAAAACTAGTAGTGATTTATATGAACTTATCTACCTTTCATGGTAAAAAGTTACTATGTTGAAAGACCAACTTAGTATAAATATTTCTTGCCAGAGCATACTTTGAGTTCGCCACTTAGTATAATCACTTACCTTACTTTCATACAATGGTGAATATCGTGGAGAAATTATAAACTATAGGTTAGAAGTCAATTTTCATCTTGAAATATAACTAGTTAGTACTGATACATGTATACGTGCCTTACAATGTTGTCTCTAAGTGATGACCAGGTTTATCGATCAACTGTGAGATAATTCTAAATGATCAAGCTGTTGTAAGTCGAGTAATAGTCGTTAATGACAATTACCTGCTAATCAATCACGCTTTATAATCTGTCTTCCAGGATATTTTCCAAAGTGGAAGGCCTTTAGGATTTTGTGCGCATTGGTTGACTTAAAGTCAACCACTGCAAAGCCATCTAGTTGTCTCCATCATCCATCCCTGCATACATGCAATTGTATTAAGCACAAGCCGAAGGACCTATGCTATGTATGCCATTATTGAGGTTGCTCGACTTTGTCAAGATATACGTTTTGGATTTTGTTTCTCTTCATTCCGATGGACACATTGTTTCGGAGCAGCTTCTTTCCACCTTCAGGTGAACACTTTGGTGATCAGGTGAGGGCAACGGCTGTGCAGTTCCAAAGCAGCAGTTTAGTGTTTGAGTTTAAAATGACAGATTCAGGTGGCGCTAAGAAAATATTGGACATAGAAATTGTTGGTACTCAAAGTTGACCGTATTATCATGTGCTAGTCACGAGGATGAGAGGTTGTTATTAAAAGATGGTCATACCATCATGTGCCGGGCATGTGGGTGAAAAATATAATGAAGTTGTGCATCATAAGAGTATTGATGTATGACCAGTTATCGACAAGTCTATGGATAGAAGCTCAGTGATTGACAATGAAGCAATGGATTGCCACGCGTCCAATTGTCAAGATACAATGGTGAAATTTAAAGTGGCTGCCGGAACGATTTTGGCAGTAAGTCTTTGGTTAGAGTTTTCAAAATATTTCAAGAGGTGCCAGGGGAGTGCGCGATTGGAAAAGCAGTTAATGTCCATGTATCTAGTTGTAGAACTGGTATCGATAATCCAGGAAACATTAAAACACGGTCAAGGTGGTTACGCAGGAGATGGGCAAGTTGGTCACAGAAGGAGCGTGCCTAAAGATGGAAGAGGCTACTAAGAGATGGATAGTTGCTTAGTAGTTACCAAATTTCTCTATAAATACCCCAGTCGTCCAACACAACAACCACCCCAAACAACATATCAAATGTCTTTATTTTATCTTTACATTATTGCATTTTTGTTTCTCTAGTTGTAGCTTCCAAATTCTTGTCATCAATTAGATTTCAACGAGTATCTTTATCCTGGTGCAAACCTGTTGATTAGATTCCAATGTTTTATCTCTTATAAATTGTCGTTAATTGATTTCTGACATTGTATCCTCTACCCAAGTGCATTGTCATTGATTAGATTTTGATAGTGTGCTGGTATATATTTATGATGTGTCATCAATTAGATTCTGGCATAGTTTGGGTTCGACTTAAAGATCCGAGGTTTAATCGTTAAGGTTGTAAAATTTTGTTTGTGGTTGGAAATTATGTAATATTGCATTTGATATCCTCTATCCTAAATTAAGCATAGAACCTGTTCTCCTTCAAATAAAAGCCTAAAATATTATTTGATTAAAGATATTTCGTTATGGGAACAAAACCAACAAATATGGAAATATCGCATGACAGGATTGCAAGAGTGTTTTGCTTGTTGCAGAAAAAACACATTGCAAAAATCATGACATGTTGTAATATGCAGTTACCAAATCTATAAGTATACCTTTGGTTGCATTTGAACTCTTCAATGAATTATCACCACAAACTAAGGAGTAGGAACATCATATGTGTTGTGTTCCCTATTCTAGTGCAGTGGGTAGTATTATATACACCATGATATGGATTAGGCCTAACAAGTTCACAAATTGTAAACATTGTTAGCCATTACATGAAAGGTCCGAATATGACTTATTGGAAGCTGTGAAGTGAATAATCAAATATTTGAAAATGACAATAAACATTAACATGGAAGTGAGACCACAAGTTATATGGATTCAAATCATGCACCAATGACCTAGATGACCATAAATTATTGTTTTCCTATGTGTTTACGTTAGTAGGTGGTGCAGTGAGTTGGAAGGCATCCTCACATGACGATGTTACTTTGTTTTCAAATAAGGTCAATATATAGCACTGACCTTTGTGGCAAAGGAGGCTGTTGATTAAATAGAGATACAATGGCATGCATAAAAATTATGGGTGTGCAAATGAATTGGGAGTCACCTAGACCACATGGAACTAGACCAGAATTGGTAGTTCTCGAGAGAACCGATTTGATTCTCGGTTTTCAGTGTGGAACCACCCATCGGGATTGGACCGTTAATATACATATATATAATTTTTAAGAAAAATTTCCTACAAAAAAATTAAGAAAAATGAAAACCTTAAAATCCCTAATTTGAAGCTCAACACCCATTGACTGAGTGCTCATTTTGTCTTACCCTCATCTCCTCTTAATCATCTTTCTATCTTTCATTTACGGTCTTGACTCTCAAGCTCAACACCCATTGACTCATGGCTTGGACTCTCAACTTCAATATAAGCCCAATCTTTTTACTGATCTTATAATTAAGAATATGGAAATTCTTCGTTTTTTGCTTTACTTTGGCTTGCTGGAAAACCTGAGTGCATGAAGCTTGGCGGGACCAGTTCCATGGATCCACCCAAGAATCGGACCAGACCGAGTCCGATTCCTAAGTGAATTCATGAAACTAACGGGTGGTTCCTAGTTCTAATTTTTCTGAACATTTCCTTAGTGGGCAATTCCTAGTTTTAGGGTGGGAACCGCTCACTCGAATAGTGCTCACCCCTAATAAAAATAAATATGCAACTCAAAAATCAACTCAAGAAAATACAAAGTACAATGGAGAACTGGCCGTGCCGTCAAGTTGAGGGCTACGAAGTTGTATTGAACAAGCAGGCGAGGTTTAAAACCAGGTTTAGATATGTACTGATTCAGAATTGGAGCGCCATGATTTGAGTTCTCACCTTGACAAACGCAGGACAATGGAGGACGATGTGTTCGGTTGCCCTGGGGATGGCTTTACTACCTCGATGGGTGGTTGCCGAGGAGAGGTAGGAGGAGGAGAGAGAGAGAGAGAGAGACTTCTTGTAGGATAGCCCGAGACAAATCTCCAAAGAATGCCATGCATACCTAAAGGAGAATGCATGTCCTCCGAAGAGAAATTTCTGTTCGAATCTATATGCCTGTGTACATGTCCCTCCCCTCTGATTTCCCTCTGTGATGGGAACATATATCCTTGTGAAAGATTCTGAAATTGTTTCGTGTTGTTGGTTGTGCCAATGTCTTCTCCTCAGCCGCGAAAATTGACAATATATGGCCGCCTCATTCTGCTAATCCTCAGCTTGACTCTTAAAGTGTGATAAATAAAGAGTTGGGTGAGAAAATGAATCTTGATATCACAGAGGTTCGACTTAAGGTGCCTACGTTCTCTTTCCAGTTCTTACGACCTACATAGACTGAAACCTGCTGCCTTAGTTAGGAGTACAAGCACCGTCTTGCTGCAAGTGCAGAGTTAGCCAAGCAAAACCAAGACTCCTTCTACAGCTATGCCGTTATGCAAGCTATCACTGATTAACCCTCTCGAAATGCTTCTCACACCTTACACGCAAAACATAGAGGCCGCACTCCAAAATTTATAAACCACACCTTTGAATTTTACAGATTAAGGGTCATTCGGATACCTTACCTTATTATTAGGTACAATTCTTATTTCTCTAAGTACAACCACTTCTTGCATGTATAGAAACGGGTTTGCCACTCTCACTAATACTTAGGATCATCACTCAAAAGACTATTACCAAACTTACAAAAGAGATAGACTCGAAAACTTCAAATCCAATTTTCAATTTCTCTTGTTTTTCACACTGGTCAACATGCCATCTTCTGTCCGATTATTCTTCTATGTGCACTTGAATAACTTAGCCATCATATCCATCTATACTTCCTACGGAAACCAAACATGTGCAGAAATTTTCTCAATTTAGGCTGTCGACTAAATCTTCTATTGCTCAAGCGGACTTTGACGAAGCACAAAATTACTTAAAAGCTTACATTTTATCAACGAAAAAGAAAAAAATTGAGAAATTTTCACGCTCCTACTTTTAAGGAGCATAAATTTTGATTCGGATGAATACGAGTCTCATAAGTACAATTTGAAAAAGCTCATCTAGAGCTTGAGGCCGTTTTAGGTTCAAATCCACTTTTCGAGCATGTTTGGGCAATATTTTCAACTTCATAACGTATCTTTATATTAGTTCAATCGTTTAATTGATTAGTAAGTTCAATTGAGAAATTAAATATTTTTCTACCTTGAAATGAAATGTGTCAAATGTAAACAGTTTGGACCAGGCTCGAAATAGAAAGAAAGAACCCTGCAACTAACCATTCAGAATCGGTTTTCGGGTATCAGTTTTTATTTGCACCCGCGACCGCAATTGGCCCGGTCCAAAATACATGAATTCCTACTTAGTTCTGTCATGTTTGACTTTTCTGCGGATTCGAGAAAACTCAAACCATTCCATTTCTCTAGAGATTTTGGGTGAAAGATTCATCATGTCTGTTATCTCGTTTTCATTTCTCTCTCTTGTTTCACGTAATAAAAACTCCAAATCTCAGCGCCAAATTTCAACATGTGTGTCGACTCTCTCCCTCTCTCCCTCTCCCCATTTCCATATGTAATATGTTTTTTTTTATCGGTCCTATTCTATTCCTACTATAACGTTCGCTCAGACTTTTGTCATATTCTATTTTTACTCTAATACTCACTCAGACTTTTGTCTTACCTCTTTACAGGGCATAAAGTCGAAACCCACTCCTAAAACTATATTGTCTTCACCCTCAATCCCCGAAAAGGTGGGGATTCAAAACTCACCTCCTATTAGGGCAAACTTAGTTGTTAAACTTTAACATCCAATTTTCATCAATAAAATGTGCAGTGAGACACAAGTAATTCAAATTTTGATTGGAAGTCCATGTATCGTCGTGAGTGCGATCCTAGAATTAATCTTTCCAAAATAATTCTTCAAAGAAGTTCTTTCACATAAAAACAACTTCATGCAATCTTTTGCCACTGTGAAACGTGATATATGTTTGAAGAGAGGTTGTAACTCACTAACATATTCACGAAATCCAACACGCTCAACCAAGGAAAAGGTTGTTCATCAAGGATGATGAACCGAGCAAGCATTAGCCTACAACGTTCTTGATTAAATGCCCATGTTGATAAGACGCTACCAGTACTAGAATCTCCTCCTCCCTTGCCAGCCGTGTTGACATTACGTGGTACAAAAATTTCTGTCTCTTATCTAAATTACGGGGAAACCTCTTGCATGTGGCCAAGTGCTTCCTCATTGCAGAAGTACCGTTAGCAACACGGTACTTAAGCATTGACCCACAATGAATGCACTTCACTTGATATATGTTTCCATCCTTATCACTAATTTTCGAATAGTGATTCCAACATTCAGATGTATGTTTCTTATCATGGGAAAGATGAGAACCGGGTACCTTATTTGTGGCACTCGAGGTAGGGGGTACCTCTTCTTCAATTTCATCGTTAGAAAACTCCAATTCCGTAATCGGAGTCATTTCCTCACGTCCCTCCACCTCCATTGATATGTTATCTTGATACATTAACTTCACACTGCACAACAATAATAGAATATAATTAGAAATTTCAAAACAAATAGCAAAGTAGAAAGTAGAAATAAAACACCACTAGAACAAGAATGTCTAGATGTAAAAGTTTTGAAAACAATTTCGATTAAACCCTTAAATAAACTCAGAAAATTCTGAAATTTGGACACGTTGTATTTAAGACCTAGAGGTACAAGTTTCATGAAGAAATCATAGTCCAATTCGTTCTGGATTAAAATATAAAATCGATTTACTTTTCCTATTCTCTACTTGCACAGTTTTGGAAACATTTTTTGTTAAATAGGCAAATGAACTAAAAAAATTACAAAATTTAAATATGTTGTAGGGAAGACATGAAGAGAGATATTTCATGCAGAACACATTTCCAAAAGAACCTCATACAAAATGATATAGTCCACGCATTGCAACTTACAAGATCCGAACACATCAGATTGCACAGTTTTAGAAACATTTCCGATTAAATACCCAAATGACCTTCAAAAATTATGAAATTCGACTATGTGATAGCCAAGACCATAAGGTAGATACTTCATGAAAACATCGAAGTCAAATTCGTCCTAGATAATTAAATATGGACGGTTAAAATCCCTGTTCGTACTACCGTAATTCCAAATCTAACCATCTCCAAAGGACCACGATTTCACCTACCTATTCTTGTTTTTTTTCTCTAAATTTTTGATATGTTGTACCTCAGGATGTCCTTTACAACTTTTGTTAAGAAACAGAAGTGAAATTTCAACAAAAAGGTTGCCTTACAGTCCATGCATTCATCAAGGGTCGAGCTGTTTTTCTCGACAACAGTACACTAGACTAGAGCACCACTCCCACCTCAGTGGATCATCTTTTCGTTTTTCTTACTTTGCATTAAAACCCTAGAGGCATGATTACTACAACAGGTTCACGAACTGACACCAATCACGATTGACTCTTATCATTGAAATGAAAACAAAAACATCAAGATTCCTATTACTAGAATATTAAAATAACCGCTTAACTTTTGTTTCCCAGATTTTTCTTTTTGATATGAATTTTCAACTGTGAATCATATAGGGAATCCCAAGTCTGTTTGGACAAAGAAATCTAAAAACTCTAGAGATAGGAACTTCTTTGAGTTATGCAAGAAAAATAAATGACTACCTGAAAGGACGACCACAGCACAAATATCACATGCCTTAACTCATACTTAAATACTTACATACTTCTAATGACAGATAACTCGCTACACAAACCTATCACATATGTCTGTATTACCTTTGCACCCAAAGGTATACAATATGAAGTGACTGCCAGATAATTGACTGAATAACAAGTTATTGTTTTCCACCAATTGCACATAAATATTTCTTTGTTCAATAGATCTTGGATCAACAACAGTGAATAGACTTCAATGCATTTAACTTGAGACAACGCATTCACCAATTATTTTCTTTTATTGTCCCTATGAGATCCCACTGGTACTCAGTCAATGCTTTTAAGAATAAGCGATCCCAGGGTTATTATTAAAATGGAATATGTCATTTTTTCCATCAGGGAAATTCAATATGAAGACTCAATTCATAGAAAGGGAACAGAGACACAAAAAAGAAAACAGAGCTGCTCTACCTTTCCTATTCACAACTTGCGGAGATGGGCGGTGCGGCGCGGAGATGGCCGGTGGCGTGGAGATGGCCGGTGCGGCGCGGAGACGCGGCGGTGCGGCGCGGAGATGGGCGGTGCGGCGACTGGGCGAGTCTGAGAGAGAGAGAGAGGGGGGCGGCT